>CM075978.1:149920939-149986838 GCA_038087875.1 Malacoraja senta
CTATTAACCATTTTAAGTGTCACGTTCCTTCTCTTTCCTTGTTGCTTTTTAATCCTCCTCCCTTTCACTGTTTCATTTCGATACTGTTCATAAAAAAATAATTTGGTAAATAGCTGCTATAATGCTGACTCCAGAGGCTTTATCACCCATGTTTCTTGTAAAGGTGAAAAAAAAACATAACTGTGAAAGAACAGAATCTTTAACAGCTTGAGGAGATATCCCTGTGAACGGTGTAAACAGCTGTGATTGTTAATGTGCTGGGAAAAAACAAAAGCCCAGACTCACTGCACCCATGCTCCTGGTGCAGATAATGAGATTTTGCTGTTGTAAAGCCACAGCGAGCCAAGCTACAGAACTTGTCTGATGCTCAAAACTCATGCTGGGTTAATAAATTCCACCTTCCTGATGTCTGTTTAATATCGAGCAAAGATATATATAAATAAATGATGTTGATACAGGTGCATATTCATTTATTACTGCTTGTTGTCACGATGCCGAAATTGTGAAATATATCTTAAAAGAGTCTCGTGTTGGTATTTCTTTAATTAATCAGATAAAAGGCTTTTTTTATAATTTATTTTCCCTGGAGTTGTTACGCACTTCTTTTCAAGTTTTGCTTTCTGCTTTTCTTTCCTGCTACTGACCATATTTTAGGTACAGGTTTATTGTTGTTGACATGTGGCACGGTGGTACAGCGGTAGAGTTGTTGCCTTACAGCGCTGGAGACCTGGGTTCGATCCTGACTACAGGTGCTGCCTGTACAGAGTTTGTACATTCTCCCTGTGTATTTTTTTTGCGTGCTCCGGTTTCCTCCCACACTCCAAAGCCGTACAGGTTTAGCTTCTGTGAATTGTAAAATTGTCCCTAGTGTGTAGGATAGTGCTGATGTACAGGGTGATCGGTGGGCCGAACGGCCTTTTTTCCACACTGTATCTCTAAAGAGTATATTGAGGTAAAGTGAAAAGCTTTGTTCGCATGTTATCCAGTCAGATCAAATAGTGCTGTACATTAATACAATCAAATCAAACTCAAATACGTGCAGCTTATTGCGTGTAGTTCTCGTCGCCCCATTATAAGAAGGATGTGACTCGTTTGGAGAGGGTGCAAAGGAGGTTTACTAGAATGCTGCCTAGATTAAAGAGAGTCAGCTACAATGAGAGGTTTGATAAACTTGGATTGCTTTCTCTGAAACGTTTGAGGTTGAGGGGAGACTTGATAGAAATACATAAAATTATGAGTCAGAACCATTTTCCCAGGGTGGAAATTTTGAACATCAGAGAGCATAACTATAAGGTAAGAGGAGGGAAGTCCTATGGAGTACAAGCTTTTTTACACAGAGAGTGGTGGGGGCCTGGAGCCCATTGCCAGGGGTGGTGGTGGTGGCAGATACAATAGTGGCATTTAAGAGGCTATTAGATAGGTACATAGAAGTGCAGGGTATGGAGGGATATGGATCATCAGGCAGATGAGATCAGTTTAACTAGGTATCATGTTTGGCACAAACATTATGGGCCAAAGGGCCTGTTCCTGTGTTGTACTGTTCTATGTTCCATGTACAATAGATTGAGGTAAAGGGATGATACAGAATGCTGAATAAAGTTCTCAGCTATAGTTCCATTGACAAAGTTCCATCGGTTCCATAGACAAAGTCCAATGTCAGCAGCTACTAGTTGAAGAAGGTTGGGTCAAGTTAGCCTCCCCATTGCCCTCCTGGGGAATAGGTCTGATCCTAAAAGGCCTGTCCCACTTGGGCATCATTTGTGCGTCATTTACGCGACATCATTAACGCGTCACATCGTGACGCGTGTATGACATGCATTACGTGCGCATGGTGATGCGTGGTGGTGTAGGCAGTGACGCGCAAATGACGCCCAAGTGGGACAGGCCCTTAAGTGTTAGATCTGGAGTGCCAATTGAGAATTGGACATCCAGAAGCCAGCCCACTAGACATTGGTGAGCACTTTAAAACATCAGCCCCTAATGTGAAAAACAATTAACACATCGTTTTTGACGTTTAGAAATGCTTAGTGAGAACAGCACTGCATGTGAAAATGAATTAATACCTCAATAGAGCTGGAGACTTTGGCAGAGTAGGTAATTAGTGGAGATTATTAATGAATAAGTATATTTTATTTACTGAGTGCTATGTTTACATATCTGTTGTGCTGCTGCAAGTAGAAATTTCATTGTTCCGTTTCAGGACAATGAAACTCTGACTCTTGACTGTTTTGGATTATTTTCAGCAGATTAGTCAAAATGAGTTAGTCTTTTCCATTACCTATATCCATCCTCATTTGCCCAAATGATCCAGATCAACATGTGGAGAATAAACAACTGATAAACCTGTGTTGCTCTTCATCTCATCTCCCATTTTTCTTCTTGCCTGGCTATTCTTGTCACCTTCTACTACATTCATCCATTAAAATATTTTTTTTCCCAGAAAAAAAACACCTTCATAAATACCATCCATGCCTCTGTTTCTTTTTCCTGAGAACCAATGCATTGGACCCTTCGTATCACACAAGTCAAGCCACTCACAGAGAGTAGCTCAATGCTTGACAATAAAGATGATGCATGACTTGATGATGCACGACTGATGACTGTGAATGGGGTGCAGTTTGCAATATATTGAGTCTTCTGTAGATTTTGCAAAGTTAGCAGAAGTTCTTCAAATTGAACGCAAACATTCTTGAATTCAGCTGATTTGTTACTTCAAAATACATCACCTACCTTCCAGTGGATGGGTTTTAAGAAAGAATATTACCAAATATATCTAATGCCTGAAAGTAGTTTCAGATGAAGTAATAACAATCTAGATCTTGTAAAATCAGTACAGTTAATATTGCCCTTCATCAGATGTTGTTTCCTGCCAACAGCAGCAAGGTTACTTTTAGGTATGGTATATTGATGAAAGTATTCAACCTGGACACTTGACTCGAATTAGACCACTCATTTGCTGACAACTGATACATTTTCAGGTACTATATTTTGTCTGTGATTTAACTAACCTTTTGTTATCCACCAAAGACCGCAAAGTGCCGGAGTAACTCGGCAGGTCAGGCAGCATCCCTAGAGAACATGGACAGGTGACATTTCAGGTTGAGACCCTTCTTCAGACTGATTGTGTGAGACAGGTTTAAACAGCTGTGGATTGTAAAGCCATAAGGAGGGGAGTGGTGGAGGATGGGGGTGGGGTGGGCTGAGTGGAGGGGAGAAATAGGTGGAGGTCCAGGTGGAGCATAGAGGAGGGAAGGAGCGGGGGGGGGGGAGGGTGGATCTATATCTTGATCCTTGCATTCTTGGCACAATGGTATTGACGAGATTTGTGGTGGTCTCGTGTTGTATTTTTAATCTTCTTTATATCTTGACGTCTTATGGCAATTGTCTTTTGCCGCTTTTTTAAATGATAATTCTTTATCATCAGTGGACTGGTTTTGTTTCATCCTGCGGTAGAAAATTTCATTGTTTTCTTTCCTTTATTTATATATCCTTTAACATGGGGAAAAAAGGCCCAAAATATTTTATGACAAAATATAAATGCAACCAATATTAATAATCCTTGATATATTGTTGTGTGTTCCAGCAGTCTGGCCTCTGATCTCTGGACAGGGAAAGATAATCCAGTGATTCATGTGAAAATTCTCATTTCACATCTTGATTTGATCATATGATGTTGAGCATGATGTTAGAAATACAGCATGGAAACATGTTTTTCACCCCACTGAGTCCATGCTGATCATCCATCACCCGTTCACATTAGTTCCATGTTATCCCACTTTCTCATACACTCCCTACACACTAGGGGCAATTTGCAGAGGCCAATTGAGCTGCGGACCTGCACATCTTTGGGCTATGGATAGAAACCAGGACACCCAGGGCAAACCTACGCGGTCACAGGGAGACTGTGCATACTCCATGCAGACAGTACCCAAGGAGCAGCTCTACCCATTGCACCACTGTGCTGCCATAAAGTTTTGATTTTTACATTAATAACTGGAATGATGGAATTTAAACTATTCAGTTATACTGGTGCATTTTACAAGCAAAGCCAGCCATTATCATAGCAAAGCATCTCTCCTCACTTGCTAATTTGTTGATGGACCTTTCAATGTCATGATAACTGAAAGTGCTCCAAGCTCTGGAGCAGTTTTGTTCTGAGAAATCAAGAATATTATTCCATCAGATCAGTGATGCTAATATTGTGCTGACCAGATGCATCAAAATACCAGTGGCAGCAAAGTTGCAGTCACATTGAAAATAATTTTGGAAGTAAATATGAACATTGACTTCTCCAATTTCAGGTAGTCCTTACTTTCTCCCTCCTTCCCCTTCCCTTCCCAGCTCTCCCACAGCCTACTGTCTCCGCCCCTTCCTTTCTTTTTCCCGCCCCCCCCCCCCACATCAGTCTGCAGAAGGGTCTCGACCCGAAACATCACATATTCCTTCGCTCCATAGATGCTGCCTCACCCGCTCCATCATTTTGTCTACCTTCGATTTTTCCAGCATCTGCAGGTCTTTCTTAAACAATAGGAAGTAAATATCGAAGTGTTAGATGCAATCTTCTGCCTTCCAGGAGTGTAAATCAATTCCTTTAACTTCATTGAATATTGAATTCTCCAATTTTAGTTAACCTCTAACAACACCCCCAATCCCCCTACCCTTACTCCCCACACCCTCTTATCTCCCCCTTCCCTCCCCTGTGCCCCATCCAGACTTGCACACATTTCTCCCCTCTCCCTCCACCTACATTCCTTCCTTTGGCAACACAATTTGTAGCCACTCAATCCTTCTGTGACAATGTGGGTTTCCTCCGTGTGCTCCAGATTTTAAACTTGAGATACAGCACGGAAACAGGCTCGTTGGCCCAAGTCCCCGCCGACCAGCAATTACCCCGTATACTACTCAACGCACACTAGGGGCAATTTTACAACTTGCCAAAGCCAATTAACCTACAAACACATACGTCTTTGGAGCATGAGAGGAAACCCATCCGTTCACAGGGAGAAAGTATGAACTCCGTACAGACAGCATCCGTAGTCAGGATCAAACCTGGATCTCTGGCGCTGCAAGGCAGCAACTCTGCCACTGCGCAACTGTTCCGCCCACTGTTTCCTCCCACATCCCAAAGGATTTGTAGGTTAATTGGCCTCTGTAAATTGCCCCTAAGGTATGGGGAGTGGATGAGAAAGTGGGATAACATAAAACAGTGTGAAAGGGTGATCGATGGTCGTCGTGGACACGGTGGGCCGACGGCCTGTTTACTTGCTGTATCTCTAAACTAAACTAAACTCGACTAAAATGAACATCTCTTGTTTGAGGATCACAGTCAAGAAAAAAAATGGAAGGAAACATCATCCGAGCATTAGGTCTATCCCTTGGTCAGAATTCCTCTTACAATAAATGAAATTATCCACAGAACTATCCTGCTCACATTTATCATCCCATCAGATCTACAATTTTTGATTGCAAGCTATCGATTAACTGGAAAATACTGCTTAATTTCACACTCCTTATATGTGGAATCAGAAATCATAGCAGATAATTTTTGCCTATTAAGGTTGTAATTATACTGTCAGTCCCCTGAGGGTAGAGATGACATTAGCATATGGTCTTGTGTGCAACCAAGTGTGTCATATGTCTCTTTCATAGGTCACTATCCTTTATGGAATTCTGTCACAACCATAAACAATGGATTTGACTTTGCTTGCGATCGGTTCATCACTTTGTATTTTTCCTTCCAACATGCGGAGTCACAGGCTTTCATATCAGGACTTTAGACTTTAGAGATGCAGCGTGGAAACAGGCCAGTCGTCCCACCAAGTCCTAGCTCCAACTTACACACGAGGGACAATTTACAATTTACAGAAGCCAATTAACTTACAAACTTGCACATCATTGGAATGTGGGAGGAAATCAAAGCACCCGGAGAATGTATGCGGTCACAGCAAGAAAGTACAAACTCCGTACAGACAGCACCTATAGTCAGGATCGAACCGGGTCTCTGGCGCTATAAGGCAGCAACTCTACCGTTATGCCCTGGGTTAATGCTTGTGTGTGTTAATGCACCCTGACACTATAGTAGGGTATCAACCTTGCAGTAAAAGGCTGACATTACTGAAATAATAAACTTTTTAATGCAATCCAAGCCAGATGTTTATGGAATACTAATGTGTGGCTCAATGGCACAGTTGGTAGAGCTGCTGATTCACAACGCCAGAGACCTGGCTCAATCCTGACCTCGGATGCTATCTGTGTGGAGTTTGTACGTTCTCATGTGACATCCAGATCCAAAATACGAGCAAGTTTATGTTAATTGGCTTCTGTAAAATTGGACCTTATGTCTAGTGGATGTATAGTGGAGTGGATGAGAAATACGGCTAACATAGAAGTAGTATGATTGCGTGATCAGGGGCCGGGCATATACTCGGTGGGCTGAAGGGCCTGTTTCCATGCTGTATGTTTAAACTAATTGAAATTAAGAGGACAGCAGTAGTTCCAGAAGGCTGCTTATTGTACCTTCTCAAGACCTTCATCCGAAGTAGGGTCCCGAACCTGAAACAACACCTATCCATGTTCGCCAGAGATGTTGCCTGACCTGCTGAGTTGTTCCAGCACTTTGGGACATAGAATATGTTAAAAATATATTTACAAAGCCACAAAATCTTTCAGCTATATGGTCTATATTTTACAAACCCTTTTATATTTTCTTTTCAGCCACCTTCACTTTGATCAACCATCTGTCTGAATTATTTATCTTTGGCTGTATTTAATCTTGACCATGCATTTTCTTCTTCCATTTCCAATATACTAAATAGCATACAATTTTAAAGAACTTTTCTTGTTCCACTTTTACTTTTGGGTGAGAGAAGATCGGAATGAATCAGTCTCTTTCTAGCTCTGCCCTGGGAATAGTGGTGCTCACTTCTACCATCTCCTGAATGTTCTCAGTGCCACGACTGCTTCTGATGTAGAAGAACTAGCCCAAGGTTTGGACAGGGGCTATCTGTAAATCTCTGAAATAAGGCTTGAGCCTACGACCACAACCTAGTGAATCAATGATGCTCCCTAACACTTGAGCAAGTGGTTCAGTGGGGGAAATGTCCACATTCAGGGACAAATAGTTTCCACAATGCAGTTTTAAACTTGGCTTATTTGATTGAATATCACATTGTGATATGCACTTGACATTGGACAGTTTCATTATTTATCCACTAATCTAATGAACCCACTGAGCAATATATGCTCCTTCCTCTTAATTCCATGGATGATTTTTCATTATCCTCTTATTTTCATCCCAAGATCGCCACCTGATCTTCACCAAGATAGGGAATGGTTCTGTCACTGAATTAGGCTATTCTCCCACTGAACTTGAGGCAGGTACAATAACAACATTTCAAAGGCTCTTGGACAAGTGCATGGATAGGAACGGTTTACAGGGATATGGGACAAATGTGGCCAAATAGGACTAACATAGATGATGCATTTTGGACGGCATGGATGTGTTGAGCCGAAAGACCTTTTTCCATGCTGTATGACTCTAACCACTTGCTCAAGTGTTAGAGAGCATCGTTTATTCACAAGGTTATGGTTGTGGACTCAACAAGGTTATGGTTGTGCTTCAGAGATTCGCAGATAGCCCCAGTGAAAAGCTGGGTAGATACTGTAGTGTCAGGGATGCCATCCTCGAACGAGACATTCACGCCAAGGTTCAACTGTCCCTTCACAAACACTTTGCACAATTTGTTGCATTGGTTTATTATTGTCACATGCCAAGATACAGTGAAAAACTTAAAGCCCTGTCCCACGGTACAAGTTCATTCCAAGAGCTCTCCAGAGTTTGCCCTGACTCGGAGATTTACGGTAATGGCCACTCGTCGGTACTCGGGGCTCTTGTGGACATTTTTCAACGTGTTGAAAAATCTTCACGAGTCTTCCCGTGCTTACCTGCCGTTAGTAAGTCTTCCCGAGTACCTGCCGTTAGTGTTATGAGCCGCTAAGAGACGTCCCCGAGCTCCAACGTACCCGCTACGTTCATTCTCCGTGCTTACCACGAGTTTGATTTTTTTAATATTCGGGAGAGCACTTGAACGAACTCGCACCGTGGGACACAGCTATTAGTTTGTGTGCTATCCAGTCAAAGCATACCATATACAAGTACAATCAAGCAATCGATAAGTACAGCAAATAGGCAAAGAGAAAAAAATAATCCGAGTGCAGAACATAGTGTTACAACAATGTTATAGTGACAGAGAAAGTGCAGATAAAAAGAAGTGCAAGGACCACACTGCGGTAGGTTGGGAGATCAGGAATACATCCTTAGTTTATGAGAGCTCTGTTCAATAGTCTGTTAACAGCGGTAAAGACTTGAATACGGTGGTATGTGCTTTCAAGCTTTTATCTCTTCTACAATGGCAGGGGATTTTGCTTAAGTGTTCACACTTACACTTATCCCGCAATCAAAGCATCCTAAAATCTAGACGCAAAATGCTGGGGTAACTCAGCCCGTCAGGCAGCAACTATTGTGGAAAAGTTATCGGTGACGTTTCGGGTCAGGGCCCGTCTTCAGACTGAAGAAGTCATCCTAAAAGATGTTATTTGATTATCATCACATTTCTATTTGTGGGAGCTTGTACAATGAAAGTCTTCTTTTACTACTGTGACCACACTTTATTTTAAAAGTTCTTAATAACTGACTTGATTCCGAGAATACTATAATCCCATCATGGTATGTAAAGTTTTCAGGAGACATCTTTCCCAGTTCGTTTCAGGTGCTATATAAACACGTCTTTTTCTTATCCCCTCTCGATGTGGTCAGCTAGTGGACAACTGGTGCTACCTTTCACTGTCACACAACATGCCCGGAAGCCATTGAACACCCAATCCTGCGCCTCTATTGCTCAGTTACCAAGAAAATACATTTTAAATGATTCACAGGAATATTTTCAAAATTGTGCAGATCAGGCATGTTAGTTAACTGCTTCACCGTTATTTGTAAGAAATATCCTTTTCATGGCAAGCCTTTAACAAAGTACAAGTATTCTGACTTTAATATTAATGTTCAGTGTGGAATGTTAATAATTGATAGCTGCTTTCATAAAAACGGCTTTGACCCTTAAAATCTACCGGTATTTTAATGATTAAAAACTAAAGTACTAAATATTACATTATAGGAATTTATAACAATCATCTTCTAGAAATTTGCTCAGTGATTTTTTTTTCTGTATCTTAGATCTGCGTGACTATCTGGTGCAGAGTTTGCTGACTAAAATAATATATAGCAAGGGTAGATCAGAACAAGTGTTCTGTTGAGAGATAAGCCTCTATTCATTTCTCCATTGTTAAGTCATTTGTACCATGGGATGAGTGGAGTTTGCCTGCTTGATGCAGTAAGCTATACAAAATCTATTAGATTACAGTCACAGTGCAGGATTTAGAAATGAGATTTTGCAGGCGTTGTAATTTTGTAAATGTGTCTTTATTCCTTTAGCCACTGATGTGATAAAATTGAAAAATAACTATTGAAAACACAATGGCATGCTGTGTTCCTTCCCTTTACTCAGGGAAGGACGGCAAAGTAAATCAGTCAGTAATAGACGGAGGCTTGAATCCCATGCTGTGGTAAGATGTATAAAATATTTTGCATATTGAAATTAATTTAATCAGTAATGGGCTATTTTCATTTACTTTAGAAACTTTGCTGTGGCCAACAGTTACTAAATAAAATTTTGGTTACATGACATCCCATATTGTATTTGACAAAGGGGACAGGTGCATTAGAATAAAATTCTGTGGTGATCCTTCACTTTGTCAGCCATGAATATTTTATTGCCTAATGAATCATATTTTTTAAAATGAAGGTTCTTGTTGTAGTGTCACTGATGTTTAAAACAAAAAAAATCTGCTCTCTTTGAAATCAGAACTCTGGAACATGCTGACTCATACAAAATTACTTAAAAGGTGGTAACACTGGATTGATGTGCCATCGGGTATGCTTTACTGGTGTGAGTCACTGGAATTTAATCAATACCAATATGATTATACCCATGCGGCAATTATAAATTATTTAAAGCAGTATCCATAGGTTACTGACTTGTTGCCTTTAAATTAAATTCTATGTCAATAATTGATGCAAAGAATTAATCTGAGAACACCTTCCGATGCTGGAACTTTTTGTTTGTGGCATGGTGTATTGAATTACTGTCTGTCACAAGTCACTGCCCTCATCTCCCTGTCTCTTCTCCACACACTTTAGTTTTTGCCAAAATAGTCTCGATGCCTTCACAAAGGGAATGGATGCATTGTTTCTGTGAAGATGTCAGAACCAGCAAAAAGGAATCCTGTGTCCGGGGGTTTCCTTGCAGACTGTCTCCTTTCACCAGGAGACAGATAAATTCGCCTGATAAATCATGATCAGTAGATTGGAACACATTCTGCAAAATAAATTGGGATTGATCCCTTCATCTTCAGGAAGATGTGTTATGTTTTTGGATTTTCACATGGGATATTTGGACGGATACGGGATGTTTGGTCCAATCACTATATGCCACCGTCAATGGTCTTAATGAGCTTTTTCTCATCTTTCCTCAACTAAATGTATCAAGGTAATCTTTTTCCAACTCCTTCATATAAGGGTGACAGAGCTGCTGCCTCGCTGTGCTAGAAGTCCATGTTCGATTGTGACTATGGGTGGGTTTTCATGTTCTCCCTGTGACTGCGTGGGCTCTCTCAGGATGCTCCGGTTTTCTTCCATGATCCAAAGGCATGTGTTTGTTGGTTAATTGGCCTCTGTAGGGAGTGGATGTGTAAGTGTGACAATATAGACAGTGGGCCAAAGGGACTGTTTCCATGCTGTATCTTTCAATCAATCAGCAAACCTTGCCCAATCATCCATTAAAATTATTCTTTTCTTGTGTTCCACATTCTCACCACTATTTGATTGAAGAAGATTTTGTGTTCTATACTCCCTACTGGGTTTCTTAGTGACTATCTTACATCGATGATAATGGAGGTGATATCTTCACTAGGGACGGCACAGTGGTGCAGCGGTAGAGTTGCTCCCTTAGAGTACCAGAGACCCGGGTTTGATCCTGACTACGGATGCTGTCTGGATAGAGTTTGTATGTTCTCCCTGTGTCCGCGTGGGTAAGGCAGCATTTCTACCGCTGTGCCACTGTGCTGCCCCTTGTACAAGGTGTTTCATGTTCACCATTGCACTCGTAGTGGAGGGCATAAAGATGAGGCATAAAGGGAAGCAAGTCCAAAGTAAAAAAAGATAGACCGGATCACTTTTCTATCTCTCCAAGTAGCATGCTAAAAGGCTTAATAATACACACTGGGAAAGTGCTATCGTCCCATCAATTTAGCTGTGAAATGATCCCTAAAAGAACACAGCAAAGAAGATAATTAGGTCTCTGGCACAATATCTGATGATTGTACACAGTACATGAGATTGAGTCTTGTGGATAATCCAAGGACTCTTTGGTATACTATCTACTTTATGTCTCGTTGACATCTGGGGGAGCGGACTATAAGCAAATTGACTCCTAAATTGTTCACATGGCAGTAACCTCTGGTTGTTGAACACATTTTTGTTGGATGCCCTGTTGTTGAAAGGCTCTCGGTGAAGGCACATCTGCTGGTGGAATGTAGAAACAAAGAACTGTAGATGCTGGTTTACAAAAAGAGATACAAAGTGCTGGAGTAAATCAGTGGGTCAGGCAGCAAGTCTGGAGAACATGGATAGGTGACATATTGGATCGGGACCCTTCAACCCTCCACTAAGAGTGCAATGGTCCTGACCTGAAACGTCACCTATCTGTGTTCTCCAGAGATGCTGATTTATTCCGGCACTGTGTGTCATATTTTGCAAATGTAATGGTTCAGTTTGTTCTTTTGGTTCTTTATCTTCATTCTATCTTCTTTCTTGTTTGCTTCCTTTGTTCTTTACACACCCTTTTTTTCCTTCTCATTGCCTTCTCTCTACCTCTCAATTTTATTTCTCTTTTCCTTTATTTTCACAAAAGTTAACTGTAAGCCATTGGAGAAATATAGGGAGGAAGAATATCATAGCCTCACAGGGATTAGTTTTTAATTTAATAAGCTTCTGTTTTAAATCATGAACGGCATGTTTGCAACCCAAATTACAGCTGATGGGAATTGCTCCCCTCTGGTGTAATTCAATCGCTTCTTTAAATACTCTGTAAATCAGTTGATATATTTTCAAAACCTTCCATCAAAATATATGAGATGATGCTTATTTTAATGAAAAGTACAAAAACTTCAAACCTTTCTGACATCAATGCAGTGGTATGATAGCTTAATGATGAAGGTATTAGATTAGTATTTGGAGAGCTAGAATGCTCAATGGGTCAATGATGCTTTTATTGTCCCATGTGCGAAGCGCAAACACACAGTGAAATTACTTTCTCACAATCAGTTCACTGGAGTATTTCCATACCTAAGCACATTCCCCAATGAGCAAATTGTACATAAATACAGGTTTAACACCAATTTTCCGGCAATTGATGGTCCTCCCTCCTCAAAAGCCGGGGAGGGAGGTGCTCCGATTTCCTCCTACATCCCAAAGACACGCACGTTTGTAGGTCAATTGGCCTCTGTAAATTGTCCCTAGTGTGTGGTGAGTAGATGAGAAAGTGTTCTAACATAGTACTAGTGTGAACGGGTGATTGATGGTCGGTGTGGACTTGGCGGCCGAAGGGCCGATTTCCATGCTGATTCTCTAAACACTTATGTATGATTGTGTCTATGTATAGTAATTATTTACAGAACTGTAAACAAAAATGTAATTTCACTATACCTAGGTACATGTGAAAAAGTACCATTAACAGTAGCAGCCTGTGAACATTTGTGCTCCAGTTTGATGCATCCAGTTCTTGTCTGTTTTGCACGCTCATAAGTGAATAACATTTTGCAGCAAATAGGATATTCACTTAAAAGGATCCCATCGAAGTTGAAGTAAAATATGATACTATAAAAGAAAAACAATTTCCTTAAGATCAGTCAGTGTAGGACGTAATATTGCCCCATAATTTTGGAGTCTAGCTTCTCAAACTTACTGTAAAATCAATTGCTATTACTGGCAATTACTCATTTTACTGTCTTTGTGCAGTTGTGCTTGGGATGTTTTCACTTGGTTGCCAGCAGAAACATTGTATATCATGAAAATGCCATAAAAAAGACCTTTAAATGATGAGACATTGTAAACTTGCTGTTTTCAAATAGATTGAGCCATCCTGAATAAAGATCTTGAGCAGATAAACTGCTGTGTGACTAAAGGTTTGAAACAAGTATGAGTGGATGTGTGTATGGGCTCAGCGGGGAAGTGAGTATATGTAGGATGAGATCACAGGTCACATCCCTTCCATCAGCCACCCTATCCTCCCAGAGGCACAGCACAAGTGGAGACCATTGTTAATGGACAGTTCCTATCTGCTTGAGCCACTATGTTGTTTCCTCCGAACTTTCCATGGCACATTAGCACAGCGGTAGAGTTGCTGCCGTAATGCACCTGAGACCCGGGTTCAATACTGACCTCGGGTGCTGTCTGTGCGGAGTTTGTACGTTCCCCCTGTGACCACCTGAGCTTCCCGTTTCCCCCCACATCTCAAAGATTTGCGGGCTTGGAGATTAATTGCGCTTAGTGTGTCGGATGCGAAAGTGGGATAAAATGAAACTGATGTACGGTTGATCGCTGGTCGGCGTGAACTCGGTGGGCTGAAGGGATTGTTTTATTGCTGTATCTCTAAATTAAATTAAACTAAACTTTTAAAAATTTGAGAAAAGTTATTGCTCAGACTCCAGGGCTTTTAGCACTGACAGTTCTGGTCTTTATTACAAAAAGAGGCATGGGAAAAGTGCAAAGAAGATGATTTACAGCGAGTAATGCCAGAACTGAGAAGCTGCTGCTCTCAGAACAGTTTGAGCAGATGGTGGCTCTTTAGAAATAGTCATAGAGTCATACAGCATGGGAACAGACGCTATGGCCCAACCCGCTCACACCAATCAAGATTCCTCATCTAAGCTAGTCCCATTTATCTGCATTTGGTTCATATCCCTCTAAACTTTTCCTATCCATGTATCTGTCCAAGTGTCTTTTAAATATTTTTTCTAATACCTGTTTCCACGACCACCTTTAGCAGATCGTTCTAGATACCCACTGCCCCGTGAGTGAAAAAGTTGCCCCTCAGGTTCCTAATATATTTTGCCCTTCTCACCTTAATCCAATGTTCTCTGGTTCTTGATTCCCCTACCCTGGGTAAAAGACTCTGTGCACTCCGTCTTTCTATTTCCTTCATGATTTCATGCAGGCGGCTAATCTGAAGGAGATCATTAAGATTTTGATCAGGTGGAAATGGAGATGTTTCAAATTGAATCATTTGAGGGGATATACATTTAAATTATACAACTCAGGCAGAAATTCTTACCTCATGAGTAGTAAAATGCAGACTTCCTATCATAAGGAATAGAAGTGAATAGAAACATTAAAGGTCGGTTCAATAGGGAGAAATGAATAAGCAGGTGTTTTGATTGAGTGGATTAGCACCAACACAGAATATGTTTTGAATTGGAATTATTTGCAAATCAATGTTAAGTACTAATATGTACAAATAGGACAATGTTAATACCAATGGCGCCCATCCCTTTTCTTTTGATCGTCTCGCAAAGCTACCAGTAGCAGGGCGTGAAACCTAAGATTGTGCTTGTGTACATCTTCTCCTGAAAATTCCATCAAATTCTGATCTAGAAAGCATACTGTAGGATTGCATCAAGTTTAGTTTGGGAACAGCTCTGTCCAAGATTGCAAGAAATTGCAAAAGGTTGTGGATAACATTCACAATCACAATCACAATCACAATAATACTTTATTAGCCAAGTATGTTTTGCAACATATGAGGAATTTCATTTGCTAAGTCAGTCTTACAAATAAAAAGCAACAGAGCACACATAAACATCCACCACAGAGACTCCACATTCCTCACTGTGATGGAAGGCGACAAAAAGTTCAATCTCTTCCCTTAGCTCTCGTGCGGTCGGGGGCCTCGAGCCCTCCGTTGACGGGACGATCTTCACTCCCATAGCCGGCGGCATTTGGGCCCTCCGTGTCGGGACGATCCAGTTCCTGAATCAGGGGGATGTCAGCTCCCCCTTGCCAGGCGATCGAACCCCACGTCGGGGCTGGTCGAGCCTCTGCGTTAGCCGGAGCTCTTGACTAGCCTTCCCCGAGACTGCGATCTCTTGATGGTGAGTCCACAGGCCGCGGTTGGAGCGATCCCAAGCAAGGGATCGGCTCTGATATTAAGTCCGCGCCCAAGGTCAGTCCGAGGAGGGCTCCAGCTCCATCGATGACAGGCCGCAAACCGACCCGAGATGCGACCCAGAAACATCACATCTCCTTCAAGGTAAGAAACTGAAAAAAAAGTTTCCCCCCTGCCCCCCCTCACCCCACATAAAACAATCCGGAGAACATTTACACAACTTATAAAAACACGCTAAAAATAAAAGAAAAGACGAAAAAACAAACAGACTGTTGGCGGGGCATCCAATCGTTCGGCGCCCCTGGTGGTCAATCGATGTAGCCCAGTCCATCATATAGACTAGCCTCCCCTTCATTGACTCCATTTATGCCTCATGCTGCCACAGGAAAGCAGCCAAATTAATCAAAGACCTTTCCCACTCCGGTTATTCTTTCACCTTGCTCCTGTTTGCCAGGTGATATAGAAGTTTGAAAGTGCTCATCACCATATTCAGGTGCAGCTTCTTCTCCTCTGTTATCAGACTTCTGAACTGTACTTCTACAACTAGGGTACAGTCCCGATTGTCCTCTACCCCATTGTGGTCATTGAACATTTTCCCTACAATGCTGAGAACTGCATTCTACCCCCTGCCTCTTTCCCTTCGCTCTACCTATCGTACTTGAGTTTGGCTTGATAGGATTCATATATAGTATTATCTGATGATTGGATGGAAACAATGTTTTTCACTGTACCTCGGAACATGTGACAAAAATAAAGATTAACCTAATATAGTGTACTATACTAGTGTAGATGAGACGTGTTGGTCGGTGTGGGCAAGTTGGGCCAACGGGTCTGTTTCCACGCTGTATGACTCTATGACTGTATGACTGTATGACATGGGGGCTGGATATCTTCCAATTCCTCACACGAGTGACTGCTTTTATACTTGAGTCCAGGTGTGCAATCTGGGCAACCTTTCCATATTGGATGAGAACCAAAGCCAAAACAAACCACTCCTTTACAGCTCAACTACATCCATGCTCATACACGTTCCAACACCTGTGACTTAATTTTTTATTTATTCACTCACTTGATGTGGATTTTGCTGACATGGCCATCAGTTCTTACCTATATTTCCCCTATATTGAATAGTTAATCTTAATCACAACAAAATCCAGCAGATTGGATATTAGTTTGGTTTAGTTTGGAGTTACAGCATGGAAGCAGGTCCTTTGTCCCACAGTGTCCACACCGACCATGAATCACTCATTCACACTAGTTTACATTACCCCACTTTCTCATCCATCCCCCACACACTCGGGGCAAATTGCAGGGGTGGCACACAGGGTGCTGCCATACAACACCAGTGACCCAGGTTTAATCCTGACTATAGGTGCTATCTGTAGAGAGGTTGGACGTTTTCCCTTTGACAGCATAGGTTTTCTCCGGGTGCTCCAATTTCCTCCCACATTCGAAAGATGTGCAAGTTTGTAGATTAATTGGCTTCTGTGCTTCTGGAAATTGTCCCAAGTGTGTAGGATAGAACTAGTGTATGGGTGATTGTTGGTCGGCAAGGACTGAGTGGCCGAAGGGCATATTTCCAATGTAAATCCCTAAACAAAACTACAAAAGGCTAATTAACCTACAAATCCACCAGTCTTTGGGATGTGAGAGGAAATATAAAACTAGTATGAATGGGCGATCGATGGTCGGTCTGCACACTGTAGGCCGAATGGTCTGCTTCTGTGCAGTATCTTTCAAATATCTCTAATATTGGTTGGTTATGTTGACGTGTGAGCTATCATTGTACAGGTGATGAATTGTGCATTGAACACGCCTATAATTTCAGAATATGTGTTAATTCTTTAATGAAGATTACAACCACCACCAGGTCATGCATATATTACAACATTATATCACATGCACATGTAACTAATATATATAAAGATATCATACAGAGATGTTATGGGGTGTAGGAAAAAGCTAGTCGTTGGAAATAGGCCACAGATCATTCATAATTTGATTGAACGATAGAGCAGACCTTTGAGGCTGAATGATCTTACTATATATGCCCATTCATTAGAGCAGTAGTTTCCTTATATACCAACTTTAACAGCAAAAATATCTCAAAATAATCTACAGGAGTATTATAAAGTAAAATCCTGCAGTGACTCAATGGGTCAGGTACCATCTCTGGAGAACACGGATAGATGACGTTTTGGGTCGGGATCCTTATTCTGACTGGATGCTGCCTGACCTGCTGAGTTACTTCAGCACTTTGTGGATGGGGTTTTGTAAACCAGCATCTGCAATTCCTTGTTTCTACACTAGAAGAATGTAGGGCAGTCACGGTGGCGCAGCGGTAGAGTTGCTGCCTTACAGTGAATGCAGCGCTAGAGACCCAGGTTCAATCCCGACTACGGGTGCTGTCTGTACGGAGTTTGTATGTTCTCTCCGTGACCTGCGTGGGTTTTCTCCGAGATCTTCAGTTTCCTCCCACATTCCAAAGACGTACAGGTTTGTAGGTTAATTGGCTTGGTAAATGTAAAAATTGTCCCTATGGGTGTAGGATAGTGTTAATGTGCAGGGATCGCTGGTCAGCGTGGACCCAGTGAGCCGAAGGGCCTGTTTCCGCACTGTATCTCTAAAACTAAAACTAAAAACTAAATGGATCCTGTTAAAGAGGAAATTGAGGTAAAGAGGTAAGGAAGTACCTTGGCACCTGCAAAATTGTGGAGTGATTAAAATCATCAGAGATGAACAACGGACAAAATGAGAGGCACAAGGAATTGCAGATGCTAGAATATTGAGCAAAACAGTAAGTGCTGGAGTAACTCAATGGGTCTAGCAATATTGGTGGAAGAAATAAATAAGCGTTTCAGGTCAGGACCCTTCAGACGTGGGTCTCTGGCGCAGTAAGACAGGAACTGTACCATTGTGTCACCTCCGTTTTCTTAACTTTGTCTTCAGTCTCTCTACATAACTGAAGTCCTTCATTCCTGGTACTAACAATTAATCTCCTCCATACTCTGCAAAGATACCCTCCCTCTCGGAGAGTGGGGCCTGGTCAGGACTAGTTAGAGTTAAATTTCCTTGGTTTGATCTGTCTGTAAGTCAGTGTTTGGATGCTCTGCTTTGGACACTTCACCTATTATTAGTTGCACACAAAGTTAAAGTGCAGAAAGCTATTTTATGAAAATGTAAGCCTGATTTAAAGGCATGAGCGTAGCCTGTTTTATTTAGTTTTGATTTCCAACTTGAATAAAAACAATGCATAAGCGTTGACAAAACTAAGCATAAATATTCACACGTAATATTTTTGCCATAGGTTCTCCTCTCACTACTTGATTGAAGATGTACTTTGTTTCAAAAGAATGATTTATAAGCTATGATTTGCATTTCGAGTGCGCGTTCTTTCAGTTTGTCACGCATTTATTCTCCAGGTGTCGTAGTAACTTCTTACAATGCTTTCTCTTTTGCACGTGGTTGTAAAGCAGCATGTTCTGGGACTTCCCATAACAATGTAATGAATGCTTAAATAAAATGTGAAGGCAGCAAACTATGAGCATTCATACTAATTTCACTCATTTAGAGTGCATCCCTTCGGTTGCCATACAGCAGTAGTATAAGTGCAAACAATGCAATTAACAACGTCAAAACATCATCGTATCTTTTAATAGATACCTTAGTTCCGATGCAGGGGCAATAGCTTACAATATCCTTGCTCTTTGGCAGAATATACTGAAACAGAGGTTAGGGGTATCAAGTGAGGAGTATTGAAAGGTGTAGGATTACACTTAAAAGGGAAATCAAGAGAGCAAATGGGGGACATATGAAGATAAAAGAGAAGACAAAGAGATTATTCTGCCATTAATACACATGGTAGAGGCAGAGGATAAAGATAGCACCGGAAACATGGCGACTCTTGAATGCTGCCTCAGTGTATACTATCTTACACTCTGGTACACTCTGGTATGATTGTGTCTAATGTATGGTAAGATTGTTACTGAACTGTATGCAAACAAAGAATTTCACTGTACCTTGGTACATGTGACAATAAAGTACCATTGAACCATTAAAAAATAATGTAGCAATACTATGAATCATGTGTAATGAACAAACCTGTGTGAATAGATTTTCTTTGTTGGAATTAGTATGGAACTACACTGTTATTTCTGAGTGTAGAAACAAGGAACTGCAGATGCTGGTTTACCAAGGAAAGACACAAAATGCTGCTCTAACTGAGCAGGTCAGGCAGCATCCCTGGAGAACATGGATAGGTGACGTTTCGGTTAAGCCACTTCCTCAGAGATGCTGCCTGACATGTTGAGTTACTCCAACATTTGTATCTTTCTTTGTTACTGAGTCTTCATAATGAGTCTTCTGACCGCGGGGGCCTACTGACTGCAGCGGTCTTCGGAGCTTCTAGGCCCGGACTTACCATCGCGGAGCCTGGGATCCCTTGCCGGGGATCGCCAGAAAAAGTGCTCCGACCGCTGGCCTGTGGTCTTTAACATCGTGAAGCCGCGCGCGGTCTCCGGTAAGAAGCGGCCGATTTGGGAACTCCAAACCGTGGAGTGTATTCTGATCCATCCCGACGTCGGAGTTTTGATCATCCCGACGAGAGGGCTTGTACATTGGGCCGTCCGTAGCAGTGACTGCGGAGGGTTCAAGGCCCTGACTACGGGTGAACAAAAGGCGAAAGATTGACTGAATTTTATCGCCTTCCATCACAGTGGGGAATGCAAATTCCACTGTGATGGATGTTTATGTTCAACTCTATCGTGCATTGTGTTCTTTTTACTTGTATGGCTGTATGGTAACTCAAATATCACCGCACCTTAATTGGTGCATGTGACAATAAATGTGAACTTGAACTTTTAATGAATCCGCCAAAATCTGAAGCTGATATTTACAACCCAACTATTGAAAGATAAATTGTGGTTCAAATAACTCTGCACAAGCCTACAATGTTTTTTCCCCACTAAGACAACATTAACGCACACAGAAGCAAGTTGCCTTTCCAAAAGGAGATGCTGAGATCAAGGAGATCTCACATCCTTCATGCTTTATTGCAAGTGTGGGCTCTTTTCATCCGGGAATGTGGAGAATTGTATTTGTGAGGAAAACACTTCAAGCCATTCCGAGTTGGTTTAAAATAAGCAATGTGGGATCAGACTGTGAACAAGGCTTCCTGAGATCTGGCTCTGACAATGCAAGAGAAGGAAGATGAGAGATTGCTTTTGTGTGTTAATAACAGCAAAAAAAAATAGATCTGCCATTTTCCCGTCACAATAATGTATTGTGTATAATTCATGCTGTATAAAAGCTGACACTGATGTGCTTATCTATGCTGGAAGCTGAATGTTGTTTATACAGGAGTCTTGCACCATTTACATGGTTACTAGACCTAAGTGAAATGATGGGCAGACAAATACCAGTCCCAATGTAGTGGGTTGTGATGTACTCAAACATTGAATCTTCTTCGAAGCCAGGACACTATTTATTTCCAACTACAGCATACAAATCTCCAGATACTAACATCTAGAGGTACCAATTTTCCACAGCAATTAATGCCGGAGGACCTTGGGCCCAATTCCTAGTCATTTGCTGTTTAGTTACTATTTAAATCTTTCAACAATGCCCCTTCCTGTCTCAACTACCTCCTGACCCCTACCCTTCTACAGAATTGTCGACCTTCCCCAATTCCCACCACCAATGCTCCCCCAAAAATTGTTTAGGAAATTTTAAAGGTAGGAAGGAAATGCAGATGCTGGTTTACACTGAAGATAAACACAAAATGCTGGAGTAACTCATCGGGTCAGGCACATCTCTGCAGAAAAGGAATAGGTGATGTTTCAGGTCGAGACCCTTGCCAGGCTGTGTCCTGCCCTCACATCTCTTCTAATGTTCTCCCCACAGTACAATCAGTCTGAAGAAGGGTCCCGACCCAAAATGTTGCCCATCCATGTCCTCCAGAGATGCTCTCTGACCTGCTGAGTTACTCCAGCACTCTTTGCGTCTACCAGCATCTACAGCTCCTTGCATCAGCATTTTTATTATCACTAGTTATATTCTGGTTTTTTTTAATCCTCCACTGTGAAATGGTAAATATAGATTGAAATCACTGTAGGATACATACACCTTTTTTACTTAGAGATTTGCACTGAGAGATTAGTTCCGCAGCAGGGGATAAATATCTTCAAATCTCCGGGGCTTTAGCTGGCTTGGTTGCTTACAGTATCACCGGCAGAAATATAACTGGAGTCAAGAACAACCGGTCTTTCTTTAATGTCAGACTCTTAGTTGGGGTTTTGTGAGATTAGCAGAATGGGACACATTGAAAGAGTCAGTCCATTGCCTGGTAGCCCACAGAATGAAAGGAAGTTACTGATGCACCTGGCAGGTATCCCAGTCCAGCGCTGTGGTGAGAAAAACAGGTTTTGAACCACGAGTGGCAGACATCACCCTCATTCAGCATCGAACCCGGGTTACTGGCACCATAAAGCAGCAACTCGACATTGCACCACTTTGGGTGAAATAAAAAGTCATATTTTTGTACTCTCTAAATGTTTAATCCTTACCTTCAAACCTACACCTTCTGGTTATAGAGTCTGCTAACTGGTGGTTCCTCACAATCTCCCCTATCTATGCCCTGAGCTATTCATGGCATTTCATTGCGTACACTATTACGTACAGAATATATTAATCTCATACTTTTTCATCTTGCATGAGGGTGTGTGCCATTCATCTTTCTTTGGATGACTGAGAGACGCGGTGCATCTTCCTTAATGGGTGAAACCATAAAACTGGCTGTGTGGATCTTTGGTATTGTGAGCACAAGGTACTCCCAAGAAGAAAGGTCACATTTTCTGATTCATTACTTGCTCGTGTAACTCAACCGTTCTCAGTGCGAGGTAAAAAAAAAGAATGCATTTATTGCAGTACCAGAGTAACCTAATTAAACTGACCTGTTAGGTTTGAAGTGTCTGAAGGTCACTTGCTTCCTGTGTCATAACTTAAGTAGACAGATGGTGACAAAAGATGACTAAATTCATGCATGAACTTGTCTTAATGTTCTCAGAAACTAGTGTTCTATTAATCTGATCAACCAAAGATTTCCATCGTGTTTAACTGATGAGTCTTATTTTTACTTTCTTTAATGTCACATTGCCACAATGTCACACACGTTTTCAATCCCACGCTACTCTCGTAGGTCCTTATCAACATCTCTGTCATAACATTATATTCACCTTTCTCCCACATCGAAAATGCATGTTGAGAATATTATTTTGAAACAATTTGTGAGGTATTGTGTTTATTGCTTTTTTTTAATGTCCCAGTAAAAAAATTGGACTTAACAAACTAAAATTAATTTCCAATCAGGATATCCGGGTATTGAGATGCCTGTCACTAGATTATCGTATTGTTGCTGAATTTGATTATATTGTACCTTTAACCAGAACCTGGTTTCTAATGAAGGAAGTTTCCATTTGTGATCTGTGGTTTTTTTTTTTTTCTGCTGCGCTTGAATCTATTAATAGACGGTTATGTGACAACATCCCATAAATAATGATGGGAGTGTTGAAATCTAATAGTTTCTGGGTAGAAACTTTTCCACATAAGCACCTCATATCTATCTTCAATAGCTTTTCAGCAAGAAGCTGGGCTCCAGACTTCCATTACCACAACAATTAGAAAAAAAAACTGTTACTGAATTACCACTTTTTTTAAATGCAATAAAATGTCTTTGTTCATTCTTAGCAATACTGCAAAGACGATGGCGTAATATTTAGAGTTGCTGTATTTGATAAATTTGAAAAGCAAATGCATCCACAGTTTCACGAATATGTGAAAAGGGGATATAATCCCGCTATATTTATGATAATGGATAACCACAAAGAAAAATGTTCTTGTAAGTGACAATGTTCTTCTGACTCAGTGGGCAGCACTCCCAGCTCCGAATCAAAAAGTCATAGGTTAATTTCTTACTCAAGAGATTTTAGCAGGAGATCCAGGTTGACACTTTAGGGCTGAACTGTTGGAGATGCTATTCTTTATGAAATGTTACTCTGAAACCTTGCCAACTAAGATAGACCTAAAGATGTTCCAATGTGTCTTCTTTATAGAGGACCAGGAGACATGGATTCAACCAGCATCAGTGTTGAACCAAACTACAGACAATCTACCCATTTTCTGTGGGACACAAGCAACTTCAGATGCTGGTTTTAAAAAAAAGACACAATTATACCATGCTATGCTCCAGTAATACAGATACAAACCAATGATTTAAAATAGACCATCAAATGGGGCTCAATTTTGGAAAAATTAATGTATGCAATACTTTCACTTTCCTGCAACATAAAAGGAAGTAATTTGCTTTATCAAATCCACACCAGAATAATCTCATCAATTCCAGCCCCCTGCTTTTCACTATATCTATATGTACCACTGCATAGCGTTGTAACCTATACTCTCTCATTTGCCCATCCACTCTACCCTGATTTGCCTTTCACCCACCTACATAAGTGATCATTCAGAATAACCAATTAACCTACCAAGCAGTAACATGTAGATTCAAGGCACTGCAGATGTTGTTTATTTAAAATAAGTGCTGGAGTAACTCAGCGGGTCAGGCAGCATCTCTGAAGAACATAGATAGGCATTGTTTCAGGTCACTGACAATAAGTCAGAAAGGTCTTGATCCTGAAGAAGGCTCCCGACCTGAAATGTCGCCGATCTAAGTTCTCCAACCATTGCTCTCTGACCCGCTGAGTTACTCCAGCACTTTGTGTTTTCCGTTATCTGTGTGATCTTGCCACACTGTTCCCCATTTGCAACAGTGAACACATCTTGAAGGCATTCCATAGGCTGCACTTGAACTTGAGATATCATGATGTGAAAAGCACTGTGCAAAATGGAAGCCGTTTCCTTCTCATCCTTCTGTGTTAAGAAGTTCCTGAGACTGCTTCTGGCTCTTGCTACTCCCACGTGCATGGTGGAACGGGGGTGGATGGTGAGAGTGGAGGCAGTGTCCAACTAGCGTGTGACACAGATAAATGAAACTGGTTCAATACTGCTGTGTTCTGCAGTCCCCTTTCCAGAAGCTGGCATTAATATAAATACTGTACATCGTATTAACACTTGTTCTCCTCTGTCAGGATATAAATTAAGTCTGCAGGTGTTCAGAAAAGCTTACCCTTGGTACTAATTAAGCCATGATAATTAGGTTTGTTAATTTTATCCCTGTAAGCTTGTATCCCAGAAACACAGATTGCCTGCGTGGAAGAGGTTTTAAAGAATGCTCAAAGATTACTCAATCGTTTATGCCACATGCAGAGCCTTAGTCAAAAAATCTGTAATGGGATCTACTAAAGGGAAATAATGAGCATCTTAAAATATAAGTCAGTAAGCAATGTATATGGGGAACTAAAAAAGAGGGTTCAAGTCCGATTGCAACAAGGCACAGTAACAATGTGGAGTGAGGTGACAAAGAGGAAAGGCTGATTAATTACTTCAAGGGTTGGGAGTTGGTGAGCCTCAGTCATAATGAAGCCTTTCTGTGTTGCCCATCACCACAGGAGGCTACAGTGTGAGTGAAGAATGGATTAAAGAGGGGGGAAAGTGTACAAAAGAGAGGGGTTATTGCATACTGCAGTGTCATTTAGCCCATTGTAGAGTTGTTCATCATTCCATCCCTGGTGGCCATTGGCAAGGTCTAGGCTCAAGCTGTAAAGGGAGCAGGAAACCTGACACAGGCCTCCAAATTTCTCCAGAGCTTGCTGAGGCTGCAACCCATATGCCACCATTAACCATCAAACTGGAGTCCATGGGGGCCGTGACGACAATAAGGCTCAGTGTTGCTCTCTTGACTGCAAATGCCCACACCTTCTGCTTGCAAATATATGTGCTGTTAACAGTGGGTATTTTGTGGTAAATATAAACTGATCTTTACCGTTAAATGCAATGAATATATTACATGTACAGATTATAATTTTTATTCCCAGGACTATTAATTAAGTTATGTATATGAAGAAATAAATATACATCTTCACCTATAAAACCAGTGGACAGCATGTACGCAAAAATAAAAGTTCAATATTGATCAGCACTAATTTTATTCTAAGAAATTTTCTTAATTTGGACATGGATCTCTTGATGTAACATTAATTCTTCATTAATTTTCTTGAAATCAATTTTCAAATAACTTGCTATAAAGAATATTTAATGTGCATATTATCACTTTTGTTCTGCACTGGGGTGAAATAATCATTTCATAGCAGGAAAGCTCATTGATCACAGCCAAAAAACAAATCTTATTAATTGTAAAGCAGTAAATTGAAATAGCAGAAGAAAAATGTGGGTTTCTGACATTTCTGCAAAGGTGCATCTACGTGTCTGTTATGTGCTGACTCCATCTTTCTCTTTTGCCTTGTTTCCCTTGCTCTATTATTGTTGTTAGAAATCATATCCTCAATGCCCCCCCCCCCCACCCCCACACGTGCAAGCATGCATTTTATTTTCTCTCCTGAAAGTATTAACTTATTGCTGAACCACACTAGCACAAACACATATATGCTCTCCAAATGCCCATTGGTAGCCTCTCTAGCACATTACCCAAGTCAGAGAGTAGCCCAATCTACCCTCAGGGTTGCAGTCAGGAGAGTAAGGAAAAGTCCTGCATAAGACATTTCTCCGCTTAGTACTTTGTTACCTGATCACACTGAAGCCAGTTAGACCATTATAAGCATACTGGATGAATTCAGTTTCAGGGCTCTGCTGAGTAAGTTGAACTTGACATCTTCCTTGCACATGAGTTATCGTCCCACCAATTAAGTTGCTGAGTCCATGTCCCTTTGTTCTCTTTCTGTTTGTTTTCAATTTCTCTTTCTCTTTTGCTTTCACATTCTCTCTTTTGATTTTCTCTCTCCCTTGCTTTCCATTTTACCTTTTCCATTAATGTCTTCATTTTCTGGTCCCTACAACCCCCCCCCCCCCCTCCCCCCTCAAGAACACACCTTCTTTTCACCTTTTCCTCCCCTCATTTATCATTATTTTCTTCTTTCCATCCCACTCTTCCTTCCAGGTTACTTACCTACATGTTATTCCTCCTCCCTTCCCATCTCCCTTCCTTTTCATCTTTCCTCTTCACTCCATTGCCTCTTTCTTACTATTTCTGCCTTCTTCCTTTCTTCCCAACCTTCCTTCTCTTTCTCTCTCACTGTGTTTTTCTCTGTGTTGATAAATGTTATCCACAGATTGCAAGTTATTGTTGTACAATGCCCACTACCTGTCATGCCCACGGATTTATCTGCATTTTTTATTTATTAGTTTAGTGTGGCAATACTGCATGGAAACAAGTCCTTCGGCCCATCGATCACCCATTCACACGAGTTCTATGTTATCCCACTTTCACATTCACCACCTACACACTGGGGGCAATTTTGCAAAAGCTAAATAATCTACAAATCTCACAACGCACCCAGAGGAAACCCACACGGTCACGGCAAGAATGTGCAAACTCGCACGCAGACAGCACCTGAGGTTGGAATCTAGGTTTATTGATCTAGGTTTATGGAATTTTCAGTTGGGCCAAAAGTGCATAAAGTTGATTTTGATGCATTTGGCAACAGAACTCACACCAAAGTGTACAGTAACGTCCAGCCTAATTCTTTTGAAATACGGCAGGGTTGCAGTATTGGACTGTACCTTGAATATCTGGCTATTAAATTCAATCCCTAACTTCCAAAAATATTTCTTGGAAGTCTTGGGTATTTCACTGTTTCCCACCACGGTAGTGTAACCAGTTGTAAAGTGGTAAACCAAGTTGTGTTCTTAGTGTGAAGGAGATGAAGAAAATCTGAGATTCCTTAGGCTGGAAAGAAAATGATTCCATATTGTATGTAGCAATGGGTCCAAGGGTCTCCAACGAGGTACATTGTAGCTTATCACTGCTCTCTAGTTGTTGCTATGATGGTTCAGTTGCCTGATAACAGTAGGGTTAAATCTGTCTCAGAATCTGGTGGTATCTGAAGGATTCTTTTTAAAGTTGGGGGGTCAGTACATGTGATGGACTGGGCAGTGTCTACTACTCTTTGGATCGACTGGGCTTATATCCACTGGAATTTAGAAGGATGAGAGGGGATCTTGTAGAAACATATAAAATTAGTAAGGGATTGGACCGGCTAGATGCAGGTTCCCGATGTTGGGTGAGTCCAGAACCAGGGGTCACAGTTTAAGAATAAGGGGTTGGCCATTTAGGACTGAGATGTGGAAAACCTTTTTCACCCAGAGAGTTGTGAATCTGTGGAATTCTCTGCCACAGAAGGTAGTGGAGGCCAATTCACTGGATGTATTCAAGAGAGAGTTGGATATAGCTCTTAGGGCTAATGGAAGCAAGGGATATGGGGAGAAAGCAGGAACAGAGTACTGATTCTGTATGATCATGCTGGCTCGAAGGGCCGAAGGGCCTACTCCTGCACCTATTTTTGATGTTTCTATGTTATCTTTCATTCTTGTGCAATTGAGTTGCCAAACCAGGCCCTGATGGAACTAGTGTGCTCTCTATCGTACATCTGCAGAAGTGCTGTGCTGTCACTTGTTGTACCCTTGAACATAAATAATCTGCTGGAAATAGCAGGGGACCGGGGGTCAAATGAGATGGGGAAACTGAGTGAAATCCAGATTAGTCGGGAAGTGGTGTTAGGTAAATTGAATAGATTAAAGGCTGATAAATCCCCAGGGCCAGATAGGCTGCATCCCAGAGTACTTAAGGAAGTAGACCCAGATATAGTGGATGCATTAGTGATAATTTTTCAAAACTCTTTAGATTCTGGAGTAGTTCCTGAGGATTGGAGGATTGGAGGTAGCTAATGTAACCCCACTTTTTAAAAAGGGAGGGAGAGAGAAAACGGGGAATTACAGACCAGTTAGTCTAACATCGGTAGTGGGGAAAATGCTACAGTCAGTTATTAAAGATGAGATAGCAGCACATTTGGAAAGTGGTGAAATCATTGGACAAAGTCAGCATGGATTTATGAAAGGTAAATCATGTCTGACGAATCTTATAGAATTTTTCGAGGATGTAACTAGTAGAGTGGATAAGGGAGAACCAGTGGATGTGTTATTCAATTCAATTCAATTCCTTTATTGTCATCTTGCAAGCAACAGTTGTGCAGTGCAAAACGAGAAGACGTTTCTCAGGGAATACCGGAGCATCGCACATGAAGTTTAAAACATTTCACACATAATAACACTAAAAACAATCCAGTCCCTGATGGAACAGTATAAAGTTAAAATAGATAAAAACAACGTTAAAATACAGTAAGACCAATCATAAACATGTCCGGGGTGGCTGATTTGAGTGTCCAGTGCCAGTTATTGAAGTGGCCAGTGCCAGTTATTATAGTGTCCGTGCCAAGCCGCAGAATCAGGTGACTGTGAGTACAGAGTGGCTGTTTAGCAGCCTCAAAGCATATGGCAGGAATCTGGACTTTCAGAAGGCTTTCGACAAGGTCCCACATAAGAGATTAGTATGCAAACTTAAAGCACACGGTATTGGAGGTTCAGTATTGATGTGGATAGAGAACTGGCTGGCAGACAGGAAGCAAAGAGTAGGAGTAAACGGGTCCTTTTCACAATGGCAGGCAGTGACTAGTGGGGTACCGCAAGGCTCAGTGCTGGAACCCCAGCTATTTACAATATATATTAATGATTTGGACGAGGGAATTGAATGCAACATCTCCAAGTTTGCGGATGACACGTAGCTGGGGGGCAGTGTTAGCTGTGAGGAGGATGCTAGGAGGCTGCAAGGTGACTTGGATAGGTTGGGTGAGTGGGCAAATGCATGGCAGATGCAGTATAATGTGGATCAATGTGAGGTTATCCACTTTGGTGGCAAGAACAGGAAAGTAGACTATTATCTGAATGGTGGCCGATTAGGAAAAGGGGAGATGCAACGAGACCTGGGTGTCATGGTACACCAGTCATTGAAAGTAGGCATGCAGGTGCAGCAGGCAGTGAAGAAAGCGAATGGTATGTTACCATTCATAGCAAAAGGATTTGAGTATAGGAGCAGGGAGGTTCTACTGCAGTTGTACAGGGCCTTGGTGAGGTCACACCTGGAGTATTGTGTACAGTTTTGGTCTCCTAATCTGAGGAAAGACATTCTTGCCATAGAGGGACTACAGAGAAGGTTCACCAGACTGATTCCTAGGATGGCAGGACTTTCATATGAAGAAAGACTGGATAGACTCGGATTGTACTCGCTAGAATTTAGAAGATTGAGGGGGGATCATATAGAAACTTACAACATTCTTAAGGGGTTGGACAGGCTAGATGCAGGAAGATTGTTCCCGATGTTGGGGAAGTCCAGAACAAGGGGTCACAGTTTAAGGATAAGGGGGAAGTCTTTTAGGACCGAGATGAGAAAAACATTTTTCACACAGAGAGTGGTAAATCTGTGGAATTCTCTGCCACAGAAGGTAGTTGAGGCCAGTTCATTGGCTATATTTAAGAGGGAGTTAGATGTGGCCCTTGTGGCTAAAGGGATCAGGGGGTATGGAGGGAAGGCAGGTACAGGATACTGAGTTGGATGATCAGCCATGATCATATTGAATGGCGGTGCAGGCTCGAAGGGCCGAATGGCCTACTCCTGCACCAATTTTCTATGTTTCTATGTTTCTAATAAGACACACAACACCCTGAGATGGATCAGATTAGTCTTATACAACATGCTAGAATCTAACCAAATGCTGTACTGCAGTACCACATTGGATTCTACAAACCAGGCCCAATACTTTGGTCTTCCAACCTTTTACTGTGAATCATCACCCCTGATCACTCCCTCTTCTCCCATCACCCATCAGGCAAGAGGTGAGGAAGTGTGAAAAAACACACCTCCATATTCAGGGACAGTTTCTTCCCAGCTGTTATCAGGCAACTGAACTATCCTATCAACAACGAGAGAGCGGTCCTGAGCTACCATCTACCTCATTGGAGACCCTCAGACTATCTTTAATCGGACTTTACTGGACTTATCTTGCACCAAACGTCATTCCCTTTATCATGTATCTGAAGACAGTTGACGGGCTCGATTGTAATCATATATAGTCTTTCTACTGGCTGGTTAGCATGCCACAAAAAGCTTTTCACTGTACCTCAGTACACGTGACAATAAACCAAACTAAACTAATCTTTCGGAAGCGCTGCCTCTATAAAGGCAGCCAGTAGCATCAAAAACACACACTACCCTGGTCACGCTCTCATTTCACTCCTACCATCAGGAAGAAGGTATAAGCGTCTGAAAACCATGACCACCAGGTTCACGAATAACTCCTTCCCAATAACCGTCAGGCTGTTGAACACTGTTCAACTTTCAACTGAGATCTATGAACCTTCTTTGCTTGCACTAAGAATTTATTTAGCACTAGTATTGGAACTATTAATCTATTGAATTTATATTTTATTTAATACTCTCTATGTGTATCACTTTTGCAATCCTGTTATGCTGCCGAATGCAAGAGTTTCATTTTTCTATTTGTCTTTATAATTAAACACTTGACTCTTATGGCTGATGCTGCTCAGCTTGTAATTCAGTTTCTTGATTTGTTGCTCTTATTTTCCTCTTGTTAGCTAGACTTTCTTCAGGTGGCCTTTGAAGCTTAAGATGTGGTTTGTCATTCTAAGATTGGCCAGAGTACGGCCACAGACATTTACCACAGAAAGTTGTATCCCTGCTCCTGTTACCAAGATTACATTTCACGGTTGTTGTTATGAAGGGGGTTTTGCCTGAGGTTCCAATTCATGAAATATTTCTTCACTGTGTTTAGGTCCACACTCTGGGGAGATTTGGTATCAGTGAAAGTGGCTTCTTGTGCCTCTGCAAATGTACACAACTCTGTTGATGTGTATCCACTACAACGTGGTGTCACAAGTACCAGTCCGGATAGCAATATACTATGGGGAGACATTGCAATATGATGATAATTTAACAGTTTACTTTTATTTATTAAAAATGGACCAAATCTTCTGTGCACTAGGGGGCAAAGGGAAGTTAGAGGTTTCTATAGCTCTATTGTCTGCACTTTAATTTTGCGGTGAGTAACTTCCAGTAACTTCCAACCCTAACCCTAACCATAGCATGCAAAAAAAGGTTTTTCATTTTACCTTGGTACGTGGCAATAAAGTCAACTAAACTAAACTACAGGAAACCCTGCAAATTTGATTTTTTTTTAAAGGCATCACTCTATCTGCCAGGACCTCAGCAATAATGGAAGTGCCTGTTTCATTTGAGTACGATTCTGACTCTCTGTGACTCCCTGTAACTTAAGTGCGGCAATTTTTTAACAATGTGGAGTGGTGAATTTGGGTGTACAACTTTGTGGAGTGGTGTGTTTTGGGGATATACGAAAGTATATTGTGCAGGAAAATTAGAAACATACATAGACACAATGCTGGAGTAACTCAACGGGTCAGGCAGCACCTCTGGGGAAAAGGAATAGGTGACATTTTGGGTCGAGACCCTTCAGACTGTCTGGAGAACGTTCTCAACCCGAAACGTCACCTATTCCTTTTCTCCAGAGATACTGCCTGACCCGCTGAGTTACTCCAGCATTTTGTGTCTATCTTCTGTATGAACTGGCATCTGCAGTTCCTTCCTGTACAGAAACAGTTCATACTTTGTAAACAAAAAGTGAGCTTTCCTGAAAATCCTTGCGGAGACCTCTGCCTAATTTAGTTTACAGCTAAATGTTAAACCGGCTGTGCAATGATGAACCTTTTTTGGGGAGAAGAAGAAATCTTTTGATGTCTATTTTTCTGTTGCTGCTGCAGTTTCCAATCTGTTGGGGTTAGCATAAGGGTGAAAGCTGTATACAGTCTGCGGTGAGATTGCCGCTCTCCCCTGTTATTATGAACGTTATGATTACAAGAGAGGAGCTAAGCTTCTAATGCGCCACAAAATCTATGTGCCTACAAAGCAGCTCACGGCCTATGTGTGGACCTCTGCCAGACTGATAACCTCTGCCCAATCCTGATAAAACCGTGCAAGAACATGAACAAAAATGAAAGAAACACGCTCTTATCCTTTGCAATAGGGAAGTAACGGAGGAACAAACACAGTTCTGTGCTCAGGAAGTTTTAATCAGTAATTCGCATTAACTTAATTATAACTGATAGCCATTTTTATCTCAGCAGATAAGAAATTGCAGAGTTTTAAAGTTTCTTGATTACTTTTAAAAGGAACAAGTGTTTTTGTCTACGAAGAAAAGACCATTGTTTGAAACGCTTAGAAACAGAAGGCATGTGTTGCATGTTAATTAAACAGGATTTAGAAATAATTGCCTCTATCCTGCAAGAGCATCGAAAGCAACTTGCATTTTTATGGCATCTCAATTTCAGTGAAATGCATTAAATTCTCATTGTGTGTGATAGGGGACTGCTAAGAGACTTCTTTTACCAAATAAATGGTTTTTAAAAAAAAGACACCAAGTTATGGAGTAATTCAGCGGGTCAGGAAGCATCTCTGGAGAACATGGATAGGCAACAAAATGTGTAGGGAAGAACTGCAGATGCTGGTTTAAATCGAAGGTGGACACAAAATGCTGGAGTAACTCAGCGGGACAGGCAGCATCTCTGGAGAGAAGAAATGGGTGACGTTTTGGGTCGAGACCCTTTTTCAGACGACGTTTCGGATCGGTACCCTTCTTCAGTCTAAACCAGCACCTGCAGTTCCTTGTATCCCTCTAAAGTGTTTAGACCTTTGGCCATAGTCTTGGAACCATAGCGTGGAATATTAGCATGGACACTGGGAGAAATATCCTCACAAGGCTATTCATTTTTGTATCAGTGAAATGGATTTCAGTGGATGCCTGGATACTAAAAAAATTAAGGTGTTTGAGATAGGCCGGTAAAGTGAAATTGATATGCAGGTTTTGCCATAATATTGTGCAAGTCCTTTCCTGTTTCCATCTCTAAATCAGAATACCAGTAATAACTTAAAAATATATAATTTATCATGAAAAATGTTCTTCTATTTAAATCAAAAGGAAATTGTCACAGCACACTAATTGTGAGACTGACCCTGATAGATATAATTACGTGTCGCTTAATTTTAAAGCTCAAATCCTACCACAGCAAATTCTGAAATGAGTATAAAAGCTGTTAGATTCCAGGGACTGAGTCTTTTACTCATTTCTGTCTGGTCAGTACTGTAGTTGACTCTTGGTGTGCTTTGAAGTTGTTTCACCAAACCCTTAAATGTTATGACGCAAAAGATGAGACCTGTCAACGTGATTGCCCACAAAGTGAGGTAGTCAACTGCCACTGAAGTCTGAATGTGGGCACGATGCTTGCAAGAGTGTAACATATTGCAGTGGATCAGATCAAATATTTGAGCCCATATAATACCCTTCAGGACCACAGGACAATCCAAAACACTTTAAAGGCACTGCAGTACATTTGAAGTATAGCCACCTGTTCAAATGTATTAAATATAACAGGCTGCTATGCATGGCATAATTATGCATGGGAAGATCCCAAACAAATAGTATGTTGCTATTGGTTTATTATCGTTGCAAAAACCAAGAAACACTAAATCTTTGCATGCTGTCCAGTCAAATCATACCATATAAGTATGCAGTCAAACCACACACAAAATAACACTGATAACAAAAATTAAATGTTGGTTCAGGGATAACTATTAACCTGGAGTCTGGAGTCAGGGTAGACAGTCAGAACCTTTTCTCTCAGGGTGGAAATATCAAATACGAGAGGCCATAGCTTTAAGGTGAGAGGGGCAATGTTTATCGGAGATGTGTGGTGCAAGTTTTTACACAGAGGGTAGTGAGTGCCAGGAGTGGTGGTGGAGGCAGATACGATAGTGGCAATTAAGAGACTTTTGGATAGACACTGGATACGCAGGGAAATAAGGGATATGGTTTATGTGTAGGCAGGTAAGCATTAGTCTTGGTATCATGTTCAGCACAGACATTGTGGGCCGAAGGGCCTATTCCTATGCTGTGTTGTTCTGTGTTATATCTCTTGCACTCAAAGGAGTGTATTTAAATTGTTCTTAACATAATCTGAGAGGGCAGGGCCTCGGTTTAGCTTTTCAACTGAAAGATGACTTTGTGTCAGTGCAGTGCACATTCAATACTCGGTCTCTAAGAGTTGATCATCAAACAACGCCTTTTGAGTTTGAGGGGCAGGATGCTGCATCTGATTGCTATAGTGGATCATTGGAACCATTCAATTTACAGGATTATCTGTGTTGTTTAGTAGAGTTATATTGTGCTTGGTGAAGTCATAAGGAACTGCAGATGTTGGAGTCTTGAGTAAAACACAAAGAGTTGGAGTAGCTCAACGGATCAGGCAGCATTTCTGGAGGACATGGATGGGCGACATATCAGTTCGGAAGAAAGGTCTTGACCTGAAACGTCACCTATCCTTGTTCTCCAGAGATACTGCCTGACCTGCTGAGTTACTCCAACACTTTGTGCCTTTTTTTGTGAACTAGCATTTGCAGTTCCTTGTGTCTACATTTCTTCAGACTGCCAGACTCTGTTTGATGAGCTTGTCAGAGTTGATATTCCAATCCTTTGATTACAATTAAGAAAAAAAGCAGAACATTTCTGTTTCTCAATGCCGTTTACAGCATTATTTTCAGCTAATGTTTTCAAGCTGGATTTAAAAGCTGGTATTACAGCATTGACCATTACATATGTTATATCTTTGAGGTTATTTTGATCGATAATAGTACTTTGGGTGGAAGGTGGGCGTCGCCAAGAACCAGTAAAACTAATGATGATGCAATAATGATTAGAATACTGGTGGGTGGCGAATTAAGGTCATTCAGCTCAACAAATTCTCAAAGGGAATTCACCAAAGCCTCTAACACTACATATTCACAAAACTTATGATAAGTACCTACAACCAGTTGCCACGATTGATAAATTTAAACAGCTTATAATCAATAGGAACATATTTCTCACACCGTTTATGTCTCAATATCACACAATTTTCATTTTAACTTTGACTGGTCTTCAGTGATATATTTATTCCAACAGTTTGCTTCACACCCGTATTGTGTGTGCATTGGTGACTTTTGGACCTAACCCCTCTGGTTCAAGTTCTTCCTTGCAAAGCTTTAGATGATGGGCTGGCATTTTAAGCTTTACTTGCCTTGTGGATAGGAATATTGAGAAGTCTTCATCTGTCAACATCAGATCAAGGTATGAACTCCAGTTTGTTAATGCATTTTAGAAACTCTAGTACGTGACTAGGTTTAATGCTTGTGCACCTGTAATCTTCCAGATCCATATTCTGCTTCGGTAGCTTACATCCTGTGGATTGGAGGATAGCTAATGTTAACCCACTTTTCAAGAAAGGAGCGAGAGAGAAAGCCGGGAATTACAGACTAGTTAGCCTGACTTCGGTGGTGGGAAAGATGCTGGAGTCAATTATTAAAGAGATAATAATGGGGCATTTGGAGAGCAGTAAAAGGATTAGTCCAAGTCAGCATGGATTTATGAAAGAAAAATCATGCTTGACTAATCTTCTGGAATGTTTTGAGGATGTGACAAGTAAAATGGATGAAGGGGAGCCAGTGGATGTAATGTATCTAGACTTTCAGAAAGCCTTTGATAAGGACTGGCGACTGGTGACTGGTGACTAAAATTAGAGCACATGGTATTGGGGATAGGGTGTTGATGTGGATAGAAAATTGGTTGACAGACAGGAAGCAAAGAGTATGAGTGAATTGGTCCTTTTCAGAATGGCAGGCAGTGGCGAGTGGAGTGCCGCAAGGCTCGGTGTTGGGGCCACAACTGTTTACCATTTATATTAATGATTTGGAAGAGGGAATTAGGAGCAACACTAGCAAGTTTGCGGATGACACAAAGCTGGGTGGCAGTGTGAACTGTAAAGAGGATGTTAGGAGGATGCAGGGTGACCTGGACAGGTTGAGTGAGTGGGCAGATGCGTGGCAGATACAATATAATATAGATAAATGTGAGGTTATCCACTTTGGTGGCAAAAACAAGGGGGCAGATTATTATCTCAATGGGGTTAGGTTAGGTAAGGGGGAGGTACAGCGAGACCTGGGTGTCCTTGTGCACCGGTCACTGAAAGTTGGCGTGCAGGTACAGCAAGCAGTGAAGAAAGCTAATGGAATGTTGGCCTTCATAACAAGAGGATTTCAGTATAGGAATAGAGAGGTTCTTCTGCAGTTGTATAGGGCTCTGGTAAGACCACATCTGGAGTATTGCGTATAGTTTTGGTCTCCTAATTTGTGGAAGAACATCCTTGTGATTGAGGCAGTGCAGCGTAGGCTCACGAGATTGATCCCTGGGATGGCGCAACTGTCATATGAGGAAAGATTGAAAAGACTAGGCTTGTATTCACTGGAGTTTAGAAGGATGAGGGGGATCTTATAGAAACATATAAAATTATAAAAGGACTGGACAAGCTAGATGCAGGAAAAATGTTCCCAATGTTGGGCGAGTCCAGAACCAGGGGCCACAGTCTTAGAATAAAGGGGAAACCATTTAAGACTGAGGTGAGAAAAAACTTGTTCACCCAGAGAGTTGTGAATTTGTGGAATTCCCTGCCACAGAGGGCTGTGGAGGCCAAATCACTGGATGGATTTAAGAGAGTTAGATAGAGCTCTAGGGGCTAGTGGAATCAAGGGATATGGGGAGAAGGCAGGCGTGGGTTATTGATTGGGGACGATCAGCCATGATCACAATGAATGCCGGTGCTGGCTCGAAGGGTCGAATGGCCTCCTCCTGCACCTATTTTCTATGTAACCCAATGGCATAGACATTAATAGACACAAATGTCGGAGTAACTCAGCGGGTCGAGCAGCATCTCTGGTATACACATAGAATTCTCCAAATTTAGGTAAATACAAAACCCTTCCCTCCCTTCTCCTCCCCCCCCCACTCCGCCCCCCTTCCCCACCCTGACAGTAGAGTTGCTGCCTAACAGCACCAGAGACCCTGGTTCGATCCTGTCTGTGGGTGCTGTCTGTACGGAGTTTGGGTATGGGTGCTGTCTGTAGGCTCGCCCTGAGACCTGCATTGCTTTTCTCCGGTATCTCTGGTTTCCTCCTACACACCGCAGATGTACAGGTTTGTAGGTTAATTGGCTTGGTTAAATTGTCCCTAGTGTGTGTAGGATAGTGTTAGTGTGCGGGGATCGCTGGTCGGCGCAGACTCGGTGGGCCAAAGGGCCTGTATCTTTAAACTAAACTAAACTAAACTAAATTAAACTTCCTCTAGCTTCATAATTTGCAACTCTTACTACAACTGTACAACACGTAGATCAGGTAGTTCCCAGAGGATTACATGCAGTTAAAGAGAGATTTTTTTTTCCAGACCAAAGTCCTGCCTTAAGGTAGTAGTTCAGAGGGGAATCAATAGACAGGATGAAGGAATTGTCATATGAGAGAGGTTTGAGCAGGTTGGGTCTATGTTTGCATAGAACAGCAAAGGAATAGGCCCTTCGGCCCACAATGTCCATGCTTATTAGACTGAAGAATGAGAAATACTCTTGTTGAAGCACATAAGATTCAGAGAGGAGATACGAGGAACTGCAGATGCTGGAATCATGAGTAAGATACAAAATGCTGGAGTAACTCAGTGGGTCAGGCGACATCTGTGGATGGAATAGACAGGTGATGTTTTGGGTCGGGACCCTTCTTCAGACTGATTGTACCAGTGGGGAGAAGTCAAGAAAATATGATTTTTCTAGATTGAGATGGCTTGCCAAGGTAGATGTTCAAAGTTGTTTCCCTTCCTGTTTCAGAATAAATGCTTTGCTACTTAAGACATGGAAGGAATTTCTTATTGCAGATGGCTTCAAATCTTTGTCAATTTTTACCACAGAGTTGTAGAGGTAGAATGATTGAAAATATTCAAGGACACAATTGACATTTTTTTAGTGTACAGAGAACAAAGGTTATGTAGAATATGCAGAAAAGGGTGCAACTGGAAAACTTTTTGATAAGGTTTGCCCAGACTTTCACAGTTATAACAAATTATTTCAAAGTTCGTAGATAGACCCAAAATGCTGGAATAACTCAGCGGGTTAGGCAGCATCCCTGGAGAAAAAGAATAGGTGACATTTTGTATCGGTACCCTTCTTTGGACTGAAAGGTTTTCATCGTTCAGTTCAAAGAGAACATTGCAAAGTTCTCTTTAATTAACGGTAGTTGAATGAAACATTACTACTCACCAATGGATGTGACAAAATTGGACTCTTTGAGAAGATTTGCACTAACTTTTCATTGCAACAAAATAAACATTTGCAAGTGATTCAGAAGCATGAATTGCATGAAATAAATTTATTTACAACAAGTTATCTGATCAACCATGACCTTATTGAACGTAGGAGGGGGATCAAGTGGCCATTTGATTAATGTTTTCGTAAGTTCTTAGGTTGAAAGTAATAACTTTTTGTGGGTATTTCTAGCTCCTTAATTTTGCTTGCAATGCAATTTCTTAAAAGAGGTAAAAAAAAAAGGCTCATCCTTTGTATTAGGTGGATAGAAATCCATGATCAGTAGATCAAAGATTTTGAGATCATTCCCTGATCTTAATACACCTGCACATGTTGCTCCTTTCTCTGGCTCTAAAGTTGACAGGCTTTAGAGTAATTATTTTGCATTTAGTGCAACATCGTGTGTTTGGAATCCAGATCAGCCTGTCCATACATTCCGGTTTCTACTACTGTTTTTAGGTTGAAGATAGACACCTAAAGTGCTGGAGTAACAGTGTGTCAGGCAGCATCTCTGGAGAAAAACAAATAGGTGACATTTTGGGTCAGAACCCTTCTTCAGACTGAAAGTATTACCCCCCCCCTCCCCCCCTCTACTTTCAGTCTGAAGAAGTGTTCTAACCAGGAACGTCCCCCATCTGATTTCTCCCAAGATGCTGCCTGACCCGCTGAGTTACTTCAGCACTTTGTATCTATCTTCGGTATAAACCAGCATCTGCAGTTCCTTCCTACACTGTTTTTAGGTTGTTCATTTTATGTTGCTTGGCTTGCAATGCCTCACTGAAAAGATTTACTTACCAGAGGTGAGGGATGTCTCGGTATGGTAAATGATTCAAACTACTTACAGGAACATAAGTTTCCTGTGCCATAACCCCCATGTTTTTGTGGTATTGACTCCAGAGGTGGGTGAGGGGGAGTTGACTTCAGTAGGTATCAGTTCAACCATATCTTACACCATGTTCCTCCCACGAGCACTAAGCATTGCTGGTTTCACTGTTGATTGTTCGTTTTCATGAGTAGGAACCAAAATAGAAGTGGTTTGAGGCCTAACTTAACGTAGTGGACGAGGAACACAATAAGACAATTGATTATTTATTGTTGCTCAATCCATTCCCACAATCTGAAGTAGATATTCAGCAACTCCTACATCCAGTATTTTTCCAGCCCATTATATTTTAATTTAGTGTAGTTTAGAGATACAACATAGAAACATTTTGTTTGGCCCGCCGGGTGCACACTGACTATCAAACACCCATTCACACTATTTCTATGTTATCCTCTTTTTCATCCATTTCCCACACACTAAGGGCAATTTTGCACAGGCCAATTATCCTACAAACCTGCACGTCTTTGGGATGTGGGAGGACTTTAGAGACATAGTGCGGAAACAGGCCCTTTGGCCCACCGTCCACGCCAATCAGCGATCACCCCATACACTAGCACTATCCTGCACACTAAAGACAATTTTGTACAACTTACCGTAGCCAATTAACCTACAAACCTGTACATCTTCGGACTCTCGAAGGAAGCCGGAGCCCACAGAGAAAACCCACGCGGTCACAGGGAGAACGTGCAAACGCCACATTGACAGCACCAAATCTCAGGTTCGAATCCAGGTCTCTGACTATGTGTTGGAGTAACTCAACAGGTCAGGCAGCATATCAGGAGGACATAGATAGCTGAGCCAAAACATCGCCTACCCATGTACTCCTGAGATGTTGCCTGACCCACTGAATTTCTCCAGCACTCTGAATTTTATTTACAGTAAAGTGAACTACTTTCTCACAAAACCAATGGGAGGATCAAAGTAAATAGGTCCCTATTTCTTTAGGCCTATCACACTTTTCCATTTCATTCCAACCTGCCCTTTTCCAGAAGAACATACTGTATCATCTATTCTGTTCAAATACTTTTCCTTACACAAGTCTACTCTGATTGATAGTGTAACATCTGATTTTCCCCTCTCAATAAATCTCACTCCTGAAACTTGAATGCAAACATCTCTGCTGACTCGAGTGTAGTCTTGAGGGAGTGCTGCACTGTCAAAAGTGCCAAGTTGGGGGTGAGACTTCAAACAATAGCCCATCAGCGGTGGGTGTAAAAGATCTCAAGGAACTATTCAACAAATAACCCCACGGTGTCACAAGCAACATTTATCTCTCAACTAATATCACAAAATCAGTTACTGCTTGTTGGAGTTGCCCTGGCAGATATATGCTGCTGATTTTTATGTGAAGACATTTCAGAAATATTTCATTCACTGAGAAGTGTTTTGGATGACCCGAGGAAGTGAAAGGCTATATATATACGTATATTTGTCCTCGTGCCTTATTGTCTAACTATTGATCAATTACTTGGAAGAAATTTATGTCAAAAGATAGGGTAGCACAGTGGAGCAGCGGTAGAGTTGGTGCCTTACAGTGCCAGAGACCCGGGTTTGATCCTGACTACAGGTGCTAGCTGTACGAAGTTTGCACATTCTCCCCATGACCTACGTGGGTTTTCTCCCAGAGCTCCGGTTTGCTACCACACTCCAAAGACTTCCAGGTTTGTAATGTTAATTGGCTTAGTAAAATTGTAAATTGTCCCTCGTGTGTGTCGGATAGTGTTAGAGTGCAGGGATCGCCGGTCGATGCATACTTGTTGGGCCGAAGGGTCTGTTACTGCGCTGTGCTTCTAGACTAAAACTAAACTAAAACATGCATTCACGCAACACCTCATTACATATCTGGAAACAGTTCATGCAATTACTTACTTTTGATCTGCCTTATCTTCCCTGTGAGAAATAGCTAGATTAAGTTGCCCCTTGTGGGGCAGTCTGACTTTAAAAGGGTAGTTTCATGAATTTAGTTGAGATTTAGTGCTGAGGTATTCAGGTCTGCTTCTGGTATTTTTTTGGCCTGATGAAGTGTTAATGTGCCTACATCTCCTTACTGTTTGTCTTAAACAGGTAATAAAGCTAGTCGCTGGTTAAAATACGCTGCCTATAAATTCAGCACCGCTATCCCACCCATGATAATTCTCACACAACACGTAATCGAGGCACTGCTTGGAGCTTTGCCTTTTGTACAACGTTCCTTGGACCACAATCTTATAAATGCTGTTCTAAACTTCAGACAGATTTTTAAAAACTTTATTTTCTTTGAATTAGAACTTGAATCGAATAGAATGGGCAAAGTCACCCATTTTTGCACTTTTCAAGGTGAATGTTGATTAATAATTCCCTTTTTAATTCACATCTGTAACCCCCGCAGGAGCCCCTGCACCATCATTATAATTTAAAAATTAGCAAGATTATCAAAACCTTCCTGTCTTGAGGTGTAAGTGAAAGATTGTGTTTCTCATGCTTTGAACTTTCTAATGGGCTTAAAATAAATGAAATTAGATTTAATGAAGCAAAGTGACCATCAAAACACTACCTGACACTTGAATTGGCTATAATCGTGATAATGTCATTAGTACTGGAACTAATTGTAATCATGCTGCCAGGCTCAAACTGAACACTGAAGAAAGAACATGGTCAAAGTGTGTGAAGGATTACGTGCTTGGATTACAGCATTGCTCTGTAAATAGGCTGATTCAAAGCTCCTAGGTATACTTTTTCTCATCAAAGTACAGTTGAATGGGACTCGGGACTGAGAGTCGACAAGAGTCAGAGTTAGGAAGACATGTTGCAGCTTTCTAGGATGTTGGCTGTACCGCATTTGGAGCATTGTGCGCAGTTAGTCATAGAGTCGTACATCATGTATGTCAAGGGAAGGTGGATCAATGCACGCCTGCTAGAGGTGGTCATTGCATGGCACTGGAAAAGCTTGACCAGAGGCACAGCTAGTTAAGAGTTATATACAGCATGGAAACAGGTCCTTTGGTCCAACATGCCCATTCCAGCCAAGATGTCCCATCTGCACGTCCCACCTTGCCGCATTTGGCCCATATCCCTCTAAACCTTTCCTATTCATGAACCTGTCCAAACATCTTTTAAATGTTGTTATTGTACGTGCCCCGACTACCTCTTCTGGCAGCTTGTTCCATATACCTACCACCCTCTGTGTGAAACCCCGTTTGTGGTCACCCCATTACAGGAAGGATGTGGAGGCTGTGGAGGGGCACAGAAGAGGTTTACAGAATGCTGCCTAGATTCGTGAGTATTAGTTATAAGGAGAGGTTGGACAAATTTGGATTGTTTTCTCTGGAGGGCCAGAGGTTGGTGGAGACCTGATAAAAGTATATAAAAATTATGAGTGGCGTAGATAGGTACATTCTGAACCTTTTTCCCCAGGAGACCATGATCTACCATGTACCTCATTGGAGACCTTTGAATTATCTTTAATCTGGAATTTACTGGACTTTATCTTGCATTAAACATTATTCCCTTTATCCTGTATCTGTACACTGTGGATGGCTTGATTGTAATTATGTACTGTCTTTTCTTTGACTATATAGCATGCAACAAAAAAATCTTTTCACTGCACCTTGAAATGTCAATAATAAACTAAACTAAACTAAATATAGCAAATACGCGAGAGGAGTTGGTAATTTAAACGTCTGATGCTCTTCACTTTTTTCCTGTCAGCTCTTTGCAAAAGGGATAAGTGAGCCTCCTTTCCCACCACCCAACACGACAACCTCTGACAACGTAAAGCAAAATGGGTTGGAGTTCTGGTGAAATGGGCTCCATTCCCAGCCTCCTCCTCCGGCTTCTTAATAACATCTCTAATGTTCGCCTGGAGGGCTGAAGAAATTTGGGAGGGCTGCCTCTTTAAATAAATTTGGACCCTTTCCAGGGATTGCATAAAAATAACTTGTGAAACTTTGCTCCTTTGTCAAGTGAAATACTTTTCCCTTCCCACCTCTCAGATAGTGGTTGATTTATAAGGAAAGATTGCAAAGGAAGGGAATTTTTTTTCAGTCATTGGTTCTTTTCAGTTTAACTATCTGAGTGCTGCAGCAGCTTTTTTCCATTCATTGCATCAGCACTGTTCTGTGCTTTTATCCAAATGGATATATTGCCATGGGATTAGAAAATAAATTCTGCAGTAAAATTCCTGGTTGTGCCTATTTAGGTTTTGTTATTTCTCTCCATCCTATTGCCTCTGCTCCTTATGCATAGCTATTTCGGGGCTCATTATCCCATCTGCAGTGATGCTAATACTCAAGAATGGGCACATACTGTTCGGTATGTGCCCAGTAAGTGGCAAGTAAGTGTAGATGTCAATCCTATCCCACACCGCCCCACTCCCCTCCCTACCCTACCCCAATATCGTGAAGAGGTTTGACTGTGCTTCCAACAGTTCAACCAATAACATTGGAGACACAAAGTGCTGGAGTAACTCGGAGTGTCTAAACGACATGGATAGGCGACGATTCGGGTCGGGAGCCTTCTTCAGACTAATAACATTAGGGACGTATGTGCTCACCTGTTCAATAGCTGACAAAGTTTAAATCCTCCTAAGGCATTTGGATTCTAAGAATTAGTCCTACAACATCTGACTGAAGATGAAATGCAAAGAATGTTCCTCATTCCCTTCAGCACCCATCTAGGCTTATTATATGAAGAACGGTGGGGGAATTAGAAGCAGTGGACAATCCATCCATTGACTCACAATGGGCTAAAGAGTGCTCTTGTATTTTGGACTGGGCCACAAAGATTTATCTTTCACCTGAAGAGAGTTCCCAACTCGAAACATCAGAGCGTTTGACAGCACTGGGTCTGTACTCGCTGGGGTTTAGAAGGATGAGGGGGAACCTCATTGAAACTTACCCAATAATGAGAGGCCTGGATAGAGTGGAAGCGGAGAGGATGTTTCCATTGGTGGGAGAGTCCAGGACCGGAGGCCATAGTCGCAGAATAAAAGGACATACCTTTAGGGAGGAGATGAGGAATTTCTTTAGTTGGAGGGTGGTGAACCTGTGGAGTTCATTGCCACAGAAGGCTATGGAGGCCAAGTCAATGGATATTTTTAAGGCAGAGATATGATAGATTTTTGATTAGTATGGGTGTCGGGGGTTATGGGGAGAAGGCAGGAGAATGGGGTTGAGAGGGAAAGATAGGTGAGCCATGATTGAATGGCGAAGTAGACTTGATGGGCCAAATAGCCTAATTCTTCTCCTATTACTTATGAACTTATGAAATCATGAACATCACCTTTCTATGTTCTCTAGAGATGCTGCCTGACCCGCTGAGTTACTCCAGCACTTGGTGTCTTTTTTGGTAGACTGGCATCTGCAGTTCCTTGTGTCTATGTCTTCATATTTCACCCACAGTTTGAACGGAATTATCCAATCACATAGGAAGATCACAGCTGAAATTTTGAGGTAGGTCGGGGATCTGATTGTAACTTTGTGCTCAACTTTGATTTTTGAACAACTTGCTGATAATCATTCTTCCAGCATGTATTTCGTAAAGGTTTCCGAGGAGGAAGGCCACTTTTGGACATTTGTTCTGTACACTTTGTTTGGCTGGTCGTTTTGTCTTACTCAGCTGCCCATGAATCCATGAAAAGAAAGAATGTTCTTCGGAAATGCACTTCAGTGTTTCTGTGGCCTTTATTAATTACTATCAACGAGAGAATCAGGTAAAGCATTGCGTGCTAAATAACTGTTGAGTTGATGTTTGTCTAAAGACACAGCACAAACACAGCAGTGATGTTGGATGGGAGCAGGAGCTTCAATGCGGTAAGACCTCCTACCTTTGTTCAAATGTTTTTTTTGGCAGGTGGATTGGGAACATTTTGTTCAAAGTAAAATTTTCTTGGATGTGACCTATGCCTGTTCAAACTTAAAATCTCTTAACAATGCACCAAATGATCTTCCATGGATCTGCTCCTGGTGACTGCCACCGAACAGTATGTGGGAACATTTGCGAAAACAAATAAAAACGTTTGTTACAACTGCTTCGTATCCTCATTCCTTGGGGCTCAGAGATACATCATGGAAACAGGCCCTCAATCCACTGAGTCCACACCGACCATTGACCACCCATGCATTTGATCTATGTCCTACACACTAGGGGTAATTTACAGAAACCAATTAAACTACAAACCTGCGCATCTTTGGAATTTGGGAGGAAACCAGAGCACCCGGAGAAAACCCACGTGATCACAGAGAGAACGTGCAAACTCCACACAGACAGCATCCGTAGTCAGGACCAAACCCGGGTCTCTGGCACTGTGAGGCAGCAGCTCTACTGCTGCAACACTGTGCTGCCCAGTTCATCTATGAATACACCATCTTCTTTGAACTTGTTGCCTCTGCAACTGGATTGTTTGGCAACATTTGAACATGGAACATGGAACATAGAGTAGTACAGCACAGGAACAGGGCCTTTGGCTGAACATGATGCCTAGTTAAACTAATGTCCTCTGCCTGCTCGTGATCCATATTCCTCTATTTCACAGTTTAGAACAATGCGGAAAAGCACGGAATTCATTCCAGCAATTAGAAATATCTATTAGTCACCAAGTAAACTTGTGGAGAGTGTGGATTCATTGCATGAATTTGGCCATGTTGTTGTGTTATTCTGGAGGAAGTGCTCAATACATATGGTCATTACAAATGGCAGATTTAGGATGAATACCAAGCATCAAAAATGTACCCCAATGTTGAATAGAAGAGTGATTTGTTGGCCATTTCTGTTATTTACTCTCCATTTACCAATAAGCTAGATGCATATCTCAAGCCACGTGATCTTCCTCAAGCCTGCTGAACCCCAGACTGAGTTTACCAGAACAAACCTATTGTGCACAATGGAGCAGTTGCTTAGCTTTGTCCTACTTTCTCTGCCGAGCATAATCAGTCTAGCAAAGGGTCTCAATCGGAAACATCATGTTTTCTCACTGATGTTGCCTGACCTACTGAGTTACTCCAGCAGTTTGTCTTTTAGAGTTTAGAGATAGATTGCGAAAACAGGCCCTTCGGCCCACCGAGCACGCCCCTCCAGCAATGACCCCATACACTAGCACTATCCCACACAGTAGGCACCATTTACAATTTTACCTAAGCCAATTAACCTACAAACCTTTACGTCTTTGGAGTGCTGCTGAAGTCCCCTTTTGAGTAAACATTACCTCGCTCACATAACTTGACATTGCTTGAGGCAGGATTGTTGTCATTATTATTCTTGTACCGAGCTGATCTAAGGGCCTCATTTTAAAAGGGAAACACAGCCAAGGCTCCACCCAAAGCAAAATTAAAACAAAGCTTAAATGTAATGTGAGTAACAAAAAGATGAGGAAAAAATATCTGTGGGTTTACAACAACTATTGAACAGAAGTGGCGGAACAGTGATACAGCCACTGCCTCACAGCACCAGATTCCCGGGATCAATCCTGACCTCGGTGCTGTCAGTGTGGAGTTTGCATGTTCTCCCTGCGACCGCGTGTGTTTTCTCTTTGTGCTCCGGTTTTCACCCACATCCAAAAGATGTGCGGGTTTGTGGGTTAATTGCCGACATTGTATACGCAGTGGATGAGAAAGTGGGATAACCAAGAACTAGTGTGAACAGGTCAGTGTGGACTGAAGGGTCTGTTTCCATACTGTACTAAAATAAAAGATGAGGAAGAAGAATCGATGTTTAGAACCACTGTAATAGGAACAGAGGTCCCCAACAGAGGTTTTAAATCGGGAGCTGTCTACTTTTAAGAGCAGAATAAAAACTTTTTTTAATTTTATACCTTTTCAGCCATAATTTAGTCTCACCAGCACCTATGTAACTGAAGATCCTTTCATATCTGTATAATGTTTGAAGTGAAAGTCCTATACCTTTTATTTTAGTTTATTCTCTCATATCCATTTTATTCGTCAGAGCTCAGATCTCCTGTTGTTTTGGTAACCTGAGCTGACTGGATTTGGGAGTCTCCAAAGCAGCTCCATTTTATTGGATAGTATGTATACAATGGGCTGAATGGTCTCTCTGTGGGAATTTCTTTGATCTGCGATATGAGTTGCCAGTATTGTGGAGTGATTTGTACCAACAGTGGAGTTGATGAACAATGTGTTGTTCACTACCATTCATTGTTTGCACAGAATCATATCATGTGGCTCTCGATGTAAATCTAGCAGCTGTATTAAGACCAGTTACACAATGTTTACCCACTGCTAAAGCAGTGAGACCTCCTTTAAGACTCACCACAGTCGTGAGGTCTGATTCATTCTTTTGTGGGATGATCTATTTATTTCTGTTAATTAATGGTTTACATTTTGATGGCTGGTGACATCATTAAAGGGAGTAACTGAACCCAGGAACATGGGGAGGATACAGAAGTCACATCTGCAGATAAAGACATTAACCCAAGAGATTTCATAAATCATCTTGCTTCAGCTGTATTTATGCTTTCATTTCCCTCCTCACTGCTGTATTCAGTATTCCAGAAAGCTGGATGCTCCCATTTACATTGTCAGCAGTTGCTGGTACATGGGTCAGCTTTCTTTTACGCTCTCAATATATTGGGCAAAAGTTTATTGACTGAAGTTAAGAGAAGTGGACTAGAATATTTTTGGGGAGCAGAATATTCGAAGCTGGGTCTTGACAATCTTCCTCACTGGAGACTTTTAAACGATCTTCAATCAGACTTTATCTGGCACTAAATGTTGTACCCTTTATCCTTTACCTGTACATTGTGGACGGCTTGATTGTAATCATCTATAGTCTTTTCTTTGACTGGATGGCATGCAAATAAAAGATTTTTAATGTACTTTGGTACACGTGACAATAATAAACTAAACTAAACTAATTTAAAGCTGGGAAACTCATTCAAATCAACCCACAACCACCTCCCCATCTTGCCTTAGATTAGTTTAGTTTATTATTGTCACATGTGAGAAGTGTAGTGGATACAAAGAAAAGAAAAGACTATATATATTTACAATCAAACCATCCATAATATACAGATGAAGGGTATAACATTTAGTGCAAGATAAAGTCCAATTAAAGATAGTTCAAAAGTTTTCAGTGAGGAAGGACAAGAGTCAGGTGGAAAACATTGAGATGAAAGCCCAGGGAGTTGAAATCGGGAGCAATGGAGTGATTGTGTGGTGGGGCAAGAGAACAAGGTAAGGGCCTGTTCCACGTATGTGCTTTTTTGGCGACTTGCCGGCACCCGTCATAGTCGCAGCAGGTCGCCGAAAAATTTAAAAATGTGGAAAATCCAGCGGCGACCAGAAAAAGGAACGACTCTTTGGGCCACTCCTCACGACCCAAAAAATCACGTAAGTGGGACAGGCCCTGTAGTCAGTAGATGTTTGCAGATTCCCCTTATGTATATATGTGTTTCATGCTTAACACTGTGCATTTACTTTACTTTAGAGATACAGGGTCTTCGGCCCACCGAGTCCCTGCCGACCAGCGATCACCCTGTACATTAACACCATCCTTCATACTAGGGACAAGTTATCTTTTTTTACCAAAGCCAATTAGCCAACATATGTCATTGGAATGTGGGAGGGAACCGGAGAAAACCCACACGATCCCAGGGAGAAAGTGCAAACTCCGTACAGTCAAAACCCGTAGTCAGGATCAAACCCGGGTATCTGACGCTATAAGGCAGCAGCTGTACCGCTGCGACACTGTGCTGCCCTAACAATTTTGAATATTAGCAGAGTCAAAAAAATAAAAACTGAGAAGGAAAATGAAGTTCATCCTAATTGTGTGAGCCAATTTTTCACCAGGGCACGATCTATGTGATTCTTTCTTCAGTTCTGAGTTGATATAAATGTTAAGCCACATATTTAAATAATTAACGCAGCACTGACTTTAATGCATGTCATATGCAAATTGATGTCAGAAAATTGATAGTACATGATGGTGAATGTTTGTAAGAATGAACATGTAGCTAGGAGTAACTGTGCTGTGTTTAAAAGAAAACTTGAGAATACCTGAAATCAAGAAGAAAAATAGGAAATTGCAAAAATGTGTGTGTATTTGAAGGGCAAGTTAAGGTTTCTGGTCAGGATCATGTGTTTGAGTTCAATTATTCCCAGCTACTTTGTTAATTTGCCTTTGAATCAATGCCGATCAATCTGCGGTGTGTTGCTGGGTTGTTCTATTTGTTTTAGTTGCACAAGTGCATTAGCTTCTCTTTCTTTAAAAGAAACTTGTGAGGGAGCGTGAACATGTTAACATCTCTGGTAAAATGTTGGATCAATGCATAGTTTTCCAAATGATTGAAGCAGAAACAGATTTAAATGGGTAACATAAGTGGTGACATTTTTGTTACATGAGCATGAAAGAAGTTTGAGATCTTTATGACCAGTTCATTAGTTATAGGAGCAAAATTATGCCATTTGGCCCATCAAGCCATTCAATCACAGCTGATCTATCTTTACCTCTCAACCCCATTCTCCTGGCTTCTCCTCATAACCCTTTACAAATTTTAACAGTTAAATGCTGTATGCATTTGCTAGAAATTCATTCGTAGCTGGTGGTGGTCGGTAGTAGTATCAGTGTGTTGAACTCTGTCTGTAAAAATTAATTCCATCAAAGTGCACTATTTTGTAATTTAAAGGACACAAAGTGGTGGAGTAACTCAGTGGGTCATGCAGCATCTCTGGAGAATATGGATAGATGACATTTCGGGTCAGGATATGAAACGTCACCTATCTATGTTCTCCAGATGCTGCCTGACCCACTGAGTAACTCCAGCACTTTGTGCCCTTAGTCTACAGTTCCCTGTTTTTACAGTGCTGTCATTACTGCACTGTATATTTAATACTAGCACATAGGAATGAATTTTAGGCAACACTCTTTAAGTCAGTGGCATTTTTATTATACTTGAATACATTTATTTTCCTTCTATAGTGACTGCTTATATTTGCCCTTGACGTTTATGCACTAACATTGTTAGGAACAGCTAACACTGACCCCTCTCTGAAAAAAAGAAGATAAAACATACATTTTCAAATACTTTAAAAATAGATCACAGAAACATTGACAAAATTAATTAAAAGATCAGTGGCATTAGTGCATTTGATAAGACTGACCTTTACAGTGGTCTCATATTATACATCATCTTTGATTTATGCATTCCTGCAGTGAGTGCGAAACTAATTGTATAGTTTGTGTTGAACCAGTTTTGTGAATTTTCATCCAAATTTAATGGGGTTACCTTCAATGGAAAGCAATGCACAACAGAAATTGACCTTGAAATTGGTTTATTCAAACACAAGTCAAAATATGGAAATGCAGAGGGAAAGAATGATAGCAGGAGCTATGAAATTGCAGACTGTGTCATATTTCTGCAAAGTGGTTGCAGGAATTCGAAGTTAACCTATATTATTAATGTGTGTAGCTTTCGAGGATAGTGGGGAAGTGCTCCATGTTGATTATTTCTTCATTTTGTTGATACAAGTTCCCACAGCTTCTGCCCAAAGCCCCTGAGACGTACTTGAGCAGTAGCTCTTCAGTAACGGCATCATTAGTGGGCACAAAAAAAAAGACGCAGGTCCTGTTGTTTTCATGTCAATAGCAGATGAAAACGTTATTCGATTCAAGAGCACAAAGAGTCGTGTATTCATTGGGGACATGCAGATAGATTTATGAAATGAACCATTTCAAATGCCATTATCTTCCCATGGTGAGGTACACCTTTCATAAATCACAGCAACTGTGGAAAATAAAACATTTCAGTGTACCATTTCTCGTCACTGCTTCCTGCAAACTGTAGCCTTAAATATTGCTCGGATGAAAGAGTGGTCTACAACTTACAGGTTTTGACGGTCGGTGCCTTAGAGGTAGATTCTTATTCATTTAACCTTCAGCCCCTTGAATCCAACTCCTTTAAGGTATTGTGGATGCTAGTTATATAGGACATTGAGGACAAATTTTCACGTAATGCCTTGGCAGCGGGTAGCTCAAGATTGAACCCTCGTCCTGCTCAATACAATAATTAGGTCGCATCCTCGCGCGATTTAGTGAAAGTGTGTATGATGACTGCAAATAAGCTAAATGCTTCAGGTGTAAGAGATCTGAATATGCTGGAAAATGCCCAGCATGTGAAGTGAGAAACAGTCAACAGTTTAAAACACAAACGCTGGAGTAACTCAGCAAGTCAGGCAACACCTGTGGAGGGAATGGATAGGTGACGATTGGGTTGGGACTCTTCTTCAGACCAACCAGACCCGAAACGTTGTTTGTCCATTCCCTCCACAGTTGCTGCCTGACCTGCTGAGGTACTCCAGCACTTTGTGTTTTGCTCAAGGTTCCAGCATGTTCTGCAGTTCCTTGTGTCAACATTTCAAGTAGATGTGTCATGGAGTCATACAATGTGGAAACTGGCCCAAGTTGCCCATGCCGACCAACATGCCCCATCTACACTAGTCCCATCTGCCTGCATTTGGCCCATATCCCTCTAAACCTATCCTATCCATGTACCTGTGCAAATGTGACCTGATGATTTCTATCATTTATGTTATACTTACATTCAGTTAGAGAAAAGCACAGAGTTACCTGTGGTACTGTTTCACTTGAGCAGTAGTCACTTCTTACAGCAGTCAGTAAAGTGAAAGGAGTCCCAAGAGAAGGTGGTGAGAGATGTTTACGAACAGCTGATGTGGTGATGTTGCACATGATGCAGGGGTGACCAACCCACCCTGATTCCGTCAGGCAAGCTTTCAGTCAGTCACAAAGTACTGGAATAATTCAGAAGGTCAGGCAACATCTCTGGATGGACACACAAGGAACTGGATTATGCCTGTCCCGCTGAGTTACTCCAGCACTCTGACCGGAGGTTTGCCCGATCAGAACTGCATGGTTCTGCACCCGCTGACTTCCCGCTGACTTCCTCCAGCCCTTTTTGTTTTTTGTTTTCTAAACTTGTATGGCAGCCTTTCATTTGGAAGTATATCAAAAGTTGTGTCAAAACATATCTGTGAAGTAATTTATACGATTTGCAACTATTGCAGATTTCTAATCTTTCAATCCATTTCTTTAATCTGCGGATATGGTGCCTGATAGAAAATGGCGTGCCAGCACCTCCACTTCGAAGTTTAAGGAGATAAGGCATGTTACTGTATACTTTAAGCAGCTTCAGCAGATGCACTGTAGAATCTAGAAACAAAGAACTGCAGATGATGGTTTACACCAAAGATAGACACAAAGTGCTGAAGTAACTCAGCAGATGAGGCAGCATCACTGGAGAAAAAGAATGGGTGATATTTTGGGTCAGGACCCTTATTCAATCTGAAGAAGAGTCCTGACCTGAAACGTCACCCATCCTTTTTCTCCACTGCAGAATCTATCCTGACTGGTTGCATCGTGGCCTGGTACGGCAATACCGACGCACATGAATGCAGGAGGCTGCAGAGAGTAGTGGACACAGCCTGGTCCATCATGGGTACAGCCCTCCACAACAATGAAAGTATCTATATGAGGCATTGCCTCAAGAAGAGATCATCTATCATCAAGCATCCCCACAATGAGCACTTTTCTCCTGCTACTGTCAGGCAGGTGGTACAGGAGCCTGATGATTCCACACCACCAGGTTCAGGAACAGCTTTCCAACAACTATCAAGATGCTGAACTGACATGCACAACCCTGATCCTTCCTCAGCAATGGAACACCACAGACTGCCTCTTGCACTTCTATGAACTGGTTTCTAATTGCATTTTTACAATCATGTCTTCTTTTGCACAGTCTTCTTTTTCACTCTGTTATACAATTTGTATATGATTCTTGTATAATTTATGTCTGTGTGTTGTTTGAGTCTATGTGCCTGTGATGCTGCTTCAAGCAAGCTTTTCATTGTACCTGTACCTCATGGTACTTGCGCACATGACAATAAAACTCAATTTGACTTGAACTTGCGTTCCATGTTCATTGCTGTGCCCTTAAATTAGGTCTTCTTAAGTACCTGCTCTCTCCAGATGATTTGTTTAAACTATCCTTTATTGTCTTGAAGTTGACCCTTTTAAAGTTGTAGTGCATTGTAATGTTATTTAATTCCAAATTATGTCACATTGAATTATATTAATGTCATTTTCACCCTGAGATGCAATAACTTATGCTCCCAATGTACTGACAGGTTCACTTACCAATAGATCAAAATGGGAGACTCCAGCACACTGCATATTGTGTATATTTCCACTTTATTTAAGGATAACTAAAATTCTCCGTCTACAACACCGAAATAGGAACTTCGACCCTATTCATTAATGCCGACTAAGATGCCCCATCTAAGCTAGTCTTGTTTGCCCTCGTTTGGCCCATATCCCTTTAAACCTCTCTTATCCACGTATCTGTCTGTGTCTTTTAATGCTGTTGTAGTACCTGCCTCAACTACCTCCCCCGGCAGCTCATTCCATATACCAACCACCCTCTGAGTGTCAAAGTCGTCCTTCAAGTTCCTATTAAATCTAGCCCTTACCTTGAACCTCTGCCCTCTGTTTCATGATTCTCCTACCCTGGGTAAAAGACTCTGTGCATTCACAATGGAGGTCTTTGTCAAGGAGGGAGTCGGAAGTAGAATGGTGCCTCATCTAAAGAACATCCTTCTGGCACCATCCATCACCGACAGAAGTGGTGGTGCCAGCAGGAAGTTCTTTAGATGAGACTGTTCCATCTCCTACTCCCTCCTCAACAACGATCACCTCTTTCTCTTCATCCCTGTGTGATTTGTTATTGTATGAGCAACCATAAAAAGGTTGCGCAGGGCAACTTTTTTACACAGAGGGTGTTGAGTGCCTGGAACGTGCTGCCAGGGTTGTTGGTTGAAGCAGATACGATAGTGACATTTAAGAGGTTTTTGGATAGGCACATGGATGTGCAGGGAATGGAGGGATATGAATTATGTGCTGGTATATTAGAGAAGGTCTTGGCATTGTGTTCGGCATAGACATTGTGGGCCAAAGGGCCTTTTCGTGTGCTGTATTGTTTTATGTTCTATCACAACTTCTGGTTGCCCTCCCTTTCAGGAAGAATTTCTACCTGCTCCATTATGTTCCTTACCCTGACACTGGGAGGCAACACATTTGGGACTCCCCGTCAAGATCCCCCTCCTAATAATGAAATTCTCCCACTGCTATCACTGGGTCTCTTTGTGCACAGTCCCACTTTGTCCCCTGTGTAATCCTTTGCTCCACAGTGTCACGGTACTGCTAGTGATTACCCAGTTGGTCCTTCCAGTTTACACAGCATAACAAATAGAGTCAGAGTCTCGTGGTTGAAACAAGCTGATGCTGCAGTAAAACAAAGAAACTGAAGGCTACTTCATTATCAGGCTGCGCATTCAATGAGGGGCCAAGTAACAGGCAGGAGATTTTCTTTATTGATTTAATATTTGGGGTGGGTAGAAATCCCATTTGATATAAAAGGTAGCTTATGAAAATTAAACAGATTGAATTGTTGTGAAAAAGCAGTGGACTCCAGGAGTACAAATATCCATTGCTCGGAACGAAAGACACCTGGAGAACAAACACATCAAATAATGGGGAAGATTACCTTTGCTGTTAACCAACAGAGTAATTGCTTGATAATTACCTCGGCAAGGACAGCCTCTTATGGTTGATTTAAAGCGAGACAGAAACGCAAACATTTTTAAACTGTACTCAGTAGGAGAAACAATTTAAGAAGCCTTGTCTCCCTGTAAATTCCCAAATTCTGTCTCAATGAAGGTCAAAAGTCATCCTTTATTCCCTTATAAAGACCATATTAAAAGGTGGCTATCAATTTGGACACAAAGTGCTGGAGTAACTCGGGCAACATCTCTGGAGAACATGGACTGGTGACGTTTGGGTCAGAACCCTTCTGCAGATTTCTTCAGGCTATTAATTTATTTGTTGACACTCCCTCCCCTCCCCACAATGCCAAATTACTGAAGAAAGTGAGAAAATAATTTTTGGCTATTCTAAACCAATACACCTTAACAAATCCATATAATTCTGATCAAATGTCTCTATTCACTCATTTTTTTCTCATTAGACTTTACAAGTTTCATCATTTAACCAGAATAGAAGATATAAATGTATACAAGAACATATAGCAGGTTATTTTCAGAAGCTGCTTGTTTGCAATCTTTAAATAGAGTTATGATGCTATATTTAGAGGGAGCCTATTAGGCTTTGTAAGTCTATGTAGCTGCTTCTATCCTCTGAGGATTACTAATTATAAGTAATATTTATAAGTACTAATTATAAGTAATTATAAGTATAAGTAATATAAAAGGACTGGACAAGCTAGATGCAGGAAAAATTTTCCCAATGTTAGGCGAGTCCAGAACCAGGGGCCACAGTCTTAGAATAAAGAGGAGGTCATTTAAGACTGAGGTGAGAAAAAACTTTTTCACCCAGAGAGTTGTGAATTTATGGAATTCCCAGCCACAGAGGGCAGTGGAGGCCAAGTCACTGGATGGATTTAAGAGAGAGTTAGATAGAGCTCTCGGGGCTAGTGGAGTCAAGGGATATGGGGAGAAGGCAGGCCCAGGTTATTGATAGGGGACGATCAACCATGATCACAATGAATGGCGGTGCTGGCTCGAAGGGCCGAATGGCCTCCTCCTGCGCCTATTTTCTATGTTTCTATGTTTCTATAATATCAATTCAGAAACAACAACAACTTCTTGCACTTTCCACATTGTAAAATGTTTAAAGCAGCATACTAAACTTGCTCACTGCTGGTTGCATTTATCTACCCATTGCAAATCTGATGTGAGTGTTCATTTATTTGAGAATATGACAAATTTATATTTAGTTTAGTTTATTATATTATTGCCATTTGCACTGAGGTACACAGTGAAAAGCTTTGGTTTGTGTGCTATCCAGTCAAAGAAAACATTATACGTGATTACAATCAAGCCATCCATACCGCACAAATAAAGGGTACAATATTTAGTGCATGAAGGCCGATTAAAGATAATTCAAAAGCCTCAAATGAGGTAAATGGCAGGTCAGGACCACAGTCTAGCTGATGAGAGGACCATTCAGTTGCCTAATAAAAGCTGGGAAGAAAGTCCCTAAATCTGGAGGTGAGTGTTTTCAAACATCTGTACCTCTTGCCTGATAGGAGAGGGGAGAAGAGGGAGTGACTGGGTGAGACTGGTCCTTGATTATGCTGCCGGCCTTGCTGAGGCAGCGTGAAATGTAGATGAAAACCTGCCAAGGCCCACTCTAAAAGTAAATGGCTCGGAAATGGTTCTTTGTGGAAATCGGCCTAACAGATAAGAGGCAGGAATTTCATTATTACATCTGAAAACAAAAAGATAATAATCACATATTTAAGCAAACAAGGAATCTCTCACTAGCCAATTTTACCCATGGTTAATCGAGTCACCCTATATCCAAGTGGAAGATGCTGGGTGACCTGAAGGTAGATACAGAAGTGAAATTCAGGGCAATCCAACATTCTTACACATTGCTACAGGAGTTCAGAGAGAATGACCAGAAAATGTAGAATACCCCTCACAATTCAGAATAACACTTCCAAATGCAACATCCACATGAAAATAAATGACAGTAAAATGTCGTGAAGTGTTTCACATGAGGGTAAACAAACAATATTTTACATAAGCGCATATGGAGACATTATGGCAGATTGATTAGAGACAGTTTTTAGGGAGTGTCACACGGATAGTTTTGTAGAAACAAAGATTGTCAATAGTTTTTAGGGAGTAAAATTATTTTGCATTGACTCCATTTCACCAGCCTGGAACATTCCTGAACTCCCAGCAAGGATAATTCACCATTTGCAGCGACTTTCCTTGCAAGACTGTGAGGAAATATGTATTAACAGTCACCAATTCCCCACTCACTGGGAAAATCACATTTATATGGAAACATCTGCCTGATTTTAGTTTTAATTTCAGATATACAGCATTGAAACTGGCCCTTCAGCCCACTGAGTCCACACTGACCATCGATCACTCGTTCACACTCGATCACGGTGCAGGCTCGAAGGGCCAAATGGCCTCCTCCTACACCTATTTTCTATGTTTATATGTTATCCATTCCCTGCACACTAGGGGGCAATTTACAGAGGCCATTTAACCTATAAACCCACAAGTTTTAGGGATGTGGGAGGAAACTAAAGCACCCAGAGGGAAACCACGTGGTCACAGTGAAGGCATGCAAACTCCACACAGACAGCGCCCAAGGTCAGGGTGTCTGGTGCTGTGTGGCAACATCTCTAACCCGCTGTGCCACACTGATTTAACCATCTCTTGGCACTTGCTCCTAATGGCAGACCTGGAGTTTGTAGCCAAACTCCATCCAGCCATGCACATTTAATTGCCTTTATAGAGTCATAAATTCATACAGTGTGGAATCAGACCGCTCGGCCCAACGTGCTCACACCGACCAATATGTCCCATCTACACTAGTCCCACCTGCGTGCTTTGACCCATATCCCTCTGAACGGATGACAGAAATGCATTTACCTTCTCTGTGAATGTTCTTAGCCACAGGGGGAAATAAAAACGTTTCTCTTCTGCTGTATTTCCTTGGCTGAATCACAATTTTTTTTTTCCCTCTCGGATGCTGGTTCCTATTTGCATTTAATTAGTTAATTGTACTTTCAATTAATGTGTGGTCAGAATGTGGCAAGTTTCATGGGAGCACTGAAGCTTTAATTTCAGAAAAAGTAATGCCCTGTGCATTTGTGGATTACACAGTTTTATAATACAAATGTCACCCACCCTCAGGATAAAGGGTCTCTTAATAAAAAATAAATTGATCGCAATGCCCGAACATTTTCACTGCAACAAATAATACTGCAAACACAAGAAACTGCAGATGCGGGTTTACCAAAAAAAGACACAATGTGCTAAACAGCGCCAGAGACTAAGGGTGCTGTCGGCACGGAGTTTGTGCATTCTCCCTGTGGATTTCCCCCGGGTGCTCTGGTTTTGTCCACATCCCAAAGATGTGTAGGTTTGTAGGTTAATTGGCTTCTGTGAGTTGTCCCTAGTGTGTAGGATAGAACTAGTGTATCGGTGTTCGCTGGTCGGGGCTGACTCGGCAGGCCGAATTGCCTCTTTCCACGCTTTATCTCTAAACTAAACTAATACGGTTGTAATAATGGTGTATTTTAGCTTTCCAAATATTGACTGGCATTGCACCAGTACTATGGACTTGAAGGGATGGAATAAGAAAATAGGATAATGCTTGTGTACAAGATTGTCACTGGTTGGCGTGGACTCGGTGGGATGAAGAGCCTGTGTCCACTCTGTATCTCTAAAGTGTAAGGTCACAGGAAGCTTAGGTGAATGCAGATGCTCGGCCGAGCGATCACCCAATCTTAATATGGTTTCTCCACTTAGGAGACCACATTGTGAACACTGAATGCAGCACACAAGAGTGGAAGAAATACTAGCAAATCATTGTTAAACCTGGTAAGATGGATGTGCTTTCTTGAGGTAATATTGGGAATATGGCAGCCAGTTCGTGCACAGCAAGATCCCACAAATAACAACATGAATATGACCAGATGAACTCTCTCAATGATGTCGAGTGAGAGATGGATGCTTAACAAGGTTTCAGGAAGAACTATAGTAGAAACAAGAAACTGCAGATGCTGCTTTACACAAAAGAACACCAAGAAGGGTCTCCACCTGAAACATCACCTATGCATGTTCTCCAGAGATGCTGCCTGACCTGCTGAGTTACTCCAGCACTTTGTGTCTTTTCTGGAAGAACTCCCTTGCTCCATAGCTTAATTTTAGATCCCCTTGAAAAGATAATGCCTCAGCGTAATATCTTACCAAATGATAGCACCTCTGATAGTGAGTTTTCCCTCCACTTCTGCACTAAAATTATCAAAAGACAAACTACTGGAGGAAGTCAGCAGGTCAGGCGGCATCTGTGGATGGAATGGACAGACAACGTTTTGGGTCGGGATCCTTCTTCAGACTAAAATAGGCAGCTTGGATTGGGTGCTCCAGGACTTGGAGTATGGCTTAACACCTAAACCCGATAGGAAAATACGTAGTTTAATTTAGTTTATTGTCATGTGTACCGAGTGAAAACCTTTTGTTGCGTGCTGACGAGGCAGCAGAAAGACATGATTACATTCGAGCCATCCACAGTGTACAGATACACGATGAAGGGAATAACGTTTAGTGCAAGGTAAAGTCCAATTAAAAATAGTCCAATTAAAATGAGGCAGATAGTAGCTTCGTACCGCTATCTAGTTGTTGTTAGGATGATTCAGTTGCTTGCGTGCTATCCAATCAAAGAAAATATTATACATGATTATAATCAAGCCATCCATAGTGCACAGATAAAGGGTCCGACATTTCTTGTAAGATAAAGTCCGATTAAAGATAGGTCAAACGTATCTAATGAGGTATATTGGAAGTCAGGGCTACACTCGAACTGTTGAGATGACTATTCAGTTGCCTGATAACAGCTGGAAGAAACTCCCTGAATCTGGAGGTATATGTTTTCATACTTTTGTACCTGATGGGAGAGGGGATAAGAGGGAGTGAGACTCATTCTTGATTATGCTGGTGGCCTTGAAGGCAACATGAAGTGTGAATTGAGTCCATGGAAGGGAGGTTGGTTTGTGTGATGGTCTGGGCTGCGTCAACAATTCTCTACAATTTCTTGCGGTCTTCGATAGAACTGTTCCTAAACCATTCTGTGATACATCCCGATAGAACTTCTAAAGACAAGCATCAAAATACGTCAACATTTATAAAGACAAGCATTAGAAGACAGGTTTGCAAGGCTTGGACATGTATACATTTCACCAAAGCTGTCGGCATTAAGGGTTAGATTTAAAGTAAGATTTGCCATCGCAATTAATGAGATAAATTGCTTACATATTTAAATGATAGCGACTGGATTAATAGATTCTCCACTTTCGTCTTGAGAATTCCAGGGGGAGGGAGAAGGCGGAGTGGGCACAAATATAAAGGACTGAGTAAAGGCATTTCAAAAGATGTTAATTTTGTAGAAAGTATGATGTCTATTGATGTGCAGTCAGCTCTGAGGCAATAGTAGAAATCTGGTTCCTTCTCTGTTTTGATGTAGTCTTTAGCATCTCTATTGCTAAAGGCCATGCTTTAATCATTATGAAAGCACTACACTAAAAGAGTTTAAAGACTGATTCGCACCATCAAAAATCCACTTTTAAAAATCAAACCATTACAAAGAATTAGCGTTAATCTTAGTTTTTTTTATTCTGACTAATGGTTTCTTTTTGAAATATTTTTCATTCCATAATATGAATTGCACTGAGGAATTCAGTCAGGGAATGAATCAAGAGGGTTCTGTGAGAAATCTGAAATAACATTAACAGTAATTCTGCTGTTAATCCCATGCATAAATGCATATAAATTGTGCAGTTGTAAATGTTAATTTGATTCCTTCAAATCAAAGGCAAAGCCAGCAATTTAAGATGACCTAAATAAAATGAATTCCATTGTCATGGCTCAGAACTTATGGAATATTTGCCATTGTTTTACATTTGAAATCTGTGCTCTGTATATTTTCCATACAAATTTCAAATCACTAATCTTGATCAGAGCCCATATCCCTGAGATGACACCGATGAGTTTAGTTTAGTTCAGTTTATTGTCACGTGTACCGAGGTACAGTGAAAAGCTTTTGTTGTGTGCTAACCAGTCAGCGGAAAGATTGTACATGGTTACAATTGAGCCATCCGCAGTGCACAGATATGTGATAATAGAAATAACGTTTTCTGCAAGATAAAGTCCAGTATAGTCTGATTAAAGGTAGTCCGATGGGTCTCCAATAATTGTATTGTATATCTTTATTGTCATTTCCTGAGTATTCACATACCCAGAGGAAACAAAAAAACGTTCCTCAACCAGTGTCCATTTCAGTGTGCAGTAAAAAATAAATAGAAGTAAAAATACATATATCATGAACAAATTAACACTCTACTCTCTACTAAACATCAACAGGTGTTCCGATCGGCAGCGGCACGACAGTGGCTCTGCTGCCGTGTGTCCAGGTTGGTGGTTGGTGCACGATACTTTGGCAGGGGGCAAAGTCCGTTTATCAGTCTTATAACCTGCGGGAAGAAGCTGAGGAGCATCCTGCTGGTTTTGCACCTAATGCTCCTGTACCTCTTCCCAGATGGCAGGATGGAGAATATGTGATGCGATGGGTGGTAGGGGTCTTTGATGATGGAGATGGCTCTGCTGATACATCTCTTCCTGTATATGTCCAGCAGGAAAGGGAGTGGAGCACCAATAATCCTGCTGGTGGTCTTCACAATCCTGTCTAGTTGGTGCCTGAGCTACCATCTACAGTTAATGTAGATGGTAGCTCAGGACCGCTGGGAAAAAACTGTCCCTGGATCTGGAGGTGTGCGTTTTCACACTTCTGTACCTCTTGCCTGATGGGAGAGGGGAGAAGAGGGAGGTGACCAAGGGTGAGACTCTTTCTTGATTATGCTGGTGGCAATGAATTCAATGTCTTAAATTAATGTCTTGCAGGGAAGGAAATGTTCAGTTTACTGGGTGTGGCCTCTTATGGGACTCCACATTCACTAATGTGATTCCTCAGTTCAAGGCAATTAAGGATAGACAATAAATGCTGGCAATTCCAGGTGTCTACATCCCATGAACAAAGTTGTTAATGTCGATCATGTGAGTGGGCATGAAATTATACATACGCTAAATCAGATTAGAATGGAGGACATATGAACCAGCATTCTCTAACCACAGGATATCACAGTGAACTTAACATTCAGTGAGGTTGCCTTTGAAGAGTATTCACCTATTACCATGTTAAGCATTTGTATCTACAAACAGAAATGACATAATACAACACCTGGTTTAATAATGTTAAGTGAGTGATGATTATTAGATAACTCCTTCAGCTCTTCATAGAAATAGTACTGTGAAATTTTGTATTGAACGATTCTCAATGTTCTTCTGGAAGATATTTGCAAATGGACAGTCACATTTCCTGCATTACAAAGTAAACACAATGCAAAAGTACTTCATTGCCTGGATAGGCGCTTCGGGATGTTGTGAGGTTTTGAAAGGCGTTACATATATGCAATTAATTCTTGCTTTATAAGTCCACAGACAGCCATTTCTCAAGCATGAGATTGGACATCACTGTTTGTTGTGCTGCTTTATAGCTTTGCTGTTAAAAGTCAAGTCTTGGTACAGAGCCACGTTCAATTCTGCTTTACCCTCTATGGAGATGCATCAGCTTGCTTTTTCTCAGCACTGTATCGCATATGGTAAAACATTCTTCACACACACTCACGCACACACCCTCATGAGGGGACTGCCATGAATCCAGTTTGGAGCCAGGAAATCTGGATAACTTGGTCTTGCCCTCTGAAGAGAACAGCCAGTTGTGGAATTCATGTTGCTATCCTGGAAAAATACTCAATATTATGGCAGCATTAGTTCCTTTTTCCATTTTTAATTTCAAAATATACTTTGAGAAATAAATATATCCAATTCATGATCCTTGCAAGACTCCATCCAACATCCAATATACATACATTCAAAGGTACACAAAAATGCTGGAGAAACTCAGCGGGTGCAGCAGCATCTATGGAGCGAAGGAAATAGGTAACGTTTCGGGCCGAAACCCTTCTTCAGACTGATAGGGGGTGGGGAGAAGAAAGGAAAAAAGGAAAAAGGAGGAGGAGGAGCCCGAGGGCTGGGGGAGGGGCGGAGACAACCAGATGGCTGATGAAGGGGAGGGGACAGCCAGGGCTAGCAGAATTGGGAGAATTCAACGTTCAGGCCACCAGGATGTAGACTGCCCAAGCGGATATGAGGTGCATTTCCCTCCAATTTACGGTGTTGCTCGCTGTGGCCATGGAGGAGACCCAGGACAGAGAGGTCAGATACGGAATGGGAGGGGAGTTGAAGTGCTGAGCCACCGGGAGTTCAGGTTGGTTATTGCGGACCGACCGGAGGTGTTCGGCGAAACGACGCCAAGCCTCCGCTTGGTCTCACCGAGACATACATTCAATACTGTTTACACAAATGTATCCACCACCCTTGCCACTCATGTGGCCCACTGGCGTAGAATCCCTTCCTTTATTTTGAGGGGCATCTCCACCACACCCTGCCCCCATGTCCAGCAGTGGGAGGACCCTAGACTGTGCTCCTCCCCCACCGCGCCTTGGCGTTGGCTGCACCAAGCTTCAGTACGTCCCTCAGCATGTACTCCTGCAGTCTGGAGCGGGCCAGTCGGCAACATTCCCCAACAGACATCTCGCTCCACTGGGAGGTCAACAAAGCTCGGGTAGACCAAAGAGCGTCTTTCACTGAGTTATTTCCACACAGAGAACCATCTGAATCCTTCACTGCTCATTAGACTTTCTCTCCCCGGGTCTGAACTTCCTACTGCCTTCCAAGCCATCCTTGGTCCAGGCCTGCTGTGGCCATAGGACTTTTCAGTCACTGCATAAAATTTTACTGCAGCGTATCCAACCTGTTGTGCATTTATTTATTTTGCCTCATTGTGAATAACAGGAGCTGGTATGACATTGGGGACTGGACTACAAGGGGAAAACGTTGCAGCTTGTTCTTTTAAATAAGAATTAAGCTTTTTTTTTTGCATTTTCAGTTGTTTATATTAACATACATATTTTATGAAGCTATGTACAATCTGCTTACATGGTTGACGGGGGAGGAGTGTGATGCTTGTGTTAGTTCTCTTAGCATAGCCGGGCTGGCATTGGGAGAAATGCAGTTTTAACGGTTTGAAGCATTTCATTTGTTCTTGGTCTCTGGAGCTCAGTCAGGTCAGGGGATAAGTGAGTCCTCCTGCCTCCACGTAGTCTTGTCGGCAAGGATCCACCTAACTCCCTTGTCTGAGGCCAGGTTGGCAAAGATACATCAGCCGCAAGAAGAATGAATTTTCAGGAGTGGAGGGGTTGGGTGGAGGAACTAATGTTCTGTGTGCCATTTTCCAGAAATAGCTACTTAATTTCTCAGTTCAGTAGATTATAATCATACTTCTATTTATTTCTTTGTATTTTAAACAAATTCTGCTTTCATTTATAATGTTGTCTCGAAGGAGGCTGGTACTGTCTGTATACAGTATTTTGGCCTCATCCAATTTACTCCAATATTGCTGGCTGTTTCTTCAGCTTTCCTAATTGCTTCCACAAATCTCTTTATCTCTTCTATCTTCACCTTTAAACGCGATGCGTAAAACCTACCAAAGGTTCATTGCTTCTCCCAACAGGGATGGTGTCAAATTATTTTTGAGAGCACTTAAATGAAGTGATTTAGTATGTGTAGGAAGGAACTGCAGATGCTGGTTTATACCGAAGATGGACACATATTATTATTATTATTAATGTCTGGAGTAACTCAGCGGAATCAGGCAAAAAAAAAGGAGGGAAAGGATGGGTGACGTTTTGGGTCAGAACCTTTCTTTAAACAGAAAGTTGAGGGTGGGGGGGAAGTGCAGGTAGAAAAAGGCCAGAACAAAATCAGGGCCAGCAACAGATGACGAAGGAAGGGTGGAGCACCGCGATGGCCCATTATTGGCAGGGGATAATGAGAGGGATATGGGATGTGAACAGTGGAACTGGTGGAATAAACTGTTGGGGGGCGGGTGGGGGGGAGGGTGGGGGGGAGGTGGGGGGAGGTAGGGTGAATAGGGTACAGGGGAGGGGGAGGGGGAAGAGGGAATGCATGAGTTACTTGAAATTTGAGACATCAATTTTCATAATGCTGAGTTGTAAGCTGCCCAAGCAAAATATGAGGTGCTGTTCCTCCAATTTGCGTTTGGCCTCGCTCTGACAGTGGAGGAGGTCCAGGACAAAAGGTTAGTATGGCAATGGGAAGGGAGGTTAAACTGTTTGGCAAGCAGGAGATTGTGTAGGCAAAAGGCGGACTGAGCAAAATGTCAGCGAAGCGATCGCCTTGTCTGCACTGAGTCTGATCAATATAAGAGCTCACACCGAGAACAATGGATACCATAGTTTTTATATGTTTTACCACATTAAAGACGCTCCATAAACGCAAATTGCTGGATTCTCTGTGGATAAATTAGAATTGTCCTCGATTCAATGATAATTGAACGTTAACAAAAACCAAGGAACTAAACTTTGACTTCAGAAGGAGGAACTCTGGAGACCATATTTCAGTTTTCATGATGGTGGAAAGAGTCAGCAGATTCTCAAACTAACCTGCACAACCCTAATCCTACCACAACCAGAGCACTTGATAGAACACTATGGACCATTTCTTGCACCACGGTGGACTTGCTTTTTAATTTCTTTTGCACGACTGTCTCGTCATTTTTCCACATTTTTTCTTTTCACCTGTCTTGTGAAATTTATGCATAATTTATGTTTTACTGTTGATTGAGTCCATGTATCCGCGATTCTGCTGCAAGCAAGATTTTGATTGTACTGCACTTCACGTAATTGTTCATATGGCAATAAACTTGGCTTGACTTTTGAATCTGGACCAGCAGCTAACTT
>CM075978.1:149987038-150287069 GCA_038087875.1 Malacoraja senta
CCATGAAATGCAGATCACAGTGGACTAGGTTTATTACAATTTAGGATGTAATCAAAGTGATTGATGTGGTATATCTTGACTTTCAGAAAGCATTTGCTAAGGTTACTCCCTAGAATGTTATGGTCAGAGAAAAGGAGTCCAAGCCATGATGTTGTTGTAAATTAGTTTATTGATTAGTTGGATAATAGGAAACAAGAGTACTTAACAACGATAATAGGTCAAGTTAGTCAACTGTGAACATTGAAATTACAAGGAATCCTGGTATCTTAGGCACATCCTCAACTCTTTCAATAAACATACTGGGCTTAATTTTCTTAGTTAATGGCTGTTTCTGTTCATTTAATGACGCTAACAAAGTTGTTTGTGGTGTGTAAAAGTTTGTGATTGAACATGTGTGGAAAATGTGTACTCGAAAGAGATGTCTTTGTTGAACGAGATCTACTGCAATTCATCGCATGACTACTAATAGCTATAATGTACCATTAGGAGAATAGAAATAAACAATAGTTTTGGAGAAACAAGGAATTGCAGATGCTCGTTAATACACAAAAGTGACGGAGAAACTCAGCAGGTCAAGCAGCGTCTCTGGAGAACATGATGGCTCGGGTCGAGATCCTTCTTCAGACATATACAAGGTATGTTACCATGCTGAGTCTGAAGAACAACCCAAAACGTCACCTATCCATGTTCTCCAGAGAAGCAGCTCGACCTGCTGAGTTACTCCAGCACTTTGCGTTCTGCAAAAGTTTTGGATAATGATCAATAGGTCAGGTTGTATCTGAGGAGAAACTGTGAAAAAGAATTAGTAGGTACACAAAAATGCTGGAGAAACTCAGCGGGTGCAGCAGCATCTATGGAGCGAAGGAAATAGGTAACGTTTCGGGCCGAAACCCTTCTTCAGAATTAATAGTTCAGGTCAATGTCCTCGCAAATATTGTTGGCCACATTGAATAGAATAAAGTAGTGGATAAGGCTTACTTTAGTGGACCTTCATTCACAACACATCAACTGTACTTTGTAACAGAAGAAAATTAGATGTTGCAGTGGGTTGGACTACAGTCGATCTGGTCTGCTGCCACCACCTGCAAACACACATACCCTTTGTGGCCTTGTGGAATGAGTTGCCTGAATGTTGTGGCCTTCTACCAAGTTTAGTTTAGTTTAGATACAGCGCGGAAACAAGGCCCTTCAGCCCACTGAGTCCGCACCGACCAGCGAGCCCCGCACACTAACACTATCCTACACACACTGGGGACAATTTTACATTTTTATACCAAGCCAATTAACCTACAACCTTACATCTTTGGAGTGTGGAGGAAAGTTATCAGAGAAAACACATGCAGGTCACGGAGAAGGTACAAACTCCGTACAGACAACATCCATAACCAGGATCGAACAGGTCTCTGGCGCTGTAAGCGCTGTTAGGCAGCAACTCTACTGCTGTGCCACTGTGCTGCCCAAGGTTTTGAGGGTAAACCATGGTGACTAGGCTCTTGGTGGTGGAAACTGAGGCTCTGCTTCTGGAGCATCCTGATGGTCTTGCAATAGCTTATTGACAATCAATCAAATGGTCCTTGAAAAAAATCTATTTTCTTTAAATACATTAAACCATAAGAAATCAACTAAAATATAAAGACTGAGTAATAGAAATAAATAAAATTAATCTAACTGCAATTATCTTTGTTAAACTAAGTGATTTCCTTCAAATTAATGGGGGCCAGGGTTCCTTATGTTGCTATCCTTGACCTAAGGCTTGGAAGCTGGATACCTTGGATAGACACAAAATGCTAGCGTAATTCAGCGGGTCAGGCAGCATCTCTGGAGAAAAATAATAGCTGACGTTTCGAGTTGGAACCCACCTTCAGACTGAAAGTAGAGGTGGGGGGTGGGGGGGTGGAGGGTGGTGCAGGGTGGAGGGTGGAGGGTGGGGGGTGGGGGGGTGGAGGGTGGGGGGGGGGGGAAGATGGTGGATAAACGAGGTGAGAAAATGCCTGAACAAATCAGGACTGGCAACCCATAACCTCAGCCATGAAGATAGGCACACAGTGGTGGTCTATGAAATGACACACCACAGGTAAATACTTTTTGTCCCATTGAAAGAAACAAAAATGTACGGTCGCTAGCTTGAGGTTATGGTTATGCATCTTCAGTCACCATATCAGATACTGTATGTCAAAATGCGATGAATTTTCGGGACTCTATTACTAATGTAATATAAAGCCTTTGTCATACCACACTATCAACTATTTATAACAATGCAGGAAGATTCCAAAGCTTGCAAGCAGATAGCATAAGATTCAGCAACAGCATCTTCCCCGCTGTTATCAGACTACTGAATGGTCCACTTCTAAGATAGGGTGTAGTCCTGATGTCCCAACCTACCTCATTGCGCACCTTGCACTTTTTAAAAATCTCTGTAATTGTAATGGGCCTGTCCCACTTTGGTGACTTTTTAGGCGACTGCAAGAGACTATGCAGTCGCTACATGGTCGCCACATGTTCGCGGGGTGGTTGCCGGGTAGTCGCCTTCATGGTCGTGAGGAGTTCCTGCATTCTGGGAACTGGTCGCGGCCTCATTATCGTCGCCGCTAATTCTTCAACATGTTGAAACATTCACAGCGACCATAATGAGGCCGTGACTAGTTCCCAGAATGTGGGAACTCCTCACGACCATGAAGGCGACTACCCGGCAACCACCCGCGAACCTGTGGCGACTGCATAGTCTCCTGCAGTCGCCTAAAAAGTTGCCTAAGTGGCCCATAACACTGCACTCTGGTATTTTTCACTTTGCACTACATATTATACCTGTATATGGTTCGATTGTACTATTGTACAGTACAATCAAACCATATACTGCAGAGCATGACTTGACGGGAGAGAACACAAAGAAGCATTGCCAGGGTTAGTTGTAGAGGCAGATAGTGGCATTTAAGAGGCTTTTCAACATGGAAGTGCAGGGAATAGAGGGACACAGATTATGTGCAGGCAGATAAGATCAGTTCAGCTAGGCATCATGTTCAGCACAAACATTGTGGGCTGAAGGGCCCATTCCTGTTTTATGTTTGTCTCAGAGGGTTAAAGTTGTTCTTGTTGGATAAAAGAAGGTTAGAGTGAGGACATCATCCTTGTTTCTTTCAATGTTGAAGTAAATTGATGGCATGGATTTGAGAGTTATGTACATGAAATTCAGAAATATTCTTAACTGTAAAAAAAACACATATTTGAAACTAATACAATGTAAGGGATAACTCCAGAAAATTTGAATTGGAAATGCTGTAACCTGTCACAATGAACATGGATTCTGTGGAAGTGTTTAAAAAATAGCAAAGGGTGGTTATTTCTCTCACAAGGATAAAATAAAATTAACCATTGAGAATCCCTTGTTCAATGATAATAAATAATTGCTCGAGCAATTTGGGGAAGTATATATTTCAGTTCCCGTAATCACCTCCAATCCGGCAACTCTTTGAGGTTGTTGTGTTCTCTAATTCTGGGTACTCTCAAGTAACTTTGGCTACTTAGGGCGGCACAATGGCTCAGTGGTTGAGTTGCTGCCTTACAGCGCCAGCGACCTGGGTTCAGATTTGACTACAGGTGCAGTCTGTATGGAGTTTGTACGTTCTCCCTGTGACTGTGTAGCGTTTTCTCCAGGTGCTCCAGTTTCCTCCCACACTCCAAGGACGTATAGGTTTGGCGGTTATTTGATTTTAATAAAAAATATAAAATAGTCCCTCGTGTGTTGGATAGTGTTAGTATATGGAGTGACCACTGGTTAGCGGGCCGAAGAGCCTGTTTCCGTGCTGTATTCTAAAGTCTAAAGCCCTGTGTCTTTCTTTTCCTCTGTGCTAGAGTCTAGAATTCCACCCCCTAAATCTCTCAGTTTCTCTCTTTTTAAACTCGCTCTTTAAAACCAACCAATGTCACCTTTGTTAATATTTATGTGACTCAGAGCCAAGTGGTATCTGATCACCCTTCTCATGCATTTAACTACATTGACGGTCCCACATAAATGCAAGTTGTTGTATTACTTGAGTTAGCCAAAGATTTATAAACTGCCTGTAGTTCTGTATAGGGAAATTTACTTTTCCTGAAATATTACCAATTATTTCCAGCCGTGTCTCTGGTTTTCATTAACTGCGGTAATAATTAATAGAAGCGTTATTGCTGAAGTATTAATGGCTCTATTCTAAGGAATGTTTTACAGTGGACACTTAAAATTTACACAGCTGAGGTTATTCTTAACAAGACTGTGTTAAAGTGAATGTGTAGTCACTGCTGTTATTCCTTGACTGGCAAGCTGATTAGTGGACAGGGTAATGTTACAGAGCAGCATTCAGAGAACCATTCAATTAAAATGCCAAAGTTTCATCTCATATCCCAAATATTTTTAAGGTATTAATTTTGCATTGTGGCTTCCAAAGATGAGCAGTGAGTAGAAATTTCTATCAGACATTCTCAGGACATTATAGAACATCTATGATTCTTTAATTTTAGGTAACTTTCATAAACACTACCCTCATCCCCTTCCTCCATTAAAAGTTGGTTAACCAGTTCCACAGTTCGTAATGATGTATCCCTCTTGCGATCACACCTGCCTGATGTCATCTGTTGACGGCCCCGATTTGACCTGGTCTTTTCTGGCTACCAGTTCCTCCCACCCTACAGTTAGCCTGAAGAAGGGTCCCGACCCAAAATGTCACCTGTCCATTTTCTCCAGAGATGCTGCCTGACCCGCTGAGCACTCTGTGTCTATCCACAAAACATCTCTAATTGGGGTACAGAAGTTAGCACTGCTCACAGCTCCAACAACTTGGATTTGATCATGACCTCTACACAGAGTTTGTATGTTCTTCTCCCTGTGATGGCATGTGTTTCTCCTGGGTGGTCCAGATCCCAAATCCCACAGATCATTTGGCAGGTTTACTGGGCCACTGATGTAGATATACGGCAAAAGATTCAGAGGGGAGATGATTGTCACGTGAGAGAGGATAAATTAGGGTTGACAGGAAATAAGAAAATGGGGGAACTAGACCAGAAAAGGGGGCTTGCTTTGCTGGGAGCTGACATCGAAGACTGGGTTATGGAATATGCAAGTGAAAACTAAAATGGCATTTTGGAATTGTAGTTTAGGTTTTGAAATGAAAAAAAGGCAAAATTGAACTTTTATTTTTTGCTTCCATTGTGCCTAATAATTTGAGTACAGCTGCAAAAGTGTTGGAAGAGTTAATTATATTTATAGTCATAGTTAAAATAGAGATGTGGTGGGCCAAAGGGCCTGTTTCTGTGCTGTACAATTGTATGATTCTATACAGACACAAGGAACTGCACTTGCTGGAACATTGAGTCAAACACAAAGTGCTGAAGTAACTCATTGAGTCAGGCAGCACCTCTGGAGGACAAGAATGGGTGATGTTTCTAGTTGGGACCTTTCTTCAGTCTACAGGAGGTGCTGCCTGACCCACTGAATACTTCAGCAATTTGTGTTCTGCACAATGTTCCAGCAAATGCAGTTCCTTGTGTCTGTATATAGAGTCATACGATTGTACAGAACAGAAACAGGCCCTTTGGCCCACCGCATCTCTACCAAGCATTGTGCACATCAAGATTAATCTCATTTACCTGCATTAAGTCCACATCTCTCTGTGCCTTGCCTGTTTTCTCCATTCCTGTTCTTAGTTCTTATGAAAGGTCTTCAACCTTTCGAGATAGAGATACTGCATGGAACAGGGCCTTCAGCCCACCGAGTCCACACCAACTATCGGTCACCCGTTCACATTAATTCTATGTTATCCCGCTTTCTCATCCACTCCTTAAACACTGAGGTGGATGGGAGGGTGGCAATTTACAGAGGCCAAATGACCTACAAACCCGCATATCTGGGAGGAAACAGGAAAATCTGGAGGAAACCCACGCAGCCACATGAAGAACGTGCAAACTCCACGCAGGCAGCACCCGAGGTCAGGGTCGAAATCTGGGTTTCTAAAGCTGTAAGGCAGCAGCTCTACCAGTGGGACCACTGTACCGTCCTCAAACATTGACTCAGTCCCAGAAACTAGGAAAGGAAGGTTTTCTGCTTTCTCCAGAATTTGTTTCAGGTTTCTTCATCTGTAGTTTTTTAAAGATTTCCCTTTGATGTGCAAATAACGTGTAATGTGATATAAATACTCGGTAGGGTCAGGCAATATCTCCAGAGTGAGAAAGAGAATTCATATTTCAGGTCAATCAGAATACTTTTATAGATTTAGTTTAGGGAGAGAATTTCAGAGATTTAAGTCCATGGAAATGAAGGCAAGATGGGATGGAGGAAATGGGAGATAAAAGAAAGACACAAAATGCTGGAACAACTCAGCGGGTCAGGCAGCATCTCTGGAGAAAAGGAATAACTGACTTTTTGGGTCAAGGCCCTTCTTCATACTGTTCTTCGGACTTTTGACTTTCAGACAAAAGAGGACTATAGGGAGTTTGTTCCACTCACAAAATGGCATTTGTGGTTTGGAAACCCACTGTCTTTTCTTCCCGCAAAAATAAAATTAAACTGCATTCCACAAAGAATCCTATTTGAACTGCAGGGAAAGACTTGGCAGGGTTAAGTTTTTGTGACTGCGAGTCCCAGCTGTTGTTTCCTATGAGTTTCAGCAGCTGCCAGCGTTGTTAATGGCTGTAAATTTATGCATAAATTTCCCACTGCTACAGCGCAATGCTGCCTCGGAATAGTCTGCATTCGCCACCAGAGAGGAGATGTGAACCTGCGAGTGACGTGGCGCTTATTACCAAACCTCAGAGCAAGGAGGCCGTTGATGGAATCTCTTAATGAGTAATTAAGCAACTTTGCAGAAGCTGACGTCGTCACATTTATGTTTAGGGATTTGCGCCTCTTCGCAACTCCCCCACCCCTCATCTCCAGGTGAATTTATCTGAAGCCAAAAAATGTAACATTTAATAAAAATGCAGGTAGAAGAGGTTGCTTTAACAGATCGGGCAATGCGTTGATCTTAAATTAATTCCGATCATGCCAATAGTCTTCAATGTAACTAATTACCATTTACTCAGTTCCACTGCAGTCTGAAAAATTCCTCATTCATGAGTGGTATTGAAGTAATGTGAGTTAATTCACTTTCCTAGTTTGTGCTTTGCACTGCATAGTACTTTGAACGTTGTCGGACATGTTCAAGTAAACTTCTGACTTAAAAAAATTGAGTTTAATTATCTTTTAAATCTCCCCTCTTAATCTCCCTCTTTCATAATAATTGTGTTCATTATTACAAGGACAGGGCCTTCATGCTGGTTGCTTTTAATTTTTTTTAAATGTGCCCATTACATTTTTACTTATTTTCAAAAATTCCACTGCATTAGAGAATTAATTATTCAACAGACTAGGAAATATTGAGTTTTAGGATGTAATGTGCCCCATTAGACAAGCGTAGTAAAGAATTATGATTCACTTTGACATTTTGTTTGTTTTATTCCAAGACTTTGACTTCAGGCCCACTGGTCACAGCTGCCTGGCAGGGAGAGGTCTCCGCAACCTGGCTTGGAGTGGTTTTAACATAATGCAGTCAAAGCAGCAAGCTTGCTAAAGATGCCTGGCTTAATGACTTGAGCTGCAAATGAGCGATGCTAAGTCAACTTCATCATACGATAACCCTATGACTCATCCAAATATATTTTCCAATGATATAATTAGTTTTCCCTGTTCAAAACTATTTGTTTTTTTAAGCAACTAGATTTTCTTGGATTTCATCTTTTCTGAACAATACTGCACTATTTGACAATTAAGTGTCTTTAAAGATTAAAATGGATTCCACTGCAATAAGCTGCAGAGTTGCACCTACGTATAAAAAAAGGGGAAATCCACTTCCCACTGAGAATAATTACAATTATGTTGTAAAAATAAGGCTTATGTATGTTTCTTGTTAGACGGGGAGTTCACTGCCAACTAACGGAGTCAACCTTGAATAAAGTAACTGTATCATGGTGACTGGTAGTGTACTAACATTATATGGCAAGCGACTAATTAATTGACAATTGCAATGATCAAATCTCACAAAAGTTGGGGTTCTTTGCAAAAAGCTGAGTGAATTGTTCAGCTAGTTTATGATTTTCAGTTATTCGAAAGAGTATTTCTGCAGCAATCATGATGTTCTGTATCATTAAATATTAACCCTTACAAAGATATCAGACAAGATCACATTTCTATTATTCTATAACCATGGGTTGTAGCATTGCAGTAATAAGCACAACATATGGATAGTGTTCTCAATGTAGCATAGTTTATCCCGGGGAATCAGCAGCAGGAGATTTGGTATGAACAGAAGAAATATGAGCATAGGAAACTGAGGGAAATGAAAGAAATATGTGATGGTCATCTTTTGGCAAATTGGTTGATTGCTGCTTCAGTGGCTGATGGTTAGCTAACTGAGTATTGATTAGTTAACAGGATTAGGAGAAAATTGATCAGTTAGGTTATATGTTGTTTGGTGAGCAGGCTTAGTGGCTAGAGATAGTTATATGAACAAACAAATGGGCAAATTCTTGCTAGGTCACAGGGTACTTGAAGCCTGCTCTGACATTTAGTATGATTGTGGCTCATCTGATTATAACCTCTGCATTCCCTTATACTCGTGTAACATTCCACCCGCTTGCTTGTCAAGTATGCCAAGGGCAGCACAGTGGTGCAGCGGTAGATCTGCTGCCTCACTGCACTAGAGACTGATTTTGATTTTGATTTTGATTCAATTTATTGTCATTGCACTTTTCAGTGCAACGAAATGGTTTAGCCTGCAGTCATAACATAGAATAAATAACAAAAACACACACTCAACACAGTTTAACATCCACCACAGTGAGTCCACCAGGCACCTCCTCACTGTGATGGAAGGCGAAAAGTCCCAAAGTCCATGGACCCGGGTTCAATCCTGACTTTGTGAGCTGTCTGTATGAAGTTCCCCCTGTGACCATGTGGGTTTTCTCTGGGTGCTCCAGTTTCTTCCCACATTCCAAAGACATGTAGGCTTATAGCATAATTATCTTCAGCAAATTGTCCCAAGTGTGTAGGATGCAAAAGTGTAATAACAGAACTAGTGTACGGGTGATCATTGGTCGGCATGGACTCGGTGGGCCGAAGGACCTGTGTCCACGCTATATCTCTAAAACAAAAAGTATCCTTCATTTTTAAACAAAAAAACATCTTACATCTCCCTTTCAGGAAAAAAAATGTTCTGTGCACTTACAGCTTATAGACAATAGACAATAGACAATAGGTGCAGAAGTAGGCCATTCGGCCCTTCGAGCCAGCACCGCCATTCAATGTGATCATGGCTGATCATCCCCAATCAGTACCCCGTTCCTGCCTTCTCCCCATATCCCCTGATGCCGATATTTTTATGAGCCCTATCTAGCGCTCTCTTGAAAGCATCCAGAGAACCTGCCTCCACCACCCTCTGAGGCAGAGAATTCCACAGACTCACCACTCTCTGTGAGAAAAAGTGTTTCCTCGTCTCCGTTCTAAATGGCTTACTCCTTATTCTTAAACTGTGGCCCCTGGTTCTGGACTCCCCCAACATCGGGAACATGTTTCCTGCCTCTAGCGAGTCCAAACTCTTAACAATCTTATGTTTTAATGAGATCCCCTCTCATTCTTCTAAACTCCAGAGTGTACAAGCCCAGCTGCTCCATTCTCTCAGCATATGACAGTCCCGCCATCCCAGGAATTAACCTTGTAAACCTACACTGCACTCCCTCAATAGCAAGAATGTCCTTCCTTAAATTAGAGGACCAAAATTGGACACAATACTCCAGGTGTGGTGTCACTAGGGCTCTGTACAACTGCAGAAGGACCTCTTTGCTCCTATATTCGATTCCTCTTGTTATAAAGGCCAACATGCCATTCGCTTTCTTCACTGCCTGCTGTACCTGCATGCTTACTTTCATTGACTGATGTACAAGGATCCCCAGATCCCGTTGTACTTCCCCTTTTCCCAACTTGATGCCATTTAGATAGTTATCTGACAAGAAAATCTTTTTCCTAATCTCCAAATTAAATAGTGACCACTTATTTTTAAGTAGCGTCCCTTGAGTTTAGATTCTCCAGCAGGAGGAATCATTCTCTCCACATCTACTCTGTAAGCCCCTTAGAATCTGATGTATTCAGTCACATCATCTCTCACTCATCTAAGCTCCAGCAGATAGAGATGTTGAGGTGAACAAAATGGAAACAGGCTCTTCAGTACGACTTGTCAATGCCAACCAAGTAGTCCCACCACGCCTTAAAAATATCCATTGATGGCCTCCATGGCCACCTGTGGCAATTAATTCCACAGATTCACCACGATCTGACTAAAAAAAATTCCTCCTCATCTTCTTTCGCAAGGTAGTCCTTTTATTCTGAGGCTATGGTCTCTGGTCCTAGACTCTCCCGTTAGTGGAAACATCCTCTCCACATTCCTCAATCCAGGAAATGGTTCAATTTAGACGAATGCTACTTCATTATAAATGGGATTCACAATAAGCCAAGCTGTGAATAGACTGAGACTATTTCAGCTCTTATTTCAATTTCTCTTGCTCTCCTCTTCCCCTCTAATCAGTCATCAGCAGTGATCATTGGGTCGAGAAAGTGAGTTGATAGTTCACACAGTCAATTAACTTTAACAAACAATTCAATTGAGTTACTAAAAGAAGCAGCAAAATAGATTGTGTGGGGTGTGGGAGTGAGACGGCGCAATTGGAAATCTCCACTGGAGATGATGAGATAGGATATGACAGAGGAAATTAGCAGTGAATTGAAATATTATCCTTTCACCTCTGGAACCACAGTTTGAATTGAGAGCGATGTTATGAAAATCTTTCTCTTTTCCTTCCCAGTCCTGGCTTAGGTTATTAATCACACAAATTCTAATTGTTTCAAACCAATTCTCTGCAGAATTGACTCCTCTGCATGAAAGAGTCCCAAATTTGGTATTGATTGTGCAGTTTTGCTCAGATATCCCATTTACACAGGAGATTAAATTCAGTTCAGATCAGATTGATCCAAATTAAATTAGACCTTTCCAGTTTTTACAATACACAGGGTGGCACAGTGGCACAGCTGGTAGAGCTTCCACCTCACAACGCAGAGACCCAGGTTCAATCCTGACCTCGGTTGCTGTCTGTGTGGAGTTGCTACGTTCTGCCTGTGACCAAGTGGGTTTCCTCCGGGTGCTCCGGTTTCTTCCCACATCCCAAAGACGTGTGGGTTTGGAGGTTAATAGGCTGTCTATAAATTGTCCCTAGTGTGTAAAAGTATAATAACATAGAATTAGCATGAAGGGGTGATTGATGATCGATTTGGACTTGATGGGATGAAGGGTCTGTTTCGATTCTGTATCTCTAAAACCAATAACAAAATAAAAAAGACACCTCTCCTTGCTGAATAATTGGAATGTTATTCACTGGGAAACGGTGTGTTCCTTTTAACAGAGGAAACAATCACATGATGACCAAGTGTGGTTTAGAAACAGGATCAGAAATCAGTGACATAGTTCTTGGAACTTCACTTCAAAATGGCATAAAATGTTTTAAGTTACTGGACCGGACTACCATTTGATGTTAATGGCTCATCTTATTGATATTAATCTATCTCAGAAAAAAAGATTCAAAGGGTAGGGAAGGGAAAGAGTAGAGAAGGTAAATGCAAGCTGAAGGGGAAAAATTGTTAAACATGGTTTGGAAATGGAAGCTTAAATTGCATGACTTAATGTGCGTGCACTCACATTACAGAGCATCATAATAGCAAATGGAAATCCAGGATAAATGTGCTCCTGTGGAAATAACATACAAGTTATTCTTTGGAGGACATGGAAAGGTTATGCTGCTTTCTCCTGAGATTGGAGTTGACACAGATTAACTTTGGCCAGACAACGACATGTCCATGTAATTTGTTCCATTCACAACATTATTGTGCAACTGGGTTGTTTCAGTAGGTCAAAGGTTAGTGAATGTCAGTTGGGATGGTGGCCCAAAGTGAAGATTCAGCATACAAATGTAATCAACATATTTCTTTTGAAATCCATCTTAGACATTGTGACAAACAGGCTGATGTTGAGATTCTTGTTTTGTGTTTTTTTCGATCTTTAGATTCCCCCACCGCGCCCATGGAAAAATAAATGTGTATTATCGGCATAAGAGGGGGGAAAAACAGCTAACATCAGTAATTATTTTGATATGAAACGTTCAAGGCAATTATGTTGGGTACATTTTTCTTCCTTCTACTTGAAGGACTGATGAATACATTATGAATATTATTACTTATTAAATACACAAGTAGAAAGTTAGCTCTCCCTTGAACAGTGTCCTGCATAAGGCTGGACAAGGGTTGTGGCCAGTGTTATAATGGCTAGGATGTGTGGGATCACGGGGAATCCATTATATGTTGACATTTTACAACCAAAATCAAGTTTGATATAACCTAGTAGTGTGTTTTACTATTGGGGGAAAGGATTGGTCACAGTGCTGAATGGCACGGTGGTGCAGCGGTTGAGTTGCTGCCTTACAGTGCCAGAGACCCAGGTTTGATCCTGACTACGGGCGCTGTCTGTACGGAGTTTGTACGTTCTTCCCCCTGACCGCTTGGGTTTTCCCCAGGTGCTCCGGTTTCCTCCCACATTCCAAAAATATACTGGTTTGTAGGTTGACACAAAAAGCTGGAATAACTCAGCGGGTCAGACAGCATCTCTGGAGAAAATGAATAGGTGATGTTTCGGGTTGAGACACTTCTTCTTCTGAAGGTTGGTTGAAACCAGCATCTACAGTTCCTTCCTACATAGGATTGTAGATTAATTGGCTTCTGTAAATTGTCCCTAGTGTGTAGGATAGTGGTAGTGTACAGGGATCGCTGGGCTGAAGGGCCTGTTTCTGCACTCTATCTCTGAATGAAACTAAACCGTGCCATTTGGGGACTGAGAACCAAACTTGACAATGACATTTTAGTTTAGTTTAGAGATACAGCATGGAAACAGGCCCCTCAGCCTACCGAGTCCATGTTAACCATTGGTCATCCGTCCACTAGTTCTATGTTATCCCACTTTCGCATGCTACACACCAGGGACAATTTACAAAAGCCAATTAACCTGCAAACCACGTCTTTTGAAAGTGGGAGGAAACCGGAGCAAACCCAAGTGGTCACAGGGAGAACACACACACACACCGCACCGACAGCACCCATTGTCAGGTTCAAACCGGGGGCTCCGACGCTGTAAAGCAGCAGCTCTACCCGCTGCGCCACTGTGCTGCCCTGTATTTGCATCCCATGATGTTGTGTGCCATCATTGTAGATCCTTGACCATCTACACGTCCCGTTGTAGATGTGGGACGATCATTCATTTATCCACAACATTAGTAGGCAGGCAATATCTCTTAAAAATAGCTTTTTCCCAAAGTTGTATGATTTGATTTAAATGGCAAAATGCCAAAAATAGCTTTTTCCCAAAGTTGTATGATTTGATTTAAATGTCAAAATGCCCTAGAACAGGCTCCAAATAGATAAAGAGAAAATAAATCCATGATTTCTAGTCAATCAGAACAACATCTCTACATATCAATTTCTGCTTTTATGAATGTTCCTCAGTTTTCAAGAACTCACATTTGACAAGAACTCACACATTAAGAAAAAGATGGAGGCCAAATGGTTGATGGAATGTTTAATTAAATGCTAAATTAATTTATTTTCCAATTAACCATTAGGAAGGCTAAGCAATGCATAGGATTGGTGACCCAGGCCTTTGTCCCAGTGATGAGGGAATGCCATAAGATCATAAGGATTTGGAACAGGAATAGACTCCTCCAGTCAGAGATCATTAAACTGTGCAGCACATAAACAGGCCCTTTGGTCCATAGTGTTTGGGCGACACGGTGGCGCAGCGGTAGAGTTGCTGCCTAAAAGGCCAGACACCCAGGATAGATCGTGACTACGGGTGCTGTCAGTATGGCGTTTATACATTTTTTTGAAACAACAAGCAGAGAATCATCACGTTGAATGGTTCTTTATTGTCACGTATGCACAGCACAGTGAAATTATTTTACACAACCACAAATGCACAGTCGCCATATTTTGGTGCCCTCTACAAAAAAAGAAAAACAGTCCAAAGTATAAAGTCCGGTCCAGATGTTGGAAGTACTGAAGCACCCCCAGTCCAGTGCCACCTTGCAACTTCCAAGCATCTGACATCCAATCCCGGCCCAAGCAGATATGCAGTTTCTTATATTCTCATTTTAAGGTCTGATGTCCTGGTGCCACTGGATTGATGAAATATAGGCTTATTCCTAGAGGCTAGTGCTTAGGCCTTATTTAGGCTGAGAGAACTAGAGTCTTAGAGAGTATATTTGAAAATTTGGCATCCACACTTTTCTGGGACAGAAGAAATTTTCAAAGACTTGCAACTCTGAATAAAAAAATGTCTTCTACATCTCAGTCTTAAATGGTTGCCTCCTAATTCTGATTCTGTGCTAACTCATCCTCGGTTCTTCCAGGAGAGAAAATAAACTCCCAGTATTTAACCTGTCAAACCCTTTAGGAATCTTAACATCAAACATAAAAAAATACAGCACAGGTACAGGCCCTTTGGCCCTCAATGTCTGAGATGAACACGATACCAAGATAAACTGATCTCCTCTGCCTGTACATGATCCATTTCCCTGCATATGCCTGTGCCTATCTAAAAGCCTCTTAAGCGATTGAATCACATTCTTTTCAGACCCAACCTGTTAAGCCTTTCCTCATAAGACAATCCCGCCCTACACAAGTCATCGTCCTTACATTTGCCCTTACACATCCTGTGAGCTTTTGCAATTGCACTAGTAATTAGAGACCTGTTTCACCCTGGCATCCTCTGCAGGATATCTAGTGCCCCTGGAGACTGAGGCAAATAACAGTTTGTCTCCTTGTAAAATCAGGCTGAAGAATTGCTAATGTGCAGCGCAGAGTCTAAACCAGCGAATGTAATTTGGAATATTTATTTCAATGTGAAATACCTAAATTCCTGTATCTTTTCCAGCACGTCCCTATATTTATCACTAAATCTTTTTTTGATAAATTAGAAAGGACAATATCTAAATTGCAACGGTATCAGTAATATCAAAAACCTATACAAGGATGGCATCTTTTCGTCCTCTGCGGAGTTCTCGTCCAACTACAGCCTCCCAAACTCCCACCTTTTTCGTTTTTTCCAGATTAAGGATTTTGTGAAGAAGACATTCCCCCATTTTCCAAATCGCCCCCCTGAAACCCTGACCGATACCATCTTAGCTCTAGATCCCAACCGGAAGAAATGCATCTCTATTTTGTATAACTTGCTAGGGTCGGTTATATTGAAACCTCATACCTCATTAAAAGCTGCGTGGGAGGGTGAGCTGAATACGAAACTAACAGACCAGCAATGGGACTCTGCCTTGGATTTGATCCATTCTTCCTCCATATGTGCCCGTCATGGCTTAATCCAATGCAAAGTCCTTCACAAAGTCCACTACACAAATGCAAGATTATCTAGAATTTACCCCGCTGTTAGGGACACCTACAACAGATGTAATGAATCCCCTGCCAACCATAGCCATATGTTTTGGTCTTGCCCTAAGCTAGTAGCCTTTTGGAGGAGTGCTTTCGACTTGATAAGCAGAGCCTACGGCCAGACTATTCCTCCAAACCCAATGTCAGCCATTTTCGGTACCCCTCCCAACACCAACCTCTCTGTTGCGGTGAAACGGGTCCTAGCTTTTACAACCTTGTTAGCCCGGAGACTGATCTTGCTTAACTGGAGGCTCACCTGTCCCCCGACACACGCCCGTTGGATTAAGGAGGTGCTTTACAATTTAAAGCTTGAAAAACAGGTTCTCTCTCAAAGGCTCTACCAAGACATTCCTAGACACATGGAACCCTTTCTTGGAACTTGTTAACTCTCTCAACTTGTCCCCGGACTTGGAAGAGGACTGAGTGCTCTCCACCATTGTTTTGCTCTACTGCAGCTGCTCTCCCCTTAACCCCCCCCCCCACTTATTTATTTAATTACTTACTTATTTACTGTTATTAGTGACCCCCACTTTTTGTTTCATTTATCTTACCATATATGTGTGGATGTGTACGTGTGTGAGTGTTGTTTGTCCCCGTTTGGTTCCGACCTGATTCGGGTGGGTTGAAGGTGGGTAAGGGTAAGGGCTTTGAGGGTCGCTTACATACTGTTGCACAATTATGCCTTGACTGTCACTGTCTGTTATCATAGTATGTATGCAAATTGCTGTGAAATTCAAATAAAAAGATTTAAATGAAAGGAAAGGAAGAAAAGTTGGGGTTAAGAGAGCACGATGTACAAAAAGAAAAAAAAACAAATATTCTCCCATTATAATTAAAATCTCGAGGAGTAATAATCTTCATTTATAAAAGCAAATTTTCCGTGCCAGAGAGGTTGCTTCACAGTAATTTAGACTTAGCTTTCTCTTGCAAATGGAAAGATTTGAATACGTTTTTTTTCCCTGCTATATATAGAGGGTTTGGAGAATAGTGAATTAATAGATTATTTTTGCGTTGTCGAGCCAGAGTTGGTGGAGGAGAGCAGTCCGTGCCGGGATCTCAGCCATTTACAATCTTTATCAATTGCTTAGATAAGGAAGCAGAGTGCAATGCATCAAAGCCTGCTGATGCCACAGATTGAAATGGGAATGCAAGTCCTGAGGAGGACATGCAAAGGGATTTAAAAAAAAACAGGTATCAATTGGATTATAACATGGACAAATGTGAAATTATCCAATTTGATAGAAAAACATTGAATATTTTTTTAGTGTGGGAAAGCCTGGTATTCAGACCTCGTACATGAATCAAGGAAAGATAAGGCCCAGGTACTGCAAGCAATGGAGAAAGGATTTGCCTATTGGCTTTTATTCATACATTACAATTCCATTAATTGTGAAGAAATATTACTTCAAGTCATAGGACAGCACAGTGGTGCAGCTAGTAGAGCTGCTGCCTCACAGCTCCAATGACCGGTTTCAATCTGACTTCCAGTGCTGTCCATGTGAAGTTTGCACATTTTCCCTGTGACCATGTGGATATCCTCTGAGTGCTTCAGTTTCCCCTATATCCTGAAAATCTGCAGTCTAGTAGATAAATTGGTCACAGTAAATTGCCTTGCTGTGTAGGGCAATTGTATAGTCAGAAGGGGCGGAGAAGGCGTATAGGTCGAATTGATGGGAAACTGGGGATAATGGGTTAGGGTCGGATTAATGTCAAAAGGGGTGTTTGATGATCAGCGTTGAGTAGATGGGCCAAAGTGCATGTTCCGTGCCAGATCTTCCCATGACTCTATGTGTCACACTGCATACATTTAGGGAATCCTTCTCTGAGAAAAGTAGTTGTCTTTGAGGGAGTGCAGCTCAGGTTCACCAGGATGATTCTGAGAAGGAACATTCATGCTTGAGATTCCATAAAATGGGTCTATTTTCCAATTAAATTGGAAGAATGAGGGGTGATTTCCTTGAAACATAAATATGTTAACAGAGTAGATATTTCCCATTCTGCTAAATCTTGTATAGTCTCATAGAACTGTACAGCATGAAAACAGGTCCTTCGGCCCACCTTATCCATGCCGACCTTGTTGGAGCGAGACCCATTTGCCTGCATTTGGCCCAAAGCCCTCCAAACCCTTCCTATCAATATATATGTATCCATATATTATTGTAGAATGTAAAGTATCAACAATTTAGGACTGAATCATAGTCATAGAGTCAAATAACACAGAAGCGGGCCGAGGACACTGGTGGCGACCTGAATCCGGAGGCTCGGCCACGGGCCCGGTGGACGACATCGTCGGGAGCGCGCAGGTCACAGGTGGGTGACCTGTTTTTCTGGGGCTCCCGCAACTACAGCTGCGTCCGCTGGACTGGAGGGCGGCAGCTTCGGCAGCTTCGACCACTCCGGGCCGCGGAGTTTGAACCGGCCCGTCGCGGAGCACGGATTCAGCCGTGGGACTGACTTACCATCACCCGGCGGGGCCACAACATCAGAAGCCTGGATCGCCTCAGCGCAGAGGAAGAACAAAGCGGGAAGAGACAGAGACTTTAAGACTTTTGCCTCCATCACAGTGAGGAGGTGCCTGGTGAACTCACTGTGGTGGATGTTAATTTGTGTTTATTGTGTGTTTTGGTATTTATTATTATATGTATGACTGCAGGCAACAACATTTCGTTCAGACCGAAAGGTCTGAATGACAAATAAAGGAATCTCTAATCTCTAAAAAAGCAGGGCGGTTGACGCAAATGTCATCCATGCCGATCAAGTTGCCCCATCTGAGCTAGTCCCAATTGCTACATTTGGCCCATATCCCTCTAAACCTTTCCTATTCAAGTACCAGTCCAAGTGTCTTTTAAATGCTGTTATAGTACCTGTCTCAACTATCTCCTCTGGCAGCTCATTCCATGTACCCAATACCCTATGTGTGAATAAGTTGCCCATCAACTTTCTTTATGCAATCTTTGGACTTGCCTGCTATTAAGGACTGAATGCTCCACTGGGTATATTCAAGACCAAAATAACTGCATTTTTGTCTTTCCCAAGACAATTGTGAGGATAACATGAGATAATGGCGGAGGATAGCAGATCATCTCATTAAATGGTGCAGCAAGCGAATAGCCCGCTGCTGTTCCTGTGTTATGATGAGACTAGCGGTTGAGTGTTGGATACTTGTAAATACTACATTAGTAGTTTCAAGATACTGCATGGAAACAGGCCCTTCGACCCACCAAGTCCACTCTGATTCACACTAGTTCTATATTATCCTTCTTTTGCCTCCATTCGCTACACACCAGGGGCAATTTACAGAGGCCAGTTAACCTACAAACCTGCACGTCTTTGGGATATGGGAGGCAACGGGAGCAGCCAAAGAAAACCCAAGCGGTCACAGGGAGAACGTATAAACTCCACGCAGACAGGCACCTGAGGCCAGGATTGAACCCGGGTCTCTGGCGCCGTGAGGCATTGTTGCTGGTCTAATGAAGCTTCTCAGGCAGAGCAGAGAAACTGGGACATCAACTTCCCGATCTTCCTACTTAACTGCACAGGTGCAAACTCTGGAAGATGCTGTTGAATTTATTCCTTTATATTAGCACTGATGGTATCTTCATTATTCCAACCACAAAATCTGGCTCACGGTATTTATATTAGAATGTGGAAACATGAGTCATCCATTTTGGAATTGGATAGAAAACAGCTGGAGCTCTTAACTGCACTGATCTGTTGTAAATTTGTCTCCTGTACCCATACAAGGCATCACTGTTAAATTGAGAGCTTTGGGCGGGTAACCCCATTTGACCCTTGAATGAAGTTCTTACTTCACATCTGTTGTTTATAAAAGTGCGGTACATCCACATTCTGCTAAATTCCCAACCCCTCACACCATACAGAATGGCCATGAGGGGAACTGGCTGGTGCAGTGGTTAGACTGCCTTTCATGTACAGGTATTGTTTATTCATTGGGTCTGGGTTTGAATCTTTCCCATGCTAGTGGGGTGAAGATCTGCATTGCTTTCTGTCCAAAAACCTACTGGGAATTTTATCTGCCGGCCCAAGGCTTTCATGCTGTGTAGAAGTTTCAAAACGGAGCATCCAGCTCTGATAAACTGTTCAATGGGAAATGCTATGTCTGTGTGAATATCTTGGATATGGAGGCTGTTTACTCCTGGAGTTAGATCAATCAGCCTCCCCCCCTCCCCCCCACGTCCTCTGCCACTATATTCCTTCCTCTCTACGTTAGAATTTAGAGATACAGCGCGGAAACCAACCCTTCGGCCCACCGAGTCCACGCCGAAGAGCAATCATCCCGTATATTAACCTTCACACATTAGGGATAATTTTTACAACTTACCGAAGCCAATTAACCTACAAACCTGTATGTCTTTGGAGCGTGGGAGAAATCTGGAGCACCCAGAGAAAACCCACATGGTCACAGGGAAAATTTACAAAGTATACAAAGTCCGTAGGGGACAGCACCCGTATCAGGATAGAACCTGGGTCTCTGGCCACTGTCATTGCACCACTGTGCCGCCCCTCTGGCTTCACAGTTCACTCCTCTGGCTTCACAGTTTATTCCTCTTCTCTCCTTACCTTACAGCCTTATGTCTTCTTTTCATCTCTGACCCTTATCCACCCACCTGCCCATTAAACAACCCTCCTCCTCACCTGTATATACCTATCACTTGTCTGGCTTTGTTCCATCCCACCTTCTTTCCAGCTTTCTCCTCCTTACTACAATTAGTCCCGACCCGAAACGCCGCCTATCCATGTTCTCCACTGATACCGCCTGACCCATTGAGTTACTCCAGCACAGTGCTTTCTTTTCTAATGCAGTTCATGTTGCATGCTGAATAGGTTGAATAGGCCGTAGATGCAAGAATAGGGAAGGTGAAGGCTTACTGCATTGCATGTCAAGTGACTTGGCTCTACCTGAGTCATTGTCAGGGAGTCCACCAGTGTACTCCACAGGGGTATTTTCATAGTAAGTCTTAACGTCAGCAGTCGGGTCATCACCTTTATTTGGGCTGTGGCACCGCCTTTCACTTCTGACACCAGAATCTCCAAATAGGCATTGACGATGTGTTGTACCTACATCCATCTCTGATCTACCACTCAAAAGCCAAAGCTGCACCAAATCAGCCCGACAACTCAATTCTGTAACTTGCCTTGAGAACTGCTGCTTTTAGATCCATCACTATGGTGAACGATCACAACCTAAAACCTTAACGCTTTGTGGAACTCCCAGTACTGCATAGGTGTGGAACTCACGAAGCATTGCATATCCTGCATGGATTGAGATTGTTTCCCAAAGATCCTGTTGGCACTGACCCTGGTGAAACAGCCTTTCACTGTGTGGCTTCAGCAATGCAAGAGGTTCAATGCCCTGTCGGTGTTGTATGCCATGAATGTGGGAGAGAAATTGTAGCAACCAGCAAGAAAATAGTTACTTCAGCTTAGGCTGTGCTGGGACAGAACAAAATATATTGCATTGGACAAATAATTATCTGCACGAAGAAACTGCAGATGCTGGTTTATACCAAAGATAGATACAAAGTAACTCAGCGGGCCAGGGAACATCTCTGGAGAAAAAGGATGGGCGACTTTTCAGGTCGGAACCCTTCATCAGAATGGAAAAAATAATTGTCTTATACACTTTGTTGGTAAAATACTCAGTGAGTCAGGCAGTATCTGCAGAAAGAGAAATAGAGTCAATTTTTCAGTACAATAATCTTTTATTGCAATTACCTTGCATCACATCTTGGTATTATAATGTAATGCCTAAGAGAAAAAAAATCACTAGCTCTTAGTTCTTTCCTTTCTGAATAAGAATGATGAAAAGGATATTGCGTAGAATGCACCATTCCTTGTTCATTCCTGTGCAGAATTCTTATTCAGTTCTTGTATATGGAATTCCCATTTATGGAACTTGAGACATCCATTGAGATTTGTTTAGAGTTACAGCATGGAAGCAGGTCCTTTGGCCCATCAAGTTCATGTCAACCAATGATCACCCATCCACATTAGTTCTCTATTATCTTGCTTTATTTGACACAATATTTGGAATTGGTGAATTGAGGGATTGATAATTGGTAAATCGAGTTCCCATTAATGGATGGGTCAAGGACCAGGGGACACACATTTAAAGTGTTGTCAATAGAAACAAAGCGGATTTAAGGAGACACAAGAAACTGTAGATTAGAGGAGAACCTTACTAACATGGGCAGTAGGAAAGACACAAAATGTTGGAATAACTCAGCGGGTCAGGCAGCATCCCTGGAGAACACAGATGGGTGGTGTTTTGGGTCAGGACCTTTCTTCAGACTGATTAAAGTAGTGGGGGACAAAGCTGGAAAAGAGGTGGGGGTGGGTCCTGACCCAAAATATCGCCTATCTATGTTCTCCAGGGATGCTGCCCAACCTACTGAGTTACTCCATCATTTTGTGAATTTCCTTGGTAAACCAGCATCTGCAGTTTCTTGTTTCCAACATGAGCAGTAGTCATGATGTGGTATTCGCTGTCTGAAATAATCCACTGAGCTTTTAAAAATGAATTGTATAAGCACTTGAGAAAGTTTAATTTGTAGAACCATTAGAAAAGATCAGGGGTATGGGGCTGATAGGATTGCTTTAGTCGGCACTAGCTTGATAGACCAAATAGCCTCCACTTGAGCCATTTATGATATCAGCATAGAATTATTTCAATTAAAATGAGAAAGCACACATTTACATTGTCATTTAGTTTTTTTTTGCTTTTTCTTAAATCAAACTATTTCCTGTTGGTTTTGTTGAGACTGAACAAAAATCAAAACTTCACACAGATCGAATTTACTGAATGAATGATTAAATGGGCTGTGGTACAAAGGTTTGCAAATTGGCTATTTTTGCCTGCAGTGATCCAAGAATAATCCTGATCCAAGCATAACATTTCCAGCCAAACTAGTTATACATTTATCAGGATTCCGCCTGTACCTATTAACTTTTCTTTATAAAAAAAAATCAAATCCAGCCTTCTGTGTTAGAAACGTAAAGGAAGAGATTGGTTTTGGATTTTAAGCCCTCTGGTTGAGCTCAGTGTTGTAATCTCAGACCTTTTCTGATACTCATTAAATTACAGACTTTAATCTACACCACAATGGGAGGAGGAACTAGGATGAGGTTATTTTCGACAGAAAAGACTGCCACTCCTACAGAAATCTTCCCTTTTTAAAAATCTTTTTTTTTGTTGCCAGGCTTTCTTTTAATATCAATAGAAGAGCAAAATAAAAATGTATTTTTTTGCCTCCAGCGTAGGAGTGATTGAAGTGTGGGAGCCTGCGTGTACAAACAGTGCTGGTGTGTCAGAGGTGATGGCCAGGTATACAATGTAACTTATTACACACACCAATAAGCAAGTTGGAGTGTCACACATACTGCAAAGCATTTAAAGCCCCACAACTAAGAAGTGTAAGATGACTCCTCTAGAGCAGAAGCTTCCAGCACCTCACATTTTGGGAACAAGATGAACAACGTTCCCATTGTTTGCGATGGGCTCAAACAGCTAGAAAAACATGGGCTGTGCGTGTGTGTTTTTTTTCAAAAGAAATAGACTGAAACAGCACTGTAATGTATGGACTTGGTCGCCTTTATTTAACATGTCCTACAGATCATTATCTGAATAAATCACGACATAATGGGCTCTGTCGCTGGATATTTGCAATAAAATAAAAACCCTTGCATGTGCAATGCAGTCTTGGGGTGGATCTGCCTCCACTTTGCCTGTTTGCTGCTTGCCTTGGAGTTGACAAGCAGGTAGGATAACACAAGAGTAATTATAGTTCAGCAGGGCTGCCAGGTGTGATAAATGAGCAATCAGCACGCAGAAACCTGGGTTCTCAAAGGAGGACTATTACCAGCTTATCAGCTGCAGGCTTCACGACTGCTGCCTAGAACAGAGAGCATGGACAGCCCCCATTTGCTATAGTCTCCTGCCTATTTAACAAAACATGTGTATTCATAAAACCAGCCAAGGTCCAGGTGTCTGGTGTTTGTCAATTGTGTAGTACAGATTGTACCAATATAGACTTAAATTATTGATTGCCTGTATAATAAGAGCATTTTGAGTGCACTCTGCATTAAAGGGAGGTGGGGATGAGGGTTGTTTTTTTTCTTACCCCAGAAAACCCCCCTTCTGTTTGTTCCTGGATTAATCTATTTTGTGCTGATGCACAATAACAGCAAGAATTACCTGCTTAAAATATTCTCAGTGAAAACAATAATACAAGGTGTCCACATGTGCAAAGCAAGAAAAAAAGTCATGGGAAGATTTCTCAATTTTCTGCCCTCCAGCATTTCCCTTGGGAAGGTGCAAATGAAAGCACTAATGTTTATAATCTTAAAATTCTGAGTGTGTTAGTAGAAGGCTTCACCCACATTCCTGCACAGAATTATATGATTTGAAGTATTTTTTTTCCATAAAATAATTCTGATAGGAACAGTTCAATTGCTTAATATCTCTTTTTAGCTGCAAAGCATGTTTGGACACCCCCAAGACCCTGATAAGCACTGGATTGGAGGGTAGCTAATGTTACCCCACTTTTTAAGAAAGGAGGGAGAGAGAAAGCAGAGAATTATAAACCAGTTAGCCTGACATCGGTGGTGGCGAAGATGCTAGAGTCAATTATTAAAGATGTAATAGCGAGGCATTTGGATAGCAGTAACAGGATCGGTCCAAGTCAACATGGATTTACGAAGGGGAAATCTTGCTTGACTAATCTTCTGGAATTTTTTGAGGATGTAACAAGTAAAATGGATAAGGGAGTGCCAGTGGATGTAGTGTATCTGGACTTTCAGAAAGCCTTTGATAAGATCCCACACAGGAGATTAGTGGGCAAAATTAGAGCACATGGTATTGGGGGTAGGGTATTGACATGGATAGAAAATTGGTTGACAGACAGGAAACAGAATAGGAATTAACGGGTACCTTTCAGAATGGCAGGTAATAACTAGTGGGGTGCTGCACGGCTTGGTGCTGGGTCCGCCACTATTTACAATATATATTAATGATTTTGATGAAGGAATTAAAAGTAACATTAGCAAATTTTCAGATGACACAAAGCCGGGTGGCAGTGTGAACTGTGAAGAGGATGCTATGAGGATGCAAGGTTGCTTGGATAGGTTGGGTGAGTGGGCAGATGCATGGCAGATGCAGTATAATGTGGATAAACGTGAGGTTATCCACTTTGGTGGCAAGAACAAGAAGGCAGATTATTATCTGAATGGTGTCAGATTAGAAAAATGGGAAGTGCTTTGAGACCTGGTTGTACATCAGTCACTGAAAATAAGCATGCAGGTACTGCAGGCAGTGAAGATGCATGTTAGCCTTCATAACAAGAGGATTTAAGTATAGGAGCAAAGAGGTCCTTCTGCAGTTGTGCAGGGTCCTGCTGAGACCACACCTGGAGTATTGTGTACAGTCTTGGTCTCCTAATTTGAGGAAGGACATTCTTGCTATTGAGGGAGTGCAGCGTAGTTTCACGAGGTTAATTGCTGGGATGGCATGACTGTCATATGATGAAAGAATGAAACGACTGGGCTTGTATTCACTGGAATTTAGAAGGATGAGAGGGAATCATATAGAAACATATAAAATGATTAAGGGATTGGACACGCTAGATACAGGAAACATGTTTCGGATGTTGGGGGAGTCCAGAACCAGGGACCACTGTTCAAGAATAAGGGGTAGGCCATTTAGAACTGAGATGAGGAAAAACGTTTTCACCCAGAGAGTTGAGAATTTGTGAAATTCTCTGCCTCAGAAGGCAGTGGAGGCCGATTCACTAGATGCATTCATAAAAAGAGTTAGAGCTCTTAGGGCTAGCGGAATCAAGGGATGTGGGGAGAAGGCAGGAACGGGGTACTGATTGTGGATGATCAGCTGTGATCATATTAAATGGCGGTGCTGGCCCAAAGGGCGGAATGGCCACCTCCTGCACTTATTTTCTGTGTATCTATGTATTTATAAAAGTAAGCCTTTTCCTTGAAATTGTTAGAAAGAAAGTCCTTGCACTTCTATAGGACCTGTCACACCCTCAGGGGCATCTCAAAGACAATAAAGCTTTTTAACGTTTTGTCGCAGTTGTAATGGGGAAATGGAGTTCCTGGTTTGAGTACCGCAGCCTCTCACGAACTGCAAGCAATTGGCTTTGGTGCTGTTGGTTTACTTTACTTTAGAGATTACAGGCCCTTCGGCCCACTGGGTCCACATCGACCATTGATCACCCGCACACTAGTTCCATGTTAAACCACAGTCTGAAAAAGGCTCCCGACCTGAAACGTCACCCATCTTTTTTCTCCAGAGATGCTGCCTGACCCACTGAGTTACTCCAGCACTTTGTGTCTATCTTCGCATTCTAGACGCTAGGGACAACTAACCTACAAGCCTGCACGTCTTTGGAATGTGGGAGGGAACCAGAGCGCCCAGAGAAAACGCATGTGGTCACAGGGAGAGTGTAAAAACTCTGCACAGAACATCACCGGTAGTCAGGATCGAACCTGCGCCTCTGTGCCACTGGTGGTTAAAGAGTAAAGTTTCAGCCAGGACACCTCTTTCCTAAATACTGTCAAATATATTATTTTCTACATCTTTTGTGAAGGAAGATTGGGTCTCGGTTGATTGGTGCATCTAAAGATGCATCATCTTAGGACTGGCTCAGGTCTGCACAGAATAAGGATGAAGGGAAAACCTAAATGAAACTTACCGAATAGTGAAATGTCTGGATGGAGTGGATGTGGAGAGGATGTTTCCACTGGTGGGAGAATCTAGGACAAGAGGCCATAGCCTCTGAATAAAAGGATGTACCTTTAGAAAGGAAATGAGGAGGAATTTCTTTAGTCAGAATGTGGTGAATCTGTGGAGTTCATTGCCACAGAAGGCTGTGGAGGCCAAGTTAATAGATATATTTTAGATGGAGATTGACAGATTCTTGATTAGTAAGGCTGTCAGGCATTATGGGGAGAAGGCAGGAGAACATGGTTGAGAGGGAAAGATAGATCAAGCAAGATTGAATGGCAGAATAGACTTGATGGGCCAAATGGCCTAATTCTGCTCCTATAACTTATAAACATGAATTTATGAATTGCCAGTCAAGATTTTGTGCACTGACCTTTTCCTCGAGGTGGCGTGATTGTATTGTAGAACATAAAACCGTACAGCACAGCCAACATGATGCACCATTTGTTCAATTTATAGTCATGTGCTAACGACACTTTAACACTGCTTTCCAGACGCATGTCTTGCATTGCCTTAGATGGCCATGAATGCCAATATTACAGGAAAACCACCGCCCACACATTTTCTTCCCAAGTTACACACCATCCGGACTTAAAAGTATATCAATGTTCCTTCGATGTCGCTGGATCTATGTACTGGAACTCCTAACGCGGTAACATTGTGGGAGTAGCTTCACCCAACAGATTGCTGCATTTCAAAGATTACAGCTTTACACAACCTACTCAAGGGCAGTTAGGGGTGAACAATAAATTCTGGCCTTTCTCATTTCCTTTAAATTAACAAAAAAAAATTGGGCTTCAACATAACCTCCTGACTATGGGGCTGGTGTGCTAATATAAGAACATAACAAAATTGGAGGAGTAGACCATACTGCTGCTCAGCCCTGATCCACCATTCACTAAGATTATGGCTGATCTGATCCCTGGCCCCAACTCCACTTTCCTGCCTGATCCCCATAACCCTTGATCTCCCTACTGTCCAAAAATTGATCTATCTCCGCCTTGAATAAACCTAATGACTCGGTTGCTGCAGAGAATTCCAGTGATACATGACCCCGTGAGAGAAGATATTCTTCCTCATCTTAGTCTTTAAATGGCCAAGTGCTTATCCTGAGATTAGGCTCAAAGAACATTGTGGATGGAGGGGTAATATTCACCTTCACTGCCTGGGTGAAGAGCGAATTACCTTCCTGTCGGAGAACCAGCCTGATGTTATCCAAGATGCGCTGGTAATAATTACTCTACTATATTTACTCACAGCTGTCTTTGAAGCTATATAACTTTTTTTTTTGCAAGTCAGTTAAAGACAGCCAGGATTCCTTAGATATAAAGGTCGGTTTCATTTTATTTCCTAGTAAGTGCACGTGTTTGAGATGTAAATGTCTTCAGAAGGTTTTGTGCAGAAATTATTCATTCTCTTAACGGATTTTCCTCCATCCACACATCTACAAACACATACAGTGATTAGCAAAAGGGAAAAAAAACTGGTCTGTGACACAGCTGTTCTCCTGTGAACTGATACTACAAGAACAATCCCTCAAACCTGCCCAAGTTTACAGTATCTTTCCTACCGACTAAACAAAATATTTGAAGCACCCACCTTTAAAATCGAAGCCTTTGCAAGCATCCCTAGCAGTTACCTTTTTAAATATCTCAGTAATGCATCCTGTACTATTTTTGCATTGTAGGCACATCTAATTATGTTTCTTAGGCATATGGGGATAGGCAATATATTTGCATGTAGATGGTTAACAAGCTAAATACATTAATCTTCGCGCTTCTCTTTAAATGGCAAGTATGTTCTTGGACTTCTTGATAAGATCGGGTTTAAATATGAATGTAAGGGCTGTTTTATGCTGTGATGCAAGATAACCTTGCATGATGGAGCTCCACAAGTCCTGAAGGCTTATAAAAATTGGCACTATGAAACGATGATCAGGTCAATGGATCAGACAGATGGGGGTAGAGGAGGGGAAAACTAATTTTGCTGCAGTTAATGGTGAGGAAACAAAGGCAGCGAAGGACTCCTTACTGCAGCAAAGCGCCAAAGCATCCTGCAGTCACGCATCATTTAGTGTTACGCTAACACTCCTCAAGAGCTGTGAAACCATTACAGTAATGCGAAAACTGGCATGTTTAAACTCCCTCTTGGTCACGGGAAGGGCAAACAAGGTGTGATTTTATCCTGGTTTTCTGTCATGCCGTACATGCTGGGTGTTTGCAGCTCCTGCTAAATCTGCTGGGAATTGGTCTCAAAGATTTGCATGCCCTTAACAACAGAACTTCACTGGACTGCTTATACTGTGACATTGCATTCAAAGAAGACAGGTTTTTTTTAATGAAAAGAGAGCTTCATTCTGTTCAACAGTTCCTTTGAGTATTTCAGCTGGTGATTTTTGTTTAGATTAAGTACAGGCTTTTAAAGGTTATTTTAAATTGGCAGTTTCCTCTGGCAATTTAAATTCAAGAAAAATGCTTGCAAATCCACCACATATTTTTCCTCCTTCTCTCCCCTAATATACTGACTCCTGCTAGTTCATTGTCAAAGAGTCATAGAATCATACAGCATGGAAACTGCCTCCACCACCCTTTTAGGTAATGTATTCCTTATTGGCCACTAATTTAGGATAACAAAATCCTTGTCTACCAACCCACCAACAACTCTTTCTTAATACCTCACTACAGGATTTGTCATAGTCATAGTGCCATACAGCATGGATACAGGCCCTTCGGCCCACCTCGTCCATGTCCTCTGCTTCGTGATTTTCCTACTCTGGGTAAAACACTTTGTGCATTCGCCCTATCTGTTCCCCTCATGATCTTCTACACCTCTATAAGATCACCTCTCAGCCTCCTGCACTCCAAGGAATAAAGTCCTAGCCTGCCCAACCTTTCCCTATAGCGCAGCCCCTCAAGTCCATTGTGCTCAAGGAGCAATCTTCATTTGTGAGAGGAGACAGCAAGAGCTTAATAAAATATAGTGAGTGTAGGAGGGGAAGTCGGTAGTGTTGGAGCTAACACCAATCTTATCATCATCTAATATCATTCTCTGAAATCAGTGACAAAGGCAAGACTCACAATAAGATTCCCCCAAGTGAAGTACATTGCATATCCATTCCTCCTGGAGTTTGGGAAATGAACTGTTAAATTATATATTCAGAGGTGCATAAAAGTAGGTACAGGCAGTACATAATAATATCAGTTAGTGACATAAAGTCTAGCCCTATAGATGGATTTTAAAGAAGAAAAAATATGTCTGGAACCCAAGCTGTAGCTGAGGATGCATTTGAGACCAGAGTCAGAGTTCAGGAGAGATAGACCTGCGTGAGGTTGTGGTTACAAGAGCTGGAGGGTGGCAAAGATAAGAAGGTGCATGGTCATAAAAGGATTTAGTTATAATGGTGAATATGTTGACGGAGGTAGCAGGTCTGGATCCTAATGAGATTGTCATTTAGAAAATAAGAACATGCGAGGGATTTGATACAGCAATGAAGACAAAGTAACAGCGGGTCAGGCAGCGTCTCAGGAGAACATAGATAGATGACGCTTTGGGACAGGACCATTTTTCAATCTGCAGAAGGGGTTCCAACTATCCATGTTCTCCAGAGATGCTGCCTGACCTCCCGATCTACTCCAATACTTTGTCTTTTCTGGAAAATAATATAGCCATGTACTAGTGAGTAATTTTGGGTCAGACTCAGTCTGATGAAGGGTCTCGACCCGAAACGTCACCCATTCCTTCTATTCAGATGTAGCAGCACCTGCTGGTGCCCGCAAGTAATCGAACCCTGCGGTCAGGTGCTTTGGTCGCGTGACTATGGGGAGGGGTTGGTGTTCGTGCACTTTCTGGGCGATGCCCCTTCAGTCGTCCTCGACCACTGTTGTGGTTTGACCTTTGTATTGGCTGTGTTGTGTTACTCCGTTGATTTCTTAATTTTGTTAATAAAACTGATTTTGGAAATCGACTCTCGTCTCAACCCGCCAAATTGGTGACCCCGATGCGCCCAATCGATAATTGGACGCCAGCATGCAGGGTAACTACGCTCCTGCCGCCGCTGCCGCCGCCCATCAGAACGCCGTCAGCCTCAAACTGCATGTGTTTTGGCCTGATCAGCCGCAAGTGTGGTTCCCACACGTTGAGGCACAGTTTCATTTGTGCCGCATCGTCGCAGACGAAACAAAATACTTCCATGTGGTGGGAGCCCTGCCGCAAGAGTCCGCCTCCCATCTGCTGCCTTATCTGAGGGATCCTCCCGCGATCGCCAAATACGACGGCCTCAAGGCGCTCCTGTTACACACCTTCGGGCTCAGCCGCTGGGACCGTGCTGCCCGCATCCTACACATGGACGGTTTGGGGGATCGCAGGCCGTCCGTCCTCATGGCCGAGATGCTCGCACTCATGGACGGCCATCGCCCGTGCCTGTTGTTCGAACAGGCTTTTCTGGAGCAGATGCCCAACGATGTCCGCCTAATGCTCGCCGGCGCAGCTCGCGGAACGGGCCGACGAGCTCTGGGTGACTAAGCACCACGATATCTGCGCCATTAACCGCGCGCTCGCACGAGCACTTCTTCCGCCTCGGCGGCTCCGCGAGGAGGGCCCGCCCACGTCTTCCAGCGAAGAACCACAGCAGCATCCCGAGACTCGCGGTAGACACCGTTGGTGTTACTATTACCTCTGCTACGGCGCGGAGGCTCGACGCTGCCGCCCACCCTGCACGTTTCAGGGAAATGCCTCGGCCGATCGTCTGTTCGGCCCAAACAACAGCCTCTATGTCTGCGACCGCCATTCCGGCCGCCGTTTCCTGGTAGACTCCGGTGCGATCGTCAGCATCCTTCCCCCGACCGGCCGTGACAATCGTGCTGGTAAGCGGGGCCCCGTTCTCTCGGCCGTGAACGGGAGCAACATCCGAACGTACGGTACGCGGACCCTTACGCTCACTTTCGACTCCCGCCCGTACAAGTGGACGTTTATCGTCGCGAACGTCGCCCAGCCCATCTTGGAGGCCAATTTTCTCCGCACTTTCTCCCTCCTCGTCGATTTGTGGGGCGGTTGTATGATTCCGCGGTCGGCCGTCGGCTCCACTGCGCCGCGGATCCCGCCCCGCCCGTCCCGTAGCCCAGCGCCGTCGCTGTGGTCGAGGGCCCGTACACCGCCTTACTGTACGCTTTTCCCGAGCTCCTTACGCCCAGTTTCTGGGGGGATGGAGAACTTGCGGTGATTACCGGCGTCTGGACGCGGTAACCACGGCAGACCGTTACCCGGTGCCTCACATCCAGGATTTCTCTACGCACCTCGAGGGCACTGCGTTCCTCTCGAACTGCCTTGCGGTGCGGCCAGTACCGTGGTCCTGTGCAACGTCTCCACGGGGCACGCCCGCCCGGTCATCCCCGTTAGTTGGAGACGGCGGGTTTTCAACGCTATTCGTGGCCTGGCCCACCCGTCCATACGTGCGATGTCTGCACTCTTGGCAGCTAAGTTCGTCTGGCACGGGCTCCGCAAGCTGGTGGCTGCCTGGGCTGACGCCTGTATCACGTGTCAGACCTCCAAGATCCAACGGCACGTACGGCCGCCGGTGCAGGAGTTCGCAGTTCCCGAGGGAAGGTACCTGGTGGGTCCCTTGCCACAGTCCCGCGGCGCCACTGCTCATCATCGTGGACCGTTTTACACGGTGGCCGGATACCTCTGCCGAGGCCTGCGCCCGGGCTATGGCGGCCCACTGGATCACCAGGTTCGGGGTGCCCTCCGACAGTTCCACGGACCGAGGTGCACAGTTCACCTATTCCTTGTGGTCGGCCCTGGCGCAGCTCTACGGCGCCCGGTTGCACCACACGACCGCCTACCACCCGCAAATTAATGGGCTGGTCGAAAGGTTTCATCGACACCTTAAGTCAGCACTGAAGCTGCCCTGGGTCCTCCTTGGCACCAACTGCCCTGGGTCCTCCTTGGCATCCACACTACGCCTAAAGAGGATTTGGCTGCTTCCTCGGCCGAGCCCGTGTGTGGCTCGGCCCTGCAGGTACCCGGGGATTTCCTGCCCGCCGCCCGCGGGAAGTCACATCAGCCCCGGCGTTGCTGGCCGGCCTTCGTGACCGGAAGCGCACGTTGGCCCCTGTCCCCACTTACAGGCATGGTTCGTCCGCGGTACATGTGCCTGCGGTGTTACAAAAGTGAGCCTATGTTTTCAGCCGCAGGGGCACTCACCGCTCGCCGTTGCAGCAGGTCTATGAATGGTCTTTCCTGGTGCTGCGAGCCGGAGTCGCCACGTTCACGTTGGACGTGGGTGGCCGGGAGGAGTTCGTCTCCGTCGGCCATCTTAATCCCGCTCACGTGGGTGTGGACAGCCTGGTGGACGTTGCTGCACCGCAACGTAGAGGTCATCTGCCGGCCGTTTCGCCCATACTGTGTACGCCTTTTCCAACCCCCACGGTGCCTGTTGCGTTTTCGCCCACTTCCGGTTTTGTTTCATCGGCCCCCCACGTTATGCCCATTCCAATTTCGTGGTCCTCGCGTCCTCCCGGCCTTGTTTTGCCAGCCCCTCGTGTTACGCCCGCACCATTTTGGCGAACCACACGTTCCGGACGTCTCATCCGGGTCCGTGCTCGGTTCCGTACCTCGCGTTCTGGGGGGGGGGGCCTTGTAGCGGCACCTGCTGGTGCCCGCATGTAATAGAACCCTGCGGTTAGGTGCTTCGGTCACGTGACTATGGGGAGGGGTTGGTGTTCCCGCGCTTTCTGGGCGATGCCCCTTCAGTCATTCTCGACCACCGATGTGGTTTGACCTTTGTATTGGCTGTTTTGTGTTACTCCATTGATTTCGTCATTTTGTTAATAAAACTGATTTTGGAAATCGACTCTCGTCTCAACCCGCCAAACAGAGATGCTGCTTATCCCGCTGAGTTACTCTAGCATTTTGTATCTATCTTCAAGACTTCTAAGACGTTATGTGTTTCCATGAGATCACCTTTTATTCTTCTTAATGCGGCACAGTGGGGCAGCTGGTAGACCTGCTACCTCACCCGGATTCAATCCCGAACTTGGGTGAGGTCTTTGGGAAGTTTACAGTTTCTCTCTACCTCTGTGTGGGTTTTCCCTGGGTGCTCCGATTTCCTCCCATATCCCAAACAAGTGCGGGTTTGTAGGTTAATTGTCCTCTGTAAATTGCCCCTTTGTGTATAGGGAGTGGACACGAAAGTGGGTGACATAGAACTGGTGTGAACAGGTGATCGATGGTCGGCTGAAGGGTCCGTTTCAATTCAATTCAATTTATTTCAAGTCTAGAGAGTATAGGCCCTGTCTGCTTAATCACTTTTACAGCATTTGACATGTTCATCTTCCAAACCAACATCAATTATTTTTAATGAAGAAAGACATCATAATTATATTACAGGAAACATTAAATGAGAAGGGAATGAGCTTCAGATGTAAGTAAGTTGTTTCTCTTTTGATTTGAACTGACTGGACATAAACCAACTTGAGCTTATCTGTAATCTACACTTGAACATCAATTGATATACCTAGAATTGTTCTAAATATTCTTTGCATGATCTTTATATTAACGGATTTAGAGCTCCACTGAACATTTTGATTTTCAATCATTATTTTCTGTTGATATGGCAGCTTGTTTTGAAAGAATATATCATAACCCTATTCTACCTATTGAAGGACCACTTGAGTGAGTGATTTGCAAAAAATTGGATTGCATTAACCCTTATATTTGACAGCAATGTGGGTGGGGGATTTATGTGTGGTGTGTGTGTAGGCCACTGAACACTGAGGCTACCGCTGTGATTCACTTGACAAAATGGTGCCATGGATTCATCGAGTCAAACAGCACAAAACAGGCCCTTCCGCCCAACTTGTCCATGCTGACCTAGATGTCCTATCTATGCTAGTTCCACCTGTCCCTGTTTGACGCGTATCCCACTAACTTTTTCCTATCAGGAGTCAAGGACCTGGTCTACAGGGAGAGATTGAGCAGGCTAGGACTTTATTCCTTAGAGTGCTGGAGGATGAGGGATGGTCTTATAGAGGTGTATATGATCATGAGGGGAATAGATAGGGTAAATGCACAGTCTTTTACCCAGAGTTGAGGAATCATGAACCAGAGGACATAGATTTAAGGTGAGAGGAGAAAGATTTAATAGGGATCTGATAGGGAACATTTTTACACAAAGGGCGGTAGGCATATGGAACGAGCTGCAAGAGGAAATGGTTGAGGCAGATACTATCACAACATTTAAAAAACATTTGGACAGGTACATGGATTGCATAGGTTTAGAGGGATATGGGCCAAACGCAGGCAGGTGGGACTAGTGTAGATGAGGCATGTTGGTCGGCGTGGGCAAGTTTTCCGAAGGGCCTGTTTCCACACAGTATGACTATGACTATCCATATACCATAATGACTAGTGATCCAGTTTTTATAGATAACTTCAAATATGTCTACACAGACCAGGAAAACATAAAGAGATGTGGAAAATTAATGTGTACCTCATTGGAATCTCTCGGACTATCTTTAATCAGAGTTTACTGGACTTTACCTTGCACTAAATATTATTCCCTTCCCCTGATCTGAACTTGCCATACATTGTGTTGTTGGCCATGCAAATGACATGGCCCACACATGGTAAATGGAGTGAGTGTACGGAATAAGCTACCAGAGGAGGTAGTTGAGGAAGATAATATAACGGCAACCTTTAAAAGACACTTGGATAGATACATGGCTAGGAAACGTTTAGAGATATGGGCCAAGCAAGGGGAATGGGACAGCGTTAGATGGGGAATCTTGGTCTACATGAATGAGTTGGTCTGAAGGGCCTTTTTTTATGTTGTATGGCTCTATGACTATGAAAAACTTGTAGTGAGATATTAAGAAAGAGTGTTGGTGGTTTGATAGTTGAGGATTTTGTCATCCTAGGGTAGTGGACAGTACAGAATACATTACCTGAAAGGGTGGTGGAGGCAGCTATCTTTATTATATTTAAAAATACTTATTTGAGCATTTGCATGACCTGTGCCTACAGACTATTGCCTAGAGACCAGTAACAAGGGACTAGATATGCATATGCTGCATAAAACTGCACATGCTGCAATTGTGAGCAAAACACAAAATGCTGGAGGAACTCAGCGGATCAGGTAACATCGCTGGAGAAATGGGCAGATGACGTTTCATGTTGGGGGGCCTTCTCCAGAGAGACGGGTTCTGACCTGAGATGTTGTCTATCCATTCCTTCCACAGATGCTGCCTGACCCACTGAGTTACTCCAACACTAGGTGCTTTGCTAAATATTTCCAGCATCTGTAGTTCCTGTGTCTCCATAACTGATACCCTCTTCTCCATCCCTACACAATCAGGGGGCACTCACCATGGCTAATAGGGTCATAGAAAGATGCAGCAGGAATCACAGAGGGAGAGAGGGTCTCACAGAACAACCATCAGAGAGAGGAGGTGAACTTCTTCAAAGTCTCCTGTACATTCTCCTGTGTGTGGCACGGTGGCGCAGCAATAGAGCTGCTGCCTTACAGCGCCAGAGGCTCGGGTTCGATCCTGACTACAGGTGCTGTCTTTACAGACTTTGCACGTTCTCCCTGTGACCATGTGTGTTTCCTCCGGGTGCTCCGCTTTCCTCCCACATTCCAAAAACATGTGGGTTTGTAGGTTAATTGGCTTATGTAAATTGTCCCAAGAGTGTAGGATAGAACTAGTGTACGGGGTGATTGTTGGTCAGCATGGGCCGATGGACCTGTTTTCACACTGTGCCTCTAAATGAAACTAAACATTCCCTCCATAGATACTGCCTGACCTGCTGAATCCCTCCAGCACTTTGTGTTTTGAAGGAGGTGGGATCTATCTGATTAGAATTTCTAACTTGGCAGGGCGAAACAGCCTCTTTCACTGCTGTAGACTTTTATGAATCCATGATTCCCGAAGGTCTGGATAGGAATTTTAGCACTTAGGTGCCTATGCTGTTGAAGGCACGGATATTGTGTGTGGGAGGCATTGGAATAGATTCCAATGTATTAACCACAAAATTCCTCCCAATGGAAACAAAAGAATTGCTACTACTTTTTTAGAAATATTACATCTTGGATGGATGACTTTCCTGGAGAATGCTCACCAGCAAGCAAACTACTGGTAGTGTTAAATTCTGTCAATATTTTTACAACTGCATGAGAGGTAGAAAAACAAATACATTTCTGTGCAGCCAGAAATGCTGCTGGTTTTGGTGGTGAAATTCCGTTTTCAAAGCCACATTAAACATTTTTGTCAGCACCGAACAGCAAAAGAAAAAAAGTCCAGATTAACCGGTCATTTCATTTCATTGCGGGATCATGCGTATTTCTGTTTATCTACAGTCACCACACTGATGATTAGTTTAGTGTGAATTTAACGTCAGAGATTCTGAAGTGATTAATCAACTATAAGGAAGTTCAATGAGACTGCGCAGCAAGAGAAGGCAGCGATGCTGATTTGAGAAGTTGTTCACCTTTAGGGTGTTGGAGGGTTGGGAATCTCTTGCTGTTCCTTGAGTCATGGAGCGATAGAGCATGGAAGCAGGCCCTCCAGCCCACCAACTCAATGCTGACCATCAAGAACACATTTTCGACTCTAATCCATTTAATTCTTCCTACATTTACATCAACATTCCCCCAGGATCTGATATTCATCTACATAATAAGTGCAATTAACATTGGTCTGTTAACCTTACATCTTGGAGACACAGGATGTAAGGTCTGAAGATTCCCAGCAGGCCCTCGTTCTGTTTTTTTCCTGCAGCTCTGGGCCTCACTCACCCAGGCCTGCAATAGACCGTAACTTTATTTTCCGTCAGATCCACAAAGAATCAGTGTCAAGAAGTATCAACCGACTCGAAATATCAACTATACATTTTCTCTGGAAATATTCCTCATGTCTCCTCATTGCTCTGGGTATGGAGTCACTTACATGCCAGACCAAAATGGACAGCAGACTTTCTACCTTGAAGGATATTAGTGAATCAGATGGATTTTTATGAAAGTCCAGAAGTTTCATGGTTACAATTACCAATGCTAATATGTTTACCTCAAATATATGTAATCAACTGATTATAATTCTCCAACTGCTGGGAAAAGATTTGAACCCACATGTTGAAATGATCACTCACACATAGTGATTAGAATCCATAGTCTTTTATTAGCAACTCTACGGAGGAAACACTAAGTGCTTCCATCTCCATGCATTCAGCTAGTCTAACTAGAGAGAGAGAGAGAGAGAGAGAGAGAGAGAACTCACTATCAAGCCTGTGGGTGGATCAGCAGTATGAGTGACATAAGGAATGTGCAGCATGCATAATCTGTGTGGTAACATATATATATATATATATATAGTACTAACACACTAATCTACATCCCCCCTCTTAAAGAATTAAATGCAAATGTAATTCTACTGATTATACAGAGCACGATGTGTGAGTCTGATCTCTGGATCGTTAGGAAAACACAATGTGCTGGAGTAACTCAGCGGGTTGGACAACATCTGTGGAAGGAATAGATAGTCAACCTTTCGGTTTGGGAGAATTCTTCAGACTGACCTAAAACGCTGCCTGTCCATTCCCTCCACGGATCCCACCTGGCCCTCTGAGTCATTCCAGCATTGTGTGCTTCGCTCAAGATTCCAGCGTCTGCAATTCCTTGCATCTCTGGGCCATTGTATCTCTGGTCCAGCCCACTGGATTATTTCCACACATGCCACATACCTCCAGAAAGACCTTTGTCCAAATCAAATCTTTTATTCGAAAATGGAACATTAGCTCAATGATTATGCAATCTCAAAATAACTGTCATACTGAAAATGTAAAAAAGAAATCCACCCCTCTGTTACATGCACTGCTGAGGCTGTTCGTTCGTGCTTAATAGGTCAAGGAAGTGGTTAAAATATTGTTAAAGAGCAACAACACTCCAACATCAGTCTTCCTTTTTAACCGGATGGCTTATTTTCTCCTTCATTTAGTAGCTGAATGTTTCCGATGTTTGATATTTCTTCTGCTACAGTATTCCTTGCCCCCAGGGTGATGTCACATCATTTTCTTATTACAGAGTACGAGTAAATCATATAATCAGATATTTAATTCCTGCTTAAAATTCAGTCTCTGCTGTGCCCAGTTCCCAACCCTTATTTGCTCACTGTTAAGTGAGAGTGAAGTCCTAACTAAATGTACGGATTGGCCCGATACTTATTTGACAGACAAAACCACTGTTGCACTTCCTGATTACTTAAATAAATTGGTAGATAACTGTCACATCTATAACATGTTAGTAAAGACCAAGGCTCTGTGGGGGAGGATCACAGTCTAGGGTCCTTCTGTGGCAGGACATTGGGGGGCAAGGTCTGGTGGAGATGCCCCTCAGACAAGTGAAAGGATATCACCCCAGTGGGCCACATGAGTGGAAAAGATGCTTTGTATAAGGATTGTTTGTAAACACTCCCGAATATGGCACTAATGAATGATGAATGTATGTATAGGTGCTGAGAATGTCAGAAGAATTTCTGTACTTTAGTTTTAGTTAGAAGTTTAGAGATACGGCACGGAAACAGGCCATTCGGCCCACGGCCGACCAGCGATCCCCTCACACTTACACTATCCTACACACACTAGGGACAAGTTACAATTATACCTACCCAATTAGTCTACAAACTTGTACGTCTTTGAAGTGTGGGAGGAAACCGGAGATCCCAAAGAAAACCCACGCAGGTCACGGGAAGAATATACAAACTCCGTAAAGACAAGCACCCGTAGCCAAAATCGAACTCGGGTCTCTGCCGCTGTAAGGCTTTGTATGTATTTTTTTATTATTCTGAAATAAAGTTTATTTTTAGAAAAACAAATCTGGAAGCTTTGGTCCCTCAGCAAATTACAATCTGTGGCTTGGATGTAAAGAAAAGTGTAAGCAATTCTTTATTTGTGACTTATCTATAACTTATTAGTAAAATCACTGGACTGTTCCCCAACTGACAAAAGAAGTACTCCAGATTGCCATGATAAACTGTACGAAGGTTAAAAAGTATCAATGCTTTTCAGCAATCATTATTATATCAGGAGCAATGACTGAATATAACATCAGTCATAAAGCAATTCAATAAACAGCCACTGTCACAGCCTGGACATGAAGAATAGGTGTCTGAATGAGTTGTCAATGGGTAACCTTCTTCGTCTTAAGCAGTCCCTACTGACAAGAATGACTTGTTTCCACTCCATCTCTGTTGAAGTTTAGGTTTATTATTGTCACATGTACTGACGCTACCGTGAAAAGCTGTGTTTTGTATGCTATCCAGTCTGATAAGATCGGGGCGGCACCGTGGCACAGCGGTAGAGTTGCTGCCTTTAGGGGCTGTCCCACTTGGGCGACCTAATCCGCGACAGATCGTTGGTGATATTTACACCAAGGAACTTGAAACTCTCAGCCATTTCCACCAGGGCACATTAATGCTGATTGGGACCTGTGATCCGCCATGCTCCCTGAAGTTGAAAACTAGCTCGTAGCAGGCCAGGCTATTGTGGGGTTTTGCGTACATTGACAACGATGTTGACATTTTTAAGGTGAAGGGGAAAAGATTTAATAGGAATCTGAGCGGTAACTTTTTCACACAAAGGATGGTGGATGTATGGAAAAGGCTGCCAGAGGAGGTAGTTGAGGTTGGGACTATCCCAACGTTTAAGAAACAGTTAGACAGGTACATGGATAAGACAGGTTTGGAGTGATATGGACCAAACACAGGCAGATGGGACTAGTGTAGTTGGGACATGTTGCCCGGTGTGGGCAAGTTGGGCTGAAGGGCCTGTTTCCACACTGCATCACTCTGTGACACTCCATGACTCTATGACACAGTTGGGGCAGTTTGACCGAGCAGTTGGACTGATCCTTGTCAGAATTTTCTCATGTCAGTTTATGTTTGAATGGAAAGTGGAGAGAATTAAACCTTGTGGCAGTAATTCACCCTTCCACAACAAGTTAAGGTTTGAAGAAGGGTCCCAACCAGAAACGTCACTTAGTCCGTGTTCTACAGAGATGTTGCCTGATCCGCTGAGTTACTCCAGCACTTTGTTTAATATAATGTACCTCGCGCAAAGTTGAGATAATTGCAGAGTTTAGGTTGAACTTTGTTGGAACGAAGCAGGAGGTGAAGTCAGTGAGACAGGGTGGGAATGGAAAGGAAATTTATAGTGACAGGCAGTTAGAATTCAGGTTCAGACTTTTTGTCCAGAGTGGGGGAACCGAGAACCAGAGGACGTAGGTTTGTGAAGTAGGAAAAGATTTTATAGGAATCTGAGGGGTAACATTTTCACCAAATGGGTGGTGGGTATATGGAACGAGCTGCTGGAGGATGTATTTGAGGCAGGGACTATTGCAACATTTTAGAAGAAATCAGACAGGTACAAGGATAGAACAGGTTTGGAGCAAGTGGGACGAGTGTAGATGGAACATATTGGTCGGTGTGGGCAAGTAGGGCTGAAGAGCCTGTTTCTACACTGTAGGACTCTATGACTCTATGAGTTGCTGACTGCATGGATTTGTTCTACAAAACAGTCACCCAAAACTGCGTTTAGTTTTCCTGATGTTTTCTCCCCGCTTTATCTCACTTTTAAAATCTGAAAATCATAGGACGCTCCTGCGGATCAGACATTAAGTGGTAATTTAATCTATGGTGTGAATTATTATTCTAGTGGTTTAATACAATTACTGATTCATAACCAGAAAACGGGTGGCATCAGTGGTGCCACAATTGCTGAATGAGATGGCTGGCGAGAAAGATAGCGATCGCTGATGCTTTCGTAAATAGGAGGTAGACACAAAATGCTGGAGTAACTCAGCAGGACAGACAGCATCTCTGGAGAGAAGGAATGGGTGACGTTTCGGGTCGAGACCCTTCTTCAGAGACCCTATGTCCTAACTAGGTCGGACTTAAGAGACATCCACTCTTCCAGCTGTTCTGTTTGCTTTGTTTTACACGTATAGAAATCTAGCACGAAGTTCCCAGTGACTGCCCAGAATAAAACTGAGGGAGAGAGTGAAGAGGGGGATCGGGGGTTGGGAGGGATGAAGCAATGCAACCATTTGAAGGTAAAATTGAGGGGAAGCATTTACATACTTCCATCGCAGTATTAATTTATATTTTGAATTTGACATGATTATTTCCATTTGAATCCATCCGCCCAAAGCTTTCAGCCTTGATTTGGTTCAGATCTCACTGGGAAAGAAAAGCATCGCACGATTTCTATTAATCCACAGAAGCTGTGTCTCTGAGCAGACCTAAAAACATATGGGAGTTCTCTGAAGCAAGGCAATTCGAAGTTCATTTGTTATTTTTAAGGGCTCATTTTTTATGATTTCTGAAAATGCTTGTTATAAATGTTGTGAGTGTTTCGAAGCAGTTTGTTCTTATATATTTTTCATTTTACAATCCTGGGCCACGCACAAATGCAATGTCCCTCAGTGACAAAAAGATGAAGTTCTAATGTTCCTGATCTTGTTTTTTGTTGTTGTTTCTGCATCTCTTCCCTATTCTCTTGCTGGCTGGCATATGAAATACATTTCAAACACTAAATCAAATACTGTCAACACAATGTTGGCCACAGGGGGCAAAACCATTCAGACTTCCCTACTTTAAAGTCAGGCCTCTAACTTGCATTTGACAAGTCCCTGTCCTGGGAGGTAGAAATCTGCTGCAGCTTCCATGGCTTTTGAACAATATGCACACGGGTAATCGAGTGACCACTTCTTTATGACAGCGTTTCAATATTCAGTAAATTATATGATGTTTTTCTTCCGGCTTCGCAATAGTTATCGATTTCACTAATTCCCAACTGTGCAGCGCACTTTTAGATGTTTTACATCACAAAGAGGAATGTAGGTGATTTTTTTTCCCTTTTGGAGCGGAAATATATTTCTGAAATGATTGTCACCATTTATTATTAAGGAGGAGGACCAAAGTGGATTATGAGCATTGATCTTGTCTTTATTAATTGTGTTGCTTTAGTGTGATGGAGTGTTAAGTGTCTTGGAAGGCATTTAATATGGCTTTTCATAAAAGGAAGTTGATCTGTGTTGACCCCATCAGTTTTTGAACCCGAATGGTGTTATATTTAGTTTCATGTTAAAAGCTTTTTTCAAAAAATTAAAAATCGCAAGCAATTTGATTCAAAATGCTTGTGATGGCTTACTTACAGACCAAAGAATAAATCCATTGTATGGAGCAACACTGAAGTATGCAGATCAAGTATCTGATCTGCATTTATACATATCACAAAAGCAAAATGCAATGGAACTGGAAAGAAAGTCATTCAGTTGCCTACCTGAGAGTCATACAGCATGGAAACACCCATTCAGCCCAACTTGCCCATGCTGATGATCAACATGCTCCATCTACACTAGCACCACATGCCTGCATTTGGCCCATATCCCTCAAAACCTATCCTATCCATGTACCTGTCGAAATGTTTCTTAAACATTTTGATAATACCTGCCTCAACTACCCCCTCCTGCAGCTCGTTCCATTTCCATACTACCCGTTGTGTAGAAAAGTTGCCCTTCAGGTTCCTATTGCATCGTTCTCCCCTCACCTTAAACCTTTGTCCTCTGGTTCTCGATTCCCCTACTGAGGCATTCCCATTTGTCCAAACTTGGCTATTTCCCTCCAAAACATTCCTGCCCATATATCTGTTTCATATACCTACCACCCTCCTCTTTAAATCATTCCTCTCTCACAAACCCGGTGCCTTCTCCTTTAATACTCCCCTACCATTGGGAAAAGTCCTAGACCCAGTTTTAGACCCCAATCTGAAACTGAAACACATTCTCATCTGATTACCTTTGGTGCAAGATTTGAATACAGAGAATCTGAAATAATAACAGAAAATTCTGGAAATACTTAAAATGGCAACCAGCAACTGTGGAGAGAAACAGTTAGTGCTTCAGAGAGTGCTGGAGGTCAGGCAGTATTTCTGGAAAACATGGATAGACGTGACTGGGCGTGGGGGGACCGCCGTGGGGGGGGGGGGGGAGGGGGGAGGAGTAGATCAATGGAGTACCCTGCGTGGGGGGACTGCCGTGAGAGGGGGGGGGGGGAGAGAACAAAGGAGGAGCCGACGTACTTTGTAACTTTGTCAGCGCCATAGGCAGCCGCTATTTGCATACCTTGGGTATGCAAGCAAAGAATTTCACTGTGCCTTGTCACATGTGACAATAAAGTATAGGAAACGTTTCGCATCGGAACCCTTCTCAGACTGACTGCTTTGGATTGCTGACCTTTAATCAGAATTGGGAAAAGTTAGCAATCAAAAAAGTTTGAGGTTGTGGAGAAAGACGATGGTAGAAAGGTGAGGGTGGAAATTACAATTCTGGATATTACAATTGACTTCTCCATTCATTTTTTTTTTTTAATTTTTATTTATTAGAAGTACATTACATTACAACCAATTACATTAGTACTCATCACGTATATCTTATTACAATTAATGTACTCCGTCATTTTTTACACTGATAAAAAGGAAAGGTTGAGATTAAGAAAAAAGAGAAAGTGAAGGAAAATAGTGAAGGTGTAAAAACGTGACAACAAGAAAGAACAGAGACCCTGTAGAAAAGAAATTAAAAAGAAAGGATTAAGAGATAGACCCTAAAGAAGAAGAAAAAGAGAAAGAGGAAAAAAGAGAAAAACAAATACTTTAAGCATCACGCAAATGGGATATACCAACTTTGCCATTCTGACATGAGCCCGTTCTGTTTTTACTTGAGATATACTTCTGAGGCAATGTAATAGACTGATGCAAGCCTCAAACCACGCTCTACTTTACCTCATTTGGACTTTGTACTATCTTACATTTTGTTAGAAAATCAAGCCAAATGTTTACATTTGTGCTCTATTAATTCAATTGCTTCAAAATTATTATCCTTTCACACTATGTGGCTTTGATATTGCCTTCAGCTGTTGCTAAGGATATTTCAACTCCATATCCAAAAATCCTGCATTGTCCTTTATACAGAGCAGAAAGGAATGCTGACAAAACCTCTAACACTACAACAAAAGATTTGCACCTTACTATCGAACCAGAAAGTGTATGGATTTGCTCGTGAAGTAAATATGTCTGGATAAAAATAGTAAGTTATTTGAATGGATGATATTTATTGATTTTTTTTCATAATTCGCAATTACGATTCAGCAAAGAAACAAGTAGCACTTATTGTAAGTGACCTTGGATGGGATGGGTCAGACGGGATGTGGAGAAGACAGGGGGTTTGCTCATATTATTTGCAGGCAAATTTTTCCTCATTGAACCGACGCTTTACACTTAACCTAATATAACATTTCTGACTTTGTGTATCATCGATGTAAATTGCTTGAGATATCATGTGTCTAAAACTATAACTATCCAGAGAGCTGGTGCCACCGTTTGGTCCCTGTGGACGTGAATTAGATAAAACGGATTCATTTATAGCACTTTCGCTCAACAGGCCAGGTCTACAAAAGAAATGTTTGCATGAACTGGACGTCCCAAAGAAACAGTCACTAACGTCAGAAACACAATAGCCAAGGGACGCACAGTGGCGCAGTGATAGAGTTGCTGCCTCACAGCGCCAGAGACCCGGGTTTGATCCTGACTATGGCTGCTCTTTGTATGGAGTTTGTACGTTCTCCCTGTGACCAGGTGCTCCTTTTTGCTCCCACTCTACACAGAGTGTTGGTTAATTGGCTTCTGTTAATTGTAAATTGTTCCTAGTGTGTAAGATAGTGCTAGTGTACGAGGTTATCGCTGGTCGACGCGGGCTCGGTGGGCCGAAGGGCCTGTTTGCACACTGTGTCTGTGAAGTCTAAAGTTGCACACCGTAAACGCCCACAAAGAGTCACTGTAATAATATCTAGATGACCCATTGCTTGGGGATGTGAGTGGTAAATAGTGTAAGTGGTAAATGTTGCTGGAGTTATAGTGCAAAGATTCCTCTGAACCTGTATGAAATAGATTGAAACCTCAGGAATCTGCTTCTGGTCTCAATCCAGTGACTCCAGTTAGTTGAGCTGCAGATCAGGCTTATTGTGGTGCCCACAGTCATTCACCCATTGTCATCTACCCACATGAGCTGCATGCCTTTTTATCTTAAAACAAAGAACACAAAGTGCTGAAGTTACTCATCGAGTCAGACAGCATCTCAGGAGAACATGGAAGGTGATGCTTTGGGTCGAGACCCTTCTTCAGACTGAAGAAGGATCCCGACCTGAAACACCACATATCCATGTTCTCCAGAGATGCCGCCTGACCCAGCTGAGTTACTCCAGCACTTTGTATCCTTTTTTTAAATCAGCATCTGCAGTTCCTTGTTTCTACATTCTGCCTTTTTATCTGCTCTGATGCATCTATATTAAATTCCATGAATACTGCACCCATTGTGTTTCCACCATATATAGATGAACAGTGAGGAATATTATGGATTGCTATCTTTGATTTGAGAACTTCTTTCTCCTTTTGCTGTTGAAGGGTTTTGATCCAGGGAAAACACTGTAGTTTTGTGCTTTGCGTGATTTAAATTGTCCATCAGTATCTCTGATGCTGTGAAAATACACAAAGTGTGGGATCCAAAATATCTGTTAAACAAAAAATTCCCTTTGAGTGAAATCTGTTCAAATGGAGAAAGTGAGTTTTGGAAGTCAATTGAAATAAATGATGGGTCTCTTTTTGTAAAACATTTATTTAGCAGGCATTTCTGGCATACCAACTATTCAATAATAATTTTGAGCCCAGAGTCAAAGAATTTTGCAGTTAAACAGTGGCATGTGTGTGTAAAATCTATATAGCTATCACCTCTCTGTGCATGATCATTTTGACAAGAACCAGCAGGCTTATAGCGCCTGTACTACAGTTAATCGACCCAAAGCCACTTCATTGCAGTGTTGTCAATTTGACACTGAGCCACATGGGGTGTTACAATATTGACCACAAGTTTGAACAAGGAGGCCAGAAGGCATGTCCAATAGGCCGGGGTCTATAGCGGCAATCCGCTGAGCCGGCCCGTGTTCGTCCCCCGAGGATCGGAGAGAGAGTGGAGGGAGCCAGAGACGGTGGAGCAAAGAGCAAGGGCCGGTAAGAGAGTGAACCCGGATCTTACTTTCCACGCCCTCAAGGTCGGCTTTGGGAGGCCGGGTGAGGAAAGGGATGATGGTTCGCTGGACGATCAGGAGGGAGGTGACAGCTGGAGGCCCTGCAGCAGCCTGGGGCTCGCCTGGATTCGTCGCCGCTCCTGAAGATGGGGAGCACGGACCGGACTGGATTTTAAAATGGCGCCAAAACATGGCGACTTGCATGCAGTCTCAGTGGACTACTTGTATTAATCAGGGACTGTGCTTGGGTATGGCAATACTTTACAGAACTGTATGCCAAAAAAATGTCACTGAACGTTTGTGATAATGATGAACCATTGAATGTTTTATGGTTTGTCTTGGAGGGACGATAGGTGGAGAGATGAGAGATGTTTGGAGGCAATTTAAGCACTGATATGTATTTCATATTTGCAGTATATATAAACCAATCTCCTGCCAGAGAACAAATGATACTCACAAATTTGATTGACGATGAGCTATTAAGACATGTCTGAGAACACTAGAGGCAGCAAAGCCTGTGGCACCAGGTGCCATCTTGTCTTAAAATGAACAAATGTTTAATATACTGTAGATGCATCGGAGCAGAACTAACCACAAGCAGCAACAATTGTATCTAGATGAAAATTCCAAACTGGCAAGATACATATTAGGATCGTAATGTCCACTTGCCTGGATGAGCAATGCTGTAACATTCAGTGAGATTGACACCTATGTCCACTGTCATAGAGTCTTACAGCGTGGAAACAAGCTCTTCGGCCCAACTTGCCCACACCGGCTAACATGTCCCATCTACACTAGTCCTACTTACCTGCGTTTAGCCCATATCCATCTAAATCCATCCTATCCTTTCCAAAATGTTTCTCAAACATTGCAATAGTACTTGCTTCAACTACCTCCTCCGCAGCTCATTCCATACACCTAGCATCCTTGGTGTAAAAAATGTACCCCTCAAGTTCCTCTTAAATCTTTCCCCCCCTCACCTTAAACCCATCTCCTCTGGTTCTCGATTCACCTACACTGGGCAATTGACTGTGTTTACCTCATCTATTCCTCTCATGATGTTGCACACTATAAGATCACCCCTCATCCTCCTGCATTACAAGGAATAGAGTTCCAGCCTGCTCAACCTCTCCCTGTTCACAGGGAGCTCAGGTTCTCGACTCCTGACAACTTCCTTCTTATAGCAAGGTGACCAAAACTGAACACAATACCCCAAATGTGGCCCCACCAACGTCTTGTACAACTGTACAAAAAAACTACAAAGAAACTGTACAAAAATGGTCCCTTTTTATACTTTATACCCTGACTGTTGAAGGCCAATGTACCAAATGCCTTCTTTACCACCCTATCTACCTGTGAAGCCATGTTTAGGGAACATACCTGTACTCCTAGATCCCTCTGCTCTACAGTGCTCCGCAGAGCCCTACCGTTCACTGTGAAGGTCCTGCCTTGGTTTGACTTCCAAAAATGTAACACCTTGCATTTATCTACATTAATCACCCTTATCCGTTGCTCAGCCCACTTGCCCAGCTGTCCCGACATGAAACATCACCTATCCATGTTCTCCAGAGATGCTGCCTGCCTACTGAGTTACTTCAGCACTATGTGTCTTTTTTCAGGAGAAAGTATTGGTCCGCAACTTTCCACTGCATGACAATTAACTAATAATCTGCCTCACATACTCTCAGTTTTAGTTTAATAGAAACCTGAGAGGTAACTTTTTCACACAAAGGGTGGTGGAATGAGCTGCTGGAGGAGGTAGTTGAAGCAAGTACTATCGCAATGTTTAAGAAACATTTAGACAGGTACGTTGATAGGACTGGTTTAGAGCGATATGGGCCCAACACAGGCAGGTGGGACGAGTGTAGATGGCCGGCGTGGCAGTTTGGGCCGGAGGGCCTGTTTCCACACTGTGTGACTCTATGATTCCAAGTAATGCAGGTATGGGATTGAATCTAACAACCGTCGTGAGCAAACACATTTCCCTGGAGCATCCTTACCCTTCCACAACAAGTTTAGGTTGAACCAGTGACTTGCATTCACTCCTCATGACACCTGTATCCCAGTGAGTGTGCAGCTATTCTAAACACAGCCAGTGTGCACGTGCGAACGTATGTGGTCAGTCCTGAAACATTTACAGTTGAAAGTACCTTCAGTTCTCTAATATTACAATAAATTCCTGTAGTTTGCGTGTCAAATTCATTCTTCCGCAGCCTCCAGTTTCAAGCTACTGTTTTTATTAAGGAATAACACATCAACAAGATAAGAATGACAGCAAATAACAATGTTGCAACTCAGCAATTTCTCTTATTTGATAACCTTTTGACCGCCAGCCACTTCAAGATAAATCCATGTTAACGGACTTAGGCAAAACACTTGGGTGAATTTACAAATCTGCACAGAAACACACGTTGGCATCATGGGGCCACACCGTGCATTAGTCGAGCCTTTTGTTTCGCTGACAGCTTGGCAGAAGCAAAGCTTTACACGATCTCCACATTGTCATGTCAGACCTCAAAATGTTCACATTTTCTCAGCTGAAGTGTTTGACTGTTGGCCCGGAGCCAAGATCTGCAAAGCTTGTTGTAAAGCAAAAGCTTTCTGCCAAAGAATGTGAACATCATCGCTTCCACTATCCATGACAGGAACGTTGTGGTGTGCAACAACTCTACGGGGCTGAGTTTAAAGTAGTTCATTTTCAGATTAGTACACATTGTACACATGTGTGCAAAGATTCAAATAGCCATTAAAGATTACGCAATATGCTGGTGTAACTCAGCGGATCAGGCAGCATCTGTGGAGAACGTGGATAGGTGACGTTTCGGATCGGGACCCTTCTCGGGATCCTTTAACTTGCCATATTTGTCCCAACCCCTCACCTCTTTTCCAGGTGTCTCCCCCACTACTGCAATCAGTCTGAAGAAAGGTCCCGACCCAAAACGTCACCTATCCATGTTCTGCAGAGATGCTGCCTGACCCACTGAGTTACTCCAACACTTTGTGTCTTCTTTTATTTACTAACATCTGCAGTTCCCTCTTTCTTCATTCAGCCTTCAAAGATTCTTTTTTTAAATTTACGAAAATGTTCCAGGTAAAATCCTTCTGTAGCTGATCTGCTACTGCTTCATAAGTCCAGGAACCTGGTTCAATCCCGACTATGGGCGCTGTCTGTGTGGAGTTTGCATGTTCTTTCAAAGAGCAGGTGCATTTTCTCCAAGTGTTTCAATTTCCGCCCACATCCTGAAGATATGTGGGGTGGAGGTTAGGTTGATGGGAATGTGGGGAAAATAAATAATGGGATTACTATAAATCTTTGCTTTATGGTCAGTGTTCGAAGGGCTTGTTTGGGTCGAATGGCTTGTTTGGGTCGAATGGGTCGAAGGGCTTGTTTCCATGCTGTAGCACTTTACAACACTGAGAAGAAACTATTTTAAAAAGTAAAATCCATACTCAGTGGCAGGATTAAAAAACTGGATGCTGGACAGGAAGGAAGGAGGGTAGTACGGAGCAGAGTAATCTAACAGAAAGAAAAAAGCAAAGTAGGTTCTTTCAGAGGGATTTAACTTGTAAATGTAAATTCTATAATCTTTCGAAACAAGGAACTGCAGATGTTGATTTACAAGAAAAAAAACAAAATGCGAGGGTAACTCAGCGGGACAGGCAGCATCTCTGAAGAGAAGGAATGGGTGGTGTTTCGGTTTGAGTCCCTTCTATAATTACTTTGCTTGAATTAAAGGAACTCGAAAAATAAAACCAAATGCTGGAAATCTGAAATAAGAACAGAAAATGCTGGAAAAACTAAACTTTCTTAAAAAAAACCTCCTCTGGCCAAATAACTGTACAACATGATGTGTTTACTTGATGTGCAATTATAATAACAGCCGAAATGCCAATTTTTATCAAATAACCTAAAAAGTCAGTTTTCAAAAATATATGTATTCCTTTAATACACTGTACATACTTTGCCCGGACCAAAAATATTCATTTAAATTACTTGAGAATTTTAATTTCTAATCACTTGAGTGAAATGCTCACTTATCAGACAACCGTTTAAATAGAGTTGAGTGCAATTCAAGTTTGACATCAATTGCTCTCAGTGCAGGTGGCAAATGCATTTGCAGGATATTTTAATAACATCCAATTGGAAAGTTTTATCACACAGAATTTGTTACAATATGGAAATACCATGTTTTTAATTACTGCAGTAAAACCTTGATCTGCCCAGAAATATTGACGTGTCAGCTCAGTATTTAAATACCTCATGTAAATTATAGGAGCAGATGAAGAAAAATGAGAAAAGAGAGATTCACTGATTTCTGGAAACTCATTACTACATTGCTTGTAAAACTCAGCTTATAAAGGAGGCATCATCTGATTTTCAGGATAAAATAGCAAACCTTTTCAGCCTGTATGTAGAAACAAGGGGAACGGCAGATGTTTTTTTTTTTAAAGACACAAAATACTGGAATAACTCAGCAGGTCAGGTGGCATCTCTGGAGGGCATGACTAGGTGATATTTCGGGTCGGGACCCTTCTTCAGACTGATTGTAGTGCCTGAGAGAAAGCCGGAGGAGAGGTTGGGGCAGGAAAAAGCCAGGCAAGTGATGGGTGGATTTAAAAAAAAAGGCTGTGAGATAAGGAGAGAAGAAGTGTGAAATGTGAAACCAGGGGATGGGATGTCGGTGGTTGGACTTCACATTTCATGCCTCTTCTCTCCTTGTTGCACAGCCTTTTGTCTTCTCTTCATCTCTGGCCTTTGTCCACCCAACTGCCGATCAAAATTCCCCCTCACCTGCATCCATCTATTCTTTGCAATACTTTGTCCACACCTCTCTTCCAGCTTCCCTCCCCCCTGCCCACTACAACTGCAATCAGTCTGAGGAAGGGTCCCAAGCTGAAACGTGTCTGCTGTTGCCTGAGATGCTGCCTAAGATGCTGCCTGACCAGTTGTGTTACTCTAGCTCTGTTGTTTATTTTGGAGAAAATTATGCAGCCTGTTGGATGTGTTTAGCAAAAATGGCATGGGAATCAGGAGAAGCTTGGACATTAGGCAATGAGTGGATGATGGAGAGACTGGTGGGCAAGGGGAAGTCATTACCATCTGCTTTATGATCAATGCTTCGTGGTGCACTGATGTGATGCTCTTAGTTCCCTTAACCTGGAATCCCTGATCATAAAATGGCCTTGGGAGTGTCGATCTATGCACCAGCTCAAGCCAATGCCAAGATAGCTTTGGATGAATTCTACTTGGTCGACAACTCTCTTGAGACAGCACGCCCTGATTCATTATCACAATCAAGTAAACCTCACAACAACTGCCCAATAGCTAACATTGACTATAATGAATATAGACACAAGACGCTGGAGTAACTCAGAAGGTCAGGCAGCATCTCTGGAGAAACGGAATAGGTGACGTTTTGGGTCAAGACCCTTCTTCAGAGTGAGAGTCAGGGGAGAGGGAAATGAGAGGAGTAAAAAGGTACAGAACAAATCAGAGCTAACACCGATGACCCAGGAAAGGTGGAGCCCATAATGGTCCATTGTTGGCTGTGGAAGATTTGATAATTAAGGGATATGAACAGTGCAACTTGCAGGATAACTAGGATGGGAGAGGGACAGAGAGAGGAGGAATGCGTTGCTTGAAATCCTATTCCTTTCTCCAGAGATGCTGCCTGACCCGCTGAGTTACTCCAGCATTTTGTGTCTATCTCAGTGTAAACCAGCATCTGTAGTTCCTTCCTACATACTCTATTGACTGTAATGATGAGCTTTTAAGGACCGATATCGGCCCACATTGATACCAGTCTTCTGGACAATCGAGCCCACTTGTAATTTGCATACAGAAAAAATAGATTGAATGAGAATGCCATCTCTCTCACACTATATTTAACTCTGAATTACCTTGTCAATTAGAACTCCTTTCTCAGCCCAGTCCATCACACTTCCTTCCATCCAGCCCATCTTCACAGTGCAGGAAGGCTGTTAATATACTCAAGAATGGCTGTCCTCCTTCACCTTTTCTCTCTTCTACCTTCTCGCAGAAGATACAGGAGCTTAAAAGCCCAGATATCCTGACTTAAGAACAGTTTTTTCCCCACTGCTATCAGTCCTCAACCAATCACCTTGTTAGCAAACCCTTCCTGGAGGTGTTGCCAAGTACCATTACTCTTAATGTGTAGGAAGGAACTGCAAATGGAGGTTTACACCGAAGATAGACACAAAATGCTGGAGCTACTCAGCAGGAAGCAGCACCTCTGGAGAGAAGGAATGAGTGTATTCTGCTATTGCACTTCAATATTATTTTTGCACTACTTCAAATTGCACGACAAACTTTGCACCATTTCCAGCTGTTTTGCATTTATCATTCTATTTATTGTTTTATCTATCCTTATAATGTATACTCTGCATTATTTGAGCATCATGTGAATACGGTGCACCCTAGTGTATATGACAATTAAGTAATCCGATCTAATCATTTGAAAGTTACAATGGAATCTGTTAACATTGGCCTTTAAGAAATATAATGTTAGATTGCAGTAGTTCGCTGCATCTATTGTGCGCATAATTGGAATTTTTTCAGCTGCTGGTTCAGTCAGAAGTTTATGCCATGCTGAAAATGTTCCCGTCTACAAAAAAATTCAATTAGAAAACATAATTAAAGTCAATTGAAACTTGACTTGGTGTCATTTTAATTCCCTCGAGAAACTAGCCTGGCACTGTGTCAGGTCTTATAGATTAATGCCGAGAAAAGATACAAACTGCTGCTGTAAAAAAAAATTCTAATAGTTTATTCTAATGGACAATGTGGAAGGGTTAATCTGGTGCTTTTTTTCGTACGACTTTCTCTAATTTATGTTGTTGCTGGCTTAATTCATCTTAATGTTCAAAAATCAGCTTATTCTTTTACATCTATTATTTTACAGGAATGTGTTAAAGAAGGAACTGCAGATGCTGGAAAATCGAAGGTACACAAAAATGCTGGAGAAACTCAGTGGGTGCAGCAGCATCTGTGGAGCGAAGGAAACAGGCAACGTTTCGGGCCGAAACCCTTCTTCAGACTTTTACAGGAATGATTGGCTAGGCTGCTGGTATTTTCTTCTGAAATAAGCGGTGGTTTAATTGAGATGTATAAAATTATGTGAAGTTTGCTTAGGATGAATAGGAAGGATCTACTTCCCTAAGCCTGGAGGCTTACCTCTCTCTAGAGTTCCTTCCTCCACCTCTTCAAGCAGTTTTATTTTATCTCTTTGAGCAATGGATTGGAGGGGAGCTGAGAAAAAATCTTTACATCTAATGTGTGGTAGATGTCAGTGATAGAGGCAGGAAGATTCAGCACATGTAAAAGGTACCTTGGTGTCCACTGGATGTGCTGTAGCCTGCAAAGCCTTGGATCAGGAATTGGGATGTGGGATAATAATAATGATAGTTTAAAGATACGGCACAGAAACAGGCCCTTCGGCCCACCGAATTCCCGCCGACCAGCAATCCCCATACATTAATAATAATAATAATAGATTTTATTTATATAGCGCTTTTCAGGACTCAAAGTCGCTTTACAATTGAGAGTCAGGAATAAACAAAACAAAATAGAGCAGTAAGACAGAGGGGAGGGGAACATGGGACTAAGGGTATGCAGAGGTGAAGAGATGGGTCTTGAGGCGGGACTGGAAGATGGTGAGGGACTCAGAATTTCAGACCGGTTGTGGGAGGGAATTCCAGAGCCTGGGAGCTGCCCTGCAGAAGGCTCTGCCTCCAAAAGTGCAGAGGTTTGATTTCGGAGTGGAGAGGAGACCAGCTGATGTGGATCTGAGGGACCGTGAGGGTTGGTAGGGGGAGAGGAGGTCAATGAGATAAGGGGGGGCCAGGTTGTTGAGGGCTTTGTAGGTGAGGACCAGGATTTTGTAGGTGATCCGGTGGGAAATGGGAAGCCAGTGAAGTTCTTTGAGAACTGGGGTGATGTGGTGCCAGGATTTGGTGTGGGTAATGAGTCGAGCGGCTGCATTTTGGACCAGTTGGAGTCGGTTGACGCTGCTGGAATTGATTCCGAAAAGAAGAGAGTTACAGTAGTCCAGTCGGGAGGAGATGAAGGCATGGATGAGTCTTTCAGCAGCGGGGGGTGTGAGAGAGGATCTGATTTTTGCAATGTTGCGGAGGTGAAACAATGATGTTTTGACAACATGGCGGATGTGAGACTCAAGGGAGAGGGTTGAGTCAAGGATCACGCCAAGGTTGCGTGCCTGAGGAGATAGGGAGACAGTGGTGCCGTCGATAGTGAAAGTGGGACACCAGGGACAATTTACAATCTTTACCAAAGCCAATTAACCTACAAACCTGTGTGTCTTTGGAGTGTGGGAGGAAACCGGTGCACCCGGAGAAAACCCAAACGGTAACAGGGAGAACGTTCAAACTCCACACAGACAGCATCTGTAGTCAGGATTGAACCCGGGTCTCTGGCGCTGTAAGACATCAACTCTCCCGCTGTCCCACCCTCAAATGATAATAATGATAATGATTTATCAGTCTGAAGAAGAAGGATTAGTCTGAAGAAGGGTCTCGACCCGAAACGTCGCTTACTCCTTTTCTCCATAGGTGCTGCCTCACCCCCTGAGTTTCTCCAGCATTTTTTGTCTACTTTTGATTTTTCCAGCAACTGCAGTTCCTTCTTAAACATAATGATAATGATGATACTTTATTGTCACATGTACCAATGTGCTTAGGTACAGTGAAATGTTTTGTTTTGCATACAATACATTAAAATCATATCATAGGTAAGTACAAATGTGTAATGATTGTAGTGAAATAGTAGACTTCACCAAGACAGTGCACAAAGAGTCGCCACGTTTCTGGCGCCCACAGAGTTTCAAAGTTCTTAACAGTGCTGTCTTATCTCAGCCTTAAAGGCTCGTTGTCCTGGCGACATGATCCGCTCCTCCATTCACCGCCATCAGCTTCAGTTTTTTTGCTTTCACTTGTTTATTTGGTATTTCATTCACTAATTGCTTTTAATCTTAGCCTCTGGCCAGAGTGCAACAACTGTCCCTTCTGCAGATATATAACAAATATATCTTCATTGTTGTGCCAAGCACTTGTTTGGCTTTCGCTCTCATGGAGATTCAACTGAGTGATGTTTATTAGGCTACAGAAGCTGACAGCACCACCACAAATCAGACTCAGATTTCTATCATAGCTGTGTTGACATAGGAAGCATCTGAAGTCACAATTCCATGTTGTATGTTGCACCACAATGTTACTTTCAGTATGCATGGTCTGTTTGCATAAGAGTCTAAATCGAAGCCTTGTCTAATCTCTCAAATGGAATTGAAAGATCACACAAACCAACCACCTTTCCATTGACTCCATTTACACCTCACGCTTTCTTGGAAAGGCCACCAGCATAATCAAGGACGTGTCTCACTCCCGCTTCTCCACTCTCCCATCAGGCAAGAGGTATAGAAGTGTGAAAACACACAATACCCCCCATCCTGCTTTCTACAAGATGGATGGATTGCCTGCAAGATCTTGAAGGCAAAGAGAAGCAAGCAATGCAATTAGCCATGCCAAATTCTGAGACCCGCTTGTTTGGTTAATATATTTCCACAAACTAAGTGTTTATCTTGAACAAACTTTTGCAAACTGTAAATGCAACAATTGCAATAAATTGCCTTGCATCAATGTTATTTCCTCTGCAAAGTTACCAACAGAATTTCTGCCCAATCAGAAATTATGGATATAAAATATGGCCAGTATCTTGCAACCTTATTTAATTAACGGCATCTTGTAAATCTGGGAGTAATGCATAAACATCAATGTTGACAGGACATTACATAAAGCAATCTTAACTTTTATCTCCCAATGGATTTGATATTATATTTTGTTGCATAATTTTTGTGTGATCATCCTTGGGACATTTTACCAAGCTTCAGTCACAAAAAAGTTGTCATTGTTTGGTGTCGGATATGATTTCTGATTTTACCAGATGACTTTACCTAAATTTGCAACAGTTTACCAATATACTTATTCTGCCTGGAGTTTCAGGCACAATCAGCAGTAGTTGAATTTGACAGATGTAACAAAATATAATCATGTACAGGGATAGGTTTTAAAATATTGAGGTTAAGAAAGGATTCAAAAACTAAATCAATCCATCTGTGAGCCCCCGCAGGTATTTTTTATTTGGTTTATTTTGTTGATTTTTCACAATGTTTCTAAGATATATGTGAATGCATGTTTATCAGATTGCTCTGATTATGGTTTAGGTTTATTATTGTAACGTGTACCGAGGTAGAGTGAAAAGTTTTTTTACATGCTTTCCAAACAGATCAGATAATACCGTACATGAATACAATCAAGTCAAACTCATAAGCAATGTTTCTTCCCCTTTACTCATAAGTAAAGGGGAAGAAACAGAGTGCAGAATATAGTTCTCAACATTGTAGTGCATCAGTACCGTAGAAAAAGTCCAATGTCTGCAATGGGGTAGAGGTGAATCAGGCAATACCCTAGCCTATCGAATGACTCTTCAGAAGCCTGATAATAGAGGGGAAGAAGCTGTTCCTGAGTCTGGTGGTAGGCACTTTAAAGCTTCTGCTCCTTATGCTGGATGGAAGCAACAACAAGAGGGAACGAATGTGTAATGGTTCAAAGGTTTTTTATTATCACGTGTATATAGGGGGCGGTGAATTTTTTTTTTTGACATACTAATCAGTAAGATTATTGCCATCCATAAGTACAATCCCTAGTTAAGTACAGAATGCACAGAAATAGCCCACTCAGTCTATATGCAAGAGGTGCCAATTTTGGTCCCATTTTCGAAGTCCAAGCTGCATTTTACTGTAAAGGTCCGTTGCCTCCATCCGGATCGTCCAGTGAACCGTCGTTCCTCTCCTCGCCCGGCCACCTTCAAGCTTTGTGCCCGGGGGCACATCTCACAGCCGAGAGTGCTTGAAAGTGCTTGGATGATTTCTAGTTTGGAAGAGCTTTAAACTTCAGAGATACAGCGCGGAAACAGGCCCTTCGGCCCACCGACCAGTGATCACCCCGTACGCTAGCACTATCCTACACACTAGGGACAATTTACAATTTTACCAAAGCCAATTAATCTACAAACCTGTACGTCTTTGGAGTGTGTGAGGAAACTGGAGCACCCCGAGAAAACCCATGCGATCATACGGAGAACGTACAAATTCTGTACAGACGGCTCCGCAGTCAGGATCAAACCTAGGTCTCTGGTGCTGTATGGCAGCAACTCTACCGCAACTCTACTGTGTCACCCTACCGGATGACCTGGGTAAATATGGAATTACAAACGATTGTTACAATTATTATAATTTATATATTTTAGAAATTAAAATATTATTCAGATGGCCATCTCCCAGTTTAAAAAAAAATAATTCTGTACTTGAAAGGTCACGGCAGCTCGAGTGTCTTTCTCAAATGCTTTGTTTGAAGAAGTTGCTGTTTTGTTCTGCCAAAACACTTCAGTAAAATATGAGGCTGAGAAAAATATGTTTGTTTTAAGTGTGTTCTTGGGATGTGAGGAATAATTGGCCATCCCTATCTAGTCCGCAAACGTGAAGGTGGGCAGGCGTCATAAATTTCAGCAGTCTTCTGGGCGATGGTTCTCCCACAATAATGCTAAGTGGGGAACCGCTAGCAATGAACTCGGGGGGTGAGCCTGTTCCCAAGGTAGGCACCGCTCTTGTCCTTCCTGGCCGTGGATAGTGCAGGTGGGGTGTTGACGCTGGTGATGGACACCGATCAAGCAAACTGTTCTTCTCTTCTGCCTTGAGTCACAATGTCAGTGGAAAGTGCTAATGAGCTGCTCATCGGAGTTTAGTGCTGCCCTGAGCATTCCTATCCCCGTAAAAATGATTTAATATACGTCATTAAAAGGGCGAGGTAAAAGCCAATTTTTGCTGGTTAAGCTCTTGCTGAACTTCCAGATGAGAAAGTTGCTCAAGATTCTGCAGCCACTCAGCAGCTTCAGGTAAAAAGCGTTGCCTACTTTTTAGTTTTTGTTTTATGTTTTAGTTTTTGGTTTGGAAAAACAGCGTGGAAACAGGCCCTTCGGCCCACCAAGTCAGCGCTGACCAATGATCACCTGTATACTAGTTCTATCTGCCACACTAGACGCAATTTACAGAAGCCAATTAACCTACAAACCTGCGCGTCTTTGGAATGTGGGAAGAGAGCGGAGCACCCGGAGAAAACCCACGCGGTCACATGGAGAATGTGCAAATACTGCACAGACAGCACCCATAGTCAGGACCAAACCCCGTCTCTGGCGCTGTAAGGCAGCGACTCGCCCGCTGCTTCACTGTGTCGCCCCTAATCTTGTAACTATCGGGGATCTTCCTTCATATTTCCTCTTCTGATACCCGCTCATTATTAAGGGGCCTCTACTACAATCCCATCAAAGTGATCACCCCCCCCCCCCCTCTTCTTCTTCCTCATTTTCCACCCATAGAACCTCACTGGACTATTCCCCCAGGGATATCTCAAGTATCAACACAATGTTCTCCCCCGATAAAAATTGCAACTTTCCCTCATCTCTCACCTCCAGGAGACCTCTCTCCATCCTGTACAACTTGTAACCCGGCACTGAGCTGCCAGTTGAGTTGGGATCAGGAACGAAAGGATATACGAGGAATAGGGTTAGTTTTTACGTTATTCTGTCAAGGAGCACAGACGGATGTACCTTGACGCTTTGTTAGTCAAATGCTCCAGCAACCACCTTTTGTGTTTTCCGTTTCTAAAATGTTTAATTATAAGTGTCACAAGCACAGAATGAAATCCAATGAAATAAAAATATCATTCAACAATTTCTTCAGGAGCATTCTCCTCAAAATGGCTTTAGGCTACATTTCCTTGGGCATTGAAGGTCCAGCAGCCAATTGTATAGTAACTTGGGGCAATCAGCTCCAACCTGGAATGAGGATTAGTTTATTGTCAGGTGTACCAAGATACAGTGAAAAGCCTTTGTCGCTTGCTAACCAGTCAGCGGAAAGACTATATATGATTACAATCAAGCCATCCACAGTGTATAGAAACATGATTAAGGGAAAAACGTGAATAATGTTTAGTGTAAGGTAAAACCCAGTAAAGTCCGATCAAAGATAGTCCGAGGGTCTCCAATGAGGTAGATAGTAGCTCAGGACTGATCTCTAGTTATTGGTAGGATGGTTCAGTTGATAACAGCTGGGAAGAAACTGCCCCTGAATCTGGAAGTGTGCGTTTTCAAACTTCTATGCCTTTTGCCTGATGAGATAGGGGAGAAGAGGTAGTGGCCGCGGTCCGACTCGTCCTTGATTATGCTAGTGGCCTTGCCGAGGCAGCGTGAGGTGTATGGTGAAGGTGCAAACAGAACCTCGGATATGATTATATTATGGCCAAATCTTTAAAGTCATTGTAGAGGATACTGTTCATGAAATCATCCACATGCATTCAATTGTAACTTTTATTATGCAATCAGACTGAATCTCTCTTGCCTGAAGCCATAACACATTTCATAGTCATATCACTAACTAATTCAAACTTGTACCATTAGTTTTACAGCAATACACAAATAAAACTATTTTATGTAAAATGCATATATATTTGCCAGTGTCAAACTTTACACTTTCACTATATTAAACAGGTATGCTTAGTCATAGTCATATAGCATGGAAATAGTCCCTTCAGCTCAACTTGCGCACACTGACCAACATGCCCCGTCTGCACTCGTCCTACCTGTCCGCGCTTGGCCCTTAACTCTCTAAACCTATCCTATCGATGTATCCGTCCAACGTCTCTTAAACATTCTGATAGTACCTACCTCAACTACCTTGTTCCATACATCTACCACCCTTTGGTCCCTATTAAATCTTTACCCCCCGCCTAACCTTAAACCTATGTCCTCTTGTTCTCGATTCTCCTACTCTGGGCAAAAGACTCTGCGCATTTACCCGATCTATTCCTCTCATGCTGTTGTACACCTCTATACGATCACCCCTCATTCTCCTGCGCTCCAAGGAATAAAGTCCTAGCCTGCTCGACCTCTCCCTGTAGTTCAGGCCCTCAAGCCTGAGCAATGTGAATGGAGATGCACAAAATGCTGGAGTAACTCAGCAGGACAAGCAGCATCTCTGGATAGAAGGAATGGGTGACGTTTTGGGTCGAGACCCATCTTCAGATGTTTGACGAAGGGTCCTGACCCGATACATTGCCCATTCCTTCTATCCAGAGATGCTGCCTGTCCCGCTGAGTTACTCCAGCATTTTGTGTCTATCTTCGGTTTAAACCAGCATCTGCAATTCCTTCCCACAGATTACATGATTGGAGATGTGTCAGGGTTGAACAATGAAAGTGCGACTGTCATAGACAATGGAAGTAGGATAATGCCAGTGTACCTCGAGACACGTGACAATAGTAAACTAAACTGAACTAACGTCTAAGCCACCTATCTGTCATTTATGTCCAGTGATCGTGACAAGCCAGTCGTATTTGCCTCTCAGTTGCAAGAAGCATCGGAATAGTCAACAATCAAGAGCGGTTCATTATCGTATATCCACATTGAGTTCTCCAGTTATAGATAACTGCTAACAACCCCCCTCCCCTCCACTATCTTCCACCCCTTCCTTTTCTCCCCCCTCCCTTGCACCCCACATGGACTCACCTTCTCTCTCCTTCTCCTCATCCTACGTCCCTTCCTCTGGCTTCTCAATCTGCAACTCTTCAATCCTTCTGTCTCACACCTTCTGGTCTAATCTCTTCCCTTTTTTCCCCAATCATCTGCCTGTCAATGCCCCTGTTACCCGTGTCCATGTTCTCCAGGATGCTGACTGATCTGCTAAATTACCCCAGCACTTTGTGTCCTTTAATGAATTTTTTACTTGCACCATAGGTGAATAGGTGAAAAATGAAGAACGATTTGTGTTTTTAATGTGCTGTAATAATATCTGAAGGTCCGTAACTATGTTAGAAAGCAAGACTTTTTATACAGTAAGGTGCGCATGGAAGGTTTATTGGTGTACATGTTCTTCCAGGTTTGCACTGGTAGCTACATTTAGTGTCTTGACCACAGTGGCATTAAATGAATAGAACGTATCCTATTTATTGGTGATTTTTGATTATATTTAAGACAGTCCAAAATAAGTGTTTCTGCAAGGGAACGAGAAACCAGAGAAAGAGAGAGCGGAGCAAATGCGCTAACTGCCAATCAGACTGATCTAAAGCAGAAACTGCTGTAAATGTGCACCATTTAAATCAGTATTTTGTAAAGACTTGTTCATCTTTAGAATATAACCCTTCATTTTAGACAGGCCTGCAAAGGCTGGCTTGGCATTCTCAAGGAACAAACTATCATGAGGGAAGATCTTCGCATTACTAAACCTACAGAGGAAAAAGCACCATCAATAAAATAATAATTGGGATTGAACTCTGTTTTGGAGTGTACCTCGTTTGGAGTGTGGTGGTTTTTTCCTCCGATTGTCAAAGTGCACAGAAGCCAGTCAGACGCAAATCTTAAAATGTCAGTATCTTTATAATGAAGTGGAGGAGAAAAAAAAAGCGATTTAAAAATAAATTCAGGATTAACTTATTATAAATTTTATATTAAAAATTCTGATTTGTTGCAAAATTCATTTTTAATATCCTGCCTTTTCCCCTCGCCCTCCTTCCCCTCCCCCTATGTTTTGTGGTCCTTTAGGAGGATTTCAGAACTACTTATTTGTAGCCTTGAGAATGTCTTCAGAACAGCATAATCCTATATTTAGTTTTGCAGCACTGATTTCCATTTTTATTCAATCAATAAAAAATTCGCATCATGTGACACTCTACGGACTGGAAACTAGATACATTTTAACAAAGCCTTAAACATTTTTTTTAAGCTGTAGCTTGAGTGCAGCCAGAATTTAGTGCTGCAATTGCACTGCTCAGAAGTTTAAGGGATCATAATTGAACTGGTAAAGTTGAAGATTTTTTTAATTTCAACTTGATTCTGTATGGTCCTGAATGGCTTTTTTTTATTTGGGGGGCGAGGGGGGGGGGTGGGGTGGTGAAAGGGGCATCGTGTTGAGGTATGTTAGTGGTGAGGAAGAGTCCCGTATCAATTCATAAACCCATTGACTAAGTGCTAGCATCGGGTTTTCAATGAAACACAAGATAGATGAGGGCAGAAACAAGGAACTGCAGACTTAGTTTAGTTTAGAGATGCAGCTTGGAAACAGCCCCTTCATTCCATTGAGTCCACGCCGTTCACACTAGTTCTATGTTATCCTACTATCTCATCCATTCCTGACGCTCCAGGGGCAATTTACGGAGGGCCAATTAACCAACAAACCCGCACGTCTTTGGGATGTGGGAGGAAACCGGAGCACCCGGAGGAAACCCAGGTGGAAATTGCAAACTCCACACAGACTACCCGAGGTCAGGACTGAACTGGGTCTCTGGAGATGAGAGGCAGTGGCTCTGTCAGCCCTGCAATTGTTGTAGACAGTTGACCAGATGCTGGTTTACAAAAAGAAACACAAAGGGCTGGAGTAACTCAGCGGATCAAACACCATCTCTGGACGACATGAATAGATGATATTTCACATTAGGACTGTTCTTCAGACTGATTGTGGTGGGTAGAATTGCTGGTTTAGAGGGATTTGGTCAAATGCGGGCAAATGAAACTAGCTGGGATTGGGGCATTTTGGTTGGCATGGTATTTTCGGTGGGAGATTTAAAACTATAAAGGAATATTTGCTTGTATCACAGCATTATAGAAAACTGATGACGCAGGAGACTGAAATTTGGACACCAGTTAGCCAACCTAATTCCATCTTCTTGCTGTATATCTGTGATTTGCAGCTCTTCGACCATTTTTAAATGGACTGGTTTTGTCTCTCTCATCTTTTCAGGCCGTGTTCCTGACCCCACCACTCTTTGGTTAAAATATATTTCCTCAACATCCCTTTGATCCTTCCATCAATTACTTTATATCTACTGCATATAAGGGAATGAATTTCTTCAGATTCTTTCTCAGCACCTCACAATTTTATTTTCCTCGGATAAGTGCCATTAATTATTCATCTCAGAATTCACCATTGGTTACTACTCCCATCATCGCTGTGCATGGAGGGTTGTTCACAGTTCCAGACTTTAAATGTTATTTTAGACTTTAGCGATACAGCACGGAAACAGGCCCTTCAATCTACCTAGTCCGCGCTGATCAGCAATCACCCTGTACACTAACACATCCTACACTCAAGGGACAATATTTTTTACCAAAAGCCAATTAACCTACAAATCTGTATGTCTTCGGAGTGTGGTAGGTAACCAGAGCACATTGAGAAAACCCAGGCTGTCACAGGGAGAACGTGCAAAACACCGTACAGATAGCATCCTTGGTTAAGATTGAACTCGAGTCTCTGGCGCTGTAAGGCAGCAACTCTACAGCTGCGCCACTGTGCCGCCCTAAAGTCGCCGTAGGACGTTATAGGAAGGGAGTGTTTGTGCTGGAGTGAGAGTGCAGAATACATTCATCACAATGTGTGCCTGGGTAGGAAGACTTTGGTTATGGGGAAAGATTGGATTGACTGGGCCTGCTTTTCCTGGAACGAAGGAGGCTGAGGGATGATGGAAGTATATAAGAGGCATAGAAAGAGCAGAATGTCAGAATCTTTTTCCCATGGGTGGAGTATTAAAATCAAGAGGGCAGATGCCATCTGGCCAGCCATGAACTGTCCTGCTTTTTTTGCTTCCAGTTTTTGTTACCCGCTCTCCCTAATATAATCAGTCTGAAGAAGAGTCCCAAACGTCACTTATCCGTTTTCTCCAGATCTGCTGCCTGACCCACTTCACGTCTATCTGGGGCAGAGGTTTAGGGTGTGAGGAAGGAGCTCTAAAGGGATGTTGAGCAGAGAGAGAGTTTTACACTGAGAATGTTTTTTATCTTGGAGATGCTGTCAGAGGAGTTAGTGAGATCAGATACAATCACTATGTTTAAGTAATAATTAGATAAGCATAAAAAGGCAAAGCAGAGAAGGGACTTAATGCAGGAAAATGGGATTGCTGTGGATAATTAGCATGGATGTGATAGACTAAAGGGCCTATTTCCGTGCTGTACAACTCTATGACTATGATACACAGATCAGGGACTCCTGTGATCTCCACATCCACAGTGATTCCATCAGCAGTTACTGTTTAAAAGAAAGTTAATGGATGCCAAACATTTTTAAATTAGATTAAAAGTGGTAATAATTTTGTTTGCTCGAAAAGTAAACTCAACAGGCATTTTCTGCACAGTGCATTTTGCACAATGCAGCCCAACTCAAGGTCGTTATTTACGTTAATAGATTATTCTAGAGGGCTTTGCAATATTTTCTTCAAATACTAATTGTACAGGATAGCTACATGGACTGGTTCGTTCTTTTGTTCCCAGTTATGAGAGTAAAAGATTGCTAAGCATTATTTAACATTTACATTAATAGGCTAATTAACTTACTCATTCCTTGCAGAAAAGCAGCAGGGTTTAAATAACTTCCAGGGATTTTCTGTACATCAATGACTACCGTGTTTGCTGCCGGGTTTTTGAAAAACATGTTCACTTAAATCTAGAAAGCTTTCTTTATAATTTTAGCTGGTGAGTTTCAGTATAACAAGCATACATTAACAAAGTTTCCAGCAAATGTGTATTAAATATTCACTTTGAACTTAAAGTGAGCTGAAAAATACTGACTAAAACAAACTAACTCTGGATTTGAGTTATGGAAGGAAAAGCTGACATTAAGTACAAGTTTTTTAAATCCTGCCCTTTATGTAAGCAGTGGCAAAGTTAATAAGGCCATAAAACATGCTCAATCATGTTTTGGTTGTAAAAGTAGAAACAAAAGAAGTATTTTTGGTCAATCCATGTTTCCTCCACAATTTTTCAATAAAATATTATACATCCCTCTGGTTTAATCAATAGCTGTTAGCAGTGACCTTGATTTAGGTCAAATTGTGCGAAATTCTCTGCATGCCAAAAGACATATATTTTCCTTGCTGAAATATAAATTTGGCATTCTGATGAGACTGTCACCATTTTAATCCCAATTGGTAAATGTTTGTCTTGCCTCAAGTTTTGTTTAAACAGCAACTGTTAAAATTGTTATTGGGGACGAAAATCTGGAGGAGTTTCTGACATGTCTGAACAGAATTAACACCCAGAGACAAAAAGAAACTGCAGCTGTTGAAATCTTGAGCAACACACAAAGTACTGGAGGAACTCAACAGGTCAGATAGCAACTGTGGAGGGAAAGGATGGGCAACATCGCCTATCCTGTCTATTGTTGAATCCTCAGCACATTTGGAACAATGCACTTAACCTCTTTATTGAGGTCATAAATTTGGTCAAGGGCCCAGTACTGATCCCTGTGGCTCTTCACAAGTTAAGGCTTGACAACTTGAAAACAGTGCACTATCCCAACTCCCCAAGATATTTTAAAAACATTCATATTTATTTTATGTGTACTTGAAAATAAAATGAATTTAATGTTTCTTAAAATGCTAACAAGTAGCCAGAAGCTTAATGGTAAAATATGAAATGTTTAGAGGGATATGGGCCAAAAGTGAGCAGGAGGGACTAATACAGATGCAGGGCTGCCAACATTGGGTGAGAGTTGGGAGTGAGAACTTGCGAGAGACCAAGCCCAATGGGGGGGGGGGGGGGATTGCAACCGGGGGGGGGAGAGGGGTGGGAGGAGGGTGTCCCCCTCCCATTGTTATGGAACATTTGCATTTTTCAGCTTGAAATTGTGCAATATGGTGCATATTGTAGTGAGTCTTTTAACTTACACTTGAATGCAATATATATGCTTTAAATTGGATTGGAGCGTTTTTGGATTGGAGGGGGGAGGCTGTGCGATCACTGATCACTGGCCTTGGGGGTACCCAGTGAGGGAGTGGAGCAACCGAGTGGGGAGAGGGTGTGGAAGAAGGGTGTCCCCCCTCCCAGGGTAGGAACTTTTTGAAATTTGATGTATTAAAATCATGTTTTAGTGCACTGTAGAAGTATGATTTCAATGTTTTTTGTATGAAGTATTTTTAAGAGGTAACTTTTTAAGGGGTAACTTTATCCACACAAAGGGTGATGGGTGTATGGAACAAACTGCCAGAGGAGGTAGTTGAGGCAGGGACCATCCCAACATTTAAGAAAAAGTTAGACTGATACATGGATAGGCAGGTTTGGAGGTATGGACCAAAAGCAGGTAGCGTAGCTGGGACATGTTGGCGGGTGTGGGCAAGTTGCGCCGAAGGGCCTGTTTTCACACTATCACTCTATGACTACATTATACCTCCACCATGCATGAATGCTTCAAAATCAAGTGATCGAGTTTTATTGCCATATACTCAAGCGTAGAATCATAGAAAATAGGTGCAGGAATAGGCCATCAGCCCTTCGAGCCAGCACTGCCATTCAATATGATCATGACTATTCATCTAAAATCAGTACCTCTTTCCTGTTTTTTCCCCATATCCCTTGATGTCGTTAGCCCCAAGAACTAAATGTAACTCTCTCTTGAAAACATCCAGTGAATTGGCCTGCACTGCCTTCTATGGCAGAGAATTCCACAGATTCACAACTCTCTGCGTGAAGAAAGTTTGTCCTCATCTCAGTCCTAACTGGCCCCCCATCTATTCTTAAACTGTGACCCATGGTTCTGAACGCCCCCAACATTGGGAACATCTTTCCTGCAGTTACAGTAAGTGAAAATCTAGCAGGCAAGCAGGATGCTTTCACCAACCACCCCCATTTGAAGTCCACTATCTTCCACCGTTTCTACCCAGTGCTTGGTACTTACTTCCACCAGCAACTGGTTGTCCTCCAGGATGCACCGAGCCGCAGACTGATCCATGCCGGTCACGTGGGCGAATTCGGCACAGAGACTCTCGCGGCAGCGGCGCAACGCTTCGACGCCTCCGATGCCCCGGGACTCTTGCACTGAGGCTGCTCCATGGCCGGAGCTGCAGTGAGCGACTCGCCAGCCCGGCAAACACTCACCAGCCCCGCTCCCCGTCCGCATCTGTCCCCGCCGCTGCTTCTAACACCCGCGGCCCATGCAGTTGATATGAGTTTTGAAATTTTAGTTGATCACAGAATTTCTCACAACAGAGCGTAAGAAATTTGTGATCAGCGTGAGAATTTGGTGAAATGCGTGATTCTCACGCTCAATGCATGGGAGTTGGCAGCCCTGCCTCTCTATCCCCCTCTCCCCCTCTCTCTCTCTCCCCCTCTCTCTCTCCCTCTCTCTCTCTCTCCCTCTTCCCCGCTCTCTCTCCCCCTCTCTCTCTCCCCTCTCTGTCCCCCTCTCTCTTTCCTCTCTCTCTCCCACCTCTCTCTCCACCTCTCTTTCGCTCTCTCTCCTCTCAACCCCCCTCTCCCTCTCCCCCTCTATCTCTCCCCTCCCCCTCTCTTTCCCCTCTCTCTCCTCTCCCCCTCTCTGTCTCTCCTCTCACCCCCTCTCTCTCCCCTGTCTCCCCTCTCACTCTCTCCCCTTCCCTCTCTCTTCTCTCTCCCCTTCTCTCTTCCCCCCCTCTCTCCCTCTCTCTCACCTCTCCCCCTCTCTCTCCCATTCTCTCCTACCCTCTCCTCCCTCTCCACCCCTTCTCTCTTTTCCCTCTTTCTTCCCTCTCACCCCACTCTCTCTTCCCCCTCTCCCACCTCACTCTCCCCCCTCTCTCTCCCCTACCTCTCTCCCCCCTCTCCCTCTCCCTCTTCTCTCTATCCATTCACTCCCCCTCTGTCTCTCCCCTCTCTCTCCTCTCACCCCCCTCTCTCTCTCCCCTGTCTCCCTGTCTCCTCCCCCCTCTCTCTCTCCACCTCCATTTGAGAGTCTGTCCCTTCGGCACAGAGACTGTCACGGCAGCGGCGCAACGCTTCCGACGCCTCCGACGGCCCGGGACTTTTGCACTGCTCCATGGCCAGAGCTGCAGCGAGCGACTCGCCAGCTCCGCAAACACTCGCCAGCCCCGCAAACACTCGCCAGTTCCGGTCCCCGCATCTGTTCCCGGCGCTGGTTTCTGCTCCCATCCCTCCCTCAGCCCCGGCTCTCCAACACCCGCGGACCATGCAGTTTATCCGAGTTTTGACATTTTCGTTGATCACAGAATTTCTCACCACAGAGCGTGAGAAATTTCTGATCAGCGTGAGGGCGTGAGAGTTTGCTTGAGGGCGTGATTCTCACGCTCAAAGCGTGAGAGTTGGCAGCCCTGCAGATGGGGCATCTTTGTCGGCAGGCACAAGTTAGGGCCTGTTTCCTTGCATCCTCCATGACACTATCAAATAACAAAACTCCAAATAATATTTTCTCTGCCAGATTAGGGACTTTGGTTCATTTTCTATTGGCATAACATCACTGACATAATGTTGAGGTTGGTTCTCTGGCACAGAGGCAGAGTTGCAGCTTTAAAACGCCATAGACCCAGGTTCGATCCTGAACACAAGTGCTGTCTGTGTGGAGTTTGTATGCTCACCCAATGACCGGGTGCTCCGGTTTTCTCCCACACTCCTAAGACGTTCAGGTTTGTAGGTTAATCGTCTTCTGTAAAAGTGTCCCCAGTGTGCAGGATAGTGCTAGTGTACGGGATGATTGCTGGTCGGCACGGACTCGATGTGCCGAAGGGGCTGTTTATACACTGTGTCTCTAAAGTCTAAAGTAAAGTCCTTAAGTCCTTCTCAGTAGAGTAAAGGGCCTGTCCCACTTGGGCGTCATTTGCATGTAATTTACGCATCATCATTTACGTGTCACGACGCACGACGCGCGCGTTGTGCCGTGCACGTGATGCGAGCATGTTGCACATTACACGAGCATGGTGCGTGTTGACGTAGGCAGTAACGCGCGGTCGCGCACGGCGCCCCAGGATTTTGGTATGTACAAAATCTTCGCGCGCCATCTGTGTGACGCGCAAATGACGGCCAAGTAGGACAGGCCCTTAACTGGAGTACTCAGCGGTCAGGCAGCATTTCTAGATAGAAAGGATGGGTGACGTTTTGGGTTGTGACCCTTCTTCAGACTCGAAGCCGACCCGAAACGTCACCCATCCTTTTTCTCCACAGATGCTGCCTGACCCGCAGAGTTACTCCAGCACTTTGTGTCTTTTTTTTGTGAGCCAGCTTCTGCAGTTCCTTGAATCTCCACATATTGAAGGCAGGATCTCAGCCCCGTGCTGTCTCTTTGACTCCTGGTGCTGACTTTGCCTGGTGATGAAAGCTAGAGACATGGACTTAAACATGGTGGTTATTTCTTCAGAATGCATTGCTTGCCATTTTAACACAATTGCATAATCATTTCATTATGAACATCCCCACCTCCACCTCCTCTCCCACCCCCATCCCTGTCATGTTCAGGTATTCCCTTCACAAGCATGTGCACCTGGCCAACTTACTACCTGTTTACGAATGACCCCAAGAATCTGCTTGGTTCAGCAGCCAGTATTTGCTCTCTCAAGTGTTATAATTAGGCCTTAGGAGTTCACATTTTGTTATTATGTTGTCTCTTGTGTTTTGCTGGGCAGCTTTGTAGATGTAATCATATATTTTTGCTGGCAAGTTTTCCACCAAATTATGCACAGAGGGCCAAACTAACCTAACATTAACATACTGTATGCTAAACAATGTTTTTTTTCCCTGTTAATTATACTCCAAAGCTTCAGCTGCTTATCTCAGTAAATTTCACTTTAAATTGCCTCTAAGATATGTTGCATGAGGAGGTGTCAAAGGCATTCTGTGGCCCGAGCGTTCTTGCACCAGAGTAAATCAGACTAATTACTTGCTTTTGTTTGTCTAGCGAAGTCGTTAATATCTGATCGCCAGATAGCAGTAGCCACAATAAAATGTAATTCTATGGCACACTCTTAAACTACACGTGTAGAAAGGAACGGCAAGTACTGGTATATACCGAAGATAGACACAAAGTGCTGGAGTAACTCAGTGGGTCAGGCAGCATCTCTGGAGAAAACGGATGGGTGACATTTCGGGTCGGAACACTTCTTCAGACTGAAATCAGAGGGGAGGGAACTGGAGGCATGAAAAGGTCTCCGACATTCAGTCTGAAGAAGGGTCCCAACTCGAAATGTCACCCATCCTTTTACTCCAGAGATGACCCATTGAGTTCCCTCCTCCCTGAGCGGCCAGTCCGAATTTTGCCGGCTGCCGGAATGAGAATTCACTGTCCACGTCCGTCAATAAACTTGTGCAAATTTGTGACCGATTACCAGTAGCCATTACCTATTACTGGGGGAAGCCACCAAGTCAGTCCCATCTTGTTCCCCGAAGACCAGAGACCAGTGAGGAGGGAAGCCGGTGATGACGGACGCGAGGAACAAAGCCAGAAGGGGAGTCTTTCCTTCTGTGCCCTCCCGTTCGGCTGAGAGAGGTGCCTCCGGGATACAAAGGTGAGCGGGTGAGGAGGGGGACGACCCTTTGCTGGATGATCCAGGCAAAGGCGAGGGTTAGAGGCCCTACAGCAGCATGGGGCTCGCCTGGATCGGGATCCACTGTATAAAAAATAGAGCATAGACTGGACACTAAAAATGGCTCCAATACATGACGTCCAGCTGAGAAAAGAGGGACCAATAATCAGTCAGAACACAAAATGCTGGAGTAAATCAGCGGGTCAGGCAGCTTCCCTGGAGCACTTGGATAGGCAATGTTTCAGGTCAGGATCCTTTTAGTTTAGAGATACAGCATGCAAACAGGCTAATTGGCACACTGTCTCCACTGCGACCTGTGCACTTGCCCTATGTTATCCCAGTTTCGCATCCTACACACGAGGGACAACTTTTACAGAACCCAATTAACTTACGTTTTAAACGTACACGTCTTTGGGATGTGGGATGAAACCAAAGCATCCGGAGAAAACCCACACGGCCACTGGGAAATACATACAAACTCCGTACAGTCAGTACGTAGTCAGGATGGAAGCCTGGTCTCTGGCACTGTCAGGTACCAACTCTACCGCTGCGCCACTGTGCCGCCCCTTTACGCCACTCTGCCACCTCTTCTTCAGACTGTTTGCAGTTGGGGGCTTGTCTTTTTGACAGGTCTCCCAAACTCTCTTTAATCCTCTTCTGATAGTCTGTATTCATTGTATTGTGATTCCATGATCTCCACCTGAGTGGCATGTAATTCTGTGAAGAGGTAAAATCATTCTGAACCAAAAAAATTATCTTTCCATGTCCTCCAGAAATGCTGCCTGACCCGCTGAGTTATTTCAGCACCTTATATCCTGGACAAGATTCCAGCGTTTGCAGTTCCTTTTGTCTCAAATAAATATATATTTGTCATAACCACAATGAATATAGACGAAGAACGGTGTCTGGAGAAGGAAGTGAAATGACAAAGAGAAAACCACAGTAAATTACCAATTTGGTCACCATTTGAATTACAAAAATATTTCTCTCTAAAACTATGCAAAGGTCAGAGCTACAAATATTGTGGGCTGAAGGGCCTGTTCTGCTGCTGTCCAGTTCCATGGAGAAAGGAACTGCGGATGCTAGTTCATACCAAAGATAGACACAAAGTGCTGGAGTAATTCAGCAGGCCAGGCAGCATATCTGGAGAAAGAGGATTTCGGGTCAGTTTCGAGTCTGACGAAGGGGCCCGACCTGAATCGTTGCCCATCCTTTTTCTCCAGAGATGCTGCCTGGCCCGTTGAGTTACTCCAGAACTTTGTGTCTATTTTATGTACTGTTCTATGTTCTCTGGAAGGTATTGGTAAAGCAGGTGTATTTTCTTTTAACATCAGTTGATTATTACAGATACCAGGACTTTATTCAGGTTTATTTCATTTACATTCCTTGAGGGCTGATGGGATTTCAAATTAGGTTTCTTGATTAGATGTTCTGCCTCTGCATTTAATAGTCCAGTAACATTAAGCTACCTTTCTCTATATAACTACTATGCCACTGTTCTATTTGGATCCAATCTGCTGAGTGAAACTATAATCCTGTTTATTAACAAAATGAACCAATTTCAGAACAAAAATAGTAATTTCATCTCTTTCAGATCAAAGTAATTACTTTAATGTTTTCTTTAAACTTTCCAAATTGGTTTAGCTTCTCAAACCCTATTAGTAGCTGTCATTTTTTTGCCACTAAATGCATTTGTGATGCATATTGGCTTGTAGCATGGTGCATAGTGTTTTATTTATGTTTTGCTAATGTCATTATAGTTGGAAAGTAAATGGCTTCTGGTTCTTTTAACTAATATTTGAAACACATAAACAGAATTCTGGAGGTTTTCGATGAGTTGAATCTCAGTGAGATCATCGTGGTGAAATGTTTTTTCTAACTTTCCTGATCAGTTTATATGCAAACTGAACTGAGGAGCAGCACAATGGTACAATGGTAGAGTTGCTGCCTTACAACTCCAGAGACCCAGGTTCGATCCTGACTAGGGGTGCTTTCTGTATGGAGTCTGTGTGTTTCTGTGCTGTATCCCTAAAGTCTAAAGGCAATCAATACTGACCGCTATATTTTATTAAATTCCTTCAGCCTGTATATTATTATTCCCAAAGAGAAGGACTGTCTCATCCTAAAGTGATGAACAATCTGATGAAAGGAGGTGGCACGGTTTACCATCTTACTCTAGGCCTCTACATCCAGTCCATCGTTTCATCTCACTTTATATCATTACTATATCTTTGGAAGAATTACAAGTCTTGCTTGTATTTAAGTAACATGGTAAAATATTTGTAAAATGCCTCATAACTACATAATTACCCATAATTTGACACCAAGTGGAGTTGAAGTATAAGGGTTGATGGTCAAATTCCCAAACAAATTTAGTTTAAGGATCTTCCAAGAAGGAGAGAGGGATGGGAAGGACTAGCAAAATAATTCTAGACTTTACCTGCCATTGTACGAGTTGAAAATTGGGATTCAAAAGTTCATAACTTCATAAGTCATAGGAACAGTATTAAGTAATTCGGGCCAACGAGTCTACTCCACCATTCAATCATGGCTGATCTCTCTATCCATCTTGTGTAAGAATCTATATAGAAACAGTTCACAGACATAGCGGGCTCGAGGAGAGGAAGAGGGCATAGAGATTTATGGATCGATGTAATGATGGAAGGATGTGGTGACCCATTGTCCAAGACCTTATTTGTACAACATCTCAGTTTCCAGGACCATAGCATCATTTTCAAGAAAAACTCAACCTTATGAATACAGTGGTATGACATCAGCCAAAGGAGTCATGGTCCATATCCAGAGATGGTTTCCAATGTTTTCCTTCAGAATTAACAGCAGAAAATACAATTAGATTGTTAATATCTGTAGATTAAGCATTCGGTTCATCAATAGCAGATTGTCAAGAGTCAAGAGTGTTTTATTGTCATATGTCCCAGATAGAACAATTAAATTCTTGCTTGCTGCAGCACAACAGAATATGTAAACATAGTACACAGTAAACAATATGATAAACAAGAGAGAGAAAAAAAAGTTCCGTGTGTATATATACACATACTCACATGTTTATATATATATATATATATATACACATACTCAAAAAACAAACAATAACAGTGCAATAATAATAACAATAATAATAGTCTATTGTAGTTCAGAGGTTGTAGTGTTTAATAGCCTGATGGCTGTAGGGAAGAAGCTGTTCCTGAACTTGGACGTTACAGTTCTCAGGCTCCTGTACCTTCTTCCCGATGGCAGTGGTGAGATGAGTGTGTGGCCAGGATGGTGCGGGTCTCTGATGATGTTGGCTGCCTTTTTGAGGCAGTGACTCTGATAAATCCCTTCGATGGTGGGGAAGTCAGAGCCGGTGATGGACTGGGCAGTGTTCACAATTTTTTGCAGTCTTTTCCGCTCATGGGCGTTCAAGTTGCCGAACCAGGCCAGGATTCAACCAGTCAATATGCTCTCTACTGTGCACCTGTAGAAGTTCAAGAGAATCCTCTTTGCCATACCGAATCTCCGTAGCCTTCTCAGGAAGTAGAGGCCATCCTTTGTATTGAGGCTCTGAAATATTACTAAAGATAGACACAAAATGCTGGAGTAACTCAGCGGGACAGGCAGCATCTCTGGAGAGAAGGAATGGGTGACATTTTGGGTTGACACCCTTCCTCAGACTGAAGATGTGTCTCGACCCGAAACAGTAGTCATTCCTTCTCTCCAGAGATGCTGCCTGTCCCACTGAGTTGCTCCAGCATTTTGTGTCAATCTTCGGTGTAAACTAGCATCTGCAATTCCTTTTTACACATTTCCTCTGAACTATTTCTATTGATTTATTACTGTCACGTGTAACGAGATAAGGAAAAGTTTTTATTTACATGCTATCCAGTCAAATTAAATCATTATACATAAGTACAACCAAGCCATATTCATATACAAGCTATTTAGTGTTAAATACAAAGTGCTAGCCAAACTCAGCGGGTAAGGCAGTACCTCTGGAGGACATGGATGGGTGACGTTTCTGGTTGGGGACCTTTCTTCCGATTGGGGAAGGAATTGTGTTTGCTAAACCAAAAGTGATAGACTATATGATCAAAGATGGAGTTACTAATGTTACTAGTCTTATTTAAAAAATAATTTCTACCTTTAAATAGGTGTGCACATGCATGACTGCACAGTTCTTTCTGTGCGACATCCAGTGAAGTAGTGCTTCTCAATGTAGATGCTATTTAACCCCATATTATCTTCGGTCCCAGCATGTTACAGAGTAAATTCATGCAGAAATAATTCTGCACTAACGTGGGACAGATTGACAGCCAACAGAAAATGCAGTATGCAGCTCAAGTCAAACAGTTACTTAGTTCTCCCACTCATCCATTACATTGAAGAATTGATTGGACTTGAGGAATTTTAGCCTTCAGGTGATATTATCAACCGCAATTACATTTATTTTCACTGTCTCTCTCTCTTTCAGTCAAAACCTTTCTTGCTTTCATGGATAAAACAGATTTCTTATGAAGTTGTGAACCCTTCTTACTTTGAATTTAGATTCTTAAAAATAAAGAAATGATGAACACCAGACGTGAATGGGGAACATCAAATTAAGGACCAAGTCCCATTTCCCTTTGCATAATAGAGCTTATTCAAAATATGCCCATTTTACAAAGCAAGCACCAATTTCCTGAACGTTTAACCCCCAAGCCAGCCAAAAACAACCACTCTGGTTTGCAGCAACAGTTTAGGAAATGCCTAAAATTTTTCATACTAAATAGGGTCATAAAACAGAACTGAAATTGGAGCAAAATCTTTAGATTGGGATAGTTGTTAATCATATTAATGATGAAAACTGGAGATTAGTTCCTTCAGGCCAATGACCCCTGATTCTGGATGCCTTAACTGAACCCAAACTGTTTTGCCAGATTTATTGAAACCAGGCTTATCACTAGAACTATAAAAATTACATTCGCTGATGACCCATTTGGAAGTTATTTTAGATTTCATGCAGTATTACCTCTCATCATCCCATTCTTTCCTTTGATTCTTCAGTATTCATCCAGGAACCCCTTGGAGTTTGATGTTCTCCACTGAACTTTAATTGTGTGAAAGTTTGTTCAGGGAAATTATGCATGTAAGTGTCGATGTAACATAAATGAAGCATTACGATACAAGACTTATATTGGTATTTCTTTCATCATGGTTTAAAACTTAGTCTACTCAAGTAATAAAGTGCAGTCAAAATGTAGAAACAAGGACTGCAGATGATGGTTTACCAAGGAAAGACATAAAATGCTGGAGTAATTCAGTGGGTTAGGCGGCATCCCAGGGGAACACAGATAGGTGACCTTTAGGGTCAGGAACCTTCTTCAGTCTGAGCACCAAGGAAAGACACAAAATGCTGGAGTAACTCAGCAGGTCAAGCAGCATTTTTGCAGAACATGGATATGTGATGTTTTGGGTTGGGACACGTCTTCAGACTGATCTAAGGAAGGACACAAAATGTTGGAGTAACTCAACTGGTCAGGAAGCATCCCTGGAAAAGATAGATAAGGTGACGTTCCGGGTTAGGACCCGTGTTCAGACCAGAAGAAACACAAAATGCTGGAGTAATTCAACCGGTCAGGCAATATCTCTGAAGAACATGGATAGGTGACGTTTCGGTTAGGGACACTTCTTCAGACTTATGTGTGATCTTTATACTGAATAAAGTGCAGCTTCTTCTGATAGGCTCTAGTTCTTCTGTGCACTTGATGTGGTTGGTAAGAAGATCTACTATAAACAGTGACTACTCTTCAAAAGTGATTCATTACCTCTGGGGCTTTTGAGGGCACCCTGAAAAGTTTGTGAAAGATGCTGTAAGCCATTCTTTTAGACGTCCAGCTATCCAATACAAATACAGGCATCTTTTAATTGAGAGCCTGTTTCATGGACTGTTTTCTGGACTGAAACTTGCCTTAGCTACATTTTGAAAATGTATTCCAGCCTGCCTTGAAGTTTAATCGAAACTATCAGATAGATTAGCCAACCAGAGATTCTCCACAAACAGCTGTTATGGAACTTTAGCTTCTTCCCTGTTGTTATCAGACTTCTCCTAAACTAAAGTTGAAGTCCTGATCTCCCAATACCTCATTGAGGCCTGTGGACGTTTGTTTAATGTGTGCTTTTTTAGTAGCTGTAATACTATATTGCTGTAACACTATATTCTGCACTCTGGTATTTTTTCTCTTTGCACTACCTGTTGTACTTGCCTGCAGCATGATTGTACCCATGCATAGTATGATTTAACTGGAGAGCACGTAAACATATTTTGTCACTGTATCTCAGTACACCTGACAGTAATAAACCAGTACCAATCAATAACAATTAGATATTAATATTCAATTTAAATTTTAGTTCAGTGGACATGAATATTAATAAAACACTTGCAAGTTATGGGGCGAACATACAAACTGCAGACAGACAAGCACCCATAATTAGGATCGAAGCCGGGTCTCTGGCGCTGTAAGGCAGTAGCTCTACTGCTGCGCAACCAAAGTCACAAGTACCTTTGCTAAAGAAGACTCGGAGTGCTGGAGTAGCTCAGCGGGTCAGGCAGCATCTCAAGAGAACATGGATAAGCGATGCTACAGGTTGGGACCCTTCTTCAGACTCTAAAGAAGGAATGGATTATGTAATGGTATCCATTACATGATCAGGATAAGTTTAGCGGGATATGGGCCAAACACAGGCCGGTGGGACTAGTGTAGATGGGACATGTTGGTCGGTGTGGGCAAGTTGGGCCAATGGGCCTGTTTCCATGCTGTATGACTCTATGACTAAAGTCCCTGTCCCACTTAGGCGACTTTTTTGGTGACTACAGGCGACTAGGCTGTCGCCACATGGTCGCGGGGTGTTGCCTGTATGGTCATGAGTAGTCTCCTCAAGTCGCCTAAAGAGTCGTAATGTTTTTCTGGTCGCCGCTGGATTTTGAAATGTTCAAAACTTTTCGGCGACTGTGGGCTTGACGTAGCTTGTCTTCTCCTGTCGTAGGTGCTGTCGTAGGTTGTCACCGGGATGAAGCAGGTTGTCGCCAGGTGACGTTGGTTGTTGCCGGGTGCTGACTTCGGTGAATTCCATTGGCGATTACCTACTCCAACCAACGTCAACCCGCGACAGATACCGGCGACTGAATTGTCTTGAGTTGTCTTCAGTTGTCACAGACAGGGTTGTTGCTTGTCATAGCTTGTCATGGGTGGATGTAGGTTGTCGTAGGTTGTCGCCTGTTTGTCGTAGGTTGTCGTATGTGTGGTTGTAGGTGGACTTCCTAATGAGTCGCCGGGTGTCAGTAGCTTGCCGTAGCTTGAAGTTGACAAGGTGCTAGGTTGTCGTAGCTTGTGGTAGACATTGTCGTGGGGGGGGTCCAGTCGCCGCTTTTTCGGCGACCTGCTACAACTGTGACAGTCACCGGCAGTCGCCGAAAAAATCGCCTAAGTGGGACAGGCCCTTAAGGATCCCGACCCGAAACGTTGCCTATCCTTGCTCCTACTCCAGCACACTGTGTCTTTTGTAAACTAGGATCAGCAATTCCTTGTTTCTCCAACCTCTTTGCCAAGATCTCTTTGGCTAAAGTTTAATTCTATAGAACAATAGAATTTGTTTAATTCTGTTGCCTGGTTCCAGTGGAGTAGCACTTACGGCAGATAGCAATGTTGTAGTGGAATTCTCAGTGTGTAAAGTAAGAGGAGGCAGCAGCTGAAGTAATGACCTAATTATAGTTTCTTTGGAAGAAGCAAAAACAAAGTAATTACAAATTTCAGACATGTGTTATCCTAATCTGCTGAGCGTGTCTCTTGTTTTCACAGTAAATTTGTACAATTTCCTTAGTATTTAACCTTATGGACTCAAGCAAAGGCTGGCCTACTGTGTTGCTCAATTAGGGTAACTTACTGGCTACACTGAAAATGCTGTCACAGATAATGACCTTTGAAGGTCCATAACTTAATGATAGATTATCTCATTTGAATCATTATAACAATGTTGTTATTACATACTCTTTTTATAACCTTTTCCATGGTTCTTCAGGAGAATCTACTGCATTCATTAAGGTCCATTGAACGAGTTTTCTTTAATTAAAACAGGAAAATAATGTATTTTCCTCGATAGTTCTCCAGCAGAGAGGGAGCAAACAGGCTTGTTTCAAAGTTTCAAGTCAATCTCCCTCTTAATATCAGCTGTCTTGCACGTAATTGTCCTCTTTGTAAGGCATTGGAATGGGTGGAAGTAATTCATCTTGTTAAATCTGTTCTCGCTTCTCCTGGATGAACTCTTATCTCTGTTCATTGGTCACTCTTGGTCCATCAGTCCTAATAACTGTACCTAGCAAAGGTCTAGCAATGGAAAAATAAGAACCTGCAGATGTTGAAATCCTGAGCAAAAAACAAAGTGCTGGAGGAACTCAGTATTTGTTGAAGAAAATAGACAGATGATGTTTCGGGTCTGGACCTTTCTTGGATCTAGCAGTTCCCAGTTCAAATCGAATAGGGGCCTGTGGTTGTAAGGACATATTAGATAGAATGGGTTTACTCTCACTGAAAGATAGGAAGCTGAAGGGTGACTTAATAGAGATTTAGAACATTAAGAGGTGTGCAGATAGTACAGATAGGCTCTTTTTCCTGGGTCAGGCAGGTCTAGAACAAGTGGATGAAAATGAGAGGAGAGAAATTTAAAGGAGATCTGAGAGGTGTGTTTTTCACAGAGGTTGATGGTTATCTGGAAGAAGCTGCCAGAGGATGTGGTAAAGGTAAATATAATTATTTAGTTGACATTTGGACAGATACTTACAGGGAAGGTGTAGGGAAATGTGATATAATGCAGGCAAATGGGATTAGAGAAGGTAGACATCACGGTATACAAGGATTACTTGCCCCAAAAAGCCATTTCTGTGCTGTATGATTCTAAAAAGATCATTGCTATGACTATGCAAACATTGAGTTATTGAAGCGCGGAAAAGATAAAAGAATTAAATGTGAACGAAGATATGAGAGATTGGGGAAACCTTAGCATCACACCCGGTGGAATCAGTTGGGGAGATTCAACAGAGATTTAAACTATTTAATATTATTTTCAAAAGGGTTTGGTTTACATTTTTCAGTTCCAATTGTGCTAGTTTCAGCACATCTCATGGAGGCAATGACTTGTTTCCAGAGTTCATTATCCATTTATCTGTACATCATGAGTTGACCCTTTTAACTTCACTCTGATCTCGTTAGGATTATGAAATGCTGCAGCACTGTGCAACCCAGGTGGTTCTCAGTAGTTTTCCTGTTAATTTACGTCCCTGTCAATCTCCTCTGCTGAAGTTCCGTGGACTCCACAATCTGCAAGTGCCGAGCCTTCAGGGAGCTGGAACTATTGCCGCTCAGTATACCGTCGATAATGTAGACAAATAATGTGACTATTCACAAAAGATCCGTTAAAGAAAATAGACAAGAGGTTTGAGAATACGGCGAGATCGCTAAAACCTCAACAGAAGAGACGGATTTTAAAAAGAGCTCAGCAAAAAAGATGGAGAAGCAGAGAAGTCTGGAAAAGGGACCCAGAAGGTGAATCTAGGTGTCTAATCCATCAGCCACCTTGACCTATCATCTACCTCATTGGAGAGTCTGGGACTATCTTGTATTGGATTTTACTGGACTTTATCTTGCACTAAATGTTATTCCCTTATCCTCCATCTGTACACTGTGGACAGCTTTTATCGTAATCATGTTCAGTCTTTTCGCTGACTGGATAGCAGGCAACAAAAAAGTTTTTCACTGCACATCGGTACACGTGACAATAATAAACAAAACTAACTAAAACTAAACTAAACTAAAATTAATCACAGCCACGAAAGATGTGGTGAAGGGAAGATTTTAAAAAATGTGTTGTCAGAATGTTGGAAAGTTAAATGCTGGAGAATGAATAGAAATATTGGGCGGATGTGAACAGGATTAAATATGATTGGACAGGAACAAAAGGCTTTGTCTGTATTTGGTGCAGAAGAATCAGAACATGTTCTTTAGCAGATTTGTTTCTCCTATCCCCATGCACTAGCTGTGGAAGAAATGGTCCCCAAAAGTGTGACACTGTGGCCTGTCTTACCCTTGTCTGACATCTGCAGCTGCATGCAGTGTTTCTGGTAGGAGTCATAGAGTGATACATCGTGGAAACAGATCCTTCGGCCCATCTTGCCCACAACGACCAAGATGCCCCATCTACACTCGTTCCACCTGCCTGCTTTGGGCCCATATCCCTCTACACCCATCCTATCCATGTATCCATCTAAAGATTTCTTCAACGTTACGATAGTATGTTGCAGAGTTACCAGATATCCAGCGTCTGAAATATCGTGGCTCTTTTGTCGGCTCTTTAGACTGTCCATGTGCGCATGTTTGCTCAGTCTTGCAATGTACTGTATAAAGCATTCATTGATTGAACCAATTGGAGAAATGACTCAGGTAATTTTCTGTCATGTCACTGTTGGATCTAATTGATCTGAACCCTAAGTGCTTAATTTGCTTTTCTCATCAACTTATACAATTTGCTCAATTTAAACCAACAGACAACATTGCATCTTGTGTTGACACTGCACTCATCACCCCACTGAAACAACCCAGTAGTTAATCAAGTAATTGAAAGAAGGGTCCAGTGTGCATTATCTCAATTACAAACTACACCGTGTGGTGCCCAATATCTTGCAAATCGTTGTACAGAAGAAATGGCCAACACAGTTCATTGATGGGGCCTCAAGAGGCTGCAGACGTTGCAATCTGGAGCACCAAACAATATGCTGGAGCAACTCAGCAGGTCAAACTCAGCATCTGTGAGGTGGGTAGAAATGGTTGACGTTTCAAGTAGTCTTTTCTTTGACCAGATAGCAGGTAAACAAAATGTTTTCACTGCATCTCAGTACGTGACAATAATAAACCAAACTAAACTAAACGATTATCTTTCCTTCAGCATTACTCAAAATACATTTCCAAATGATTATGAACAAATGGTTGATGGAAAGGAATGGTTGATGTTTCAAACTGCTTTGTGTCTACTTTTTAACAGTCCATTGATTACCATTTAAAGTAGTGATATTCTTGGGTGGGTATCCTCTGGTATGTAAAGTGGGCATTGTTGTTCCTGAGAAACCATGGGTACAGAGAACAATATTACATGAATCAACAAGGGTCACAAGTTTCAAAATCTCCAACTCACCTTCCATTAAGCAAAAACTGCAGGAGGAACGGCAGCATCTGTGGAGGGAAATGGACAGACAATATTTTGGACCGGGATAAGTTTGTAAGTCTTAGAGCAGAAATAGGCCATTCGGCCCATAGAGTCTACTCCCCCATTCAATCACAGCTGATCTATCTTTCCCTCTCAACCCCATTCTCCTGCTTTCTCCTCTCTCCACCTTTAATACCCTTACTAATCAAGAACCTGACAATCTCTGCTTTAAAAATACCCAAATGACTTGGCCTCCACAGCTGTCTGCGGGTCCTTCTACAGTCTGATGGAGCAGAGGAGAGATGGCTGGTAGAAGGAGGTGATGGGAGGTTTGGGACAAGATTCCAGCATCTACAGTTTCTTGTGTCTTCCCTTTCATTAAACATTGAATGCTGCAGAGTTGCACTTCTCACACTCTGAGAGCCAATGAAGATTACTTGGATGTTTAGTTGAGCAAAATAAATACCCATTGAGTATCTTTATTAATTTTGAATTGCAGGCAATTTCTGCAGTGTTTTTGGCAAAAAGTCTGTATATTGATGCAATGCCTTTTAGTATTTGGAAGACTGCCTGATGCTGTACATTGGTTAGAGTTGCTGCAATGCGTTGGTCAAAGCTGCTGCATTTTGGAGATGACAGCCAAGCCTTCCAGGCTGGTTGAGCAGTTAAATGACATTAATTTTTCTGATATCATAGCTGTGACTACACTTCCAGATTACTGTATTAATTGATAAAAGCTTGGATTATCCCAAACTTGTTTAAGGCACTCTACAGATTCAGCTGTTAATAGTCATTTGTTCATGATGTTTTGTCCTTGCCCACCCACTGAAAGTTTCAACCTTTAGACTTTACTTCAGACTTCAGAGATACAGCACGGAAACAGAACATTCGGCCCACTGAGTCTGTGCCGACATGCAATCACCCCATACACTAACACTATACTACACACTAGGGACAATTTACAATTTTATCGAAGCCAATTAACCTACAGACTTGTACATTTAGTTTATTTTAGTTTAGTTTAGAGATGCAACGAGGAAACAGGCCCTTCGGCCCACCGAGTCCACGCCGACCAACAATCAACCCGTACGCTGACACTATCCTAGCCACGAGGGACAATTTCCAAATTTACTGGCCAATTAACCTACAAACCTGTACGTTTTTGGAGTGTGGGAGGGAACTGGAGCATCCGGAGAAAACCCACACAGTCACAGGGAGAAAGTATAAACTTCATACAGACAGCACCCATAATCAGGATTGAACCCGGGTCTCTGGTGCTGTAAGGCAGCAACTCTACCGCTGCGCCACTTTGCCGTCCCTTGAGCCTCTTAAATAGTTTTATTTTATTCTTTTTTTGGAGAGTCCAGGAGCCAGTTGAGAATGTGTGTGCATGTGAATTGATTTTCAGGTAGTTAATGCATATTGGTTCTTTCTTTCAATAAATTGCACCTCATCATCTCTCGACTGAAGGGACACAGTCTGTCACAACATGATTTACAGCATTGAATGTAAAAAGATGGTGCTGTGGAGGAAGCTCGTTTTGTGTACTGATCTGAAGAAGTCAATGGACTGGGATTCAACATGAAATTGACTTGTTCATTGTTCAGTTCGACTGGGAGTAAATTAAGCTGCAACCCAGTGGCAAGAACAGTGGCATATCTCACATCCCCAGTGACCTATGATCAATCCTGATCTCTGGTGCTGTCTGTTTGGAGTTTGCACCTTCTCCCTGTGACCACGTGGTTTTCCTCTGAATGCTCCTGCATTCAACAATGTGCAGGTTGATAGGTTAATTGGTCACTATAAATAGGCACACGATAAAATCTGGAAACGGTTGAGGATAACGTTGCGTAATGAGTGTAAGAGCGGCACAGTGGCGCTGCGGTAGAGTTGCTGCCTGACATCGCCAGAGACCAGGGTTCGATCCTGACTATGGGTGCTGTCTGTACGGAGTTTGTACGTTTTCCCTGTGGCCACGTTGGTTTTCACCTGGTGCTCCAGTTTCATCCCACACTTTAAATCATACAGGTTGTCAGCTAAATGGGTTTGGTTAAATTGTAAATTGTAACAGTGCAGTTGATTCTGATCACGGCAAAAAGCCACTAGAAGTCACATCAAACCTTTCGAAATTGTTGACACAAGGAACTCTAGATGCTGGTTTCCCAAAAAAGCGCAGGAGTAACTCAGTAGGTCAGGTAGCATCTCTGGAGAACATGGTTGACATTTCGGGTCGAGTCCTGACCCGAATCATCGACCAGGTCCTGCAGAGATACTGCCTGACCCACTGAATAACTCAAGCACTTTGTGTCTTCTTTCGAAATAGTTAATGGGTGTTCCTTAAACCACTGCAAGCTATGCTGAGGATCACAACATGATATCACGATAAAGGTTTTTCATGTAAATCAGCATCTACAGTTCACTGTGTCTCCATGGTTTAGCAACATTGGCTGGTTGGGGCTGAACAAGGGTCTCGACCCGAAACGTCACCCATTCCTTCTCTCCAGAGATGCTGCCTGACCTGCTGAGTTACTCCAGCATTTTGTGTCTACCTTGGCTGAGAAATTTGTTCCATTCAACTGGACAATTCTGGTCAAAGGTATCGATTCAATTGTTCAATTGCTCTTTTATTAATACATATACAAAGGTACAGTAAAATTATTATTTTTTGCATACAGATCAGTAATATTATTGCCATACGTAAATACAATACCCGGTTAATTACGGAATGCATAGAAACAGCCCACGGAGTCCATATGCAAGAATTGGCAGGTTTAGCATCACTTTCAGTCCCAGCTGCAGCTGGCCATAAAGGCCCTTTGCAGCCGCCATGATCCAGATCATCCCGCAAACTTTTGTCCCTCCCCTCGCCTTGAACCTTTGTGCTCTGGGGGTGCCTCCCACAGCCGACTTTGAGTGCGAGGCAGGTAAGACCCCCGGTCCTTCTTACCGGCCCTTTGTCCAGCATCCCACGCCATGGCCGACTCCCACTATCCTTCTCTCCGGTTCCCCATCTTCGGGGCGGGCAGGGGCAGGGGCCGGGCTCGGCAGCTTCCCTCTCCCTTTTACGGTGGGCAAGCCAGGCCTGCTGTCGGAGTACTGCCATGGCACACCCGGACCTTCTGTCGCACGCGGCTCGCTGAGACCTTGAATATCTGATGCGATTTGTATGTCGACCTTGCAGGAAATGCCATTGTTCATGCAATGTGATATGTGATACTTGACACGTGATACCAAGGAATGTCTGAGAGTGATGGGTACAACAATTAGCACCAGGCGAACTTCCAGCTGTAGTACAAGCTGTACCTCCAACCAAGCTTTTCTATTACAGTCACAACATTGGCATCCCCAGTAATATAGAAAATTACCCAGCTATCAAGCTGCGCTTACCACCCAGCAACCTGCTCTCCATGCCGTGACCTATTTTAGCCAGAACCATTTAGTTCCAAAAGTTATCACAGCCTTCATCCAAACATAGTCTAAAAATCTGACTTAAGGGCAGAGCTACTGCCTCACTGCACCAGAGACCCAGGTTTGATCCTGACCTTAGGTGCTATCTGTGTGGAGTTTGCATGTTCGCCCTAACCACGTGGGTCTCCTCCAGGTGCTCTGGTTTCCTGCCACATCCTAAGTATGGGTGGGTTTGTAGGTTAATTGTCCCCAGCATAAAATCTGGAAACGGTTGAGGATAACGTTGCGTAATGAGTGTAAGAGCGGCACAGTGGCGCTGCGGTAGAGTAGAGTTCTATTGAACAGGTAGCCTGAAGGGCCTGTTTCCATGCTGTATCTCTAAACTGAACTGCGGAGGTGACATGCTTATCTAAATAGTGCCTAAATGTGAGAATAGAGGACGGCACAGGGCTGGAGTTGCTGACTTACAGCGCCAGAGACCCAGGTTCAATCCTGGATACGGGTGCTGTCTGAACGGAGTTTGTACGTTCTCCCTGTGACCACTCGGATTTCCTTGGGTGCGATTTTCACCCACTCTCCATAGATGTACACGTTTGTAGTATAATTGGCTTGGTATAATTGTAAATTGTCCCAAGTGTGCGTAGGATCGAGGCTCGTACGCCGGATTCGCTAGTCGGTGCGGACCCGTTGGGCCAAAGTTCCTATTTCCGCGCTGTATCTCCAACCTAAACAAAACTAAACGTTCTGCTTACCTGGTACCAATCCCCTACATCTACTCATTTCACCCCTAATTAAAAAGTAGAAACAATTACCGCAGATGTTGGTTTACAAAAAAAGACACAAAGTGCTGGAGTGACTCAGCGGATCAGGCAGCATCTTTGGAGAACATGGATAGGTGACATTTCGGGTCGGGACTCGCTGAGTTAGACCAGTACTTTGTGTCACCTCGAATTAACCCCTCCATTCACCAGTTGCAAAAATCTCAATTGCACAAAATTCCTCAAGACTTCTTATATTGATAGAATAGTATATATTTTAATAGATTTTTTAAAGGATTAGGGGATTAAAATTATACACTAGACATCATGCCAAAATAGAATATGTGAAAACAATTAAAAATTTGGAGTTACGGCAATAAATTATTTTCTGTTTGTTAACTGTCTTTGACTTAGAGGGAGCAATTTATTTTGCATAATTGTAATTGGCAGCATTTTATTTATAATAGAACCAGAGTAGATCTTATAGCACCTAACACTTGGTATGCCATTCAATTCAATTGTGGCTGATCTGTATAAACCATTCATTAGCCTTAATATTTCTGCCTCCTTATATCGATCTCAGTTTTGAAACCACCCTAGAAAACAGAGGAATCAATGTTATCAAAGTGGTGAGGGCAAAAACTAGTAGATGAGGAACTGTTAAAACTCCACGTGCAAAGCTTTGCAAATGCTTGGAATGCTAATTGGATAAATTGGGATTTGTTGCTTTTTGTCGATCACCTGTCTCAGGTTAGGCCTGAAAGAAATGCCTGGTTTCTCAAATTATTTTCCTTCTTAACATGGCACATTTTGCACATGGGTGGGACTGGTCAGAGACTTGAAATGTGATTTAATCTGGCTCTTGAGAAAGTTGTAAATCTATGTAACTCATGTTTAATTTTAGCCTAGTTTAGAGATACAGAGCGGAAACAGGCCCTTCGGCTCACCGACTCCGCACTGAACAGCGATCAACCCATACACTAGCACTATCTTACATTTATACCAAGCTAATTAACCTGCAAACCTGTATGTCTTTGTAGTGTGGGAGGAAACCGGTGCATCTGGAGAAAACCCAAGTGGTCACAGGGAAAACAAACAAACTACGTACAGACAACATCTGTAGTCAGGATAGGACCCAGGTCTCTGGCGCAGTAACTCTACCGCTGCACCACCCCAAGGCAGGCAAATGCCATCAGTGTAGATAGTATAAGTAACACTTAGCATGGACGTGGAAGGACTCATTTCTGTGCTGCAGACTTCCATAGTTCTATGTATGATTCTTCCAGTTTCGAAAGAATTAGTTTCAGCTTGGAAACCTGTAAAGGGAAAATTAAGTCATTGTTATTGAAAGAAGGTGAGTAAAAATGAAGCTTGGAATAACTGGTAAGAAAGCTTTTAGTCAAGCAAATAATCACTGTCTTCTTGTCCAGCATCTAATCATGGTCTTGTGGTCCAGACCACTCCAAGTTCCAACAGTTATACTCCAAGTCTAACAATCAATGGGCTACTAATACCTGACATTATTGTTTAATGAAAAGGACTGTCACCAACACCAACATTTTTCACTGTACACTGATTTTTACCATGCACCCATCTTATTGTACTGGGAATGGCAATATTCAGGAAAACAATTGAACTGTCCTCTCACTGTCGTTTGATGGATTGTTTCTAAGTGCTTCCAGAGATGGTGGTTGATTTATTTTTCAGAAATTGTATCCTCTAGAGATGAACTGATTCAATCTCTTAAGATTTGTTATTGTTGTTGAAATCTGTGAACCCATACTATTACATGTTACACAATATTTAAAAAAAGACTACAGTGAGGCCAAGGAATGAATGAGAGGCAGAGAAGTAGCTGCTTTCTCATCACAAAGCTTCCTCCTCCTCGCTCGCATTCTTTCATGAACTTGTGTATATACATTTAACACATTTTACATAATAAAATGCTAAAGGTGCCATACAGGTCAAAAGCAGTGACATTTTGTAACAAAGTCTCAAGGTAATCAAAAATGCAGTTTACTATCATCACTTAAATAGACCATTCAGATTACTTTAGTTTAGTTTATTGTCACATGTAAAAGCTTTTGTTGCAAGCTAATCAGTCAGCAGAAAGACAATTTGGTTGTTACTTGTGTTTTTGCTCCATCCGAGCTCATCTAACACCCCCCAATTTTTTCACTTGCTTTCTCCCTCCTGCCTTTAAATGTACTTCCTATGAGGGGGGGAAGGGAGGGGGTGCAGGAGTTACTTGAAAGTAGGGAAATCAACATTGGGAATGGATATGTGACATTCCGGTTGGAACCCATCTTCAGACTGATTGTAATAGTGGGGGAAAAGCTGGAAATGAGGTGGAAGCTGTTCAAAGCCTGACAAGTGAAAGGTGGATACAAGTAAGTTGGTGGGGGGAGGGGGGGGGGGGTTTGAGGGGTTCATTGTCAGATGGGCTGATGGGTGGAGCAAGTGACTTGCTTCAAATGAATTCATCCACCACAATCTGCATAAAATTGGAGTTTGGAACCAGCTGCCTTTGGTTTTCACTGGCAAATAATGGGGCCAACTTGGACATGTCATATCAATGAATGATAAGAATAAAAAAATTACACTGTTACTGATCCTTTGAGTTTTGTTTAGTTCAATTTAGCTGAAGGTTACAGCCTGCAAACAGCTCTTCGTCCCACCAAACCCACGCTGACCATCAGTCACCCATTCACACCTGTTTTATGTTATCTCATTTTCTCGTCCACTCCCTACACACTTGGAGCAATTTATAGGTGACCACTGAACCTACAAACCCGTACGTCTTTAGGATGTGGGAGGAAACCAAAGCACCTGGATGAAACCTATGTGGTCACAGGGAGAACATGCAAACCTCACATATACAACACCCGGGGTCAGGATCGAACCCAGGACTCCAGTGTGGCGAGGCAGCGACTCTACCAGCTGCACCACTTTGGCATCCATTCAAGAAAGAAACTTGCCTCATTTATTTAGAGAATTATTGGCACAGTGGCACAGCGCCAGAGACACAGGCTCGATCCTGACCATGGGTGTTGTCTGTACGGAGATTTTATGTTCTCCCTGTAACCGCGTGAGTTTTCACCGGGTGCTCCGGTTTCCTCCCACAATCCAAAGACGTACAGGTTTGCAGGTTAATTGGCTTTGGTAAAAAATTGTAAAAATTATCCCCAGTGCATTGGATAATGGTAGTAATCGCTGATTGGCACGGATTTGGAGGGCCAAAGGGTCTGGTTCCATGCTGTATCACTAAATTAAATTAAATAAACAAAAAGAAAAGTTTGAAAAGCAGTATTATCTCATTTGCTAATTCCTCCGCGCTCAAGTAAAGGAACCATTCATCTGTCAGAAAAACTTCCTTCCGACCCCACAAAACCAGGAATCCATGTCGCATTTTCAGATGTACATAATTGCACATGCACCATAAATCACCAGCAAACAGTGTGATTATGCCCTCCAGAAAAAATGGGCTGCTGTGTTTATGGGATTCTTCATTTTGCAGTTTAGAAAAATCTGATATAAAGCAGTGGGGGGAGTATAATTACAACCTTAAATTAGTATAATGATTGTTTACTTTAAAAAAAAACCATTGTCGGCAAACTGACAAATTCCTTGGCAAGTTGTGTGCAGATGTGGAAATGTTGGATATTCCAGTTAACGATAACAAATAGTTTAAACAATTGAATTCTACCACTGTCCCTGTCACAGCTGCTTGAGACTAAATGTGATTAATATGAATAAAAGTTGCCAGTGTTTTTATCCCTCTGTTTACAGAGTGTAAACTTCCCATTAATCATTGCTTGCTCTAATGGAGTGGCCAACACACAGCTCCTTTACTGCTGGAGATAAGTGACTTGTGACATTTTTCTTTTATTAAACGACTTTATATATTTTTTGCTGGGTGATTTTGTAATCATGAGCTTCCCTACTCGGGTAGAATAACGTGAACTTCTTTCCCTGGGAGTTGCAGGAAGGGGCAAAAGATCTTCTGACGGTGGGAATTTTTTTAAGGCAACAGAGCTGAAGGCTGTGGAAGATCATATAATGTGGGATTCCATGGTTTCTATCCCAGATGTTTCTTTGACATGTCAGAAATGTTACGTTTATGTAGCTTGCTTCAAAGAAAACAAGCCAGTTGTAACTAGCTTGCCTGAGTTTCAAGTGTAACATGGTGCTTTGAGGCAATAATAAGGCAATCTCAATAATAAAAAATAAGGCAATCTTTTTATTTCAATGCAATAACTAACACAATTCACATGTTAGGGGATCACCAAAAGCTAAGATACGCAGCTGGTCATGTTGCTGCCTCACTGCGCTGGAGACCCGGGTTCGATCCCGGGTGTTGGCTGTGTGGAGTTTGCATGTTCTCCTGAGTACCTCCGGGTGCTGCGGTTTCCTCCAATGTCCCAAAGATGTGCAGGTTTGTAGGTTAATTGGCCTCTGTAAATTGCACCTCGTGTGTAGGGAGTGTATGTAAAGGTGGGATAACATAGACCAATGTGAGCGGGTGATCAATGATAGGCGTGGACTCGGTGGGCAGAGAAGCCTGTTTCCATGCTGTTTCTCAAAACTAAGTTCTCCCAGCAGGCTCACACGCTTCAGAGCACCTCTGAATCTCTAAGCAAGTTCCCCACTCACCTCCTTAGCTGTCATTCAGTTTCTTTCTTTAACTGTTTTCTTTTGTTGTTATTTTTTCTTGCTCTTTCATCTTCTCTACTTTGCATCTATTTAGCCTAATCTTTCTTGGTTGATTGCTGAACACATTTGAGTACAATCAGAGTCAATGCATCAACTTCCCACAGGCATTTCATTATTTTTGAGGAGTATTTTTCTTTGCATAGAACGGGCTTGTTATTTACATTTGCAGCCCTCCTTGCAAAGTTAATAACCAAATGAATGGCAAATGTTGATGACGATAAAAGCAGGGAAGCAGCCCCTCCAGCCCACCATGTCCCACTGACCGTCAATTACCCGTTCACACCAGTTCTATGTTATCCCACTTTCTCATCCACTCTCCACACACTAGGAGCAATTCATTTGGGCCAATTAACCAACAAATTCACATGTGTTTAGGGGGTGGGAGGAAACCGGAATTCCTAGAGGATGGTCCACAGGGACAAGTTGCAAACTCCACAAACACAACAATCGAGCTCAGGATCGAACCTGCAACTCTGGTGCTGTGAGTCAATAGCTCTACCAGCTGCGCCACTGTGCAGCCTCTGTGCCGCTGTATGTTCGTTTCAAACTTGATGGGAAATCTTTGATGTATACAACTTTCCCATCACTATATACAGTAGTTTGCTTATGCAGGTGCCATTATCTTTATTTTTGTTTCTTTTTGGTTATTCTCTTCCCGCTGGGCTTTTCTTTTGTGAATATGCATCCACTGACGTCAAATTCTTGGGAACAGGATAGACTGCCAGATGTCCTGTAGGGCTGAGACAGTTTATTACGAGCAGGTGTTGAAGAGGCTTCAGTGATATCTCTAATTCTCTTCATACAATGTGACAGGAATGTATCTGGCCTCCACATAAACCTCCCTGCAGCAAGCCAGCTGCAAGGAAGAGAAAATTGCATTTTTGTAGCACCTGTCACAAACCTGAGAACTCCCAGAATACTATACAGTTAATGAAATGTGTAATCATTGATCCAGAATTTCTGGTTTGCAGCAAAGCAACAATGCTTTCTGTTCACTTTGAAGAAAGCTCCCCATCTAGTTCAGTTATCAGATCAGTTAGATCCCTGGAATCCAATGTCGGTCATGTCATCGAATTGCCTCTGCAACATGTACATTTTTTCACAAGCCAAGAAACAACTTTTAAACATTATACCTTGTTTACAGTGAGCAGAGGGGGATTCGGCACTGGCATCGCTGGCTGAACGATGATGCATGTGTCGGAGGGGTGGGGGGGGGGGGCCGGGGGGAGAGGGGGGAGAGGGAAGAGGAGAATTGCATAAGGGCCTGTCCCACTTACGCGATTTTTTCGGAGACTGCTGGCACCCGTCATAGTCGCAGCAGGTCACCGAATTTTTCAACATGTTGAAAATCCAGCGGCGACCAGAAAAAGGCACGACACTTTGGGCGACTACTCACGACCATACAGGCCTCACCGCGCGACACTTGCTGCCTCTGAGTGGAGTTTGCACGTTCTCCCTGTGACCTCATGGGTTTCCTGTGGATGCTCCGATTTCCTCCCACATCCCAAAGACATATGGGTTTGTAGATTAATTGGCCTCTGTATATTACCCCTGATGTGTAGGGAGTGGATGAGAAAGTGGGATAACATAGAACTGGTGTGTACCGATGATCGATGGCTGGCGTGGACTTGGTGGGCCGAAGAGCCTGTTTGCTTGCTGTATCTTAATCAATCAAAGCTTGGGATATGCATATGTCTGCAGGTAAAAATTGAAAGATGAAACTTCAGGGGAAAATCTTCATTTTAAAATATTTATTTAAAGGAATTACTGTATGCATATAGAAAGTTTGCTAAGTAATAATTATGATTTATTTGATAATTAAATAGCTTCTTAGATCTCATGAAACTCAATGTAAGATTTTCAGGATGTTTCAGGATGTGGGAATAGTTTGTATGTATCGTAAATTCACATCAATTCAACTAATTTTGGCTTGATTCCTGCAGAGAAGATCGCAGTGTAGTCTGTGAAGTACCATATCACTGATAGCAATCTTGGGATTATCTTGTATATTGAAAATCCTAAAATTACCAGGAATAATGACAACATTATTATCAATGCTAAATCAGTCTGAAGAAGGGCCCCGACCCGAAACGCCACCTATCCATGTTCTCCAGAGGTGCTGCCTGACCTGCTGAGTTACTCCAGCCCTTTGTGTTCTTTAGTGTAAACCAGCATCTTCAGTTCCTTGTTTCTAAATCTGGCTCATTGCACTTAGACTGGGACCTCAGCCATGTGGGAAATGCTGACAGATTGGATGTAATTTTCCAGTTACAAACATTAAAACAGGTGTTAAATACTCAGAACTTGGGACCAAATTTGTGGAGTTCTTTATTTTCTATATATTTTCCCCTCTGGTTTTCCTATCTATTTCTTAAGCTGTTAAATTAGAATGAAAGAATTGGAGCGTTGCACATTCAAAGCTTTCACAGAAACCAAATTCCCAAGAGTTTCATGTAAACAATATCCCACTGTGTGTGGCTGATTGATTGAGACAAATATACAATTAATGAAAGTGTAAAGAGTTAAAAGTAGATTATAGCCACTGTAATTAAAGTTAACTGGGAACAGGCAGCTGATCATTTTGGTATGGGTTTGACTGTGGTACTGCAGTATTTTCTTACACAATGCTACACATTTTCTTCCAATACTGTGGACGGGAAGCATTTTTAAATTCATGATATCAATGGATATTAGTTCTGCATGCTTGAAGGCAGGTCAGGAGGCAAGTGAGACATTTTTTTATTTCTATTTTTTATTTTTTATTTTTTCTTACCGACAGTTCCCTCCCCTCTACTTTCAGTCTGAATAAGGGTCACGACCCACAACGTCACCCATCCTTATTCTCCAGAGATGCTGCCTGACCCGCTGAGTTACTCCAGTACTTTGCATGTCTATGACTTTGACCAATCTCATTCCACGTTGTTATTTGGACTGTAAATTTTGAGGGCACAACAGTGCAGCTGGTTGACCTACCGTTTTTCGCAGCTGCAGAAACCAGGGTTCAATCCTGACCTCTGGCACTGTCTGCGTGAAGTTTGCACAATCTCCCTGTAGCTGCATGGGCTTCCTCCATAAGGCCATTAAACATTGGAGCAGAATTAGGCCATTCATACCATCAAGTCTGCTCTGCCATTCGATCATGGCTGATCTACTTTTCCCTCTCAACATTCTCCTGCTTTCTCTCCGTAACCTTTGAAGCCCTTACTAATCAAGAACCTGTCAATCTCCGCTTTAAAAATACACATTGACTTGGCCTCCATCGGCTTTTGGGACAATGAATTCCACAGATCCATCACCCACTGGATAAAAAAATTCCTCATCATCTTCATTCTGAAGGTACATCCTTTTATTCTCAGGCTGTGCACACTGGTCCTAGACTCTCCCATGACTTGAAACATCCTCTCCACATCCACTCTATCTTGGCCTTTCATTATTTGATAGTTTCCTCTCATGTCCAAAGACATTCAGGTTCTTCCATTAATTGCCGAATAGAAGTTGCCTCAAGTCTGTGGATGAAGGAGTCTGAAGGAGCTGATGTGGAGAGAGTAAAGCAGTATTAAGGTAGGATTAGAGTATACAGATGCTTGATGGTGAAAATAGACTCAGTGGGCCCAAAGCCATGATTCTATGCTGTCTGACTCTAAAGTAAATGATTATAAAGTAATTGAGACAATGTGCAGATACTGGAAGTCTGAAATAAAACCAAAATGTTGGAGATACTCAGCAGAAAGGCATCATCTTGCGAGAGATGAGCAGAATATCAACAAATTGTAAAACTAAACACATTTTATATTGCAGAGGAAGGGGAAGAGGTGAAATGAACTTCTGAATGCCATTGATACGGCGGAGACTAAGGCCCTGTCCCACTTACGTGTCCTTGGCACGCAAATTACGCGACCTCGTCGTCGCGTTGAGGCGCACGGGCATCGTGTGGCCGTGCGTGGCCGGTCCCACTGAGAAGCGCGGAGGGGTATGGAGTTGTGCACGGTATCGCGCGGCCCTCCGAAAATTTTGTAGCGAACAAAATCTTTGCGCGCCACCGGCCTGTCACGTAACTGACGGCCAAAGTGGGACAAAGAATCTGGCGCGACGCAACGTCTCACCTCCAACAGCAGCAGAAGCAGGCAAATGATCGCCGAACTCGGCCTGGGCTCACGGCCGTTGCGGTCCGGATCCGTCCCCACTTCTACTCCCAGAGCGGGGCCAAGAAAATTGAAGATAGACACAAAATGCAGAAGTAACTCAGCGGGACTGGCAGCATCTCTGGAGTTAAGGAATGGATGACGTTTCGGGTCAAGACACTTCTTTCAGACTGAAGAAGGGTCTTGACCCGAAACATCACCCATTGCTTCTCTCCAGAGATGCTGCCGGTCCCGCTGAGTTACTCCTGCATTTTGTGTCCATCTTCAAATGACGTCACGCGCTCGTAAGTGGGACAGGGGCTTAAGAAATGAATGGCACTGAAGAGGGAGACTGCCAAAGGTTTGTTCATTGCAGGTGATGAGAGCAGATGAATGAAAATGGAGAAGGAGTGAAAATGCTGAAACATGTATCTCACCAACAAACTGCCATCATAGGGTAATGAATAGGTTCTGTTTTTAAAAGGCCTGTCTCACGAGTCTGCGGTCTATGGCGGCGAAACGGGAGGAATCTGCCGCCATAGACCGCGCACTCGTGAGAAAGTACAATTCCCGGGCCGTGCGGCGGTGTTCCCAACACCGCGCGGTGCTAAAATAAAAACGACAATGTCCAAAACAAAATACTCACCGCACAACCTCCACCAGTGATGCACGAGTGCGCACGGCCGCTCGCACGGGCCGCCGCCAGTGTGGGTCGAGCGCCGTTCGTCAAACCTCCTCTGCCACAGCCTCCGCCAGTGACGCACGTGCCGCCGCCAGTGAGGCACGTGTGCTGCGCGGCCGCAGTCACAGCCACTGCTACAGCGCCGCGATCAGGATGGCCGCCGCCACAGCCGCCGCTGGTGAGTCACGTGCGGCGGGCCGACATCATCGCAGTCGGCCCGCCCTTTTTTTACTTACCGCAAGCACGTGGGACCCGCCGTGTTTGAATTAACTCGGCCCCCGCGCAACATCCGTGAGGCGCTCCGGTGGATAGGCTCGACGCTCTCGCCGTTGCCGCGCGGTCCTCGCTACCGGCGATGCCGCGCTTCACCGCCGATGACCGCAAACAGGTAAGACAGAGCCTTAACTTGGTTATGGGCCAAACCGCAGGCAGGTCAGACTAGAGTAGGTGGGGCATGTTGTCGGCTTTGGCAAGTTGGGCTGAAGGGCCTGTTTCCGTGCTGTATGACTCTATGGCTCCAGAGATGCTGTATGACTCTATGGCTCCATGACTTTACAGATGTTCATACGATGATTTTGTCCGTAAAATGGAAAATGCACAAAAATCACATGATATGGTAACCATAGGCCCACAGTATTGTAATGAATGGTATCCAAACTGCCCAGTTGGCTTGTAATCGCATCACTAATGTCACAACATAACCTGCTCAACATGTTTGCTGTGTTTCGACATAGATAGGAGGATATTCAAAACAACAAATGAATCTATGACCTAATCATTGGGACTTGGAACAGCCATTTGCTTGAGACCTAAGGTCAGCTTTTAAAGCTGTGTGACCCACTTGGCCAAGCCTTGTCTGCTTTTTAGGAGGAATTCTGGTGGACATGGTGAGAGATTTCAAACTGGGAACCGAGGAGAATGAAAGAGACTGTCCCTGCTGGGGCTTCATCTCTTGCTGAACTACTTTGGAGTAAAACTGATGGTGATTAAAAAGACTTTTAACCACCAGGTGAAAGATAGGCGATGGTGAAGACCTATCAGGAGCAAACAAAAACCGATAGCCTGATATGAAATGCTTTGGATATATGATCAATGGATAGATAACACATAGATCAGCAACTCTAGTGCCATTATTAAGGTCTATATATAATAAATTCTTGTGAGGATTTTGCAGTACATAGAAACTCATTATAAATAAATCTTGCGGGATTTTGCTAAAACACATACAAGTAATTCAACTAGGGTTCTCCTTTGTTCTTGTAATGCTATAAATTAAATTGTTGCTCAGGATTTTGGACACATTGCTGAATTTGCTAGTCAAGCACATTCTTGGCATTATTGCTGAATTTAACATTTGTGAATCACTGACCAGTATTTATGCTTTGTAAAGTTACCTTTTATCTTTTTTTCCATTTACTTTTATTTAATAGCATTAAATCGTTTTTTTGTTAATTTGTACATGTCTGTTTATATTCTGGTCACATAGAAACAGAAGGATGATGTTCAGTCCTTTGACCTTTTTCACCATTCAATGCAACAGAGACTAATCTGTGAAATATCTCTATACATATTTCTTTTCCTGATATATCCTTTGAAACCGTCAAAGAACTATGTAGCAGATAAAATAAACAGCACCTTTGGCTCAAATGTCCATCGACTGTGTACGCTAATAATTTGCCTGCATTAAGCCCATATCCCTCTAGTCCTTTCCCATCCAAGTATCTGTCTAAGTGCCTTTTAAATATTGTAATTGTATCTGCCTCTTCCTCTGGCAGCTAGTTCTATGTAACAACCACACTCTGTGTGAACAATTTGCTTGTCCGATCTCCTTCAAATGAGAGATCACCTTAAACCCATCCCTATAGTTTTAGACTCCCTGACCCAAAAAAAAGATGACCTATGACTATCATAATTTTATAAACCTCTGTAAGGTTACTCTTCAACCTCCTACATAACAGTGAAAATAAAGCCAGCCTTTCCGTTCACTCCTTATAAATAATGCACCCAATTCAAGGGAACATCCTCGACTCAACTCTTCCTGGCAGCATCTCTGGAGAAAAAGGATGGGTGACGTTTCGGGTCGGATCCTTTCTTCACTCTGGTACACTGTGCGACCTGACCAATGCTTTATACAGCTCCAACATGACATCCCAACTCTTATATTCCATGCTTAAAGCTATGAAGGCAAACAATCTGAATGCCTTCTTCATAACCCTACCCTCCTGTGTCACCATTTTCAGGGAGGTATGAACTCACACCCCAAGATCATAAAATATAGGAGCTGAATTAGGCCACTCAGCCCGTCGAGTCTGCTCCGCCACTTAATCATGCCTGATGTATTTTCCCTCTCAACCGCGATCTCCTGCCATCTCCCCGTAACCTTTGACACCCTTATTAATCTAGAACCTATCAATACCAAATGACTTGGCCTCCACAGTCATTTGTGGCAATGATTTCAACAGATCCACCACCCACTAGCTAAAGAATTTCCTCCTCACCTCCATTCTAAAGGTATGTCCTGTTATTCTGAGGCTGTGCCTGCTGGTCAGAGACTCTCCCACTACTGGAAACATTCTCTCCACATCCACTCTATCAAGGCCTTTCATTATTTGGTAGCTTTCAATGAGATCCCCGCTCATCCTTCTAAACTCCAGCGAGTAGAAGCCGAGAGCCATGAAACGCTCCTCATAAGGTCCCAGCCATTTACTGTATATGTCATGTTTGTGTTTAATATCCCAAAACACATTACCTCACACTTGTCTGGATTAAATTCCATCTTTCACCCATCTGTCCAATTGCTGTCTGTCACTCTGTATCCGTTCACAAATGTTTGCGCTGTATATTACTCCACCAATGTTATGTCATTAACATACTTTGTAATTAATCCATCTGCATTCTCATCCAAGTCACTTATATATACGACAAACAACAATAGTCCCAGCACTGATCCCTGCGGTACATCACTGGTAATAGACTTCCGATCAGATAATCCCTTCTTAACCACTAACCCCTGCCTCCTAACACCAAGCCAAATTCTTTCCAAATGCTCGTTTCCTCCTACATCCCAATGACATGTAGGTAACCCCAATCTCTCTTTAATAAAATGCTGAAAATATCCAAGGTCTAAAATATCCATTATCCAAAATATTGGGGCAGGCAAGCTGTAGAATTGCTGCCTCACAGCGCCAAAGACCCGGGTTCGATCCTGACTATGGGTGCCGTCTGTACGGAGTTTGTACATTACCCTGTTACTGTGTGGGTTTTCTCCTGGTGTTCCGTTTTCAACCCACACTCCAAAGATGCACAGGTTTGTAGGTTAATTGGCTTCAGTAAAATTGTAAATTGTCCCTAGTGTGTAGGATAACGCTGGTCTATGGGGTGATCAATATTCGGCGCGGTCTCGGTGGGCCAAAGGGCCTGTTTCTGCGCTGTATCTCTTAAGTCTAAAGTAAAGTCTAAAGTCTGCAGATCAAGTGGTCTGACAATTACTTGTTTTACCACATTTGTAATCAGAAGAATAAGCAACATGGGTACAATGGCCACGTTATATTACTTCATTAGTTGCTCTTACATTTAGAACAAAACATAAAAAAAGAAAGCACAATACAGAGCACACATTGACGCTGTGACCAACCATGAAATAATGACTTGACAAAGAACCAGCCACAATGGACAATGAAGTATCTCCCTGGTGATGTAACCATAAAGCAAGCAAGCAATAAATGAAGAACTTACAACACTGGCTAAAGATAAGTTCTGAATGTGTCTCTAACATCAAAATGACATATTAGGTGCAGATGCCAGGAGCACATTTAAACAAAAAAGATGCACTACTGTTCTGATGGTTAATTAAGACAATGGGTCAAATGTTAACAATCATGAATCAATTCTGTCTTTGGATACCAAAGTAATATGTCAGCACAGTCATTATTAGTTTCATTCATTCGATTCAGCACATTTTTGTAAAATTCAGGATAGCTAGAAATGGCAATGGGGAAAAAGAACACTATACCACTCAGTTTAAAAGGTGGAGGGGATAGGGGAAGGATAGAAGATGTAAACTGATTTGGAGAGGCATTGGAGAAGGCAAATTGAGCAAAATGCTTGTGCACAGCTGGAGAAGGGAATGAACATAATCATTTTAGCTGCCTTGACTGTTGTAAACCCCTAAGAGATCTCTGTGTTCCTCCAATCCGACAGCACTGGCTTGCAACTGCTGACAGTGTCTTCAGTTTTTTACATCCTAGGTCTGGTTTCCTTTTCTAAATCGCTGTTGCTGACGCTTCCATTAAGGCACTTCATCAACCTTATTTAATTTGACATGAAACGTAAAGTGGAGTAACTCACCGTGTTCAGGCAACATCTCTGGAGGGAATGGACAGGCAACGTTTTGAGTTGGGACACTTTATTTAAATTGGCATGTGGCTACCTGTCTTAATTATGCCTTGTTTAGGTCAGACACATATTTCAACTACTTTATAAATGCGCATTATCAATCGTCATAGAAAGATACAGCATGGAAACAGGCCCTTCGGCCCACCTAATCCACACTGACCATCGATCACCCATTCACACTAGTTCGATTTTATCCTACTTTCGCATTCCTACATGCTAGGGACAATTTAAAGAGGCCAATTAACCTACAAACCTGCACATTTTTGGAATGTGTGGTGGAAACCCAGGCGGTCACAGAGAGAACTCCACACAGTCAGTACCCGAGGTTTAGGATCAAACCCGGGTCACTGGCGCTCTACCAGCTGCGCCACTGTGCCACTGTAAGTTGTTGTAGACAGTTGATTAGTTTAAACAAGATAAGGAGCAGGGATTTTGCAAGGAGCAATAGCATTTTTCTTCGATATTTGTACCATCTTGGAGTCTCTGGGTACTGGCAAAAAGCTCTGTTATTTTGCCATTTTTGACTTGAATACTGTTTGAAAATAGCAGTATAACAGGATCTTAAATAAAGAATCAAATAGATCACTCAACCATCCTAAAGAGATGGGTCCAACTCACTGTCGCTGGATTTGTCCTCATTTCAAAGCTACCAAATGTCAGGTGAGTTTTATCTCTGACTCAAATGAGGTAACTTTGGTCACTTTCATCTTTAACGCTGCCTTTAACAAAACAAAGATCTTTTTTTGTCTCAGTCTGTGCCTGCATTATTGTCTTGTGCGCAAGTTGTGACCTTTCCATGTTTCCTCCGTTGAGCTTGTAACAGTAATGAGTTACTGAGATGTTGCAAGACTTGAGTAACGATTCCTCCAACACTCCCCTCCAGCTACACATGATAGAAAGAATTAAGAAAAGTTATTCTTTTTTCTTTCAATCTTGACGTTTCAAAGCACCTCACAACCAGTGAAGTCAAAGGTAAAAAAGGAGGAAGCTTGGCAGCTTGTTGTGCACAGCAAGATCCCACAATCCAGGGCGGCACAGGGACCCAGCAGGTAGACCGCTGCCTCACAGTGCCAGAGACCCAGGTTCAATCCTGACCTCAGCTGCTATCTGTGCGGAGTTTCCGCATTCTCCCTGGGTTTCCTCCGGATGCTCCAGCTTTCTCCCACATTTCAAAGTATGTGAATTGTAAATTGTCCCTCGTGTGTTGGGAGTGGATACGAAAGTGTGATAACAGAAATAGTATGAACAGGTGGTCGGTGTGGTGGATACAGTCGGCCGAACAGCCTGTTTCCATGTTTTTTTCTTTCAATCAATCTTTCATTTTGGTAATAGGACACAAGGTACTGGAGTAAGTCAGCGGGTCAGACAGCATCACTGGAGATCATGGATAGGTGATGTTTCAGGTCGGGACCTTTCTTCGGGGACTAAAGAAGGATCCTGACCGGAAAAGCAAGCTATCCATGTTCTCCAGAGATGCTGTCAGACCTGTTGTGTTACTCCAGCACTTTGTGCCCTTTTATGTAAACCAAACTGTACAGTTCAATGTTTCTACGCCTTCATGTTTGTCATGTTGTTTAAATGTTGACTATTGACAATATTGATAATTGACAGTATGGACCAGAGTAATTTCCTCTCCTCTGCTTTGATAAAGTTCCAGGGATCATATACATCCACCAAGAGAGATGGTTTGGAAAGATAGTGCCTCTGGCGATGAGAACTCCCTTAATACTGCATTGAGACACCAGTCAAAGATTCTGTGCTCGAGTTTCCGGACTGGAACTTGATCCATAACATTCAGACTCAGAGCCCAGAGCTCTACCAACCTAGATATCCACCTGGATTTCCTTTCAAAAAAGTAAAGAGGGTTTTATTCTCATATGTCCCAAAACAGACCAATGCAATTCTTACCTGCAGCAGCACAACCAATATGTAAACAAAGTACTCAGTGCATCAGTGGGGGAAAAAGCAGAAATCGACGTAGGAAGGTCTTTAGCTGCATTGCTGACCAAATCTGTTCTTTCTTCTGTCAGTCTGAAGAAGGATCCTGACCTGAAATGTTCCCTCTGTCCTATCCCTCCAGAGATGCTGAGTTCCTCCAGCGTTTTGTGTTTTGCTCAAGATTTGCTTTGTGTGTGCTGTTGAGACCACATTTGGAATATGGTGAGCAGTTTTGGGCCCCATTTCCAAAGAGGAATATGCTAGTGTTGGACAGGGTCAAGAGGAGGTTTCCGAGAATAATCCCGGGGATGATTGGGTTAACATTTGATGGCTCTAGGCCAGTACTCGTCTGAATTTTGAAGGATGAGGGGGAACCTCATTGAAACCTAGCAGATAATGAAAGGACTAGAAAGAGTGAATGTACAGAGGATGTCTCCAGTAGTGGGTGAGTCTAGGACCAGAGGGCCTAGTCTCAGAATAAATGAACGTACCTTTATAATGGAGATGAGGAGGAATTTCTTTAGCTAGAGGGTTGTAAATATGTGGAATTCATTGCCACAGATGGCTGTGGAGACCAAGACATTGGTTTTTTTAAGCGGTGATTGATAGTTTCTTGATTAATAAGGGTGTCAAAGGTTATGAAGAGAAAGCAGAAGAATGGAGTTGAGATGGAAAAATAGATCAGTCACGATCAAAAGGTGGAGCTGACTCGATGGGCCGAATGGCTAATTCTGCTCCTATGTCTTATGAAGTTATGAACTTATTCCTGCGTCTGCAGTTTTTGGTGTCTTCTTCATCTTTCTTCTACCTTCTCCACCTATCCACATCACCAGCCAGAAGCAGACACTTACCCAGGATGTGAGGGAGATGGGCTTGTCTGCAGGTGGGATTGAAACAGCGCGGTTTCAAGTCCCCCCTCCCTGGCGTACTCTTGCCAAACGACCAATCTATTGAAAACATGTGTGATGAACTTAAATTTAGACACACCTATCTAGTGTGCTGTGTTCTATTTTACTGAGACATGACTCACCTCTGCTTCACCTGACTGCCGTACAACCCACACCACAGTAGCTACAGGTCCTGTCTGTACGGAGTTTGTATGTTCTCCCCGTGACCATGTGGGTTTTCTCCGGGTGCTCTGGTTTCCTCCCACACTCCAAAGACGTACAGTTTTGCAGGTTAATTGGATGTGGTAAAATTGTAAAGTTGTCCCTAATGTGTAGGATAGTGTTGGGTATGGGGATCGCTGGTCGGCACAGACTCATTTGACTGAATGGCCTGTTTCTGTGCTGTATCTCCAAAGCCTAAAGGCTTCTCAATTCATCATATAGACTGCACGGACCCTTTGGACAAAGTAAGTGGCAGAGGGGTCTGCTTCCTAATCAATCACTCATGGTGCTTGGATGTGGCGATCCTGCAGAATTCCTGACTCCTGGACTTGGAATATATAATGGTGAAGAGTCATCCCTGTTACCTGTCATGGAATTCAGCAGCTATCCTGACAGCCGTCTTACATCCTAAACTCCTGCATCCTAAAGTCCAACACCCTAAATCTTTTCTCGCCTCCAGCTCTTTATTTCCACCCCCCCTCCACATTTTGTGACTATCTTGATGCAAGCAAAATGCAGAATGCTTGCATTTGAAATTCCTTTGTGTTTTTTTAGTTCCATCAAATTAACTTTACAGTCATTAAGTCATGTGTTATATCAATGCTATTAGTGTTTGTTTCAGCTGAAACTTAAAAATATCAACTCAGCAGGCCTGGAAAGTGTCAGGATATGCTGACTGGCTGAGGGTTAACATACATTAACCCCATTATAATATAGTGTGAGGTGTTGCAACCTTTGATTTATTTATGGATCCCTCATTAATAGATCACCCATATAAAGCACTCTTTGTAATGGTCTACCAAGCATTGTTAATTGCTCCCTCATTAGTAATAAAGCTGTACAAAATGCCCTCTCAGATAAACCATTTATGGTTGTTTTATTAACAAATGTTATAAAATCAACTTTGTAACATTTCTGGTACAAGTCCAGAAGGCTCAGTTATTGAAAGGACTTGCTGCATGTGTAACACTCTCAGGCGCCTAAATTAGCTTGCACAGCCTGCCACAGGTGGATATGGCATACCTTGAGCTATTGACACCAGCAAACAAAGGAAACTTTATGGACACAAAATGGTGAAGTAACTCAGCGGGACAGGCAGCATCTCTGGAGAGAAGGAATAGGTGACGTTTCGGGTCGAGACCCTTCTTCAAGTCTGAAGAAGGGTCTTGACCTGAATCATCACCCTTCTTTAGATGTCTGAAGCATCCCGAAACGAAACGTCACCCATTCCTTTTCTCAAGAGATGCTGCCTGTCCCGCTGAGTTACTCCAGCATTTTCTGTCTGTCTTTGGTGTAAACCAGCATCTGCAGTTCCTTCCTACACAAAGGAAACGTTATTCCTTCCATGACAAACAATACTCCGATAATTGTACAAACAACATAACTATTTGCTTAAAGACTACCTCACCTATCTTGTATGCAAGATAGGAGTTATCATATGTTTCTTAAAATGTCTGTCTGGCTCAGTTTATATCCCTTAATTGTCAGATTATCTCACGTGGTACAACTTCGCCTCTGAATGAGAAGGCTCTGGATCAATTCTCATTACAGACTTGAGCACATAATCCAGGCTGACACTTCAGTGTAGCGCTGCGGGAGTGTAGCATTGTTGAGACTTTAAACCGGAGCTTGTGATTGACAAAGAACAGGGAGCTCTCCTGATGTCCAACAATCCTTCTCTAATCAAAATAGTTTATCTGATCATTAATTTGTTTATAGTTGTGGGATCTTGCCTCGTATAATTAACTGCTATGTTTGACTGAATTTAAAGAATAATACATTGGTTGTGAAGTACTTTGGAAGGTCTTAGCAACATAATCAAGTCCCATAAAATGTGCGGGTTCTTTCTATAGTTCTTTTCTAATTTGTAGTGGATGAGTGTGTCCTAAGTCTGATTTTAATATTGATTTGGTAAAATGATATATTAGTCCTCATTTTCTTTTATTTCTGCAATTATGTTTGGCTTGGTGCTTCGACTTGACAAGCGACAATGAAAACTATGTCTTTGCATTGCACCCCCTCGTTCCTGTAACATGACCACAATTTTCCTTCACAGTGCAACCCTTGCAGAATTGTAAAACTGCATCAGAAGCCACAAGCATAAAACACTTCAACACACGCGTACATTTTCAAATGCCTTTAACCTTTGAGAACAGATTTACTTTTTTTCAACAATGTTCCATCCTCCGATGCTAGTGATTTGGATAAAATCACAGTCTGAAGAGATGGTACAATGTCTTATCGTCTTGCAGAGTGCTCCAGTCAATGGTGATAACATGCAACATTCTTATTTTAGTGCTTTGCGGGGTTCTGATTGCATTTGGCACTGCTCTTCCACAAACGTTCAATGGATTTCTACCAAGATCATCATTGCAGTGTTTTAATGCAGACATTATTTTAAATGAGTTGAGCGTAGTGTTAAAACAGCATTGAGAGGAGTTTTGATAAAAGTCTGTCGATCCATCGCATATGTACAGTGCAGTCTGTAATTTCTAGCCTCAGGGTTAATATACAATAGCAATAAAGCTGCCCTTGACATTTCTGTAGCTTTATTACCATAATAATGTTTGTTCATTGTTGCAATGCCTTCACTAAAAATGTACAAAAGTGTCTTGGCCCAGAAACAGGAATCTCTCTGGCTCTGTGAATGGCTCTTGGCTGTGTCTATCTCCTATTCTCATGTGACCTATCAAAACCAGTGGTTTTCAAGGCAAAATGACAGAAGTATTCTGATGAATGATCTGCTTGATTCAGACATCTCTTACTCTGTCATATTTCAAGGAAATTTACTGGAGAGAGTGTAAGATATACCCATTGGGAAGTGTAGAAACAGGGAACTGCAGATGCTGGTGTACACAAAAGGACACAAAGTGTTGAAGTAACCCAATGAGTCAGGCAGTGCCTCTGGAGAACAAGGATCGACTTTACTTTAGACTTTGGAGATACAGCACGGAAACAGGTCCTTCAACCCACTGAGTCCCTGCCGACCAACGATCACCCTGTACACTAACAGTATCCTACACATTAGGGACAATTTTACCAAAACCAATTAACCTACAACCTGCACATCTTTGGAGTGTGGAAGGAAACTGAAGCACCTGGAGAAAACCCACGTGGTCACAGGGAGAACCTACAAACCCCATACAGATAGCACCTGTGGTCAGGATTGAACCCGGGTCTCTGGTGCTGTAAAGGTGACAATTTGGGTTGTGACCTTTTTTCCGACCCTGTTGGGAAGTGTGCTGTTGTGGGGTCTGTTTAAGGGAATATTAGTGTGCTCCTCAATGGAAATTTTGGGTGGGAAATAAGAGAGAAGTACACAAACTTAAGGCATAGTATTGTGATTATTCAAGAACATTTCATGCTTGGCCTCTGCCCACGCTTCTACAGTATCTGAAGCTCCAGAGAATATTATCCAAGTTTGTCCAATCTCTCCTTATAGATAATACCCTCTAATATATTGAAAAATACATGATACAAAAGCTAAACAATTGGTGTCAATACAGTACTACGTGGAATTGAGTGAACCAGTTCAACAAATTTGCAAGTCGAAGTGCCCCAACCAACATTCAGCCCTTTTCCCCCTCCCTTCCTCAATCTGCCCCATCCCCCCTCCCACATATTCCCCTTCTTTTGTCTATCTCAGCCTTCCCTCATTTATCCTTCATCTTTCACTACTCCTTCCTTTTTTAATTTCATTTCCTCACCTCTTCCTCTTTCATTCCTCCCTCACTGATGTGAGTGATTTTTCTTTAATATAAACTACTAGCAAATTGTCTTTAGCTATCGAGTCCAAGTAATAAATAACTGAGTGGTGCTATCATAGCATAATAGTATGGGAAATTGAAGTAGAAGTAAGCCATTCAACCTTTTGAACCTGCTCTGATATTCACTGAAATCATTATTGTTTTAATGCCTCAATTCTACACTGCAAGAGACCCATATCCCTCGATCAATTTAAGTATCCAGAAATACATATGCCTCTGTTTAGAGTGTTCACTGTAACTAAGCATGAAAAACCCTTTTGTGCAAATAATTCCCAGGATTCACTGCTTGATTGAAGAAATTACTTCTCATTTTACATCTTAATTGTCGACCCTATTTACTGAGGTTCTGTCACCTCGTTCCAGACTTTCCAGTCAGGGGAATCGGCCTCTCAGTATCTGTTAAACCCCTTATGAACCATATATTTCAATGAGATCACCTCAAATTCTTTGAATGAATGAAAGAATAGTCTCATGGGACAATCTGCTTGTACCAGGAATCAAGCTAGTGAACTTTGCTGCAATACCTTGAAGGCATCAATATCCTTCCTTAGTTAAGGAGACTAAAACTGTACACCAGGTGCTAATTCACCAAGGCCCTAAATAATTATCCTCAGCCTTTGTTCCTTTTACATTTCAATCCCTTTGTCATAAAGGTTAATGTTCCATTTGCTTTCCTAATTGCCTAGTTTACCTGCACGTTAACTTTCTGGATTGGTGCATAGCAGCACCCGTGTTCCTCTGATTAGTATCATTTCCCACTTCACCATTTAGAAACTGTTCTGCTTTTCCACATATTGTGCCAAAGTGAACAATGCTGCATTTCTCCGTATTATAATCCAGCTGAATTTTTGAATTCCCTGGCAGACAAAAATATTGCAAAATATTATTGGTGATACAAGGAACTGCAGATGCTGATTTACAAAAAAATGGCACGGTGCTGAAGTAACTCAGCGGACCAGTTAGCATCATTTGAGAACATGGATAGGTAATCTTTCGGTTCGTGTTCCGATCCGAAATATTACCTTTCATTGAAACATTTATTGTTTCTCAAATTATTAGTCATAGAGTCATGAAGTTATACTGTGCAGCATGGAAACACACGTTACCCTTGCTGACCAAGGTGCCTCATCTATGCTAGTCCCACCTGCCCTCATTTGACCCACATCCCTCTAAACCTTTTCTATCCATGTATCCGTCCAAATGTCTTTTAAATGTCGTTATAGTACATGCCAAAACCACCTCCTCTGGTAGCTTGTTCCATACACCCATCACCCTCTGTGGAAAAAAAAAGTTGCCCCTCAGGTTCCTTTTAAATCTTTCTCATCACATCTTAATATTCTCTGGTTCTTGATTCCCCAACTCTGGATAAAAGACTAAATGAAAAAGGCTATTGTAAAAAACAAATAAACACGGGAACAATTTACAAGACTAAGTGCACTCAATTAGTTAAGAATGAATAATCCGTTCAAACAAACAGTGCTGTGAGAATGTTGGGAGAATGAAGGAAGGTTTTTCTCCCTGCTGCATAGAGAATCTAGTGGTTGGGCATAGTTGGCAAAATCACACTCATATGGGGATTCTAAACTTCCTGACACTTGCATGAGGAAATGCCGCAGGTTCATGTTGAACAACTGGGATTTTTCAGGCTAATCCTGGCTATCAAGATTTTCCCAAGTGCTCTGTTATTTTCTTTCTTCTGAGAGATTCTAACTTTCCCATTACTATTAGGCTAACTGGTCTAATAATTCCCTGTTTACTTTCTCCTGCCTTTCTGTGTTTATATTTTCTATCTTCCAAATGCAAAGGTCATTCAAGAATTAAGGAACACATGAAAATCAAAATCCATCCACTCACTATTTCTGAACAAACCTCAATTATAAGTTTATGCTGTTGTCAAACTGCATTTTCTCAATTTTTAATGTCACTAATTTATTTTATGCTATTTCTTTGCTGATACTAATCTCTTCGAATTTCCTCTTGTCACGAGATGCCTGATTCCCCACTATTCCTGACATGTTTTGTGTGTTCTACCTGTGGACATAGGATTGATTGAATGAAAGATACAGCATGGAAACAGCCACCATGCTGACCACCTAGTTCACACTAGTTCTATGTTTATCCCATTTTCACATCCACCCTACACACTCAGGCTAAATTTACAGAGGCCAATTAATCTATAAACTCGCCCGTATTTAGGAGGTGGGAGGAAATGGAGCACCCAGTGGAAACCCACATGGTCACAGGGAGAACGTTCAAACTCCACACAGACAGTACCCAAGGTTGGGATCGAACCTGGGTCTCTGGTGCTGTGAGGTAGCTGCTCTACCAGCTGTGCCACTGTGCCACCCATTAGTAGAAATATGTTCATGTTTCCGTCACCTCCTTATACCCCGTTATAATTTTTCTAAACTCTCATGGGCACAATTTACGTCATGTTTACCTTTATTTACTTTTTTCACATAAATTGTGCAGGAGCTAATTTTCCTTCCACATCCAAGCTATTTTGATAGTGATTTCTCAATCCTGTAAGAGTGAATCCTTGTTACCTAAACTGTTATAATGTGGAGGTTGCGTAAACGTGTTTGCAATAGTTATGAATCAAATATTTGCCATTGCTTATCTATCATAGCATATTTTAATCTAAGCCAATTTGCACTTCGTATAAATGTAGTTTGTTTTGACATTGTGATGTTCTTAACTAAATCATTTTCACATTAAATGCAAAATGTTATCATTTAATATAGAAAAGTACAGCACAGGAACAGGCCTTTTGGCCCACAATGTCTGTGCCGAACATGATGCCAAGCTAAACTAATATCACCTATCTGCACATGATCCACACCCCTCCATTCCCTGCATATTCATCTATCTAAAAGCCTCTTAAAAGCCACTATCATATTATGTTATCACCTTTCTCAAGAGACTTTGCAGTGCAAAGTTTTTAACTAATCCTATGTCATTGTACAATTCTTGATCTAAAATAATCTTATCAACTGGTTATAGATACAAAATGCTGGAGTAACTCAGCAGGTCAGGCAACATCAGTGGATAAAAGGAATAGGTAACTTTTCGGGTCGACACCCTTCTTCAGACTGGTTAGTTCCTTGGCATAAATATGCAGAAGACTGCCTTGAGTGAATTCTTTAAACTTGAACCTCACACTATTACTAAAAGGTTTGTTGCCAAATCAGTCTTAGATTTCAATTGGCAAACAGCCAATGTGTGGTGAAATTATAAAAATTAAAAGAATAAACAAGAGTGATTTACATGAACACATTTTGTCAGCAGGAAGAGAGCAAAGTATGAATATCATTATCATCTTCAAAAGCTCAATGTCTGACAGCAGGTAGTCAAAGACTGAGCTGTTAGTGGGGATTTCAGGCATCCTCCTCCCCGTGCACCTCATCAACTTGTTCTTTTATTTTCCTAAGCCCGTGTTACTATCTAAAGCATGAAGAATAAGATTACTGGGTTATTTCTTGACCTGCTGTCATGCAAAATCTCAGCACTCATTAATCCTTTCCCCTCATAGGGTGCATCAAAACATCATCTGGAGACCTGTGCATTGCGCCAGTCCCAAATGGGCTTTACTCTCAACCTGTGTGTCTGTGTGCGTTTATAGGCCAGACTCACCCAGCTTGGTTACAGGATCCTGACCACTGCAGGAAGTGGTCTGAATTCATTCCAGCCTGAGACTCGAAACCGAATCGGATTGATCTGAACTGGAAACTCATGTGGTGAGAGTGTGCGGAAAAAAAGGGTTGTATCAGCCTATAAATAACTCTTTCAAGTATTACATTTCCTTTGCAGCTTGCTGCATACAAATGCATTTTATCATGAGCCACAATAAGTTATGTTCTTTGGAGGTATCATGGAACTTTGTCAGTGAAGACTGTGATTCTGGTAAAGGGCATGGTCTTCCCAATGCAGAAACAATTTCATTCTTTGAACAGAAGCTTTAAAGTATTTTTCAACAGTTTGAATAGAAACATCCCCTACCGACATAATAAATTTGATTTCTGAATGCATAGATGGATTGCAAAGTCTTTTTTTTCCCCATGTAAAGCTTGTTTAATGCAATTTAAGTTCAAATTGAAATTTACATTAAATATTTATTCAGTTCTCCTTTTGATAAAATTGGGGTGAAGAGCATATCTGGAAAAAATGTTAATATCAAGAAAGGTGTTTTGACTTGTAGATGTCACTCCTGAATATTATTGAGAGAAACAACAGTTGTAAAAGCTGTAGGAATTCAAAGAGTAAATTTCTGCTAATTTTACCAGTATTGACCAAACCAACACAATTGACCGCATCTAGTGTGGTTCCAAAACCACCTTCTTCCCTCCTTGCCTTTCAGAACTTTGTGGGCGGCACAGTGGTGGAGCGGGTAGAGCCGATGCCTCACAGTGCCAATGGACTGGGTTCACTCCTGTCTGTGTGAAGTTTGCACTTTCTCCATGCGACCATGAGGGTTTCCTCCAGATATTCCTCCAGATTCTTCCCACATTCCAAAGACGTGCGGGATTGTAGGTAAATTGGCCTCTATAAATTGCCCCTAATGTGTATGGACTGAATGAGAAAGTGGGATGACAGAACTAGTATGAACAGGTCATCGATGGTCAGTATGGCTCAGTGGGCCGAAGGGCCTGTTTCTATGCTGTATCTCTAAAAGAAACAAAACTAAAAATCAACTCTAAAAGCGCTATTATCTTCAACTCCTCCAATAGAATATGGAACATTGAGCAAAACATGGTAAATATGCAAAACAAATTTCTCTGGGCAGTTGCACATGTGAGCAATAACGCACCTTTGAACCTCGGATATGGGGTCCAAAAATGCTCACAGTGCTCTATATGTGGCCTGACAAGTATCTTAAAAAAGCCTCAGCATTACATCCCTGCTTTTATATTCTAGTCCTCTCGAATTGAATGCTAACATTTTGGGAATACTGCACCAGCACTCCCAAGTCCGGTTCATGCAACGCTATTGAATGTTGTATATCAATCTAGTTTTTAGAGATGCTGCACTGGTGTGTGACATCACAAAAGATAGCACTGCTTCTAACATTTCTGATAAAGTGTCTTCAAGCCAAAACCTTAATTAAATTTTCTCTTTCCACCAGTGCTGCCAGACCTGCTGAGTCGCCCTCAACATTTTCTTCTTTTTTTTTCAGGTTTGCGGCATCTGTAGTATTTTGCCTTTGCATGTTTTCTATATTGGCTGATTTCACTGGTTCAGGGACAATCTTATGTTTGGATTCCCAGTGGGGATTTCAGCTGTAACACAATCAGCATAATTTCAAACACATTTTGAATGTAATTTCCTGGTTTTGCCCAAAGCATAACTCTATCCAAGGATATCAAACCTTTGCCCTGACAGACTCCCTGAAAACATTTGTAAAGTGATCGAAGAATTCTTTAATTGTTCCATGAAGTGACAGCTCCTTAGTTAAACCTACTTGCTGATGCAGAGGTCGGATTTAAATATACCTGTTCCTTTCCGTACCTCAGCTCAGTTCTTTTTTTGTGTAGCTTATTGTTATTTTCAAGGCTCTGCAATAATTCCATTTCATTTCATTTTGAGGAGAATGGGTTATTGTGATTAAAAATCTTCCCTTTTCTGCCATTGTGGACTCATAGAGTCATACGGCAAGATAACAGGCCCTTTGGCCCAACTCGTCTATGCCAGCCAAGATGTTCCATCTATGCTCATCACATTTTTCTTACGTCTGAAGAGGGTTTCCGACTCGAAACATCACCTATTCCTTTTCTCCAGAGATGCTGCCTGACCTGCTGAGTTACTCCAGCATTTTGTATCTATCTTCGGTATAAATGAGCATCTGCGGTTCCTTCCTGCACCTATCCATGTTTTCCAGGGATGCTGCCTGACCGCTGAGTTATTCCAGCACTTTGTATCGTTTTTTGTAATTTGGCCTCTACATTTCCTTATTTCTACAGTCTCCCGTTTGCATTTGGCCCATATCTTTCTAAATCCTTGAAACCTTTCCTATCCATGTACCTGACTGCTTAAGTATGTGCCATGTAAATGTTGTCTAATTGAAATGTTTTGCCTAAATGTCCATGTTTATGCCTGCGCTTTACTAATGAATGTTGGCAGGTTGACCTACACACCAATCCAATTCTCTCCAACTCACTGGACAAACTCATTTAGGCAACACGTGGACATTAAAGAATTATCAAATATTCCTCAGTCAATTGGTCGTATCATGCTGACTGCAATAGAGTTTTAAATTATTTAAAACAAATTAATATTGTCTGTTTAATAATGAATCATTACTTGCAGTTTCCATCTTGTGCACACATTACATTAGAAATGGAAATAACCTGCAGATCAGCTTATTAAATGTGTATCCACATGGACTTGGTTGAAGCTGGCTCTTCGGGCACTGTGAGGTTTATAATGATCAGTACCGATGCAAGAAAAAATACAAGAAACTCAAGAATTAAGAGCTACATGCTAACATGTAAAGTGATACTGAAGCCAGTGAGAGTTTCCATTGAATACTGCTTGTGCCTCTTTGAGACCTGACTTATAGCTACGAACTCCTACAGCAAATTGTGTCTGGATATTATTATTGCTACTTAGAGCCTGAAGGTCCCAGTGGCTTTTGTACATTATTCCTTTTTTTTAGTTCTCCTACGATAAGTTGACGAAGAAGCCTGGAACTATCTTCCTAGCTCGACAATGTACCATTATGCCTGTGAAGTAATGCTAATCTAGAAATCACAGCTCCACTGTAAAGTCTGAAAAACCTCCTTACTCTGCCCAATGGTGCTAACTGTGGATTACTGTCCAAAGTTCACCGTATAGAATCCTCTATCCTCTGCCAGTTAAGAGGATCTTAAGTGAAATGGGATTTACTTCCATTTCCTAATGGACTGGAGCCAGCCGCACAGAATTCCTCTCAACTGACATTTTTACTGCTTTATTATCTTGTAATCTTCATAGTAGATTTGTACTGGTATTAACCTAGCACAGGATTTGGAGGTATATAAGATCCTGGCTGGATTAAGCAGGGCACATCGAAGGTAGCTGTTCCTGTGAGAGATAGTTCAAGCACAAGGAACACTGATCAAAACCGTGGCTGAACGGCGCAGGGGGGGAATTGTAAGGAAAAGCATTTTATGCAGGGAGCAGTTAGAATCTGGACTCGCTGCCTGCAGGCGTGGTTGAAACAGAATAAATCAGGACTTTGAAAGAGAATTGGACATGCACTTGAGAGAGAATAATTCATTGGGCTTTGGGTAAAGAATATGGGAATGGGAACAACAGCATAGTTTGACCAGGAGCAGGTGTAAACTCGCTATTCCAAATGGTTTCCTTCTGTCCTGTAGCAATGCTGATTCTACAATGCTGATCAATAGAACAGGCTTAATTTTACTGAGGTTCAGCTTCTAACTGCCTCTGAGGTGCATCCAAGCAGTGCATTAATCCAAGTGGATTAATGCACTGATCTAAGTGCTAAAACTGACTTGATTCTCCAAGAGCCTGCTTTCCTTTGGCTAACTACTGCCTCACAGGCTTTATCCTGGGAGATTTCACTGCTAAGTACAGATAACATTTGTTCGACCTGAATACTTTGAGAAAACACATTGGAAAGAGTTTCTCCAAAATGCCGTATTCCAGCATTAATGCACAATTGCATTGTCCTAATGAGGGTGTAAGACGAGGGAATAGCGTGAGAGGGAAAGGGGCAAAGTATAAAAGCGATGTGCGGGTCAACGGTGGCGCAGTGGCGCAACGGTAGAGCTGCTGCCTTACAGCGCCTGAGACTCTGCTTCAATCCTGACTACGGGTGCTGTCTGTACGAAGTTTTTATGTTCTCCTGTGACTGTGTGGGTTTTCTCTGGGTGCACCGGTTTCCTTCCGCACTCCAAAGACATACAGGTTTGAAGGTTAATTGGCTTCTGCAAATTGTCCCTCGTGTAGGATAAACCTAGTGTATCGGTGATCGCTTGTCAGCGCAAACTCGGTGGTCCGAAGGGCCTGTTTCCACACTGTATCTCTAAAGTCAACGTTTTTAATACAAGGGGTGCTGTTGCATGCAGATACAATGGCGGCATTTCAGAACTTTTTGATAGGTACTTGGATCTGGAGGGAATGGGGGACTTGGATTATGTACAGGCAGATGAGATTACTTTATCTTAGCATCATGTTTTGATTAGTATGGGTGTCAGGGGTAATGGGGAGAAGGCAGGAGAATGGAGTTGAAAGGGAAAGATAGAATAGCCATGATTGAATGGCAGACTTGATGAGCTGAATAGGCCTAATTCTGCCTTGTATAATTTACGAAATTATGAAAACGAGCATGGAATACATTGATCGCATCAGGGAGGGACATAGTGATCAGTGATTCGATCTGACTCTGCTTTGTGGCCCGTTATAGCATGCGAGCCTTGCATAATCAACGGCTGTCTGTGTGGTTAGGCAGGGGTTCTAAATGTCATCAACCTGAATCATTAACTCTTTTAGAGTCATTGAGTCATACAGCTTGGAAGCAGGCCCTTGGACTCGACTTGTCCATGCCGACCATAATGCCCTTGTTGAGCTAGTCCCATTTGCCTGCATTTGGCCCGTATTTGGGTCATTTCCTATCCATGTACCTGTCCTAGTGTCTTTTAAATACTGTTGTTGTACCTGCCTCAAACTACCTCCTCTGGTATGCCCTTTGAGTGAATTTGGGTGCTCGCTATACACAATAGCTTTGAGATATTCTAAGATTTTTCTCTTGGTGCTGTGTGAATACATTCTTTCTCCTAATTGCAGCTAATCCACCTCCACATGGGCCTTTTCCACTGGAGAATATTGTTTGCCTTTGGGATTCGAATAGCATAGTGTTTGCGATGTGGGATTAATGATTTGCAGATGTGGGTTCAAATCCTACTCTGGCAGCTAGGGAATTTAAATAGAATTACTGTAATACTCGTGTATAAGTTTATTTCCTGGGTATTTTGCAAGGGGCTAAAAAATTTGCTGGGGATTGGATAGGGCAGGTTATCTGTGATTTATACGACCTAACCTATAAAATGTATGCTTGTTATAATTCCATCTTTTTCAGAACAACACATGCCGATGGTATATTTTCATCTTTGCTCATATTTCACTAAAACAAAATATGAGCACAGTACATTATAAAATAGAGATTCAAAAGAAACAGTTTTTTGTCAGCATTGTCATAAAGCTTAAAGGAGAAAAACGAAGTGTATTTCAAATCTAAATTTTACTGAAGTTGGGGTCGTGCAAAAGATAAATGACTTACAAAGTTGTTGGTGTGAGAAATCTGAAGGCAAAAAGAAAATACTGGAAATATTCAGGCAGCATCTGCCGAGAGGGAAATAGTTTCCGGTTCAGGACCCTTCATGTGCAGTGGGAATGAGAGAAACAATGTAGTTTATGTGACAATGAAGGTGGAGAAGGGGGGTAGGTAGAACAATGAAATATGTTTGATAGGTTAAGGCAGGATGACATAATGTGGCTGTTAACGTAAGATTAACACACAAGGAACTGCAGATGTTGGTTTACAAAAAAGAACATAAAGTGTTGGAGTGACTCAGCGGGTCAGGCAGCATCCCTGGACATGGATAGGTAACATTTCGGGTTGGGACCCTTCTTCAGACAAAGATTGATGAAGTTGTCTGAAGAAGCGTCCCGACCTGAAACTTCACTTATCCATGTCCTCCAGAGATGCTGCATGACCTGCTGAGTTACTCCAGCACTTTATGGTTTTTTTAAAGTAAGATTAAGATTCTTTGTATGTGTAAAACATGTTGTTCGTGGTAAGGCTGTGGGGCATACTCAGGAGAAGGGAAAAAGAAAAGCTGAGCCAAAATGATGGCAGGCAAAATGGCCAGTTCTCATGCAAACTGAACAACAGAATGAGTTGTCTGAAGTTGGGGACTTTGATATTGAGCCCTGCAGACTGCAAGGTGCCAAGGTGGAAGATGAGGTGGTGTTCCTTCAGCTCCGTGGACTTCATTGTAACAGAGCACAAACTTAAAACTGGTGCAAGTTTAACCAGATTTTGTGGTAATTGAACATACCTAGAATTTTTTTCAAAAAAGAACCTTATCAATAGTAATGACCATGAAAACCACCATAAATTACCATAAAGTCCCAATTAGCTCAGTAGTGCCATTTAGCAGAGCAAATCAGGCATCCTTTCTTGGTCTGTCCTTTATATCTCGTGATTCACATAGTGTGTTTCACTTTTGTATATTCTCAGCCTGCTGTTAAATTCTTAAGCTGCAAGGACAATAAATTATCTGCTCCCTTTGTTCTCTATATGTTCAATATAGCAAAAGCAGCGATTCCATTTGTTTTTCCTCCCTAATACTAGAGGAACTACAACCAACAGTGGTACGGAGGGGATTTGAAATCATGCCTCCAAATTGTTAGTCCAGACCTTAGAAAGAAGGTATTGGAACCTGAAAACTGTGACCTCCAGTTTCAGGAACATCAGGGGTGATCAGCCATAATTGAATGGTGGAGTAGAGTCGATGGGCTGATTGGCCTAATTCTGCTCCTGTGTCTTATGGTCTTATGGCTCTTGAACACTGCAAGTACCTACTAAACCATGAACTATCTTGGTTACATTAGGGACTACATTGCCACAGATGGCAGTGGAGGCCAAGTTAATGGATATTTTTAAGGTGGAGATTGGCAGATTCTTGATTAGTAAGGGTGTCAGGGATTATGGGAAGAAGGCAGGGGAATGGGGTTGAGAGGGAAAGATATATCAGCCATGATATATGGAGTAGATACATGACGTGGAGTAGACCTGATGGGCCAAATGGCTTAATTCTGCTCTGAGAACATGAGCTTATGACTTCAGGATTCTGTTTTACACTAACAAAGATTTTTTAATTACTGAACATTGTTTTATTTATTGGGATATTTCTAAGTACTGTGTTTATAGACCTGGTAAGCTGCTGCAAGTAAGAATTTAATTGTTCCATTTTCAGGACAAATGGCAATTAACCACTTAAATCTTGTTTGATATAATGTGCCTAATGTTTGGAACCAAACTTTAGAGAGGGCTTTGAGTGTGGAGATAATTTGCCAGGAAGGTAGAGATCATATGTAGGTCATTTAAATGGACAACACAGAGAAGAGAGGCCTATTCATTTTGGAGAGGGGAAGATTTGAAGGAGACATTAAAAAAGTTGAAGCGTTTTCATGAAAAGAAACCCTTTCACTACCTGAAGAGTTAATAACCAGAGGAAAAGGCCTATGAAAAGAACAATGGAATTAATGAAAAGGATATTTTATTCGAGGCAGTTGTTATCATCCAACATACCTTACAAGAAAGGCCGGAAAAAGTAAGTGAGGTATCAACTTCAAAATTGGAGTTGTATGCATACTTGAAAACAATTGCAGGATTATGAGGAAGAAGCAGAAGACTGCAAAATTTGGTTGTGTCTGTCAATGGAGCCCTAGTCTAATCATTATCCTTCCTGAAGCCCTTTAACTCTAACTTTGTACTTTGTGGAGACACAAGGAACTGCAAATGCTGGTTCAGACTGACGAAGGGTCCCAAACCAAAACCCCACCTCTCCATGTTCTCCAGTGATGCTTCCTGACCCGCTGAGTTACTCCAGCACTTTGTGTCCTCTTTTGGAAGCCAACACTTGGGAACATGTACCCGATTCCGAGCGGAATTGAGAATAACAACTGACATCTGAAAATAGCCCGGCCATCCTAGGTCAAGTCTCAGCTCTGTTTCCGAGCAGATCCACCCGTCAAAGCCACCACCCGCTTACAGGAATCAAAATGGCGTGGATAAAGTAACGAGGTGAGTTGGTGTGGAACAGCATAATCTTGATTTTACTTCGGAGTCACGTGCGTGACTACGTGAAGAAGCCCGCCAGCCCGCATGCGCATCAATACGTCTAACGCATTGCGCACGACTGGCTGGCAGGCGCGTCGCTCCTCCAGCGGTAAGTTTCAAACCTTGCAGGTACGTTTTTTAACTTATTTCCAGGTTGTGTTTTTTGCTTGCAGGAATCTCTTTTACAGAGTTTCCTGCTGGATATACAAACACGGGGCGAAATCCGGACGGGCCGCGGGGAAACCGGTTATGGACCGCGGGGAAACCGGTTATGGACCGCGGGGAAACCGGCTACGGACCGCTGGGAAACCGGCTACGGACCGCGGAAGTGCGGGTAGCCGGTGGCCGTCGGGTTTGCTACCTGAGTCGCTGACAGTGCGGTCAGCGACTTCCGACTTCGGCCGCCCCAAGAAAGGTGTGCAGCCAAATAGAGTCGGAGAGGCCTGGGCTGGGACGATTCAGGCCAGGAGGGTTCCCCTCCGACATACATGGGCATGTCCTCGGGCGTTTAACCCAGATGGAGCATGGTTAGCGTCCTCGGGCGTTCATCCCACAAACGTGATGCTCCATCCTGATATGGTCCATGAAACGGGGCCATATCAGCGCAGGTCTCCTCGGGGGCCTGCAGCAGCGCCTGTTTCAGGGCTGCTTACAAATCTCCCTCTCCGTGGAGGGGAGTGTGAGGGGTCAGTGTGTGACTGACTCCAAACTCGGAAGTATGTCCGTGGAACATACTGGAAAACATGCGTGAGGTTCAAGAATTGTCTGTAATGGCATCAAGGATTGCGATATCCTCGCAAACGAAGGAGCCGCTGCAGGAAGAGTTGGCTTCCAGCCATTGGCAGAAAATCCGGGGGGGGGGGGCAGAGTTTCCACTCACGTTACAAGCCTTGTAAGCATCAGCTACCTCACGTCACATCATTACAGGAATAGGTGACGGAAAATACCATACCTGTAAAATACCTGTAAATTGAGCATTCCTGAAAGTGCCGGCAGTGAACAGCACTATTTGGGGAGACTATGGAGTCCAATTTTGCAGGCTTATGTAAGGCCAGCAATGTCCAGCCGCCGAATCTTCTCTTCGGGGAGACCTATCCAATCAGGTAAAGGATGAGGAAGCATAAGCTGTCGGACTAATCAAGGTACCAACGACGAGCAAAGCTTCACCGTTTTCGGAGACAAACACCCCTACGCAGTAAGCGGTTCACTGAAGCTGGTGGCAGCTTGAAAGCTGATTCTCTGGGCGGAGGTCTTCAGGCCTAGGCCCAAGCCGGCCCTCAGGGAAAATGAGCAATCCACGCACACCAGCAGTCCTACTCTCGAAATCAAGGACGGGAATAGAATCCACATCAGGGGCCTTTGGGCTTACCGTAAGACCACCGGTAACCATGCAGGTACGTGGGTCTGGTTCTTTCCGAAACATGGGTTGTGTGGACCAGTTACAAGTTGGTGAGATTACACTTGTTTTGAATGAAAGGCGTTGGATAACATCAGATTTGTTTATACTGCACAGTATACAAGGGTTCCAAATTGAATTCAATTCATTGCCACCCACACAGCATACGCCAAACCGGACATTGTCCATTCACAACAGGAAGGTTTGGATGTACAAGCTGAAATTCAAAAGTTATATACAAAAGGGGTAATTGAGAAGTCGAGTCATGAACCTCACCAATTTGTTTCTAATATATTTACAAGACAAAAGAAAGATGAGGATGCCGAATCATCCTTGATTTGACTCGACCCAACTCGTTTGTGCAGTATAGACATTTCAAAATGGAAAACTTTGTTACTGCCAAACAACTGGTTTCCAAAGGATGTTATATGGCATGCATCGATTTCAAAGATGCATACTATTCGGTACCCATTCACTGGGATCACCGGAGGTATTTGAAATTTAGCTGGATGGGGCAAATGTGGCAGTTTAAAGCATTGCCTAATGGGTTAACTTCAGCACAGATTATTTACCAAATTATTGAAGCCAGTACTTGGGCTACTTCGAGCTCAAAATCATATTGTTATGGCATACTTGGATGATATCCTATTCATAAGGAAAACCCTGGAGTTGGCTAAATTAGCTGTTTCAGCCACTAAAACTCATGTTTGAGAGATTGGGGTTCTCATCCATCCAGTTAAATCAAAGTTGATACCATCTAGAGTTATTGAGTATTTGGGATTTACCATTAACGCTATTCACATGTCTGTTTGTCTGTGACTCGGCCTTGGGGAAAGAGATTAGAATTAATAGAAGCCTGTAACAATCTCGTTGTTATGGAACAACATTCTAATCGACAAATAGCCAGTGTAATTGGCTAATTAGTGGCTGCTTTCCAGCTGCACAGTTTGGGCCTTTGCATTATCAGAATGTGCAAAGGAGCAAGCACTCAAATACCATGCAGGTCACTTTAATCAGACCTATGCGATTGCCAGCTGAAGCCATTTCTGAGTTACAATGGTGGATGACCAATATTCGGCATTGCTCCAGTAACATTTTGGTCAGCAAACCTTCAGTTAAATTACAATCTGATGCTAGTGCTCAAGGTTGGGGTGCTACCAATACCATCTCTAGCTGCGGTGGCAGATGGAATGTGCATGAGTCATCAAGCTTTCAGTTACATGGTATCGACTATTTAGAGGTGCTGGGAGCACTCTACGGGTTGAAGGCTTATGGTGGGAATATGCATCATCTGCATGTTCAACTACCGATTAACAACACTACAGCGGTGGCATATATTAATCACATGGGTGGAATCAAGTCAGTATCATGGGATAAACTGGCTAACCTTATTTGGCACTGGTGTATTGCAAGAAACATTTGGGTTTCAGCTACCTACTTACCAGGTAGGGTTAACATGGTGGCGGACACCATGTCACGGAAATTTAATGACAACACAGAATGGATGTAGGATCATAAAGTGTTTAACGACATTGTCGCTCGGTATGGAACACCGGATATCGATTTGTTCGCATCTCGACTCAGTCACCAGTTACCAAAGTATGTTGCATGGGAACCAAACCAAGGGGCAGTAGCGGTAGATGCATTCTCGCTACACTGGGGAGGAAGGTTCTTTTATACATTCCCTCCATTTTGCCTCATCAGTCTGTGCTTGCTAAGATCCAGCAAGACTCCGCCTCAGGCATTTTTGGTAGTGCCTGACTGGCCCACACAGCCATGGTTCTCACTCATATTGGGAATGATAACAGAGCCTTTTATGGCTGTTCCCAAACGCAGAAATCTGCTGGTTCATCCCATGACTGGGGAGGACCATCCACTGCATGATCGAGTAAAATTGTTGATTGCAGACTCTGAGAAGATCTTACCTGGGGCTCAGACTGTCTGATCGTACGGTGGACATGATCACTGCGGCCTGGGGAGATAGTAGCAAGAAGCAGTACATCTCCTATATCAAGAAGTGGGAAGTGTTCTGTTTACAGTCCAACATAACGTATGACGCAGCACGTATAACAGATGTTTTGGAATTCCTCTCTAAACTATTTTTTGATGAGGGATAGAGTTATAGTGCCATAAATTGTGCCAGAAATGCCTTGTCGTCATACTTGTTGCTGGGATTGGGACATCACTCTGTCTGGTCTCACCCTCTGATAGCCAGATTTATGCAGGGTATCTTCAACTCAAAACCTCCCAGGCCCATGTACTCAGAGATATGGGATGTTAACATTGTGCTGACGCTGCTTCGCCGGTGGGCTCCAGCTACATCCCTGTCCTTGGTCAAACTCACTTACAAAGTGGTTATGCTATGGCGCTGGTTTCAGCGCAACGGGTCCAGTCGTTGTATAAGCTGCGACTGGACAGGATGGTTACATCTGCAGGCAAAATAACATTTATGTTTATGACTTAGTCAAGCAGAGTAGACCAGGGGCATCAGGTCTCTAACTAGATTTTTTGGCATACCACATGGACCTTCGGTTGTGTGTGGTCACACATCTACAACAGTATGTTAAGGTCACTAAGAGCCTTAGAGGCTCTGAACTAGCAATGTATGTTAGTTACATAAAACCTCATAAGAAGGTATCAGTACAGACCATCTCCATGTGGTTAAAACGGGTTCTGGCTTGTGCAGGAGTGAACACTGACATTTTCAAATCTCACTCCACCAGGGCTGCAACAACATCAGCAGCAAGGGTTATGGACGTTCCGCTGGACCACATCCTAGCGGCTGCAGGATGGTCAAACGAACGAACCTTTCCAAACATTTTATAACAAACCCATTGCCAGACCGGGGGTATTTGCCAACTCTATTTTAGGTGCTGTTTTATAGTTTCCTCCCGGATGAGAGGGGTTACTATTATTATTATTTGTTCATTAAAAAGCATCAGCATGTTTTAAATCTATGTCATGTCTGAATGCATTATGAATATTCACTCATCTGTGGTCAACTGATGCAGTTGTGTTGTGTGGACTCGTGTTCACGGCATGAAATCACAGAGCTTTGAAATCTTCACATAGTCACTCACGTGACTCCAAAGTAAAATAGTAAGATTAAACGAGAACTTACCAGGTTTGAAGTTTGATCTTTATTTTATGAGGATTTACGATGAGGGATTACGTGCCCTCTGCTCCCAACCCTCTCTCATAAAGGTCATCTGGTAGTTCTAGTTCTCTCGAATCTTCCTATATTCAGTTCAACAACTGTTATCTGTGATTTCACACCACTGCTTTGAAGGTTGATGCGCATGCGGGCTGGCGGACTTCTTCACGTAATCCCACATCGTAACTCCTCATAAAATAAAGATCAAACTTCAAACCTGGTAAGTTCTCGTTTAATCTTACTATTTAACTTGAATGCTTTAGCACAACCTGATCCAACCGGATTTATTCAAGTGCTTTATGCCCTTTCCTTGCACGTTTGTGACCTATTGCAGAACTGGGTAGTGTGCTCATTCACCAGTCTATTCAAACCTGCTCGTATCTCCCACGACTCACGTGAGGTATCGTAAACCCTCAAGCAGTGAATTTGTCTTGAGTAACAGAATATTGAGATCAAGACTTCAGATTTTTCGATAACGCTTGTGAAGTATGCGGCATCATCTCTGTTCTCAGATCAGAACACGCAATTTGTTACAAGCACTGAAGTGGTATCTGCGACGTGCCTGTTGTCGGATCGGATTGCTTCTGTGAGACCAAAGCACCATCGCTGAAGACCACTTCCTACCTAGACCACACCAGTCTTGTTCTGAGAAGAGTCGTGTGCAGGAAAGTGTATACCCAAGTCACGTTGATCACTGAATGTTAACAAATGATCTAATTACCCCCGATGTCACTGTGCTGTTGCTTGGGCTGATAATGGTGTATTTATGTCACGAGAAGAGATTTGGTGTGGTCATAATGCATGACATAAATTAGTAAAAGTTTGCTAGTTCAAACCTTGTAAATACATTACTCAGATTAAGCAGTGAAATTTACATTGCTACTCTGCTGTAGAATGCCAGCCCTAACGTAACAGAGGGAAATGAATAATTTTACAAAAACGTGGTAATGATGAATGTCTTTTTTTTTCCATAAACATGCTTGTTTCAGAAAGATGTAGGCTGCTGTCATTTTCGGAGTAATTTAACCTCTGAGTACTAAGTGAAATTCTTTTAAATATCCAGACAATGATCTTTAAATAATATTTTTTTACGGGAAACAATATTTCATTTTATTCAGACAAAGCTCATAATTTTCTTTGACACCTAAAATGCTGAGAATTATCATGATTTCATATCCAATTCGGTTGTAAAAAACATTGATAAATATTCTGGTTTAGAGCAGGTTAGTTAATTACTGCTGCTACAGGATGTTCTGGTAATTATACCTCTATGTTCTGTTGTTCGGTGATGATGTGTGGGTGAAACTGTTAACAAATGTGTTTACAATTTTAACTGAACATTGAAAGAAAGTATTATTAATGGTGCCCTTGGGTGGTGGTTTACATAAGGACTAGTTAGATTGAGCAGCTGCTCAATGTGATGAAAAGCAACCAGTGCTGTGTTAAACCCAGATCTGCACCACTGTATTGCCACAGACGGCTATGGAAGCCAAGTCATTGGACATTTTTAAAGCGCGAATTGACAGGTTCTTGATTCGTAAGGATGTAAAAGGTTACAGGGAGAAGGCAGGAGAATGGGGTTGAGAGGGAAAGATAGATCAGCCGTGATTGAATGGCAGAGTAGACTCGATGAACCGAACGACCTAATTCTGCTCCTATGACATGAACTTATCCCAGTCCAAAATGTTGTTTATCCATTTCCCTCCACAGATGCTGCCCGACCCACTGAATTCCTCCAGCAGTTTGTCTTTTGCTTAATGGAAGGGGAGTTGTGCAGATTTTGAACCTTTGACCCTTGTCGATTTGTGTAATATTGTGCTCTGTACCCTTGATATCTCAGGAACAACACTGCCCACTTTATGTATCAGAAGATACCCACCCAAAAATATCACCAAGATCAATGGTAATCAATGAACTGTTTATAAAAGAGGACACAAAGTACTGTCAATAATGCAGGGTTTCAGTTTGAAACATCAACAATTCCTTTCCATCAACCATTTGTTCATAATCATTTGGAAGTGTATTTTGAGTAATGCTGAGGGAAAGATCGTTGTTTAGTCTTGTTAGTTTATTATTGTCACGTGTACCGAGGTGCAGTGAAAAGTATTTGGTTGCGTGTTATCTGGTCAAAGAAAAGACTATACATAATTACAATCAAACGATCCACAGTGCACAGATAAAGGATAAAGATTTAAAACGGTGGAGCAATTATAATGGATGATAGCAAACCTGTTCTGGGACCACACTCCGGGGCCATCTTTGAGTAGAAACTTGGTTGGTAAAGTGTAGAGTGTGAATGGATAGGAGCGAAGGAACTGATAGCAAAGTCTTTGCAAAAGCTTCAAGGTGTGGTGATGGTCAAAGAGTCATACTGCATTGAAACAGGCCCTTCAGCCCACCAAGGCTATAATTTACTCATCCCATTGCATTCTCTCCAGGTTTCATAGAATCATAGAGCCATACAGCACCAAATCAGGGCCTCGACCCAACTTGCCCATGCCGACCAAAATGCCCCATCTATGCTAGTCCCACCTGCCCTCGTTTGGCCTCTAAACCTTTCTGTTGTGCCATGAAGATGTGTGGATAAAACAGTTAACAAATGTGTTTATAATTCTACTTGAACATTGAGAGAAAAGATTATTGATGGTGCTTTTGGGTATATTTTATGAGTGCATTTGGGACAATTAATTACAGGAATACAGCATGGAACAAGGCCCTTTGACCCAACTTGTCAATACTGACCAAGATGCCCCATCTAAGCTTGTCCCATTTGTCTGTGTTTGGCCCATATCCATCTAAACCTTTCCTATCTATATACCTGTTCAAATGTCTTTTAAATGCTGTTATAGTACCTGCCTCAACTACCTCCTCTAGCAGCTTGTTCATTAGACCCACCATCCTCTGAGTGAAAAAAGTTGCGCCTCATGTTTCTATTAAATCTTTCCCCTCTCACCTCCCCTCCCCCCGACCTTTGATTTCCATTCTCTGGGCAAAAGACTCTGGATTAACTCGATCTATTCTCCTTATGATTTTAAGAGCTCTACTAGACTAAGTGGGTCCCTGTTACACGGGAGGCCTGTTACCCCAACGCAATCCGTTCCCCCAACGCAATATTCCACCACTCACGCCTATCCTCCTCCCATCAAATCCATCCCTCCCTGTCCCCATCTCCCTCTACTCCCCCCTCTATCCCACCTTGCCCATCACCCCGGACCCCTTCTAGCCCCGTCCCTACCCCTTGCACTCCATTACCCCTCATAGAAATGAGGCCCCCGAGGCACTGGTGCACCTTGACCCAGACCCCGGACTTGACCAGGTCCTGGCGAAGCCCCTTCCTGAGTGACAGGAGGGGAGACCAATCTGCGTGGCAGCGACTGACAGCAATCTGCGCATGCACGTTTTTAACGATTTTTAAACCTCGATACGTTTACAATATACCATCGATCGGAATGAAACTTATTTCACTCGCAGCACAGGCGAATGGTGAGTAAGGGGGCGAAAATTCACAGCGCTATCGCGTACCGTTTTTGCGCAAATAAAAAAAAAACTAAAACCGGAAGAGCACAAGATCAGAGTTTTAGTTATGTATAGATAAAGTCACACCCCAGCCTCCTGCGCCCCAAGGAATTAGGTCCTAGCCTGCCCAACCTCTCCCTTTAGCTCAGACCCTCGAGTCTTGGCAACATCCTCGTAAATCTGCTCTGCAGTATTTCCAGCTTAATGACATCTTCCTATAATGGACGAAAAGTAAACAAATACTCCAAATTCAGCCTCACCAATGTCTTGTACAATTAGTAGATTTAGTAGTTCAAGATTCAAGAGCGTTTATTGTCATGTATCCCAGATAGGACAAAGAAATTCTTGCTTTGCTTCAGCACAACAGAATGTTGTAGGCATAAATAAATACAGCACAGATCAGTGTGACCATATACCATTGAATATATATATATATATACACACACATAAATAAGCAGATAAAGTGCAATAGGCTATTAAAGTTCAGATTTTTGTTTGAGTTGAGTTTAATAGTCTGATGGCTGTGGGGAAGTAGCTGTTCCTGAACCTGGATGTTGCAGATTTCAGGCTCCTGTACCTTCTACCTGAAAGCAGTGGAGAGATGAGTGTGTGGCCAGGATGGTGTGGGTCCTTGATGATGCTGGCAGCCTTTTTGAGGCAGCGACTGCGATAGATCCCCTCGATGGTAGGGAGGTCAGAGCCGATGATGGACTGGGCAGTGTTTACAATTTTTTGCAGTCTTTTCAGCTCCTGGGCGCTCAAGTTGCCGAACCAAGCCACGAACCAAGCCAGCATGCTCTCTACTGTGCACCTGTAGAAGTTCGAGAGAGTCCTCCTTGACATACCGACTCTCTGTAATCTTCTCAGGAAGTAGAGGCACTGATGTGCTTTCTTTATAATTGCATCAGTGTTCTGGGACAAGGAGAGATCTTCAGAGATATGCACGCCCAGGAATTTGATGCTCTTGACCCTTTCCACCATCGACCCATTGATATAAACGGGACTGTGGGTCCCCATCCTACCCCTTCCAAAGTCCACAATCAGTTCCTTGGTTTTGCTGGTGTTGAGGGCCAGGTTATTGTGCTGGCACCATTTGGTCAATCGGACGATCTCACTTCTACACTCTGACTCGTCTCCATCAGTGATACGTTCCACAACAGTGGTGTCATCGGTGAACTTGATGATGGAGTTCGCACTATGACCGGCTACGCAGTCATGAGTATAGAGTGAGTACAGCAGGGGGCTGAGCACACAGCCTTGAGGTGCTCCCGTGCTGATTGTTATACGAACAGACTGTGGTCTGTGAATGATGAAGTCGAGGATCCAATTGCAGATGGATGCGCAGAGACCCAGTTCTGAGAGCTTGGTAACCAGCTTGGAGGGGATGATTGTATTAAATGCCGAGCTGTTGTCAAAGAATAACAGCCTGACATATGAGTTTTTGTTGTCCAAGTGGTCCAGAGCGGAGTGGAGAGCCAGCGAGATCGCATCCACCGTTGATCTGTTGTGGCAGTAAGCAAACTGCAGTGGGTCCAGATTTTTGTCGAGGTAAGTTTAGTTTAGTTTAGAGATACAACACGGAAACATGTCCTTCAGCCCACCAAGTCCGTGCTGACCATCAATCACTTGTACACTAGTTCTATCCTATATACTAGAGACAATATACAGAAGCCAATTAACCTACAAGTCTGCATGTCTTTAGAATGAGGGAGAAAACCAGAGCACTCGGAGAAAACCCACGCCATCATAGGGAGAACATACAAACTCTGTACAGACAGCACCCATAGTCAGGATTGAACCTGGGTCTCTGGCGCTGTAAGGCAGCAACTCTACTGCTGTGCCACTGTGCCGCCATTCTTATCACCAGTAATATCACCATTCATCCAGAAATAGGGAACTGTAAGGCACACACTGCTAACAAATGGTTAAACTTGCAAGGAAACTATTGCGGCTTCCCTGTTCCTTCTCAGGTCTGATGGAGGTTCTCAGTTCCTTCATCGCTATGGCTGACCCACAAACAGCTCGGTCTCTATGTGGTGGAGCTTATAAAACTCCTGCAGATGGCTTATGTTTGTTATTTTTTCAACAATCCACAAAAAGTAAAATTCAGGCTGAAAGTTTTCCAAGTACTGTACGTGGCCTCAAAATAAAACAAAATAACTAAAAATGTGTGCTCTGTGTGCTACTGAGGTCCCAGAAGATTAAATTACCTTATCAGTATGATTATAAATAACAGCTCACCAAATATTATTGGCTTGCTGTTGAGTTTGACTGATGATGTATAGAAGGGCCTCTGAATACCCTATTAGTTCCAGTATCTTGCCTTAACGACTGAAAGCCAACAGCATTTTCCGTGTAAATTGTTTGCTTCACCCATGACTCTTGCAGAATACTGTTGACAGGTACATTGCAATTTCTACACGTTTGACAGTTTAATACAACCTCTCGAATGGCTTCTGGCTAAACAGCAAGTGCCTGAAGGTGCAAAACTTGGGTCTATGGCGCTTGCACTACAGTTAAAATAATTAAGGGGCTTGGACAAATCCTATGAAGTAGTGAAGCGAAATGCAGGAAAATATTCTCTATCCTGCCAATCTTAAAGCAACATTACAAAGAGCTCTTAGTTGAATTTATTTATTTTTTAATTGCAATGTATTCTGTTGGAAGGAAGCCCATAACACTATTCTAGTTTCAGGCTTAACATAGACACAAAATGCTGGAGTAACTCAGCGGGTCAGGCAGCATCTCTGGAGAAAATAGATACGTGCGTGACATGTCGTGTCTGGGACCTTCTTCAGACTGATCAGTCTGAAAAAGGGTCCAAACCCGAAACATCATCCATCCATTTTCTCCAGCGATGCTGCCTGCCACACTGAGTTACTCCAGCATTTTATGTCTATCTTTGGGATAAACCAGCAGCTGCAGTTCCTTTTTATTATTAGTGCTCGGCTTACTTGACATTTCTATCACCTGAGAACGGTTCCATCTCATCGCCATGAAAGGCTGTTTGAGCCTGCAATAATACACCATTTAGGAATGTGAATGAAATACTCTCTGACATTATAATTTTGCCACATATTACTTGATGGCTGCATCAAAATAGGGATTTACATGAAGATATATTACGATAGTTGGTCTTACTGACTAGTCGTCTGTAATTCCAACACATTTTAACGACACACTAATGCTACCGCATTGCTCTGCTGAAATTAGTTATATTGTTTTGCCTCCTCGATCAATCAAGCTTCAATTCTTTTCTCAACTGAATGCTGAAAACCAAATACAGCAAATAATCTGTCTTGATTTAGCCTGGATTTAAGTATACATAAATTTAGACCATAAAAAGTAGGAGCAGAACTAGGCCATTCAGCCCATCAAGTATGCTCCGCTATTCGATCATCGCTGATCTATCTTACCCTCTCAACCCCTATCTCCTGCCTTCTCCCCGTAATCTTTGATGTCCTTACTAATCAAAAACTTACCAATCACCATGGGGTTGAGAGGGAAAGATAGATCAGCGAAGGTTGAGGGGAGACTTGAGAGAAGTATATATAATTATGAGAGACATAGATGGAGTAGACAGTCACAACTTTTTTCACTGGGTGGAAATATCCAATATCCAAGGTTTTGCACACTGAGGGTGGTAGGGGCCTGGAACACATTACCAGGGGTGGTATTGGAGGCAGATATGATAGTGGTGTTTAAGTGGCTGTTAAATAAGCATGTGGGAGAACAGGGAATAGAGGGATATAGATCATGTACAGGCAGATAAGATCAGTTTAACCAAGCAGCATGTTCGGCACAAACATTATGGGCCGAAGGGCTCATACCTGTGCTGTAATGTTCAATGTTCTATGAGTAGAAGAATCAACACCGTGAACCTCTTATGTGGGGTTTATATGCACATTAAAGAGCTGAAGCTACTGCTGTAGAAGACCGAAAAGATCCCAAACCAGCAGATTACATCCAAACTCTACAGTCTGCCTGTCATGAATAGTGATGGAAAATATAATAACTAACAAGAAAAAGAGGTCCATGAGCATCTGAGTCCTCAATGAAGTGGAGTCCAGCGCTCGAGTGCAAAAAGTAGTGACGCATCTCCAACCATCCTCAATGTGAAGTGCTGTGTGTATGAGCCAACTGTAATGGTGACATCTCCGACATTGAAGAATTCAGTCTTGAACTGGATTTGTTCCATGCAAAATTAAGGAAAGGCTGAGAACACTCGATAGTGTAAAAGCTGTGAGCCCAGATAATGTCCAGATAATGTCTGCATTGCGGAAAAAAACTGTGTTGAAGAGCCAGCCACATCTCGAGACCAGCTACAATGCTGGTATGCGTCGGACTAAGTGGAAACATACCAAGGCATGCCACAAATTCAATCTGGAAATGACTCCCTCTTTAGTCTCCACTGAATTATCTTCAAAACTATGGAAGTTATCATGGCATTTCCATTCAATTGGCTAGTAATAGGCCATTTAATGAACAGTTTGGGGTTACATGATTCCTGTCTTCGGCCTTAGTCCACATATGGTTTAAGTTTCAGAGACTTTCAGACTTTAGAGATAGAGCGCAGAAATAGGCCCATCGGCCAACCAAGTCCGCACCAACCAGCGATCACCCCGTGCACTAGCACTATCCTACACACTAGGGACAATTTACAGAAGCCAATTAACCTACAAACCTGCACGTATTTGGAGTGTGCGATGAAACCGGAGCGCCTGGAGTAAACCCACGCGGTCATAGGGAGAACGTGCAAACTTCACACAGACAGCACCCATAGTCAGGATCAAACCCGTGTCTCTACCGCTGCACCAATGTGTCGCCCTAAAGTGATGCCTCTTAACATCAAGGCAGCATTTAGTTGAGAGTGGCATCAAGAACCCTTGGTGGAGCTGAATTGGACTCAAATGGCAAACTCCCCACTGATTGGCATCATGCTAAGTGCAAAGGAAGAAGGTTATGATAGTTGGAGGGCCCTAAGCAACACTGTTCCACAGGGAGTTGCCTATGGCCCAAGTGCCTTGGGTATTATTTCCCAATGCTCTTGTTCCTCTCATCATGAAAGAAGTGATAATGTTCATGTTTTCACAATGTTCAGTTCCATTCATAACTCATAGGGTCATAACATGGAAACAGGCACTTCGGCCCAACTTGGCCACGCCGACCAAGATGCCCCATTTACACTCTTCCCACATGCCTGCGTTTGGCCCATATCCCTCTAAACATTTTCTATCCATGTACCTGTCCATTAAATAAGGAGTCCAGAACTCTTACCCAATGTCAATAACTGTGCAGTGAACTGTCTCAATAACATGCCTCGCCACCCCCCCACATGCCCTCACAACTAACCCAAGCACCAAGGTCTGAATAAAAGTCTGTCTTTTGACTTTAGAGATACAGCGTGGAAACAAGCCCTTTGGCCCACCGAGTCCGCGCCGACCAGCGATCACCCCGTATATTCGCAGTATCCTATGCACTTGGGACAACTTACAATTTTACTGAAGCCAATTAACCTACAAACCTGTTTAAGAAGGAACTTCAGATGCATGAAAATCGAAGGTAGACAAAAGTGCTGGAGAAACTCAGCGGGTGCGGCAGCATCTATGGAGCGAAGGAAATAGGCAACGTTTCGGGCCGAAGAAAGGTTTTGGCCCGAAACGTTGCCTATTTCCTTCACTCCATAGATGCTGCTGCACCCGTTGAGTTTCTCCAGCACTTTTGTCAACCTACTAACCTGTACGTCTTTGTAGTGCCGGAGGAAACCGGAGCACCCGGGGACAACCGTTCGGTCACAGGGAGAATGAATAAACCGTACAGACAGCACCCATAGTCAGGATCAAACCTGGTTCTCTGGCACTGTAAGACAGCAACTCTACCGCTGCTCCACTGTGCCACCTTGTCAATGATTTTACTTCGGAGTCACGTGAGTGACTACGTGAAGAACCCCGTACAGCCGCACGTGCGTCATTACGTCAGACGCATTGGTGCAGGCGGCCGGTTGGAGCAGCAGAGCTCCTCCAGCGCGGTAAGTTTAAACTTCAGGTAAGGTTGTATTTCTTACCTGTTTTGTTTCCTTGCATGAACCTCTTGTTCCAGAGGCTTTCTGCCGGGTGATTCGCGAGAACCGATGAGGGAACCAGCTATGGCTATGGGGCAACCCAGGTCCGACCGCGGAAGCGGGTAGCTGGCGAATGTCGGGTTTCGCGATCGCAGTCACTGATAAGACCGTCAGTGACTGCCAGACGCTGTGGTTCCCGGGTAGGGGTCATGCAGCAGACCGGTCGGGAGCTTTTCCCTCGGAAATAAATATACATGCTGGGGTTCCCGGGGAGGGGACATGCAGCAGACCGGTCGGGAGGTTTCCCTCCGATATAAATATACACGCTGGGGTTCCCGGGGAGGGGAAATCCAGTAGTATGCGGCTCCCAGACGAAAGGGTCCCCAGGATAGGGGTTAAACAGACCAGAACGATCAGCTCTGGTGCCGAGAGGTTTTCCCTTCGGCAAGGCATATACTGTAGACGTTGGGATTCCCGGGGAGGGGAAATTCAGCAGCAATGAGGTACCCAGACCGCAGTGGTCCCCAGGATATGGGGTAAACGGACCAAAATGGTCAGCCCTGGTGCCGGGAGGGTTCCCTTTTGGTAATAAGAACATTTGGAGGTTGGCCAGGAGAGAGCTCCATCTAGATACATTCCAACAGCAGGAGTTGGACAGGGCTGCTTAATGGGGATACCGAGTCTGCGGCAGTGTTGGGCATATGGGAGAGCCCGCACTAGCAGTACCTTGGACAGGGCTGCTTAATGGGGATGCCAAGTCTATGGCAGGGCCGGCCTATGGGAAAGGCCGCGCCAGCAGCACCTTGTAACAGGGCTGCTTAATGGGGATGCCGAATCTATGGCAGTGCCGGCCTATGCGAGAGGCCGCGCCAGCAGCGCCTTGTAATAGGGCTGCTTAATGTATGGCAGCAGCACCCGTAGTAGGGCTGCATAATGTCTCCCTCAATGGAGGAGGTGAGCTTACCGGGGCAGTTTTGTTCTGACCCTGAAGGGTGGGCCTATTGCAGAGGCCGCGCCAGCAGCGCCTTGTAACAGGGCTGCCTAATGTCTCCCTTATGGAGGAGGACAACATGCCGGGTCAGTGTAAATCTGACGCCGAGTCTGAGGGTTTAGCCGTGGATCATACCCCAAGGGATGTAGGGCACGTGTCAGAGGTACCATTCCTGGCAGCAAGTTTGCCATCCCAACACAATGCAGTGAAAACCGCTATCAGAGGACGTTAGAGCCAGCTGCCTAATCTTCTATTCAGGGAAGACCTATTCAATAGGCAAAACCTGGAGGACAAAGCACAAGCTGTTGGACCAATTAAGGCCAACGACGAGCAAAGTTTCATAGTTTCGGTGACAACGCACCTCACGTCTTCATGGGTGGTAAGCGGTTCACTGAAGCTGGTGACAGCATGAAAGTTGGCCAGAGGGTCCACGCACTCTACCAGTTCTACTCTACAACTAAGGTACCACTTACAAGTTGTTAAGATTTACACTTGGTTGTACAATTCACAAATGATTAAGACACATTGTCATCTACTCAGAGGCATTTAACCTTGTAAAACTGGACATTACTAGCATTCCAAGCAGGTTGGAATTGGGCCAGAATAGTGTTGAGGCAGGCTCAGTATTTTAGCTAGGATTGCCTTCGAGACAAGCTCGGAAATATGACAAGAATTGTCTTTTGAGTCATGCTCAGAATTATGGGACAGGCTCGGGAATTGGGCCAGAGTTGCCATTCAGGGCAGACATGAAATGATGGCAGGAGTGGCCTGTTCATTATGAAAGATGGCTGATTAACAACTGATGGCATAGGGTGTTCCCATTTACAGTGATCATCGGAGATATTTGGAGGCATTGCTATGATGAGGCAATATAACTATGATGACAATAAATCATTCAAAGAGGACTACTTAGAGTTCAAAAACACTTGTTATGTATTGACTGGATGATATTTTAATGCTGTATTTTGCTAAAATGCACTGTTTCAGTCTCAAACTATATTTGAGAAATTGGGCTCCTCTATCCAGTTAAAATGAAGTTGTTATCAAATGGACTAGTTGGTCATTGGGGTTTGCCTTTGGCTATTAGTTGGCCTGTGACTCCGCCCTGGGCAACAGATTGGAGTCAATAGAAACCTGGAACAGCCTTGTTGTTATAAAGCAGCTTTTTATTCATTAGACTAATTGGCAATGTAATAGATGTGATGCAGCTGTGCAAGTGGGAGAACTGACAGCATGCTTAATGGCAAACTATTAAGGGCCATGCAGATCATTGATAACACACCTTTGCTATTACCAGCTGAAGCTACTAAAGTCACTATGATGGACAAACAGTAGTCAGCATTGCTCCAGTAGTTGATCAATAAATATGTAATTATATTGCAAATTGATGCTAATTGCCTAAGGTGGGAAATTGCGAATGTCATCTCTAGTTGGAGGTGAAGGAGATTTGCATGAGTTATTAACTCTGCAGTCAGTGGTATCAGCTATCTATAGACCCTACCTGCATTTTATGGGTTAAAGAGTGATTGAGCGAATATGCATATCTGCATGCTCAACTTCATGTTGATACACTATGATGGTGCCATATGATAATCACGGGTGCAATCAAGTAAAAGAATCCCGTAATAGGTACATAATCTCATTTGCCACTGGAGTATCATCAAGTACAGATCAATGACAACACAGAATGGGTGTTGGACCACACCGTATTTATGAAATTCTGATTCAATGCAACACTGAACATACATATGTTGTTTTCTTGCTAATTCACGGGTTGCAAAAATGTGTGGCATAACAGTGGCGAAAGGTACATTCTCGCTACAAGCAGGAGCAATGGTCTTTTATGTCTTCTATTTTGCTTCATCAGTCGGAGCTTCAAATAAAGTCATCAAGAGCCCGCTTTAGGTTCCAGCTGGGCGATTGGCCTATGCAGTTTAATTCCCGATTTGTCGGGAATAATAATAATGCAACCTTATGTGGCTCGGGAAATCAGCCGTTGCATGATAAAATCAATTTATGTTCTACAGATTCTCTACAGATTCTCAATAGACTGCCTATGGCTTGGGTGGTCACCTCTATTCTTGTATGTATTCAGAGTGCTGGGATAGTACCAAAAAGCAGTATTTTGCTTCTTCAGGAGATGGGAAGTGTTTGTTTAATGCCACATCTTAACGGCTGAAGGATGGTCAAAAGAACGAATTTCCAAACATTTGATAATAACCTTTGCCAGACCAGGGTATTTCTCAATCTCATTTTACGTTCTGTTTATAGGTTCCATCCGGATGAGAGATGGGACTATTATGATTACTTCATTTAACAGCATCAGCATGTTTTAAATCTATGTCATGACTGTATGCATTATGAATGTTTTCCCTCATTTGTCAATGAAGCAGTTGTGGTTGTGTAGACTTGTTTCTCACAGCATGAAATCACAGAGCTTTGAAATCTTCACGTAGTCACTCACGTGACTCCGAAGTAAAATAGTAAGATTAAACGAGAACTTACCAGTTCGAAGTTTGATCTTTATTTTATGAGGAGTTACGATGAGGGACTACGTGCCCTCCGCTCCCAACCCTCATAAATATCATCTGGTAGTTCTAGTCTTCTCTCGTCTTACTATTATACTTCATTCACTATTATCTGTGATTTCACACCGCTGCTTTGAAGATTGACGCACGTGCGGCTGTACGGGGTTCTTCACGTAGTCCCTCATCATAACTCCTCATAAAATAAAGATCAAACTTCAAACTGGTAAGTTCTCATTTAATCTTACTATTTTATGTGAGTATCTGCTTTCCAGTGGAGACGGACAATGTAGAATCCTAATGCATAACAATATACAACACTAAGTTGTTGTTGATTGGTAGAATGGGTTGTACTGAGACAGTCTATGGAAGTGGTCCTCAGGCAAATATTTGTTCAAGGTGGATCAGTGATGTCTAGAGCTTTTAAAATTGTATTGCCAATTGCAAGGGTAATCCTGGCAAGTGTTTGTTATTGCGTGATTGTTCTCAGTTAGGCTGCAATAAGTCTGTGGAGATATGACATCAAATGAGAGCTGTACTAAAAAAGGTTAAATTCTTTTGACATGCAGTTATTGAACATGTGTCAATCAGTTAATTTTCATGTGTCTTGGCACTGGATACTAGATATGTTCAAAGCTATTCAGTTCCACTGAAATACCTCCATTGCAAGAGTTCATTCTCTGTTTGCTTTTGTGTTAATTCGTAGATATCTATGTTGTAATTTAGATTAGTTTAAATTACAGCATGGAAAAAAGCCCATCTGCCCACTGAGTCCACAACGACCATCGATCACCCATTCACACTACTTCTAGGTCATCCCACTTTCGTATTCACTCCCTACACACGAGAGGATATTTATAGGAGCCAGTTACCTACAAACCCACCCTCCCTCTCTGCCCCCACCCCCCTCACTCTCTGTCCCCCCTCCCTCTCTGCCCCCCTCCCTCTCTGCCACCCTCCCTCTCTTCCCCCTCTCTAACCCCCTCCCTCTCTGCCCCCCGCACCCTCTCCCTCTCTACCCCCCCTCCCTCTCTACCCCCCTCCTCTCCCTCTCTAGCCGTGCCTGTGCAGTTGTGGGCTATGCGTAGGGTGGGGGATAGGGGAAAAGGAGTGAATGAATAATATTAATATAATATCATGGGGGGTTAGTGTGTGTGTGTGGGGGGTGTTTGGTGTGTGTGTGTGTGAGACACCGCAGGCCGCCCCCCTCCCCCTCAATCGTGCATTGAGGGGACGGGACCCAACAGGTCCCACTTGATCTAGTATATTACTAAAACACGCATCTTGTTTGTGATTCTGTGTGCGTGCATGATCCCGGAACTACGCCAAAACGGTACACAATAGCTCTACAATTTTTGGACCACCATACTCACAATTGTCTTGTGGTGTGTTTTTTTTTATAAAGTTTCATTCAGATTGATGTTAGATTTTACAAGTTATTCACATTTTTTACTTTACAAAATCCAACTTTGAGAAAAATGTCTTCCATCTGCCTGGCAGTTAGCAGCTATGACGTCACAATGTGATTGTAGCCCTGCCCACTACAATGTTGCTATCCCAGGACACTGAGTCCTGGCAGCCCTAGCAAGTGCAATTGCATTTTTTTAAAGTTTAAAATTAAGGAATTAGAAGATACAATAAACTCATTAAAGAATGGAAAAACACCAGGCCCTGATGGATTTACTAATGAATTTTATAAAAGCTTTTATGATAAACTAATACCAAGATTACAAAAAATGTACCAATACGCTTTTAAAAAACGAATACTACCTGATACATTAGCGGAATCAACGATTACATTAATACCTAAGAAAAATAAAGATTTAGAAGAACCTGGTTCATATAGAGCTATAGCATTGTTAAACACAGATCAAAAAATATCAGCGAAAACATTAGCTAGAAGATTAAGTAAATACATTAGTAAATTAATAAACCCAGATCAGACAGGGTTTATCCCTATGAGATACTCTTCTAATAATATGAGACGTCTACTCAACATAATGCACTCACACAAATCTGAAGATCAAGAATTATCAATTATTTCGCTGGATGCTGAAAAAGCATTTGATCAAGTAGAATGGAATTATATGGATAAAGTATTACAAAAATTTCAACTGGGAGAGAATTTTATTTTATGGATTAAGTTACTATATAACAAACCTACAGCTAGAATACTAACTAATAACATATTATCCTCGAAATTTCAACTATCAAGGGGAAATAGACAAGGATGCTCATTATCACCACAGCTGTTTGCTCTCATTATTGAACCGCTAGCAGAAAAAATTAGAATACACCCTGATATTCATGGATATAATACTAAAGACTCATATAATAAAATATCTTTATACGCGGATGATATATTACTGTATATAACAAAACCTCAAATCACTATACCAAATATATTAAATTTAATTGAAGACTTTGGATCTTTTTCTGGATATAGAATAAATTGGAATAAAAGTGAAATTATGTCAATAAAACCGAAAGATTCAACACATCTTTTAAAATTCCCTTTTAAAATAGCTACAGAAAAATTTAAATATTTGGGAATCGAAATTACCAGAACATATCAAGGTATGTTCAGGGCAAATTTTGACCCCCTACTTAATAAATTAAATACACTAATTAAATTCTGGAAAACGCTCCCGATGTCTTTAATAGGCCGAATAAACGCAATAAAAATGATCTTTTTACCACAAATTTTATACCTATTTCAATCAATTCCTATATACTTACCTAAGAAGTTTTTTAAAAAACTTGACTCAGATATCACTAATTTTATATGGGACTATAAATCACATAGAATACAAAAAACTCATCTGAATAAACCTAAAGTATTGGGGGGTTTAGCTCTACCTAATTTTATGTATTATTATTGGTCAGTAAATATTAAAAACATGATTCAACTGATGGATAACTCCGCCCAGCAAGTAGACTGGATTGTAATGGAGAAAGAGGATTGCTCCTCTAGAAACATTGGAGCGATCCTCCTCTCTCCAATGAAACTGAATAACATAAATTATAATAAGAACCCAATTATTCATAGTACAATCCGTATTTGGAAACAAATAAAACAAAATTTAAAATTAAGAAATTTATCACTTTTATTACCTATAGTCAATAACCCTTTGTTTAGTCCTTCTATTATAGATAAAGCTTATACACAATGGGATAGACTAGGAATTAAAACGCTTGGTGACTTGTATGAAACTGGAAAATTACTTTCATTTCAACAATTACAAATAAAATATAAACTCGGAAATAATCAATATTTTAAATATTTTCAAATATGCGACTATTTGAAAAAATATACAAAAGATCATTATAATAACCCAGTAGATGTATTGGACGAGGCAATGCAGATAAAAGCGGAATCAGCAAACTTAATATCATATTTGTACAATATTATTTTAAATGTACAAATACCACCTACGGAGGGTATCAGAAAAGACTGGGAACAAGAGTTAGCTATTAAAATTTCAAAGGAAAGTTGGAATGAATACTTATTAAATGTGCATAAATGCTCGATTAATGTAAGACACACTTTAATACAATTTAAAATTTTACATAGATTATATTATTCGAAAACTAAAATTCATAAAATTTTCCCAAACGTATCATCTATTTGTGATAAATGTCAATCCCAAGAAGCTACTATAGCGCACTCATTCGTCTTCTGTACAAAAATTCAAAAATTTTGGAATGAAATTTTTGAAATCTTTACAAAGTTATTTAAAACAAGACTGATACCCAAAGCAGAATGGATTATCTTCGGAATAACGGAAGATGATCCAGAACTAAATGTGTTTCAAAAGAAATTAATGGACTATGGGTTAATAACTGGAAAAAAGCTAATTCTAAAATTTTGGAAGAAGGCTCCAATACCAACTATAAATATGTGGATTTCAAATATGTTTGAAACACTACACCTAGAAGAGATAAGACTCCTCCTAGCAGGTAAACCAGATCACTTCCACCTGACGTGGTCTGCATTTATAGAATTATTACAAACATAGGGTGCAAAAGTACTTTAAAAAAAATAAAAAATTGAGGTCGGGTAAGGGGGGATGATAGTTGAAGAGTTGGTATGTCCTATTTACGTAATGCTCAAAAAAATATTTGTTTTTCTTTTTTTTTCCTCTCTCTTTTTCTCTTTTTTTTTTCCTAGGGCCTATTTCTTAACTCTTTTTCTTTTGTTTTTAATTTCGCTCTCATAGGGTCTTCGTCCTTTTTTGTTGTTACATTTTCTACACTTTTCTACACTTTCACTTTTTCCTTCACTTTCTTCTCTCTTTCAATCTTTTCCTTTTTTAGTGTAAAAAAAAAAATAAAGGGAGTACATTAATTGTAAGAAGATACAAATGACGAGTATTAATGTATGTGGTTGTAATGTAATGTACTTCTAATAAATAAAAATAAAAAAAAATAATAAATAAAAAAATGAGGGAGGGTGAATAAGGGAAATGAGCCGCCCCTGCACAGTTGGGGGCTATGGGTGAGTGGTGAAATATTGCATTGGGGGAACGTATTGCGTTGGGGGAAAGGGTGAGTGGTAGAATATTGCGTTGGAGAATGGGTTGCGTTGGGGGACCAGGCCTCCCATGGGGGCTATGAGGGAGTAGTGGAATATTGCGTTGCAGGAACATGTTATGTTGGGGGAACGGGTTAGTGGTGGAGACGACTTGTGGCCTCATGTTTGACAGGGACCCGTTGTGTCCCACTTGATCTAGGATAACATTAAAACTCTTGACTTTTGGAAGTTGCTGAACTGAGGGCTGACTGCACCTTATATGGGCTCCCAGCATCCAGCTTGGCCCTATCCCTGATTTTATCACTTCCAGCTGTTTGTCCTCCATAGCCTCCAACCTTATTGTTCCCCAGCCCAGCATTGCCCGCTTTTACCTTCTGCCCAAAAGGAAGAAGGGTTCTGACTCGAAACGTCACCTCTTAATTTTCTCCAGAGAGATTGCCTGACCCTCTGAGATACAACAGCACTTTGTGTCTATCTTCTAGTTGCTGCTCCCCTGAATCAGGTCTGTTGTAAAGATGAGGGGGGATCTCATTGAAACCTACCTAAATAATGAAACACCTTAATAGAGTGGTTGTAGAGAGGATGTTTCCAGTAATGGGCGAGTCTATAACTAGACTCAGACCAGCCACAGAATTAAAGAGCGAACCGCAGGTAAAAGTTAAGCGGACTGAAAGGGAACGGGTGGCCACTAGCCAGCGTAGCAGTAGGCAGGTAGTGCAGGAGTCCCCTGCGGTCATCTCCCTCCTAAACAGATATACCATTTTGGATACTGTTGGGGGAGATGGCTCATCGGGGGAAGGCAGCAGCAGCCAGGTTCATGGCACCGTGGGTGGCTCTGCGGCACAGGAGGGGAGGAAAAAGGGTGGAAGGGCTATAGTATAGGGGATTCAATTGTCAGGGGAATAGATAGGCATTTCTGTGGCCGCAAACGAGACTCCAGGATGGTATGTTGCCTCCCTGGTGCAAGGGTCAGGGATGTCACTGAGCGGCTGCAGAACATTGTGGAGGGGGAGGGTGAACAGCCAGTTGTCGTGGTGCACATTGGCACCAATGATATAGGTAAAAAACGGGATGAGGTCCTACAAGGTGAATTTAGGGAGCTAGGAGATAAACTTAAAAGTAGGACATCAAAGGTAATAATCTCTGGATTACTACCAGTGCCATGTGCTAGTCAGAGTAGAAATAGGAGGATATTGCAGATGAATACGTGGCTTGAAAATTGGTGCAAGGGAGAGGGATTCAAATTTCTAGGGCATTGGAACCAGTTCTGGGGGAGGTGGGACCAGTACAAACAGGACGATCTGCACCTGGGCTGAAATGGAATCGATGTCCTTGGGGGAGTGTTTGCTAGTGCTGTCGGGGAGGATTTATACTAATGTGGCAGGGGGATGGGAGCATGAGCAGAGAGACAGAGGGGTGTAAAATGAGGGTAGAAGCAATAGGTAGCAAGGTGAAAAGTAAAAGTGGCAGGCAGACAAATCCAGGGCAAAAATCAAAAAGGGCCACTTTTCAACGTAATTGTATAAGGGGTAAGAGTGTTGTAAAAACAAGCCTGAAGGCTTTGTGTCTCAATGCAAGGAGCATTCGTAATAAGGTGGATGTGTTGAATGTGCAGATAGTTATTAATGAATATGATATAGTTGGGATCACGGAGACATGGCTCCAGGGTGACCAAGGCTGGGAGCTGAATATCCAGGGATATTCAATATTCCGGAGGGATAGACAGAAAGGAAAAGGAGGTGGGGTAGCGTTGCTGGTTAGAGAGGAGATTAACGCAATAGAAAGGAAGCACATTAACTTGGAGGATGTGGAATCGATATGGGTAGAGCTGCGAAACACTAAGGGGCAGAAAACGCTAGTGGGAGTTGTGTACAGGTCACCTAACAGTAGTAGTGGAGTTGGGGATGGCATCAAACAGGAAATTAGAAATGCGTGCAACAAAGGTAAAACAGTTATAATGGGTGACTTCAATCTACATATAGATTGGGTGAATCAAATTGGCAGGGGTGCTGAGGAAGAGGATTTCTTGGAATGTATGCGGGATAGTTTTCTAAACCAACATGTAGAGGAACCAAAGAGAGAGCAGGCTATTCTAGACTGGATATTGAGTAATGAGGAAGGGTTAGTTAGCAGTCTTGTTGTGCGTGGCCCCTTGGGCAAGAGTGACCATAATATGGTTGAGTTCTTCATTAGGATGGAGAGTGACATAGTTAATTCAGAAACAAGGGTTCTGAACTTAAAGAAAGATAACTTTGAGGGTATGAGATGTGAATTGGCCAAGATAGACTGGCAATTGATTCTTAAAGGGTTGACGGTGGATATGCAATGGAAGGCATTTAAAGACTGCATGGATGAACTACAACAATTGTTCATCCCAGTTTGGCAAAAGAATAAATCAGGGAAGGTAGTGCATCCGTGGATAACAATGGAAATCAAGGATAGTATCAAAACAAAAGATGAAGCCTACAAATTAGCCAGAAAAAGCAGCCTACCAGAGGACTGGGAGAAATTCAGAGTCCAGCAGAGGAGGACAAAGGGCTTAATTAGGAAAGGGAAAATAGATTATGAAAGAAAACTGGCAGGGAACATAAAAACTGACTGCAAAAGTTGTTATAGATATGTGAAGAGAAAAAGATTAGTTAAAACAAATGTAGGTCCCTTGCAGTCAGAAACAGGCGAATTGATCATGGGGAACAAGGACATGGCAGACCAATTGAATAACTACTTTGGTTCTGTCTTCACTAAGGAAGACATAAATAATCGGATGGAAATAGCAGGGGACCGGGGGTCAAATGAGATGGAGGAACTGAGTGAAATCCAGGTTAGTTGGGAAGTGGTGTTAGGTAAATTGAATGGATTAAAGGCTGATAAATCCCCAGGGCCAGATAGGCTGCATCCCAGAGTGCTTAAGGAAGTAGCCCCAGAAATAGTGGATGCATTAGCGATAATTTTTCAAAACTCTTTAGATGCTTGAGTAGTTCCTGAGGATTGGAGGGTAGCTAATGTAACCCCACTTTTTAAAAAGGGAGGGAGAGAGAAAACGGGGAATCACAGACCAGTTAGTCTAACATCGGTAGTGGGGAAAATGCTAGTCAGTTATTAAAGATGGGATAGCAGCACATTTGGAAAGTGGTGAAATCATTGGACAAAGTCAGCATGGATTTATGAAAGGTAAATCACGTCTGACGAATCTCATAGAATTTTTCGAGGATGTAACTAGTAGAGTGGATAAGGGAGAACCAGTTGATGTGTTATATCTGGACTTTCAGAAGGCTTTTGACAAGGTCCCACATAAGAGATTAGTATGCAAACTTAAAGCACACGGTATTGGGGGTACAGTATTGATGTGGATAGAGAACTGGCTGGCAGACAGGAAGCAAAGAGTAAGAGTAAACGGGTCCTTTTCAGAATGGCAGGCAGTGACTAGTGGGGTACAGCAAGGCTCAGTGCTGGGACCCCAGCTATTTACAATATATATTAATGATTTGGACGAGGGAATTGAATGCAACATCTCCAAGTTTGCGGCTGACACGAAGCTGGAGGAACTGTTAGCTGTGAGGAGGATGTTAGGAGGCTGCAAGGTGACTTGGATATGTTGGGTGAGTGGGCAAATGCATGGCAGATGCATTATAATGTGGATAAATTTGAGGTAATCCACTTTGGTGGCAAGAACAGGAAAGTAGATTATTATCTGAATAGTGGCCGATTAGGAAAAGGGGAGATGCAACGAGACCTGGGTGTCATGGTACACCAGTCATTGAAAGTAGGCATGCAGGTGCAGCAGGCAGTGAAGAAAGCGAATGGTATGTTAGCATTCATAGCAAAAGGATTTGAGTATAGGAGCAGGGAGGTTCTACTGCAGTTGTACAGGGTCTTGGTGAGACCACACCTGGAGTATTGTGTACAGTTTTGGTCTCCTAATCTGAGGAAAGACATTCTTGCCATAGAGGGAGTACAGAGAAGGTTCACCAGACTGATTCCTGGGATGGCAGGACTTTCATATGAAGAAAGACTGGATAGACTCGGCTTGTACTCGCTAGAATTTAGAAGATTGAGGGGGGATCTTATAGAAACTTACAAAATTCTTAAGGGGCTGGACAGGCTAGATGCAGGAAGATTGTTCCCGGTGTTGGGGAAGTCCAGAACAAGGGGTCACAGTTTAAGGATAAGGGGGAAGTCTTTTAGGACCGAGATGAGAAAAACATTTTTCACACACAGAGTGGTGAATCTGTGGAATTCTCTGCCACAGAAGGTATTTGAGGCCAGTTCATTGGCTATATTTAAGAGGGAGTTAGATGTGGCCCTTGTGGCTAAAGGGATCAGGGGGTATGGAGAGAAGGCAGGTACAGGATACTGAGTTGGATGATCAGCCATGATCATATTGAATGGCGGTGCAGGCTCGAAGGGCCGAATGGCCTACTCCTGCACCTATTTTCTATGTTTCTATGAACCTTTGGGAATGGGGATGAGGAGGAATTTCTTCAGCCAAAGAGTGGTGAATCTGTGGAATTCATTGCACCACTAGAAACCTAAACCCCAGATCTTTCTCACTAACTTGTGTTCTTTTAAAGGCCTTTCTTTAAACCATGAAACTTAAGCAAGTACTAGTCGTTTCTCCAACTAAGTCCATTACTTTGTCTCTTAATTCCTCTGTGAAACACATTGGGGTGTTCTTCTGTATCATTGGCACCTTACACAAGTAAGTTGTTGCTTCTGACAGAGTAATCTGTGTGATAAAATATTTCATTACTGTACACACATCCAAGAGATTTCTCAGAAATCTCTATTCAGCTAACAAGCTGGTTTCTTTACATCTAGTCCCACATGGTTTGACTTTAAAATATGTTGCAGAAAATATGTTCCTGATTCTGAACGCTAACATTTCCCTCCTGTAGCAGGTGGCTGCACACAGTGCCAAAAAAATAAAAGTGAACCCATAGAACTACTGAAGGTTTATTTAGTCAATTGTTGGTGTCTGAAACACAAGGTTTTGTGATCCCATGGTAAACAAATGCCATGGAGTCAGACTCTGTAAATTCTGTAGCATCATTTGCAACCGTGCAAATTATAATGTCCGCTGGGTACAAAGAAGAGACTTGAAAGTCATGCGACTTACATTGTTATTTAATAGTAAAGTTCACTCTGTGAGGGGGATAAAAGCAGGGTTGTGAGGGCATGGGTTAGATTTCCTCTTACATAGTATAATGACTTGCAAGCCTTGTCCAACACCAGGATAGGTGGGAAAATTTTAAGACCTTCGAATATATATTGAATCTCATTGATCATATTATTTCAATGCTAATATTTTGACAATATTTGGAGCATCGTCAAAATATTAACCATGGGATTGCATAGTCAATGGCATGCTTTAATGCAGTTGCCATATGAATATTTACTTGCACATTTTGCAGCCCTTTTGAATGGTGTGTCTCACGCAGCTTCCATTTGGTAACTCATCCAAGCACCTTCAGGTCAACGTTTCAGAAATGTGTGTTGGTGGACATTTTGACTGAAGCTTGATCCAAATGTTGACCTCGCATGGTGGCGCAGCGATTGAGTTGCTGCCTTACAATCAGATGTTTTCATTAATCTGGTTGTATTAAACTGGTGACCAAAATTGATTGATTGAAAGATACAACCTGGAAATAGACACTTTGGCCCACCGAGTCTACGCCGACCATCGATCAGCCACCACACTAGTTCCATGTTATTCCACTTTCACACACACTCCCTACATACTAGGGGCAATTTACAGAGGTCATTTAACCACGGTCAGCGGGAACTCAGTGGGCCAAAGTGTCTATTGGGCACTCCCACACCCCAAACCCGCACGTCTTTGGGGTGTGGGAGGAAACCGGATCACCCAAAGGATTCGAGACGGTCACAAGGAGAACGTGCAAACTCCACACGGACAAAACCCAAGGTCAGGATCAAACGGGTCCTTTTCACAATGGCAGGCAGTGACTAGTGGGGTACCGCAAGGTTCAGTGCTGGGACCCCAGCTATTTACAATTTATATTAATGATCTGGACGAGGGAATTGAAAGCAACATCTCCAAGTTTGCGGATGACACTACGCTGGGGGGCAGTGTTAGCTGTGAGGAGGATGCTAGGAGACTGCAAGGTGACTTGGATAGGCTGGGTGAGTGGGCAAATGTTTGGCAGATGCAGTATAATGTGGACAAATGTGAGGTTATCCACTTTGGTGGCAAAAACGGGAAGGCAGACTATTATCTAAATGGTGGCCGATTAGGAAATGGAGAGATGCAGCGAGACCTGGGTGTCATGGTACACCAGTCATTGAAAGTAGGCATGCAGGTGCAGCAGGCAGTGAAGAAAGCGAATGGTATGTTGGCCTTCATAGCAAGAGGATTTGAGTATAGGAGCAGGGAGGTTCTATTGCAGTTTTGGTCTCCAAATCTGAGGAAGGACATTATAGCCATAGAGGGAGTGCAGAGAAGGTTCACCAGACTGATTCCTGGGATGTCAGGACTTTCATATGAAGAAAGACTGAATAGACTTGGCTTATACTCGCTAGAATTTAGGAGATTGAGAGGGGATCTTATAGAAACGTACAAAATTCTTATGGGGTTGGACGGGCTAGATGCAGGAAGATTGTTCCCGATGTTGGGGAAGTCCAGGACAAGGGGTCACAGCTTAAGGATAAGGGGGAAATCCTTTAAGACCGAGATGAGGAAAAACTTTTTCACACAGAGAGTGGTGAATCTCTGGAACTCTCTGCCACAGAGGGTTGTTGAGGCCAGTTCATTGGCTATATTTAAGAGGGAGTTAGATGTGGCCCTTGCGGCTCAAGGGATCAGGGGGTATGGAGAGAAGGCAGGTACGGGATACTGAGTTGGATGATCAGCCATGATCATATTGAATGGCGGTGCAGGCTCGAAGGGCCGAATGGCCTACTCCTGCACCTATTTTCTATGTATCTATGTATCTATGTAAACCCGGGTCTCTGGCACGGTGAGTCAGCAGCTCTACCAACATGATAGATAAGCAAGTCACATGCAGAAGTGCCTTACAACCAAGGCTGCACATTTTGCAACAACTGAAGGGCTGAGAAGTTTCACAAACTCAAGGGGATCCTGTGAAATTTGTCCGTTTCTTTGTAAAATCAATGAAAAATGCTGTAAAATTAATTGACGATATTCAGGAGCTCCCCACTGACTACAAGGAAGCTGAATAGCATGTGTGAAATGTTCATCCTGGATCAACCTCTGGATTCATTGTTATCAATTAAAGTGCAGCACATGAACCAGAAAATGTGAAATGAATGGTGCTGTAGGGAGCGAACACACTGGGTTACTGTGTTATTTGCCTGGCAGCCTACCACTAAGTTCAGTGTTTAGTACAGTTCGGTTCAAGTTCATTCTGTTCAAGATACAGCATGGGAACAGGCCCTTTGGCCTACCAAGTCCACGCCAAGCATCGATCACTCATTCACACCAGTTGTATGTTTTCCCACTTTCTCATCCACTCCTTACACACTTAGGACAATTTACAGGGGCTAATTAACCTACAAAACTGCCCGTACTTAGGACGTGGGAGGAAACTGTAGCACCCGTGGAAACCCAGGCGGTCACAGGGAGAATGTGCAAACTTTACACAGACTGCTGCGCTCAAGGTCAGGATCGACCGGTGTCTCCGGCACTGTGTGGCAGCAGCTCAAAGCAACACTGTGCCCACAGTTCTTTTCAACCACAGCATCATACAGTCAGTTTTTTAAGCTTCATGTGTTAAACATGCCATTTGTTTGATATTCAGACTATGCATCTCTGGGAATTGCAAGCAATGGTGCGATTTGTTCCTTAACAACATGCATTCCGAACACAGGCTACACAGCTGGGTGACCCAGTGGCGCAGCAGTAGAGTTGCTGCCTTAGCACATCAGAGACTATGAGTGCTGTCTGTACAGAGTTTGCATATTCTCCCTGAGACCACGTGGATTTTCTCCCTGTGTTCTGGTTTCCTCCCACATTCCAAAGATATGCAGGTTTTTAGATTAATTGGCTCTGGTAAATAGACACTAGTGTATGGGAAAGAACTAGTGGACGGGGTGATTGCTGGTCAGCACGGACTCGGTGGGTCAAAGGGCCTGTTTCCATGCAGCATCTCGAAACTAAACTAAACTGAACCACTTTGTCGTTTATGTTCGAAATGGGCCTCTAATATCAGTGCAACTTCACAAATCATAAATTATTTGGCCCAAATCGATCTAAAACTTACTTTCCATATACCTGTCCAAGTGTCTTTTAAATGTTGTTATAGCACTTGCCTCAACTACCTCTTCTGGCAGCTCAAGATAGACACAAAATGCTGGAGTAACTCAGCGGGACAGGCAGCATCTGCGGAGAGAAGGAATGGGTGATGATTCGGGTCAAGACCCAGCATTTTGTGTCTATCTATGGTTTAAACCGGCATCTGCAGTTCCATCCTGTACCTTCTGGCATTCTCACCACCCTCAGTGTGAAAAATGTGCCCCTCAAATTCCTGTTAGATCTTTCCTCTCTCACCTTAAATCTATGTCCTCTGGTTCTTGATTCCCTTACCCTGGGTAAATAACCAGGGACCCAATCTATTCCCCTTGTGATTTTATACACAATGGTTCTCGACCTGCATTACACTTGTCAATTGCAAGGTCAAAGACATTGGCAGATGGATGTAAGCAGAAGTTAAAACCCCCCCATCTCATTTGCCCCCAAATCTTTCCTTCCTTCCCTGTAATTTCATCTATTTCTCCAGAGATGCTGCCTATCCCGCTGAGTTACTCCAGCATTTTGTGTCTATCTTCTGGTATTTAGTTTAGTTCAGAGATGAGCATGGAAACTGGCATGGAAATTAGGGTGGCGCAGCCATAGAGTTGCTGCCTTACAGCCCCAGATATAAAGTGCAGTTAGCCCTCAGCTCAGCAACTTTCCTGGAGAACTCATAGGCAGAAAGACAGGTCTTTCTTTCGTGTTTAATGTGGAGGAATGGCTATCCCGAACAAGCTGTCACACCTGCACTGGAACTAGCCAGGAATTCTCCACAAATTCACAGCCTATGGCACCATATCCTGGCTCAATGCCTCCTTGTGATATAGTGTCAAATTGTATTGATAATTAGGTGTGACAGAAATGAACACTATTGTAGAGTTTGTTAACGTTCTCCAAGAATGCAGCACTGTAAAAGTTCAAACAGACTTGACCTTTTGAAAGTTTATGATGTTATGATTGGCAAAATATAGTATTGCAGGGGAACAAAATATCTGATTATTGAGGGAATTATTGAGGGATCTGATTATTGAGGGGATTATTTGAGTTGACGAACATAGAATGGATCTGGCCCCAAAGAAATGGACATAAAGGGAAAGAGGGCATTAATGGAAAAACCATGATCCAAAACTAAAGGTGGCACAGCTGGTAGAGATGCTGCCTCACAATGCCAAAGACTCGGGTTTGATTCTGACTACTGGTGCTGTCGGTACCGAGTTTGTATATTCTCTCTGTGACTATATGGGTTTTCTCCAGGTGCTCCGGTTTCCTCCCACATGCCAAAGACGTACAGGTTTGTAGGCTAATTGACTTCTGTAAAATTGTAAATTGTCCCTAGTGTGTAGGATAGTGCTAGTGTACGGGGTGATCGTTGGTCATCGCGAACTTGTTGGGCCGAAGGGCCTGTTTTCACGCTGTGTCTTTGAAGTCTAATGGCCCTTCGGCCCACCGAGTTCCCGCTGACCATTGATCACTCATTCGCATTAGTTCTATGTTATCCCACTTTCCCATCCACTCGTTGAACATTCGGGCAATTTTTACAGAGGCCAGTTAACCTCCAAACCGGAGCACTCAGAGGAAACCCACACGACCACAAGGAAAATGTGCAAACTTCACTCAAACGGCACCCAAAGTCAGGATCGAACCTGGGTCTCTGGCGCTGTGAGGCAGCAGCTCTACCAGCTGTACCACTGCACCATTCTTTTCACATAATCTGAACAGCCTCAAGTGTTTTATATTCTATTATCTTCTGAAAAGTTTTTATTTATTTATTTATTTATTTTTAAATTTTTTTTTTATTTTTTATGGTAATTTCAATGTAAGAATCATTCATTTCTGACACACCTCAGAAATCATAAAAGCTGAAGGTTTTTGAGATCCTACCTGTTTTGCTGCATTATTTTTGTTTGGTGCAATATCTGCCAAGCTGACCGAGGCTGATCCACACATGATTCCATCGGTCATTATGAGTTTGACTCCTGAGGCACTGCTGGTGGAACTGTGTTATCTCAGTTGCCCTTGTCACCAGATCAATTATATTGGGTCTTATCAACACTGGTACACTGCATTGTATCCTGATGCTCAGAGCCCAAAGGCCTTGATGGCCTTCGAAAGCCCATAATTGTTAAACTTTCTATTCAACTTTTCTCCATTGAAAAAAGCTACCTTAAACTTATTTTATAGAGGCTACTCCAAATGATGAGACCATAAGACAATGTCATAGGTACAGAACTAGGCCATTTGGCCCATCGAGGCTGATCCGCCATTCGATCATGGCTGATCTATTTTCCCCTCTCAACCCCATTCTCCAGCCTTCTCCCATTATCTTTGACACCATTACTAATCAAGAAACTATCAATCTCTGACAATGAATTTCATAAAATATATTCTTGTATGGAAAATATTCCACTTTAATATTACTGATAGACATCAATTGCACGTTGCACGATTGAGCAAGAGTTGTCGAGATTTATCTGTAAATTATCTCTTCTTAATTTGTGCCCTGTTATTTGCTGATAATCTCCCATTACACTTTCACTATATGGGCTGCACTGTTCTACAATGGAGAATGCTGAGGACGGGCAGGTTTAATGAAACTTATTTTTGTTCTTCTGGATGTCCCTGGACCCAGTGGGCATGCCAGAATCCATGTGCAGAATCAAACATAGACACAAAATGTTGGAGTAACTCAGCGGGACAGGGAACATGTCTGGAGAGATTCCTTCTCTCCAGAGATGCTCCCTGTCCCGCTGTGTTACTCCAGCATTTTGTGTTTGCCAGAATCCATGGCTACGTTTGTCATTTGTCGGTAGAGTATGGGGCATTACACGTTTATCTGTATCTGTGTATCTGTGAAATTGTTGAATGGAACAGAATTTGCATTCTGTTTGTCTTTGCGTTCGCCAAGAACATTATTAATGGTCAGAGACATTGGTATTCAGGGTCAAGGTTAAGAAGAAAGTTGTTAAACCAAGCGATCTTTACCCACCCTGTCATTTAAAAACATGCACAGATTATTTCATCAATTTAGTCTATTGGATTGCATCCAATTCTTTCTTACTGAATTCCTCTGCCACCCCCACCCACACACCCCCCCCTCAATTATCTTCATATCTGCTTACACATTCATCCGGTGCAAAGTAGCAACAAGAATAGCAGTGGAATCCTACTTTATATCATTGCCTGTCAACAGCAACTATGAAAAATGTTTTCTGCAGGTAATCTTTTTTTTGTTTCTTGGGGATTTAAATGGGAAACAGATGCTTGTTGATTGAGACCATACAACTGATGACAGGACTGCACTAGTTAGCCTCACATGCCATTAGCAAGCATCTGTTTCTTAGTTTCGCTGCTAAAATGACATCTTCCTATCGTATAGGTTGCACGTTATCACGAAGAAGGTAGCAAAGCAAAATTTTCTTTAATAATTTTGTCTGTCAAGCTGGCTTCAGGCCCAGGTTTACTTTGTAGCATTTAAAAGACTTTTAGATAGGCACATGGATATGCAGGAAATGGAGGGGATATGGATCATGTGAAGGCAGATAGGAGTTGGTCTTGACGCCATGTTCGGCACAGACATTGTCGACGTTAGGGCCTGTTCTTGTGCTGTATTGTTCTATGTCAGAACAAAGTCAGAAGGTGGTGAATCTGTGGAATTCATTGATACATTCCACATTCTGTGGAATTAATTGCCACAGGAGGCTCTGGAGGCAGGCAATGGATATTTTTAAAGCGGAGATTGACAGATTCTTGATTAGTACGTGTGTCAGGGATTATGGGGAGAAGGCAGGAGAATGGGGTTGAGAGGGAAAGATAGATCAGCCATGTTTGAATGGTGGAGTAGACTTGATGGGCCGAATGGCCTAATCCTGCTCCTATAACTTATGAACTTGCGTTCTATGTTCTAAGTGATAGCAGACTAGATTCTCTCTTGGAAATAACAGCAAAGATGCAAATTTTACACACATATGCAAAATGCAGGTGATGAGGTAGACCCTTTTCCCTGCTAGACATTCTAAACTTAATGACTATTCAATAATTTAGATTGGTGCTGATTTTACGATCTGTGTTTCTTTTGGAAATATTAGACTTGCACACGAACCAATTTTAAAAGAAATAAAAATAGGACTGTCCTGTGTAGCTTTTTCAAAGAGCTCAAAAAAGCACGTTGGGCCAAGTGGTTACCAATTAAATGTAGGTTAATGCATACTCAGTACTCTATTTGTGGTCTCAGCAGCACCCTACATTGTAGCAAGGTTTATTTTCTTTTATGTTCCATTTCGCATGCATATAAAGGCCAACATTAAATTTTGTTTCCCAATTACTTCCAGTTCGTGCATGCTAATTTCCATTGCTACACTAGAAAGGGCACCCAGCTCCTACTGAACAGCATCATTCTGCAATCTCTGACCATTTTAGCAATACTCTACTTTTGTGTTCTTCCTAACAAAGTGGATAACCTCCCGACATTTCCCCACATTATACTCCATCAGCCAAATTTTCATTCAATCATTTATTTTGCTTATCCTTCCTTGCAATTTTGTTGTGCACCATTTACCTGCTTTTGAATCTTCCTTTTTCTTTTCAGTGGATTTGACCACAATTCACCCAGTCTCTTCATTGTAAATTGTTCCGTTTCTAGCACATCACTAAATGCACAACTCACCACTTGCTTGCACTTAGTATCTTGAAATCTATCAGTCCTTAAATGTACATACAAGGGAATATAACTCCATTTTGTGCAAGAAAATGACACTCATAAAGCAACCTTTTGTTATCCTTAACTTTTTATTTGAAAGCGATATTATATTCGTACCCAGGTCTGAAGGAAGATAACAAACCACTCAAGATTAATATAGCTGAACACGGCTTTCAATCATTTTTCACCTATTCATTATTTGTTGAATTACAGATAAAGGTATCTACAAACATTAGCATCTTCCAATGAATCAAGAAGGTTTAGTTTATAATATGTGTAGGAAAGAACTGCAGATGCTGGTTTAAATCGAAGGCAGACACAAAATGCTGGAGGAACTCAGCAGGATAGGCATCATCTCTTCAGACTGAAGAAGGGTCTCGACCCGAAACGTCTCTCATTCCTTCTCCCCAGAGAAGCTGCCTGTTCTGCTGAGTTACCCCAGCATTTTGTGTCTACCTTTAGTTTATAATATGTTTGTCTAGGTTTGTCAACGACATTGAAAACCACAATAGGTAAATCATAAAAATAGATGGTTGTGTTTAGCTCATTCCAAGTTGTTTTAATGGTATGTTGAAAAAGCTTGATAAAAGCAAGGTGTTGTTTGGGTTGACATCTTCAACATTTACAAAGGAAATAGATGATCCAAAAGTGTCACTAGCAATTATCCCAAAGATTTCCATGAAATTGAACTTCCTGTGATCTCAGTACAAACTCCGAAATTCTTCCTTTCTTCCGAACCTCCTTTCCCAACATGTTGAAGTCTGCGGTTCCATGAGACAGAGAATCCCTTCAGCAGTATAACAAAGACAGCATTCTTTGTGTGCGGTCCAAGGCAGTGAGATGTTAGCTGGCTGCGGGTGGAATCACAACACAGCTATTTCATCAAAGGTCAATTGGCAACAGGCAGGCTATGGAACGCTGGAGAAAAAAAAAAAAAACTGCTGGAGGAACTCAGCAGTTCGAGCAGCATCTGTGGAGGCCGATGTTTTGGGTCGAAACTCTCCAGTTTGAAGACAAACTGAGTGGAATGTAATATACTCATAGATCATAGAACATAGAACAGTACAGCACAAGAACAGGCCCTTCAGTCCACAATGTCTGTACTAAACTTGATGCCAACACCATCTTATCTACTTGCACATATTCCATATCCTTCTCCACGCTGCATATCCATGTGCCTATCCAAAATTCTCTTAAATACCACAAATGTATCTGCCTCAACCACCACCCTCGGCAGCACGTTCCAGACACTCACTAACCTCTGGGTAAAAAAATTGCCATACACAATCCTGAATTGCCAATTTCCACATTGAAACGCACAAAACCTGCAGAATTCTGAGAGGACTGGATAGATTAAATTCGGAAGGATGTCCACAATGGTTGGAGAGTCTGGGATCTGGGGTCAGATAAGTGGTAAACCTTTTAAGACTGAGATGTGGAGAAATGTCTTCTCCCAGAGAATGGTGAACCTGAGAAATTGTCTTTCACATAAAGCAGTTGAAGTTTAATCATTTAATATATTACATTTTAAGTCTTTACATCTGAGCTAATGATCACTTTGACGAGGGATTTTTGTTTTGTTTAATGAGTTACTGTTTATTAACTACGGGAGAAGACATAAAAAGCTGGAGTAACTCGACAGGTCAGGCAGCATCCATGGAGAACATTGACAGGTGATGTTTTGGGTCGGGACCCTTTTTCATACTGATTGTGGGACAGATCAGGGGGGGAGAGGAAAGCTAGAAGAGAGGGGGGGGAAACAAAGCATGGCAGGTAATAGAGAACACAGGCGAGGGGGTGTCTGTTAGGCAGATGTTCGGACAAAGGCTGGAGATGAAAAAAGAAAAGGTGTGAGACAAAAGGATTGAAGAGTTGTGAATTGTGAAGCCAGGGGAAGGAATGCAGGTGGAGGGGGAGGGGAGGAGGGGGAGAAATAGGTGCGAGTTCAGGGGGGGGGGGGGGGGGCGATGTTAGAGGTTACCGAAAATCTGAGAATTTATGAACTGCCATTGAGGTGTCATTGTGATATTGTCATTCAGTGGAGTAAGATGCCAAACAGTTTTCATTTGAGCCGTTATGCTTAGCGATCACTGTTTATCACATGGACTGAGAGACTGTAACCTACCACTAGACAGATGTGATTAAAATAAGCTTGTTCTCTTCCTTTTATCCAGCTATTCATTTAAAACGCATCAAGCACTGAGATTAGATGTTTCACCTCTGAAATTATGATCAACACAATGACCCTTGAACAGATTGCTAGTTGCTGGGTAATATATTTATCATCATATTATATATTTCCATAGGTACTTGGAGATGAAATGCTTAATATTAATAATGTCCAATTAGAGAATCATCATCTTAGAGGAAAGCTTTTAAAAACCTCTGCCTTCAAATCGGTTTGATTTTCTTCATAAATATTTACACAGTTTAATTTGCGAATTAAGCCTTTAGGCCAGTATACCTATTATTCCCAATCAATTACTCTCCTTACCTCAAGGATACAGTGATCTGACCTATTCTGCTTCCAGACACTCCAGTTGCATTGTCTGAAGTGATACTGAGTCTATGCATAAGCCAAAGATAGTCTGAAGAATGGTCTTGACCCAAAACGTCACCCATCCTTTTCCTCCAGAGATGCTGCCTGACCCACTGAGTTACCCCAGCACTTTGTGTCCATCTTCGGTATAAACCAGCATCTGCAGTTCCTTTGTATACACTATACATAAGCCATCCACATCGAGCACGCCATACTCTCCACACTGGGAGAGGTGTCATTGTGTCAGGTTGGAGTGATGTTAATATCTGAATCATCAGAAAGAGAATGACAACAATTGCAAACTTCTTTAAACATAAAATCTTCTGTTGTTGACTAAACTCATGTTATTATCCGCCTTTGTTCTGTACGTGATACCCCATATTCCGCTTGGATAGCTTGCACCCTAACGGTATGAACATTGAGTTCTCCAATTTTAGGTAACTAACCTAGAAACAAGAGGTTTGAAAGCTGGAAAAGGGAGATGAAGGCAGCACAAACCCTAATAAGAGATAGGTGGTTGCAGGTGAGGTGGGGGGTGGGGGGGGGAGGTGGGGGTGGGGTGGGGGGGGGGGGTGATTGTCACCGATCTGCAATGATTGTGGTCTCCCAACGAGGACGTCAACGATCCAGTTGCAGAGGGAGGTGCAGAGGCCCAAGTCTTGGAGCTTGGTGACGGGTTTGGAGTGGATGATTCCGTTGATCACTGAACTGTATTTGATGAACAACAGTGTGACTTATATGTACAGGTACCTGTTATCCAAATGGTCCCGGGCAGAGTGGAGAGCCATTGAGATAGGATCTGTTGTTGACCTGTTGTGACAATTACGAAATTGAAGCAGGCCCACATCATTTATGAGGCAGGAGTTGATTTGCATCAAAACCGCCCTCTCAAAGCACTATTACGGTGGATGTAAATGCTACTGGTCAGTCATCATTGAGTCAGATCACCATGCTCTTCTTGGGTAATGGAGTGATAGTTACCCTTTTGATGCAAATGGGAACCTCAGACCACAGAAGTGAGAGTTTGAAGATGTCCTTCAATACTCCAGCCTGTTGGTCCGCACAGATCTTTAGCAATTTTGGGCCAAATGGGACGGACACTTTACGCAGATTCACCCCTCTGAAGAAAGCTCTGATGTTGGTCTCAGAGACCGAGATCACGAGTAAAGTGATTTCAGTAAAGTTGTACCAGAGAGGCAACATTTTGTAGCCAGCATGAAGGAGAACACTTGTCTACATATGTACTGACCTTTTAAATGATCATATGATTAACCGATGTTTGACGTCAAGTTACCGGTATTGGAAATGGATGAGTTGTCTAGTTTGAGGATCTTGTTTCTTTGATAAGAGAAATGCTGGAGACAGGATAGACAGCATCTGTGGGGAAAGGAAGATAGAATCAACTCTGGTCCCTTCTATGGAATTTGAGAGAAAGGAAATTGCATTCTTCCTGTTGTGAAGAAATACAAATTTATTGTGCGATTGGATTGCTGTAAATCTGACTGGATAACATTATTTGTGTAAATCTAATGCTATAAATAGGTACATTATTATAGAACCTTATTGGTCTCAGCTCATCGGATGTCATGACAGATAATGTCAGCAAATCACCTTTTTTCAGATAGGCACAAGGAACTGCAGATGCTGATCTTAACTCAAATGATATGATGGATAATTTCAGCAGATTACCTTTTTTCAGTTGGACACAAGGAACCTTAGATACCAGTTTACAAAATAAGAACACAAAGTTCTGGAGTAACTCAACGGGTAAGGCAGCATCTCTAGAAGACATGGATGGGCGATGTTTCAGGTTGGGACCATTCTCCAATCTAATTGTAGCTGGGGAAAGGAATTCCCAACCTCTTTTCTAAGCTTTCTTCACCCCCCCCCCCAATTAAAATTGGTCTGCAGAAGGGTCCCAACCTGAAACGTCATCTATCCATGTCTTCCAGAAGATATCCCTGACCCGTTGAATTACTCCAGCATTTTGGACCTTATTTTTAGTTGACTCTTTAACTACCATTTCCTTGGGATTATAGAGTGTCCTCCCTCAGCGCTGACGTCTCAGCTTTGTCCCCATGGACATTCCATGATTCTTTGGAGAAATGACTTGTTTCCAGTGCGTTGCTAGACCATAAAACTGTGAACCAGCCTCAGGCAAATATATGATAGTGCGTTAGAGTGATTTACTTTCTCTATATTGTTTGTTTCACTCAGAGCCTTAAACTGAGTGTATGACAGATTGTGACAACTTTTTACTTTAGAGATACAGCTCGGAAACAGGCCCTTTGGCCCACCGAGTCCGCGCCGACCAGCGATCACTCCGTACACTAACACTATCCTACATAGTAGGGGCAATTTGCAATTTTACCAAAGCCAATTAACCTACAAATCTGTATGTCTTTGGAGTTTGGCAGGAAACCAGAGCACCCGGAGATAACCCACGCAGTCATAGGGAGAACCTACAAACTCCGTGGGAGAGCCTAGAACTAGAGGTCATAGCCTCAGAATTAAAGGACGTTCTTTTCGGAAGTGGATGAGGAGAAATTTATTTAATCAGAGGGTGGTGAATCTGTGGAATTCTTTGCATAGATAGATTCTTGATTAGTACAGGTGTCAGAAGATATGGGGAGAAGGCAGGAGAATGGGGTTAGGAGGGAGAGATAGATCAGCCATGATTGAATGGCGGAGTAGACTTGATGGGCCAAATGGCCTATTTCTACTCCTATTCCTTATGACCTTATGGCAGCACCCGTAGTCAGGATCGAACCCAGGTTTCTGGCGCTGTAAGGCAGCAACTCTACCGCTGCGCCACCCCAAATTTTACAATTCAAGCTGAGTTTCATGGCCTGGTATCTCTGCTGACCAGAAAACTGTCCAAATGTTCTTGTTGCCTGGAATCCAATTCTTCCCTACAGTATATCTCTGAGCAAAGGAGTCCCTCAGATAATAGGCTTCAGAAATTTGAGGTGGAGCCTGTCTCTAGAATTGCTTTATTAGTTGGTGTGGCCACGCCAACATTAACCCCTCTGAGGTTATGAACTATCAAGGAGATCAGTGTCTCAGTCTAAGTGTTGAAAACCTAACATAAGAACACAAAGTGCTGGATATATTCTACAACTTAGGAGGCATCTGTGGGAAGAGCAGGGTGTCTTCTTTAGACTGTAGTCTGATAAAGGGTTCCGACCAAAAACATTATTTGTCCGTTCCCTCAATGGCCCACTGAATTCCTCCATTACTTTGTATATTGCACAAGTACTCAAGGGAGATGGCTCCGGATACAAATCTTATAACAATATTGAACAAATCTTCTGCCTTGCACTGTTATTGATCAAGAAGTAATTAAACCAGTTTTAAATAAAAGATCAAAGATGTGGATAAAGAGATAGTGCTGGAGACAGTGCTGAAGTAACAGCGGGTCAGGCAGCATCCTTGGAGCACGTGGATAGGTGACATTTTGGGTCGGGACTCGAAGAAAGTCTGAAGATGGGTCCCGACCCGAAACATCATCTATCCATGTTCTCCTGAGATGCTGCCTGACCCGGTGAGTTACTCCTGCACTTTCCATCTTCTTTTGTAAACCAGCATCTGCTGTTCCTTGTTCGAAAATGAAACTCAGACTGCACATTGTGCTTCTAAACATGGAGCAGGGGAATGGCACTATTGAGTTTAAGGTTTTGCTTCCATTGCAACAGGACTTCTGTGTGACCACCAATCCCGCATGTCCATGCCACAAAGGCCAAATGTTTGTGGGCAGACTGGAAGGGTAGAGGAGCAAAAGGGAAAAGGAAATCATGGAACGAAAGGTCATTGCCATGTGGGGAGGACATGGTGTGTGTAGAACATGCTGATTGTTTGCTGGGTGAGTGAGCCGAAGTGTGTCAGATTTAAAAAGGAACTCATTAGTGGTAGTTGTTTAAACAAGAATGATTCATTCAGTTTAAAGGTCACTGAAGGATCCCTTTTTAAAAATTTTTATAAGTAATTCAATGTGCATTTTCTACATTTGATGATTATCCAAAATACTGTTTATGAATCACAGATATCGCTGTCTCAGTCTAAGTGTTGGAAAACCTAACATAAGAAAGGAAAGTGCTGAAAATATTCCACATCTCAGGAGGCATCTGTGGGAAGAGCAGGGACCCTTCTTCAGACACGAGTCTGAAGAAGGGTCCCAACCTGGAACACCATCTGTCCATTCCCTCCACGGATGCTGCCTGGCCTGCTGAGTTCCTCCAGCACTATGTGTTTTGCTCAAATAGTCATAGAGTCACACAGCATTTAAAGAGGTCCATCGGCCAAACTTGCCACACTGACAAACATGTCCCATCTACATAAATCCCACATTCCTGCATTTGGCCCATTTCCCTCTATAGCAAATGACGCCCAAGTGGGACAGGCCCTTAAGCTTGCAACAAAATTGAAGTAATCTTTAGCCTTGCACTGCTGTTGATCAAGGAATCATTAAACTGGTTTTAAAACAAAATATCAAAGTAATTAAAACAGATGCGCTTAAAAGACATGGATATAATCTGTTTTATTTCCCTCTTTTCTTTCCTCTCTTTATCCACACTGCTTGTCCCTGGGTGAATCTTCCTCTCATCCTCACCAGGTCCCCAACTTCAGCTTTCTTCACTACCCTGAAGTGATTGTTTTGAACAATTCATGCAGAGATTTTGCATGTTCAACTGGTTTCCCTTAAAAGTCATCATAAAAGACGTTGGTGAGGCCACATTTCGAGTATTGTGTTCAGTTTAAGGCACAATGTGATAGGAAAGATGTTATGAAGCTGGAAAGGGTGCAAAGAAGATTTACCAGGATGTTGGCAGGACTCAAGGGCCAGAGCAAGTGGTTGAGCAAGCTAGGACTTTATTTCTTGGAGCACCGGAGGATGAGAGGGGTGTTTTATAGAAGTATACAAAATCGTGAGAAAATAAGATTGGGTAATTGCACAGTCTGTTGCCCAGAGTGGGGGAATCAAGAATTAGAGGACATAGGTTTAAGGTTAAAAGGGGAGGAACCTGAGGGGTAACTTTTTTACACAAAGGATGGTGGGTATATGGAACAAGCGGCCAGAGGAGGTAGTTGAGGCAGGTACTATTGCAATGTTTAAGAAACATTTAGACAGGTACATGGATAGGATAGGTTTAGAGGGATATGGGGCAAGCGCAGGCAGGTGGGATAGTGTTGATGGGACATGTTGGTCGGTGTGAACAACTTGGTCCTACGGGCCTGTTTCCACGCTGTATGACTCTCTATGACTTTTTCCCTATCTCAAAAATCATAGAGGAGATTATTTTGCACAGCAGTCTGAAGATAAGAAGATGAGTAAGGAGTAGAACATTATATCTGCACAAGGTACACAAAAATGCTGGAGAAACTCAGCGGGTGCAGCAGCATCTATGGAGCGAAGGAAATAGGTAACGTTTCGGGCCGAAACCCTTCTTCAGACTGATAGGGGGTGGGGAGAAGAAAGGAAAAAAGGAAAAAGGTGGAGGAGGAGCCCGAGGGCTGGGGGAGGGGAGGAGACAACCAGATGGCTGATGAAGGGGAGGGGACAGCAAGGGCTAGCAGAATTGGGAGAATTTAATGTTCAAGCCCCCAGGATGCAGACTGCCCAAGCGGAATATGAGGTGCATTTCCTCCAAATTACGGTGTTGCTCGCTGTGGCCATGGAGGAGACCCAGGACAGAGAGGTCAGATACGGAATGAGGAGTTGAAGTGCTGAGCCACCGGGAGGTCAGGTTGGTTATTGCGGACCGACCGGAGGTGTTCGGCGAAACGATCGCCAAGCATCCGCTTGGTCTCACCGATGTAGATCAGCTGGCATCTAGAGCAGCGGATGCAATAGATGAGGTTGGAGGAGATGCAGGTGAACCTCTGTCGCACCTGGAACGACTGCTTGGGTCCCTGAATGGAGTAGAGGGGGGAGGTGAAGGGACAAGTGTTGCATCTCTTGCGGTTGCAAGGGAAAGTACCAGGGGAGGGGGTGGTATGGGAGGGAAGGGAAGAATTGACAAGGGAGTTACGGAGGGAGCGGTCTTTGCGGAGACTACAGCGACTATGTTGAGACTACAGAAAGTATTCATAACTGTCCCATAATTGTCATATCAATTAATCGCTCTGATATTTGCATCTGAAGTGCACAGTCCTTGGCAATGGTGATATATTTTGCCCACTCATTGGGTGTAAATATAAAAAAAAAGATATTTAGTCGAGATATTTAAAAAACTTTTGGAAAAAAAAATGAATGTTATGTATTTACAAAATAACTTTAAAGAAACCTGATACGATAGTTAATTTCTCATCTCGAGCAGCGTCGGTTTAATTAGTGGAAATAACTTGCTTAATAAATGCTGATTGGTTGAAGAATTGTATTGCAGACAATTTTAAAGAGGTGGGGAGGTTATATTCTTGTCATTCATTGCGTGGTGAAATATGGGTTATTAAAAACTTGGTGATATTCCAGAGGTTGCATGGGTTACGGCAGCCTAGTGGTTAAGTAACTGAATTAGCAATACCAAAGAATCCTCGACTAATGATCCAGAGACATCAGATCAAATGCTCCTTGCAGCAGGGGTCTTTAAATTAATTGGAATAGAATTTATTATCAATAATGGTGATCGTTAAATGTTAAGATTATCATAAAATTCAGCATGTTCATTACAGTGCTTTAAGGGGAAAATCTGCCCTTACCTGGTCTGGTCCATAGGTGACTCCAGACCCATAGTGCAATGTGAATGGTTTACAGAAACCAGAGACCAGGGTTCGATCCTATCTATGGGTGCTGTCTGCACAAAGTTTACACGTTTTCCCTGTGACCACATGGGTTTTCTCCAGGCACTCTGGTTTCCTCTCACATTCCAAAGACATGCAAGTATATAGGTTAATTGGCTTCTGTAAATCGTCCCTAGTGTGTCGGGTAGAACTAGTGTACGGGTGATTGCTGTTTGACATGGACTCGGTAGGCCGAAAGGCCTTCCACGCTGCATCTGTAAGCTAAACTAAACTAAACTAAAAGACTCTTAATTGCCCTCTGAAATGGCCTAGCACATTGCTCAGGGTTGGACAAATTGGAATATTTACCAACTTCTGTCCTTGCCACCAACACCTCCATCCCTTGAATTTCAAAAGATACATTTCATGGTTGAAAACAATGAGTACATTTCCCAGCAGCTTCCCAGTTTTTTTCTGGCTTGAACTTCAGCCTCTGGTTAGGTCTTGAGTTGCCTTCGGCATGCTTGCTTTCAATTTATAATCAACTCTAGATGCTGAGCTGTAACTGAGGTATAACCCCAAGGAGGGATTAAATTGATCTCAATCTATTTATGAGACGTCCTGTAATTGAAAACAAAGAAATTATTATTGATATCATTCCTGTTTTATAGTGAAGGTGATCCATTTATGACATGCAGGAGATGATGCAGAGCAATTGTACAGTGTATTTATTATTTTATAGTAGACTAGACCAAGGGGGACCCGTTGGGTCCCATCGCCCTCAATGCGCGGTTGCGGGGGGGGGGGGGAGGGCGGCCTTTGGCGTCACACACACTAACCACCCCACACACACACACACACACTAACCCCCCCCCTGATATTATATTAATATTATTCATTCAATCCTTTTACCCCATCCCCCGCCCTATCCACTCATGCAGAACCCCCAACTGCACAGGCGCGGCTAGGGGGAGGGGGTAGAGAGGGAGGGAGTAGAGATTGAGGTGTGGGGGGGGCGCGGCATCACAGGGGAGGGCTGGTTCCCGAAAGCAATACTCCACCACTCATCCATTTGTCCCAATATTCACCACTCCCTGGAGAGGGAGGGGGTGGGCTGAGAGGGAAGCCCCCCCTCCTCCTCCCTCTTCCCCCTCTCCTCCCCCCTCTTACCCCTCCTCCTCCTCTCCCCCCTCTCCTGCCCCCCTTTCTACCCCCCCTCCACCCCCTCTTCCCTCCCTCCACCCCCCCTCTCTCCCCCCTTCTCTGCCCCGGGGAGGGGGTAGAGAGGGAGAGGGAGGGGGTAGAGGCAGCACCTACCCAGGTCATAGAGCAGAAGCCTCCCCACCAGGCGCCGAGCCCGAGCTAGGCTGCGGCCAGCGTGGACCAGAGCGAGGCCCGGAGCGATCTGAGGAGGGCGAAAACAGTGGAGGGCCGGCCAATCGTGGCTTCCGCGAGGGTAAGCCCACCCACCAGTGTGACAGACGATCGGGCGGGGGAGACAGAGAGGAGGTCATCCCTTGTGACGGCCGCCATGGCCACTTTTCCACTGCGCTTGTCCGCGCCCGCTCTCCGATAACGACCAACGCCGCCATGTTGTAGAACTTGAAGGAGCCCAGCGGAGCGCGCAGCACGACTTGAGCACGTGTTCAACGGCTTCAATCCAGAGCCCTGGGGGGGGGGGGGGGGGGAGGGTGGCTGGGCCACGTAACTCGCAGCTCGTTGAAAACAGTGCCCCTGCGCGTTGAAAATTCTGCGCAACTTGCTGCGAGGAGCAGAGGCATTGTGATGTTATCCAGCTCGCTTCTGCTCATTAAATTCAAAACAGATCTCAGATTGGTGAACAATTTTAGTAAAAAACTCGGGAAATAATAAATCAAATTTTCAGATGAGGGGATTTTCGAAATCATGAGGTAAATCTCTACCGGAATATGTAAAAAATTCACCATTAGCACGTCGGGTTTTCGAGAAGATGTGAATCACACACAAGCAAACAAATAAACGATCAGAGTTTTATAAGTAAATAGATATATTTCTGTATCTAGGGCGGCACAGAGGTGCAGCTGGTAGAGTCGTGGGCTCACAGCGCCAGAGACCTGAGTTTGATCCTGACCTCGGGTGCTGTCTGCGTGGGGTTTGCGCATTCTCCCTGTGATCTCGTGGGTTTCCTCCGTGCGCTCCGGTTTCCTCCCACATCCGAAAGACCGGTGGGTTTATGTTAATTAGCCTCTGCAAATTGCCTTTAGTGTGCAAGGAGTAGATGAGAAAGTGGGATAACATAGAACTAGTGTGAATAGGTAATCGATGGTCAGTATGGACTCGGACCGAAGAGCTTGTTTCCATACTGTATCTCTCAACAATTATCAACTTTATGCTGCCTCTCCTTAACAATCTTCTCATAACATATGCTTCTTTGATTTGCACTATTCTCCAGATTCTGTAATTATTTTTAATTGAACATGTTTAGTCTACCATTTTACATTGGCCCTATATCACTTGAGCCCCTCCAGTGACCTGCTGGTCAGGCTAAACTGATTTGTGATATTAGATCATGTGCAGCTCAGGGTGGCACAGTGGCGCAGCAGTGGATTTGCTGCCTCATAGTGCCAGAGACCCGGGTTCGATCCTGACTACGGGTGCTACCTGAATGAAGTTTCTACATTCCAGCTGTGACCGCGTGGGGTTTTCCCAGGTGCTCTGATTTTCTCCCACATTCCAAATACATGCAGGTTTGTTAGTTAATTGGCTTCTGTAAAAAATTGCCACTGATGTGTAGGATAGATCTAGTATACGGGTGATCGCTGGTCAGCGTGGACACAATGTGCCGAAGGGCCTGTTTCCACGCTGTATCTTTAAACTAAACTAAACAATCGAATAGACCACCTTGGGTCACACATGAGCTGCCCTTGTATTGTATGCCTCTGGAATGGGTCATGGCAGAAGTAAAACATGATTAAAGGTAGACAACATTGTATTGTTTTGTTCCAACTTCAGCTCATTTCAGTGTTGTTACCCAGTGACAAATCATAGGGGTCATGGGGAAGAAGGAACGTTTTAACATGGGAAAGCACTGTGAAATGTGTAATCAAGAACAAACCTATTTTATACAACCTAGTTATCATTATCTCTGAGGTCAATGGATGGCAAAGTCAGGTGGGACTTGAAGCAGCAATCCAATTTGAACATGGTAGATTTGACCATGTCACCTTGAGTGAAAATTATTCCCCAGTGTTAATGGACATAAAATATAAGGACCTAATGTGAGAATAAGTGCCACATTTAAGTTATAGGTGGAGATAAATCTGGAAATACCTACACAGCGCTTTTACTTGGGAACATCCGCAACATCTGTTTAATTCTTCGCCTCTGTACATTAAGTAAGCTCAATAGTGCCTGTCATTTCTCAGAAACGCTTAAATGGGGTAGAAGCTGCCATGTTGAGTGCAATTGACCATTCTATGCAACATTTGCATTCAGAGGCACGAGGACCTGCAGATGCTGGAACCTTGAGCAAAACAAAAACTAACTAAATGGGTCATGTAGCATCTCTGGAGAACGTGGATAGGCAATGTTTCGGGTTGAATCCCTCTTCAGATTGATGTAGTTGGGGAGGAAAAAATGGAAATGATGTGGGGGCAGGACGAAGCCTTGCAAGTGATATGTGGATACAAGTGAGGGGGGGGGTTCTAAAATTGGACATATTTTGGAAAGTTGTTTTCCACTGAGTTTCCACTCAAAATCTGCCTTCAAATCGGGCAATTGTATATTTTTTAAATATAACTTTCAAATTCACTTCAAACTTATGTACTTAACAGTGGCAAAAAGATCCCAAAACACAATTTTAATTTGCTAAAATGTAAAGGGAGGAACAGGCAAGAGTATTTTCTAATTCGACTGGAGTATAAAACCACTGTATTTTTGGAAGAAAATTCATTAAAAGCATAACTATTTGTGTTCTTGCACACAGAAGATGTGGTTTACTTCTTGGGATTCCCTAGGAAGTATGATGATGGTTATTTGGCCTCATCAGGTCCTCAACTATTCATTCCCTTACATTTCCAGATGTTCCGCTGTATGTGCCACCTAGAAAATACACTTTAGCAACTCGTTAAATCTTTTTTGTTTGTGGCACTTCATAAACTTGTGAGTTCTGCCACCTACAAATACTAGGGCAGCAGATGCAAGGGATGATTACCACCTGCAAGTTCTTCTCCCATCCTTTTCTTGGAAATAGACTTTAGTTTAGTTTAGAGACACAGCACGGAAACAGGCCCATCAGCCCACCGTGTTTGCACCGACCAGCGATCCTGCACACACTCGGCACAATTTACATTTATACCAAGCCAATTAACCTGCAAACCTGGACATCTTTGGAGTGCGGGAGGAAACCGGAGCACCCGGAGAAAAGCCACGCGGTCAAACTCCGCACGGACAACAGCCATAGTCATGATCTAACCCGGGTCTCTGGCGCTGTAAAGCAGCAACTCTACCGCTGCACCACCATGCCACCCTAGATGCGGGAGTACATAATGCCCTGTTCCCAGGATTGAAATATCAAACACTAGAGGGGACAGCTTTTAGGGGAGAGAAGGAATGTTGAAAGGAAATTTACCAGGCAAGCTTTTACACAGAGAGTGGCAGGTGCCTGGAATTTGTTGCCAGGGGAAGTGGTGGGAGCAGATACAATAGCAATATTTCAAAGGTATTTAGACAGATACATGGACAGGCAAGGAATAGAGGAATATACATCATGTGCAGGCAGATGGGATTAGTTTAAATTAGCTTCATGGTCACAGAATGCATAGGGTCATGAGCCAAGGGGTTTGATCCTGTGCAGTACTGTTCTAAGATCTATTTTTAAGTTTTGTTTTGTTTAGCTAAAACTCCACTGAAATTATTCCGTCTGCCTCTGTGCCTTCAAGACTTTGACCAAGTCTTTGAATAAGGAGTGCAGGGGGATGAGGGTTATAGAGGTGTATAGAATCTTTAGAGGAATAGATCAGGTAGACGCACAGAGTCTCTTGCCCAGACCAGGGGAATCGAGAACCAGAGGACATAGTTATAAGGTGAGGGGGGAAGAATCTAATCGGAACCTGAGGGGTAGCATTTTCACACAAAGGGTGGTGAGCGTATGGAACGAGCAGCCGGAGGAGGTAGTTGAGGCAGCTACTTTCATAACGTTTAATAAACATTTGAACAGGTACGTGGATAAGACAGATTTGGAGGGATATGGGCATAAGCGCAGGCAGGTGGGACTGGTGTAGATGGGACATGTTGGTCGGCGTGGGCAAGTTGGGCCGAAGGGCTTGTTTCCACACTGCATGACTCTACTGTATGTTTCAATTTGCCACATATTATGAAGATTTAAAATTGCTTCCATTTATTGCCCGTGGGCAATCTCTGTTCTGCAAAAGAACAATAACGTGGCTACATTACAACACTTTCCCACCACCTTGTCCCCATAGAAACCACACACACACCCATTTGGGAGGCAAGGTCAAAAAGATGTTGAGTGCTTACCCAAGGATTGCAACAAAATTGGTCCCACCACTAATTAACAGTTCTGGAGTTACAGAGGGAGTTGACATCATCTTTGTGAAAACCCTTCTTCCTATCCTTATCCCCCAACGAGTATTTAACAAATCTCCAACCATATGATAAATTCAACGTAATGTCAAGATGAATCCCTTTGCTTGGCACAGAGGATGCTACTTGCTGCAGTACCTATAAAATTTTAAAATGAGAAGTCTGTTCCAATTCAAAGATCTTTCTCTGCATGTGTCTTAATAGCCCTTGTGGTACTTGTGGTATGAACAGAATACTTTATAGGAAATGGCATTGTATATGTTGTTTTTATTTGACTCAAGAGGAAGATCTATGTTAACCCCTTCATGCCTTCCTTCAAATTCGCAAGGGCATAACACTGGGAAATAAAAAGGAATAACTTGGAACTGCATAGAATAGGCAATAATAAGACAGACGATTTGGCCCACCTATTGTTCTTTCACCGTATGAGGGGCTGCACAGTGGCACAGCAGTAGAGTTGCTGCTTTACTGCGCCAGAGACCTGGGTTCAAACCTGACTATGGGTGCTGTCTGTTCTGAGTTTGTATGTTCTTCCTGTGACCGCGTAGGTTTTCTCCGGGTGCTCCGGTTTCCTCCCACATTTCAAAGACATGCATGTTTGTAGGTGAATTGGCTTCTGTAAATTGCCCCCAGTGTGTAGGATGCGAAAGTTGGATAACGTAGAACTAGAGAATGGGTCATTGTTGGTCGGCGGGGATTCAGTGGGCCGAAGGGCCTGTTTCCACACTGTATCTCTACATTGACCAAAATTGAACCAATACTCCTAATGCAGTCTCACAACGTCCTGTACAATTAGTAATTAGTATAATTTAATAGTTTAGTTCAGAAAATCAGCATGGAAACAGGCCCACCAAGTCCTACGTACCAGGGACAATATACAGAAGCCAATTAACCTACAAACCTGCATGCCTTTGGAGTGTGGGAGGATACCAAAGAAAATTCACGCGGTCACAGGAAGAACGTACAAACTCAATACAGACAGCGTCTGTAGAGAAAATCAAAGTGTCTTCCTTCCACCTAATATGGACTTTGAAGATCCAAGTGTGATGTGACCTAATTATTTGTTCTGGATTTACATAGGTGCCCTTGAACCAAGGGGCACCTAAGTAAGGGGCATTTCCGGGGCATTTAAGTAATCCCAGAAAAAGTAATTGGTTCCCTGATCTAATTTCATCACCTGTTTGCTGTGTTATAGACAACAGATCTTCTACCAGGATTTTGTTTTAAAATAACTGGAAAAGCTGTGGACCCTAGACCCACGCAACTATACTTGCGACAGCAGTCTAATAGAGAACCATAGCTCAACGGAATTCGAGCATATAACTGAATAAAGTGGTCCTCCAACGCAACATGTCAGGCCCACATTATTATTCCTGCCAATAATCTTAACCCTGCATTGCAAATCACTTTTAGGAGCTGGGGGGTTTGGATCCAAGCACGTCCTGAGTTTGGCTGGGCCAACGTCCGGTGGCATAGAGGCAATAAATCTCACTACTTCTGTTGGGTTAAAATTTGAAAGAGAATATTTTTGCATGCAGATGTAGGTTTTTGAGGTGAGAACAGCAATTGTGGGGAAAATAAAAGATTTGCGTCAAAATAAAGCAACCTGGAGCTGTAATCTGGTGTAGGAAGGAACTGCAGATGCTGGCTTAAAGATAGACATAAAATGCTGGAGTAACTCAGCGGGACAGGCAAGCATCTTTGGAGAGAAGGAATGGGTGACATTTCGGGTCGAGCCCCTTCTTCAGACTGATGTCAGGGGAGAGGGAGATACATAGATAAGGAAGTGTAAGGTGTGAAGACAGCACAAAGGGAATCGAGATCAAGGACATTGTAGAATAGATCATTGTTAGCTGGGAGAAGGTAACAACAAAGCAAATGGAGATAAAATGTAGTCGGAGACAGAAGACTGGTCGGAGAACTGGGAAGGAGGAGGGATGTGAGAGAGGGAAAGGAAGGGTTACTTGAAGTTAGAGAAGTCATTGTTCATACCGCTGTAATCTGGTAGTGCGCTTCCCCCACAACAATAATTCCCAGCAGTTATTCTTTCTCCTCCCTGGAGTGACATTATTGACCTTTGCCACTGCCCCGAGGGCAGTACTGCAGAAGTTATTGAATGGGTTTTGTTTGCGGTTGCTTCTACTCTTGGCGTGCCTTCAGCTCAAGGTTACTATAATGGATAAAGGATGATGAGTGGCAGTTAAACAGATTTTTCACAGCATGACTTGAAATGCAGGTTTAATAGCTTCAAGGTACATTCTGACATACTGAAGTTTTAGGATACTGAAGTTGCAGGTCAGTGCGTCTGTTTCACCAGTACTGCGTTCTGCTCTTGGTGGTTTCGAGAAGCGTCTGGATATTCAATGCAGGTAATGTGATGGTAGAATGACTATGGGCCAGGCAGGTTTTGAGATCTTTTATGTTCTGTGGACTGTACTGGAATGCTGCATTGGAAAGTTAACTCATTGTACTCCAACACTTACATGTAATGAAGAAGGTTTGATACAAAGGGAATAAAATAATTTGCATTTGTGCAATATGTTTAAAACTGAATACATCCAAAATTGAGTGGGAATTGATAAGGAAATGGGCATCTCAACATGGGGAATAGTAAGATTAAACGAGAATTTACCAGTTTGAAGTTTGATCTTTATTTTATGATGAGTAACGTTGAGGGATTACGTGAAGAAGACCCCGTCCAGCCGCACATGCGTCAATCTTCAAAGCAGCAGAGTGAAAATCACAGACGATAATTACTGAAGTATGATAGTAAGATGCATAAAGACTAGAACTACCAGCTCGATCCTTTTATGAGGGTGGGAGCGGAGGGCACGTAATCCCTCAACGTTACTCCTCATAAAATAAAGATCAAACTTCAAACTGGTAAGTTCTCGTTTCATCTTACTATTTTACTTCGGAGTCACGTGAGTGACTACGTGAAGATTTCAAAGCTCTGTGATTTCACACCGTGGATTAAAATCCAGGTGCTCACTGCACTGATTGACTCTATTCAGTAAGCACAATCAACAATGCATAACCACAACATTAAATGTAATCAGTTAATGGTTTTATTTATTTTAACAAAAGTAACAAAATTAGGCCCATTTATTATAATGGGGGATTTAATACTGAATCCAGCACGGCATCACCTAACACCCCGAGATCTTTAATATCCTTATGGTAATACTTGTGAAACATCTGTTCACTTGCCGTGAGGATAATTTCTATTGGCACGTCTGAATCCCTGGCTGCCGATGTTGATGCCGCCCTGGTGGAATGAGATTTAAATTTATCAGTATCAATACCTGAATAAATCAACACTTGTTTCAACCATCTTGAAATTGTCTGTGTTGACACTTTCTTATGAGGCTTTTTATGACTAATAAAAAATGCCAATTCTGTGCCTCTTAAGATTCTTGTTGTTTCCATGTAACATTTTACATATGTCACTACACATAGCCGTGGATCTGTAGGATATGCTGAAAACTCCAACTTACATCCCGTGAACCCAGGTCTACTTTGCTTCAGTAAATCATAGACATAGAATGTAACGGCATTCGCCCCTACTTTCATTCTGTCAATTCTTAATTTCTGTAATGTTTGAACTCTCTGAGCTGAAACTAATGCCATGAGCATACCCAATTTCATGGTGATTTCGGCTAATGACAGAGTTTCAATAGGATTACAATCCCTCAGCAGCATCAGTACATCTTTTACATTCCAGATTTCTGTATACCTAGGTCTAGGAGGATTGGAGTTGAAAATTCCTTTCATAAACCTACAGACCCAAGGATGTGATCCTATTGGATTTTGTTCTGATTCACTGCTTAAATATGCAGAGAGTGCACTTCGTGCAGTATTGATTGCACTATAACTTAATTTTAATTCGTAGTAAAGAGTTGAAAGAAACTCTATTACATCTGAAATTTCTGCTGTGTTATGTGCAATATTCTTTCCTGAACAAAACACCTCCCATTTCTTTATATAGGAAATGTACTGCTTCTGGGTACTATTCCTCCAGGCTGCTGTCATAACATCCACTGTACGATCTGATAATCCTTTTCCAAGATATGGCCTTCTTAGAATCTGCAAATCAACAAACCAATACGATCATGTAAAGGATGTGGTTCATCAGTTACAGGGTGTACAAGCAGTTTTATCTGCTTTGGAATAACCATAAGGTTTTTTTTGATCATTTTTAACACCAGTGGGTACCATAGCTGTGTAGGCCAATCTGGTACTACCAAAATCCCTGAGGCTGAGTCTTGTTTAATTTTCTGTATGCATCTATTGATTAAACAAAATGGTGGAAATGCGTACAGAAACATACCACCCCAATGTAGCGAGAAAGCATCCACCGCTACTGCACCAGGATCAGGTTCCCATGACACATACTTAGGCAATTGGTGGTTTAGTCTTGACGCAAACAAATCAATCTCTGCATTCCAAATTGTGTTACAATTTGTGTAAATATTTCCTGATTTAACATCCATTCTGTATTATCATTAAATGTACGTGATCTTTTGTCTGCAATTATGTTAAATTTTCCTGGTAAATATATTGCTGACAGCCAAATCTTCCTGGCAATAGACCAGGTCTTAATTTCATTTGCCAATCTATCACATGATTCTGATTTGATACCACCCATGTGATTTATGTATGCTACAGCTGTAGTATTGTCAACCTGTACCTCAACATGCACATTTACTATATTAGTGCAATAAGCTTTAAGGCCATAAAATGCTCCTAACAGCTCTAGGTAATTGATCCCCTGATTTTCTAGCAACGGTACTTCATTCACATTCCACCTACCTCCACAGCTGGAAATCATGTTAGTTGCGCCCCATCCAAGAGCACTTACATCAGTCTAGAATGATGGAAGGTGTTTCTACCAGAATTTTTCTGGAAGCATTAGAGACATTGTTAATCCACCATTCTATTTCTGAAATGGATCCAATTGTCAATTCCATGGGCCTGTCAAAATGCCCTGTATTCATTTTTAATGCTTGTACCTTAGCCCTCTGCAAACATTGATAATGCAATGGCCCAAACCTTACAGCTGGAAATCCAGCAAATAATTTGCCCAGCAATCTTGCCACTTCTCTAATTGAAGGTGTGTCCTCGTTTATGAGTTTGGTGCAACCTTCAATAAACTGCAGCTTTTTCTCTTTTGGCAAGGTGATTACCATGTGTTCAGAGTTAATTGTGAACCCTAGGTAATCAATCTTCTTGCTTGGTAACAATTTAGATTTTTGTAGGTGAATAATGAAACCCATTTTTTCAAAAATGTACTTGACTCTAGATACTGACAATTTTGCAGTAGCCAAAGTGTCCTCTACAATCATAATATCGTCTAAATAGGCCATTAGTACATGGCCCTCAGCCCTTAGCAGAGCTAAAATTGGTTTGAGTAATTTAGTGAATAATCTTGGTGCTGAAGTCAGGTCATTGGGCAATGCTTTAAATTGGCATAACTGACTCATCCATCTAAATTTCAAATATCTTTGATCATTACCATGCATTGCCACAGAATAATATGCATCTTGCAGATCCATGCTTGCCATATAGCAATTCTTTGTGATCAGCTGAATGGCATTAGTAAATGTTTCCATTTTGAAATGTTTATATTGTACATAAAGGTTGAGATTTGTCAGATCCAAAATGATTCTACATCCACCATCCTTTTTTCTTCTAGGAAAAGTATTTGATACAAATTGATGGTGTTGTTCTGCTGACTTTTCTATTACCCCCTTTTTGCTTAAATTTTCTAATTCTCCTTTGATCAACTTATTCTCTTCCTTTGAGAAAATCTGTGGCCAGCTTGAATTTTGCTGAATTGGAGGATCCAAGTGTGGATAGAACTCAATTTTGAATCCTACAATGCTACTTAGAATGAATGAATCATTTGTTATTAACTGCCATTCTTTTAGGACGAATCGTAACCTTCCCCCTATTTGTGAATGTGAAACATTTGTTGTATTTCTTACCAGACCAGGACCACCTACCTCGGGGTTTGCCACCGGCAATTGTTGTCCCCTTCTGGTAGGCATATTGGAACCTCCACGTATCCCCGGTGCAGCACGCCAACGTGTATACGAGAATGATCGGCTTGTTCCTTCTCCAGCACCAGCATTCCGCCTGTAGGGATACTGCCTTCACACTGCTCTGCTCAGCATAGGTGGTTTCATCATCATACCACTCATGGTCTTTGACTCTTCATTCAAGTCCTTTAGCTTCTTTGCTAGATTTTCTCCAAACAGCAGATTAGGAATTTGTATGTTGGATGGTTTGCAGAGCCCTGCATACTTACGATGAATATTTGGTCTTATTGCATTTTTACGAATACAATTTATTTCAAAGTGCGCACTACACATGAGTGCTAAGGCATCTTGTTGTGAATCCGATATGACATCTTCATACAATCCCCTGGCAAACGCCGTAATGCCTGACCCCAGCAATTTCAGCACTCGTTGTAGTTTCAATTCTTGTGAGCGTAAACCAATGCTCAAATAACCCCATATCAAGTTATTCACTGCTGGAACTGTTAGCAAGTCACAATTCGCTGGGGGCTCATACTGTTTAATAGTCTCATCCATTGTTACTTCCTGGAGCTGATGGTAGAGCAGATAATTTATAGTCATTGCTATTTCCTCTCTCAAAGGTTCCCCTTTTATTCTGGGAACAGCAAACTTTTGTGCTAGTCCTGGAACTTTCAACTCTGATAGTGGGCTCTCATCCTCATATAAATCATCCTCTGAATCTGGATGTTCCTCTTCAGGTTGGGTAACTTCTGGCTCCCCTGTTTCAGGTAAGTCCATGCCAGATTCCCCCTGCGCAAGCTCTCTTGTAGGTCCACGGATAGGCAGCCCTGTTCCAGGTGCTGCTGGCGCTGGCTCAACTCTAGGCCAACGCTTCATAATTTTTTCTCTTGAAATTGTCGGTGCAGGCACATTTGTACGTTTGTACTGTCTTTGTTCAGACATTTCCGGTACTGGCTCTCCAGTAGGCCCGCACATATATTGCCTTTTTGCTGGCATTTCTGGCACTGGCTCTCCTGTAGGCCAACCACTGTAATATCTTTGCACAGGCATTTCTGATGGCTCTCCTGTAGGCCACCCTTGTGCCTGTCCCATCCAAGGCACACCCTGTGCTATATCCTCTATTGGCCAACACCGACCTAAATCCTCCTGTGGGTGTTCTTTGTAAATCATTTTACCCATCAGGAGCTCTAAGCTAGCGACCCTTGCAGCCATAACATTTTCTGCTTCAGGAGGGTATACCTCCGGGTCTGACTCATCCGAGTCTACAGGTCGGGCCGACTTTTGTCCTGCCTTGCGCCCCGCCGCCGGCGGTTTAACAGCACATTCGACCGCAACGGGAGTTAATGGTTTCGATGCCACTGACTCCTCTGACTGACGCCCGCTACCCTTAGGATCTGGGGTTTTACCTGCGGTGCGTCCCTGGCCTCTCCTTCCCCTACGCCCTTTTTCCATTGTAACTTGTGTGGACCTCTACCAACAAGTCTGAGCGGGAAGAAAAGCGCCCTGTAAGTGAAAGTGAAACCACTTACCTTCCGACTTTTACTTTAACTTTGCTTTACTCACCGCCTGGAGGAGCTCCTGCTCCTCCACACACGGTCATGAACGCTATGCGTCTGATCGATATGACGCGGCTGGACGGGGTCTTCTTCACGTAGTCACTCACGTGACTCCGAAGTAAAATCTAATTCTGGAAGGGCATTGATGAGAAGTTCAATGATTCAATGGTTCTTTATTATCACGTGTACCAAGGTACAGTGAAATTCTTAGATGGACACAAAATGCTAGAGTAACTCAGCAGGTCAGGCAGCATCTCTGGAGAAAAGGAATAGGAAAAGGAAAAGACATCTGAAGAAGGGTCTCGACCCACAATCTCACCTATTCCTTTACTCCAATGATGTTGCCTGACCCGCTGAGTTACTCCAGCATTTTGTGTTTATCTTTGGTGTAAACCAGCATCTTCAGTTCTTTCCTACACATACAGTGAAATTATTTTTTTGCAAACAGATCAATAAGATTATTGCCGTTCATAAGTATAATCCCAGATAGAGTACAGAATGCATAAAACAGCCCACTGAGAGCATACGCAAGAGCCTCCAGGTATCAGCACCATTTTCAAAGTCCAAGCTGCAGCTGGCCATAGAGACCTGTTTGTAGATGTCACCATGATCCGGATCATCCCGTAAACCATCATCCCTCTCATCTTGTTACCATGTATCGAGGTGCACTGGTTTAATACTTGGCTTTGGGCTGAATCCCCATGCTGTAAGAACAGTGCTTTTCCAAACAGGAATGTTTTCACACACCTTGTCTGTATGTTGTTGCTCTTGAGTCAGCACATCCCTGTGCAACTGGGGAAACTGCAATTTTCGGTAAGTATTCCCAGATAAGCCAGCCGAGTTATGTATGTGGTGTCATGTCCAGTTGTAAGGATGTTCGTCCAAGAAAAAAATTCTAGCTTTAGTTTAGTTTAGTTTAGATTAGTTTAGAGGTTCAGATCAGAAATAGATCCTTTGGTCCACCGAGTCCGCACCGACCAGCGATCATCCCGTATATTAGCACTATCCTACACACTAGGGACAATTTACAATTTTACCCAAGCCAATTACCCCACAAATCTGTACGTCTTTGGAGTGTGGGAGGAAACCGGAGCACTCGGAGAAAAATCACAGGGAGAACGTGCAGACTTTGTACAGACAGCACCCGTGGTCAGGATTGAACCCGGGTCTCTGGCACTGTAAAGCAGCAACTCTACCGCTGCATCACCGTCTCTATCCCAAAGCCTCTGGGCCCAGTCTATGTTTGTGTAATAAATCTTTCCCCGCACACTCCATTAAATTTCCCCCCTCTCATCTGAAAGCTATGCTCTCTAGTATTGGACTTTTCCACCATGGGAAAAGCTTCTGACTGATTACCTTATATATACCTCTCCTAATTTGATTACTTCTATCAAACCTAGAATCTGAAGCCAGATTCCAGCATGCCATTCACATGGGAGGTGGTGGAGCAGTTGAAGGAATATGGTGCCGATATTGAACTGCTTAGATTAATTCCAAGCAGTAATCCAGAAGGGCAAGAAAGTCCTCATTTCTTTACTGCCAGTTTCACAACTAACTCGCTATCCTGATTAAAAAGAATAAAAACACATTCTTCACTCAGACTCTCTCCCCTGCTGTGCAAGAACTGCAGGGGTTCCATGTCGCAAAAGAGACTCTAGACTATTTTCCAAGTACAGGTATGTCATTTTCTCACCACATGGCTCCTATTCACAACGCTATCTTTGTGACAAAATACTCTAATTCATCAAAAGATAAAACATAATGAGATGCATCAAACATATAAATGTTCCATATACCCTGGAGAAAGAAAGCAGAGGGCATCAAATCTATTACAGTACCCAAGAGACAGGGAAGGTTTTTTATAGTGAAACCTATCTGAGGGACTGCTTGTCCCAGTAAACTGCACTGACTGTGCTGTCAATCCAGCTGTAAAGCACAGTCACCTCTCTTTTAGCAAACAGAAATTACAAAATCCAAAGCATTTTCTGTCTTCAGCAAGTGTCTTCACTCACTCTGTTGAATGAATAATTGCAGTGAAGTGATTTATTTATTTATTCCTCGCACAGATTAAGTGCTATCGGATTTCCTGCTTGGATTACCTGCGGCACCATGCCTGACCCAACCTCCAAGTATGTTGCAGGCTAAAAATAAGTGAAAAGTATTTGATGAACATTTGAAAGGAAAAGCATTGCCTTGCAATTCAAGATGTAGACACAAAGGACCGCAGATGCTAGTTTACAGAAAGAAAAGATGCACAAAGTGCTGGAGTAACTCAGTGGGTCAGGCAGCTAATCTATGGAGGCATCTAACAGGCAATGTTTCGAGTCGGGCCCCTTCTTCGGACCCGAAGCATCACCTACTCATATCCTCCAGAGATACTGCCTGACCCACCGAGTTACTCCAGCACTTTGGGTGTTTTTTTTAATTCTGCCATTCAAGATGGGCCAATTGGAGTTTCTGAGTTTGCAAAAGTAATTGAAAAAGTTGATAATTGTTTACCACTGGTGATAGGATTAAGATACCAAGGGACTTGAGATAAATAACGTCTAGGTTCAATGGTACTTTATTGTCATGTGTACCGAGATACGGAGAAAAGCTTTTTTGTTGCATGCCATCCAGTTAGCGGAAAGACTGTACATGATTACAATCAAGCCATCCGCAGTGTATAGATACAGGATAAAGGGAACAGGGAAGAGATAAAGAGAAGGATATCTTTACCTCGCTACAGTGGAATTGTTTATTTGCATACTGTTCAGTAACAATCTTACACAATCATATTTAAGTACAAGAGTGTAAGATAATAAATGACACAGTGGCAGTATTCAAGAGTCGCCGTGTTTGGAGAAGTTGGGCAGACATTTTGCTCCTAAAAGCTAATGAAGACTGAAGTTATTGAAACATTCATTGTCACATATGTTTAGCAGAACAAGGAGAATGGATGGAGAGGTGCGGAGGCAAGATTGTGCATGGTCTGGAGTGGGTGGGGTAGGATATATCTAATCTAGAGAGCAATTTCCGTTCTTACAGCGGTACATTTAATTTAATTTTTAATGATTTACTCCAAACTCCTGATGGCAAAACCTAACTGGTAATTGAGGGATAATCTTTCACAAACCATTGTTTTAATGCATCTCCTGACATTGACATTCCTTAAAGATCAGAACGTCAGTAGTGGATGTGCACGTCACCTCTATAAATGGAAACCTAAAGACAAACCACAGTGTGGCTTAGCACTGCTACAGAACCCCAAGTTATGGACCCATCAGTAAACCTTCCACAGAGAAATAGCAAGACCACACAGCTCTCTCCTGAAGCCTCGACGCTGTCAGCAGAATTCAACTTTTTTGCGAGAAGTAGATTAAAGAGAAAATAATTGCATCGAGTAATAAAACCTCTGAAAGTGTGATCACCTGCTCAATCTTCATATGCTCGAGTCTCTGACTAGCCCACCCAATCGAGTGATAGATACTAAATGCAGACTGAAGGTAATGTTCAAATCATGTATAAATGAGGTGCACAAAGTTCTTAGTTTTTATATTAGTTAGTTCTTAGTTCTTAGTCAGTCTGAAGAAGGGTCTCCACCCAAAATATCACCTATCCTTTTTCTCCAGAGATGCTGCTTGACCCGCTGAGTTATTCCAGCGTTTTGTGTCCATCTTTGGTATAAACTAGCATCTGCAGTTCCTTATGATTACTTGTAGTTTTGATGTAGAACATTACGAGGAGGCATTGTGTCGCAAGAATAGCTTGTCAAATTTGAGAAATAATGGATTAAAAATGTATTTTTTGTCCTACGTTTGAATATTACCCAGTTGTTCTTTCTCTTGATGATCATTTGGAAATTTTGGACGGTGTATTCATAGTTTATATGTCCTGACAATGAAAGATACAAGTGGATACAAGGAACTGCAGATACTGGTTTACAATCAAAGACACATACTGTTGGGGCATCTCAGCGGGTCAGGCAGCATCTCTGGAGAGCATGGATAGGTGACATTTTGTGTCGGGACCCTAATTGAAGATACAATATGAGTATGATGTTTTCCACTAAACCTTGAGAACAAAGTGACATGAAACCATTGATAGATATTTTTCATCAGCCTGATTACATTTACCCTCTGAGTTCTTAACTTCCTTAATGCATGATATTGATCTGGTTTATACTTCAGTCAATTCTCAAGCCAAGTCAAGTCGAGTTTATCGTCAAATGCACAAGTACATGCAATAGGTACAACGAAAATATTGCTTGCAGCAGCCTCATGGGCATATGGACTCAAGAAACACATAAAATATAAAATTACAGAAGACAATGCAAAAAAAACTCCAGGTAAAATATAGTAAGAGAGGAATTCTTCCTTGATGAATGCATCTTTTTCAACCAATAAGCTATTTATAGGAAAGAACTGCAGATGCTGGTTTAAATCGAAGGTAGACACAAAATGCTGGAGTAACTCAACGGGACAAGCAGCATCTCTGGAGAGAAGGAATGGGTGACGTTTCGGGTTGATACCCTTCTTCAGACTGATGTCAGGGGAGTTGGCGGTACATAGATAAAATGTAGTCGGAGACGGTAAGACTGGTAGGAGAACTGGGAAAGGGAGGAGATGGAGAGAGAGGGAAAGCAAGTGCTAGGTGAAGTTAGAGAAGTCAATATTCATAATGTTGAGGTGTAAGCCACCCAAGCAAAATATGAGGTGCTGTTACTCCAATTTGCACTGGGCCTCACTCTGACAGCGGAGGAGGCCCAGGACAGAAAGGTCAGTTTGGGAATGTGAGGGGGAGTATTCAGCAACCGGGAGATCAGGTAGAATTAGGCGGACCGAGCGGAGGTGTTCAACGAAACGATCGCCGAGCCTGCGCTTGGTCTCGTCGATATACAGGAGTAAACACCTGGAACAGCGGATACAGTAGATGAGGTTGGAGGAGGTGTAAGTGAACATCTGCCTCACCTGAAAAGACTGTCAGCGTCGGACGGAGTCAAAGGGGGAGGCAGATGTTCACTTACACCTCCTCCAACCTCATCTACTGTATAGGGACAGGTGTTGCATCTCCTGCGGTTGCAAGGAAAGTACCTGGGGAGGGGATGGTTTGCGTGGGAAGGGACGAGTAGACCAGGAGTTGCGGAAGGAGAGATCTCTGTGGAAAGCAAAAAGGGGTTGAGATGGGAAGATGTGGCTGGTAGTGAAATCCCGTTGGAGGTGGCAAAAATTTTGAAGAATTATCTGCTGTATGCGACGGTTGATTGGGGGTAAAGGGTGAGGACAAGGGGGACTCTGTCTTTGTTACGAATGTGGGGAGGGGGAGAAAGAGCGGAGCTGTAGGATATTGAAGAGACCCTAGTGAGAGCCTCATCTATAATGGAAGAGGGGAACCCCCGTTCCCTAAAGAATGAGGACATCTCTGATGACCTGGTATGGAAAACCTCATCCTGGGCACAGATGTGGCGTAGACGGAGGAATTTGGAGTAGGGGATAGAGTCTTTACAGGAATCAGGGTGGGAAGAAGTGTAGTCTAGATACCTATGGGAGTCAGTGGGTTTGTAATAGGCAAATTATTTAGCTACAATTACAGCATATGTGGACGTCATGCACAAAAATGGTTGCCACATTTGCCTATATTACAAGGAGAAGCTATTAGGAATAGGGTGGGAAGGGTTCAACTTTGATTCAACTTCATGTAGGGTCAGCACAACGGAGCAATGGTAGTGTTGCTGCCTTACACTGCCAGAGACCTGGGTTCGACCCTGTCAATGGGTGCTGTCCTGTACAGAGTTTATACGTTCTCCCTGTGATCACATGGATTTTCTCCAGGTGTTCCGGTTTCCTCTTACATTCCAAAAACGTACAAGTTTGTAGGTTAATTGGCTTTGATAAAATTGTAATTTGTCCCTAGTTTGTAGGATAGTGCTAGTGTAGGAGGTGATTGCTGGTCGACATGGACTGGGTGGGCCCAGCGGACTGTTTTTGCGCTCTAAAGTAAAGTTTAATAGATAGATAGGTAGAAATGCAGGGGAGCTGATATAGGGATTCAACCTGAGATGTCTGCAATCCCTTCTCTCCCCACAACTGCTGCTGGACACACTGAGTTCCTCCAGCAGATTGTTTTTTGCTCCAGGTTCCAGTGTTTGTAGTCTCTTGTGTCTCCAAGAAGTTAACCTGACATTTGCAAGAATTTGACATGTCAAAGAGTTCGACAACTGAATTAATCAGAATTTGTTGCACGATTAACCAGGAGGAAATAAAATATAAAACCCCCTGGAATGGGTTCTGCTTCAGATGACTCATTATTGCCTGCACCGTGATATGATTAGTGTTTATTGGTACCAGAAGGATGATGCCACAAGGAGATATCTTCCAGAGGTCAGAGAAGTAGAATCATCCATGACTAGAATCAGACAGAGATATCAGAGAGGAATGAGATAGTGATTCAAGAAAGAGGCCATCCAGAGACAAGAGACATCAGCTATCAAGAAAGATTAGACATTGCCTGCATTCTAGCCCAAGCAGATAATCCAGTCCTATCTCCATATTCTCATTTTAGCGATAGGGGTTTAGTTTAGAGATTCAGCATGGAAACAGGCCCTTCAACCACCCAAGTCCATGTCGAGAAACAATCACCCGTACACAAGTTCTATGTTATCCCAGTTTCACATCCTCCTAAGGGCAATTTTACAGAAGACAATTAGCCTAGAAAGCCACACGTCTTGGGATGTGGGAGGAAACCGAAGCACCCAGAGAAAACACACGTGGTCACAAGGGAGAACAGACAAACTCCATACAGACAGTACCCGTAGTCAAGATTGAACCTGGGTCACTAGTGCTGTAAGGCAGCAGATCTCCCACTGTGCTACTGTAAGGGTGCAGGTTCTAGACTCAACAGACTGGAAAGCATTTGCATGGGTTTCAATCTGATGTATATATTATCTGTTTGAATGTTGTCATCTGCATTGCCATGTTTAAAGTTTAATCAAGCACACTCAGTAATCACTATTAATTCTCCCAAGCTAAATATTTATTGTCTCGGAATTTTTTGTTTAATTTAGTTTTATTTTAGAGATACAGTGCCCTTTGGCCCACTGAGTGCAAACTGAATAGAGATCCCCTTACACTAGCACTATCTGACACACTAGGAACAATTTACAATCTTTGTTAAATACCGAGGCTAATTAAAGGGCTTGTCCCACTTAGGCAACTTTTTAGGAGAGTGCAGGAGACTCTGCGCTCGCCTCATGATCGCCACATGGTCGCCACATGTTCGCTGGTGGTCTTTGGTGCGTCTCCTTCATGGTTGCGAGGAGTTCCCGCATTCTGGGAACCGGTCCCGGCCTCAGTATGGTCGCAGCAAATTTTTCAACATTGGTCGCCATGGAGAAAATCTATACTTTTGTAGTCGTAAGTGCAGTTGTAGTGGGGTCGCCATGTAGTTATAGGTAGTCGAGGCAGCCATAGGTAGTTTTAGTTAATCTCCTTTGCTGACTGGGCATATTCATTGGCTCATTGGGGAAAAAAAACGTAAGCATGAGTTTTCAGAACCAAGGAAAACCGACCGGTAATGTTAAATGCCCGCCAAACTTCACAGCTGTGTATCTCTGGCTTATTAAAAGTTGTCTGGCTTCTTAAAATTGTCTCCACTCCTTCTCCCCCCCCCCCCACCCCTCCACCCCCTTCTCCCCCCTTCTCCCCTCCCTGCCCCTTCCCCCCCGCTCTTTTAAAGGACTTACCGTACACTGTGCTAGCCGTCTTTAACCTTTCTGTTCATCTGTATCACCTTCGCTTTGCACCATGTGAATTTCAGACAGTGCTCCCCCGCTTTCCCTGGCCCCCGCCTTTGCGATGTGTTTGTGTGTGTGTGTGTGTGCCGCTCTGACGGGCGCCGTTCCAGTTCGCGGTTTTTCAGGCGAGTGCCTCGAGCTTGAAGGTCGCAGGCAGTCTGCTGAAAAGTCACCTGTGGGACAGGCCCTTAACTTACAAACCTGTACGTCTTTGAAGTGTGGGAGGAAACTTGAGCATCAGGAGAAAGCCCACATGGTCCCGGGGAGAACGTGCAAATGTTGTACAGACAGCAGCCGGAGTCGGTATCCCAGTGTCGCATCCTGCACACTAAGGGCAATTTTATAGAAGCCATTTAACCTAGAAACCCGCACTTCTTTGGGATGTGAGAGGAAACCAGAACACCCAGAGAAAACCCACCCAACTCACAGGGAGAATGTACATGCTCTGTACAGACAGCACCCGTGGTCAGTATTGAACTCGGGTCTCTGGCGTTGTAAGGCAGTAACTTTACCTGTGCACCATCGTCCCGCCCGTGGAGGAACTGTTATTGAGCTTTAGCCAATGCTCCTCTGGTGAATCTGTTCCTGGTTCATTCTAGCTGGAGAAATGGCAGTACTTACACTCCCTATTTTTTCTGAGATGATTTTGCCAAGTCTTGTTGCTCGACTTGTACAAAGCACCAATCCACACGCTGCGATTCCACAGTGCTCTGAAGTACTATCTTATTCCGGCTTTTAACTTGAGTTCTCTGGCAGATACTGCAGAAAGCAAAGTGATCCACCATCACCATTTAGTCGGGGCTTGAACCTTTGACCGATGCACAAAACTCTTATTTTTATTCTTTGAAAGAACATCAATGAGATTTCTGCTCTCTCGGTCTTGATGCACATCATCGGTTAGAGGCTGCTGTTATACTTTCAAAACACAGCCTGAGGCAAATAGTGACCTATCAATCTCCCCCTCCCTCACCTCCTCCGATCATTTCATTTAAACACCAGTACTCTCCTGCTTATAGACGCCGCTGTTTTGACTGAACAATAGAAACTAAGAAGGGTCTCGACCCGAAACGCCACCCATTCCTTCCTTCCAGAGATCCCGCCTGTCCCGCTGAGTTACTCCAGCATTTTGTGTCTACCGATTTAAACCAGCATCTGCATTTCTTTCCTACACATTTTGTCCGCTCCACTGCAAAATCTCCTCTAGGTATGTTTACTTTGAAGAAGTTCTCCGACGAGAGTTCAGCAGAGTCAGAAGAAGGGTCTCGGCCCGAAACGTCACCCATTCCTTCTCTCCAGGAATGCTGCCTGTCCCACTGAGTTACTCCAGCATTTTGTGTCTACCCAATAGAAACGCTAAATGTTTATTCGCCGTTATGATTGGGACCAGAGGCAGCAAAATTCCACCATTAACCCAAACACGTGACTATCTAAAGCTAGTACAAGACTTTTAGAGTATTGTGTTCAGTTTTGTTATAGGAAAGATGTTGCTAAGCTGGAAAGGGTGCAGAGAAGATTTACGAGGATGTTGCCAGTACTCGAGGGCCTGAGAAATAGGGAGAGGTTGAGCAGGCTAGGACTTTATTCCTTGGACCGCAAGAGGATGAGGGGTGATGTTATAGAGGTGAATAAGATCATAAGAGGAATAGATAGGATAAATGCACAGAGACTTTTACCCAGTTGGGGAATCGAGAAGCAGTGGACATAGGTTTAATGTGAGGGGGAAAGATTTCATAGGAACCTGAGGGGCAATTTTTGTACACAAAGGGTGTTAGGTATATAGAACAAGCTGCCAGAGAAGGTAGCTGAGGCAACTACTTTCACAACATTTAAGAAACATTTAGACAGATACATGGACAGGATGGGTTTAGAGGGATATGGCCCAAATGCAGACAGGTGGGACTAGTGTAGATGGGGCATGTTGGTTGGCATGGGCAAGTTACGCTGAAGGCCCTGTTTTCATGCGGTATGACTCTAGATAGAGCTGGAACATTTTGACTAAACTTTTAACTATTTCCGTGCATAACTTCTCAGATAAAGCCTTTTATTGTGGTAATTCAGAACATAGAACATTGAACAGTACAGCACAGGAACAAGCCATTCAGTTCCATAGTGTCTGTGCCGAACATGATGCCTGCTTAAACTAGTCCTTTCCTCCTGCATGTGATGCATATCCTCCATTCCCTGCATATTCATGTGTCTATCTAAAGGACTCTTAAACACCACTGTTGTATCTGCTTCTATCACCATCCCTTGCAGTGCATTCCAGGCACCCACCACTCTCTGTGTAAAAAAACTTGCCCCTTACATCACTTTTATAATTTCTTCCATTGACCTTGTTGATATGGCCTTTAGTATTTAATATTTCCACCGTGGGAAAAAGGTTCTGACTGTCTGCTTTATCCAAGGCCCACATAATTTTATAAACATCTGTAAGGCCTCACCTCAACCTCCGATGCTCCAGAGAAAATTATCCAAGTGTGTCCATCATCTCCTTGTAGTTCATATCGTCTAATAGTGGCAACATCCTAGTAAACCTCTTGGTTGTTTTATGATCATTCAAAGGGGTGTTAGCAACAAAATTAAGATAGCAAGCTGTTGGGAGAAATTAAGGTGGGCAAACTGAATCTTAAATCAACGATAATCAGCATTGAGAGCTGCCGAGGTTCAGAGAGAGGATTTCATAGCCTGGGGTGAAGACACTCAGGGCTGTAGTGTAGAGGTTATGTTGTTGGACTGGCCTACAAAATCTGGACCTTTGTTCTCAGTTTGGGAGTTCAAATCCCATTGTGGCAGCTGGGTAAATTTAATTCTATTAAATAAATCTGGAATTTAAATTAATAAAAAAAGAAATTAACCTGCAGGGCTGCTCAAGAGGATTAAGGGATTAACAATAAGTGTCAGTAATATCCACATCATGTGAATGGATAATTTTAAAAAATCTGCCGGTGATGGAATGAAGGTGTACTGGATCTGATCCAGTGACTTTGTCCTTTTGTGAATTAACCAGCATCTGCATCTCTTTATTTCTATCCTTTAAACTTTGCCCCTCTCACCTTAAAGCATATGGTCGCTGGTACTCGTTAAGGTCTTATAAAATGATCCCAAATGGTTTTATTTACGGAGCTAACTCACAGAAGCTGGGCAGCTGTGGGTCAGGTGCATGCTGTTTATTTGCACAGTGCCATGCTCCTGTTCGGTATACTCCTTCCATGCAATACTGGTCGATGATATTGAGTTATTCCACCAAAGTAACATCACATTTGAGACGGACTAGTCCTTCCTTCGCAGTTACCACTCAAGCACTTCCCTGTGGAGCTAGTTGGATAATGATCAGGAAAGAGATCCATTTTTATTCTCTAGGACAATAAGGTCAATGGTATCCTTAGCTGCCACTCTAGCTGGAATTCTGCTAACTCATGACAACCCAAGCAGTGTGTGAGACCGCCTCAGTCTCTCCAGATTAGGAATGTGTTTACATTGTGAGCCTCGATATTTTCATGCAACCTTTCATTCTCATTAATCCTTGCCTTAGAAAGTAAAAAACGTTAAACCTTGCCCTGTCTACAACCAAATATTCAGTTTTCCCATTCACCGTAGAGTAACTTATAAGAACATAATACTTCAACTGAAATCACCATCTCCTATTGCTCAAATACACTTTAAGTTTAGGTTTATTATTGTTATGTGAACTGAGGTACAGTGAAAAGATTTGGTTTGAATGCTATCCAAATAGAATACACATGAATACAATGAAGTCAAACTCAAGTACAATAGGTAGAGCCAAGGAAAAGATTGAAGAAGGGTCTCGACCCGAAACATCACCTATTCCTTTTCTCCAGAGATGCTGTCTGACCCGTTGAGTCTGATCAGCTTTTTGTGTCCATCTACAGTGTGTAAATATAGTTCTCAGCATTGTAGCACATCAGTTCCAGAGACAAAGTCCAATGTCCACAATAGGGTAGAGGTGAATCGGACAGTATGGAAGGACCTTTCAGAAGCTGATGACAGTGGGGGAAGATGCTGTTCCTGAGTCTGGTGGTGTGTGTTTTCAAGCTTCTGTCCCTTCTGCCAGATGGGAGCAGGGAGAAGAAGGAATGACTGGGGTGGGACAAATATTTGATTATGTTGGCTGTTTTTCCGAGGCAGCATCAAGTCAAATTTGGGAAGTCTAGTCTGTGATGAACGATAGGTCTCCAAGTTACAACAAATTTAGGAACCTCAAAGTTTATTCACATACATGTAGAAACAAGGAACTGCAGAAGCTGGTTCATGCACAAAAGGACACAAAATGCTGGAGTAATTCAACTGGTCAGGCAGCATCTCTGAAGAACATGGAGAGATGACTTATAAGTGGCTTATTATGTCACGTATCTATGTTCTCCAGAGATGCTGCCTCACCTGCCAAGTTCCTCCAGCACTTTGTGCTCTTTTATTCACATAAATCGCTGATCACACCCTCCAAATACTCGAACAATAGCCATAGACACCAATTCCAAAGGCTGTAATTAGCAATCCCGCCAACACCCCCCCCCCCTCCCCACTTCTGCCATTACCATAGGATCATGCAGCAGTATTAGGCCATTCAGCCCATTGCATCTACTCCACCATTCAATCATGACAGATTCTATTTTTTGTCTATTAACCCCTTTCACATACCTTCTTCCGGTAACCTTTGACTCCATTGCTAATCAAGAACCTATCGATCTCCGCTTTTAAAATACCCAAATGACCTGGCCTCCACAGCTGTCTAGGGCAATGAATCCCACAGAGTTACCACCTGTAGAATCTCTGCATCAACACTGACTCACCAAAACCTGCACCTATGTACTAAACATCAGCACCATCTCTTCAATCCCTTCCTGAAAACTATTGGATCCATGCTAGTCTTTCTTGGCTCTTTAAAATCCATCTTTCCAACCTGTATTCCTACTTTGGAGCTTGCTGCCTTACTTTTTTCTGATAACGTTCCTGTGAAACATCATTGAATAATTTACATATTAAAATATACCAAAATTCCATAGAGTCTAGAACCGTTCCCGCAGAATGGAAAGATCAATTCTTACTCCGCTGTTTAAGATAAGAACGGCAAAAATTGCAACTGCAGACCACTTAGCTTGATTCATCGGAAGGAAAAATAATAGAATTTATATATTTTTAGTTATTTTTAGTTTAATTTAAAGATACAGCATTGAAACAGACGAGTCCATGCCAACCAGGGTGGCACAGTGAAGCAGTTGGTATAGCTGCTGCCTCACAACACCAGAGACCCAGGTTTGATCCTGCCCTCGGGTGCTGTCTTTGTGGAGTTTGCACATTTTCCTTGTGATCAAATGGGTTTTCTTCAGGTACTGTGGTTTTCACACACATTCCAAAGACACACACACATATACATATGTAAGAAAGATGATATTAAAATGTTTTTTTTTCCTTATTTTGATATATATATATATATATATATATATATATATATATATTGTGTATATATATATATATATATATATTGTATGTATATATATATATAGTGTATATATATATATATATATATATATATACAAAATAGAAAAAAATGACATATTAATAACACTTTTCTATCTCAAAACGTAAACTATTTTGTAGTCATGTATGAACTTTTGAAGTATACTGTAGTTACTGTTGTAATGTATGGAAATACGTCAGGCAGTTCAAAACAGCCTTCATCTGCAAATAGCAATGTGATATTGATTATCCAATCTATTTAAATGATATTAAGAGAAGGATAAATGAATATCCAGGCAACGAGGATAATTCTTCAGTTTTCTTTGAAATAGCAGCATGAGAGCTTTCCTCTCATTTAGTACATTACAGGAAAAGGCCCTTCAGCCCACAATGTCTGTGTCGAATGTGATGCATCCCTAGAATCTCTTCTGTGATCTGCAAAAGCTAGTGGCAGCAGGGTGGTGGTGGAGGTAGATACGAAAGCGCCATTTCAGAGGCTTTTGGATCGGCTCATGAATTTGAGATGGCTTGAAGAGGGCAATTTGGGGTCTTTTTTTTAGTTTAGTTTAGTTTAGTTTAGAGATACAACACAGGAACACGCCCACCGAGTCCACGTCGACCAGTGATCACCCTGTACACTAACACTATTCTACACACCCGGGTCAATTTACAATTTTACCAAAGCCAATTAACCTGTACGTCTTGTACAAGTGTGGGAGGAAACCGGAGCACCTGGAGAAAACCCAAGTGGTCATGGGGGGAATGTACAAACTCCATGCAGACAGCACCGATGGCCAGGATCAAACCCCGGTCTTTGGCTCTGTAAGGCAGCAACTCTGCCACTGTGCCACCGTGCCGACGTACAAAACTTATTGCATTAACAGGCTTATTTACTTTTGCACAGAGTGCTGGAGTATCTCTTCGGGTCAGGCAACATCTCTGGTTGTGAATCTTTTTCAGACATAACTGACAGAAGAACTGCCCTGACGCGAAACATCACCTATCCATGTTCTCCAGAGATGCGCCTGATTCGCTAAGTTACTCCAGCATTTTGTATGTTTCTTTTCTTGGTAAACCAGCATCCACAGTTCCTTGAGTCTTGATTGTTATTACACACGCAGCCATTAAGCTCGAGGATCTGAAGAACAGACTTTGAAGTGATGTCAATTTACATTTTTTTTAAATACTTTAATTTTTAAAAGTGTGATATTTCATTCCTGTTGTCAAAGCACAACACTATTTCTGTTCAAACTCCTGAAATAGACATGGCAAACGAGACTGGGAGAATACACTGTGCGAAGATTTCACGGAAAAGCCCATTAAAAAGCATTCTGTGCAGTGATCAGTGCCTGTCTTCAGAAAGAATAATTTAACATTGAATTATGAATTCCAGACAAACCCTCACCACTTGTTGTAAAACGATATCTAAAATCACCAGACAGTCCCTGTGTGATTGCCAGATAGGCTGGGGCCTATTAGAAAAAAAACACAACAGTGTGATAACAGAGAAAGGTCAAAATTGTCATAGATTAATCTCAATTATGAGGGTAATGTGTGGAACTCTTCCATCCCCAACTAATCTTATTGCACACACATGCGCATTGTCATGTGATTTGAAACATGCCTAAATGAAATTATAAAGCAGTGTTAAATTTATTAATCATTTAATTAACTGAATGTTCCTGCAACTACAGTGGAGATGAATGGCGTGTCATGTGCTAATACAATTTGCCTCTCAGTCAGAAAGGGTCAGATGAGAAGCAAACTGCATCTTGAATGATCCTTGCAGCGTACCTTCTTTAAAAGGGTCGCAATTATGGCACGGCGTTCTCTGTGTGATGCCCTTGCTGTTTACCGATCTGACTTTGAGGGCCATGGTATTTGGGGAGAGGAAAGGGGATAGTGGTGTGTTGGGGGGGAGGGGGGGGCGGTGGTGGGCTAGAGTCAGGGTGAACGGGAGGGGTGGGTGATGGTGATGAAGGATGTACGTTCAGGCAGAATAGTGTGTGAGGGGGGGGAGGGGTGAAGGGGGGGGGGGGGGGGAGCTGGTCAGCCCACCCCGTCCCTGCTGTATTTTATATCAGGACCTGCAATCAGCCTGATGACAGGCATCAGTGGAGGGATGCAAAGCTTTCTGGAAGAGGAGAGAGAGAGAGAGAGAGAGAGAGAGAGAGAGACCGTGGCCTGACACAGAAGGTGACTCCTGAGGCGCTAACCTTGGAGAAAGTTACACTTTATTAAAATTAATTTAGAAAGGTTGTTCTGACAGCTGCATAATTAAATATCAGAGTGTCAGCGATAATTTATTCCGCACACATTTGGTGGTCATAGCCTGTTTGCTTTAGGGTCAATGTGCATATTAGGAAGAAAGGGAGAGAAAAAAATGGAGAGGAGGGAGAAAACACATGGCGAGGTGCATTTATCTTAGGCCGATGTGGGGGTAGGGAATGTGGGGAGATGTAGACAATGCTCCCAGTCCCAGCCTTTAAATTTCAGTTGTAGCGCCGCAAAAGCATATGTCTATTTCACCTGGTGCAAGAGTATTTACTTTCTCCTTTTTCTCCGTGGAAAAAGCAGGCAGACAAGGTCTGCTGGTCACAGTGTATTACCTTGTCAGTTGCAGTACTCTTCATATGTGTCCTGAACAAATTACATGCTTCTGTAGGTCTGAAAGGGTATGCAGGTTATAACTCACTGTACGCCCCAGTGCAGGCTTCTGTTAGTTCCCAAATGATAGCCAAGGTCACGCTAATCAACTCAATTACCCGTCCTGTTGGAGATTTTGATAATGGTTTCAGCAAGTCAGCTTCCTGTCTGAAAAAAGAACCTTTCATTCCCAGCAAATTATTCCTTTTCTTATCAAAAATCATTCGCTAGGTTCTCAAAACAAAAAAAAAAGTTTTTTTCCCCTGCTGCAAATGATAAGAAAAAAAAAGTTTAACCTGTTCTTCCATTTTTCTGTGTAATTTTGACTTTAACCATTTTAACATTTTGGTTAGAGAGCTAAATGAAAATCATTTAGTGGGATTTATATCTTTGTACCAGTGTACATCTACTTATTTCTGTTATATTTAAGAATATATTTTTTAAATATTCTTTTGGGAAATTAGAACTGAAAGCTATAAAATCTATTGTGTAATCTTGTCTGTTTTATTCTCCCACGAATAGAACTTGACCGATGATTGTAAGGTTGGCATTTCAGGGTAGGATTTGGTCATTCTTATCAATGTTCTTTATCCAATCTTCTCTGCAACTTTAAATGTTTCTTCATGGTCATCTCATTGTCCCCAATGTTGTGACTTCCTTGGACGTCTACAGCATTTTGCTATGTCTATGATATTGTATTGTATCTTTGTGTAAAAAAATGTTCTCCAACCCACTTTACACTCCAGTACGATTTTAATCCACTCCTTTAAAATACTGGTCTAGTGGATTGCAGGCATCATGATGAGTCCAAAGCACCATAATAGACTTGGATCCGATGCAATACGAATGTAGTACTGAGGGAGTGCTGAGGTTTTCGAGCTCTTTTCGGTTGATTCCGGGGATGATTCGGTTAAGAATGAGGAGTGTTTCAAGGCTCTGGACCTTTAATCGTTGGAATTTATAAAGATGAGGGGGGATCTCTTTAAAACCTACCAAATAATGAGTGAATGTAGAGAGAATGTTTCCACTTGTGGGAGAGTCTTGGACCAGAGGGCACAGCCTCAGAATAAAAGTATATACCTTTAGAATGCAAATGAGAAGGAATTTATTTAGAAGAGGGCAGTGAATCTGTGGAATTCATTGCCACAGATGGCGGTGGAGGCCAAGTCATTGAGTATTTTTAAAGAGGAAATTAGGTTTTTGATCAGTAAGGGTGTCAAAGATTATGGGGAGAAGGCAGGAGAATGGGGTTGAGAGGGAAAAATAGATTATCCACGATCGAATGGCAGAGCAGACTCGATGGGCCAAATGGCCTAATTCTGCTCCTATGAATTATGGTCTTATTATGCTGTATCATGCTGAGTTATGGTCTTATCACGCTGTATCAAGCTGAGTTACTCCAGCATTTTGTGTCTATCCACTGAGTTACTTCAGAATGTTGTGTCTATCTTTGGTTTAAACCAGCATCTGCAGTTCCTTCATACACTTATGGTCTTATGATCTTTGGGATGAGATATCAATGCCTCTGCTCACTTGTGGATGTCAAACTTCCTGTCCGGTTATTTTGTAAAAAAAAAAGAGCAAGAGAGTTATCTCTGGTGCTTTGGCTAGTGATGGAGAATTGGTTCACTGATGGTGACTGGTGGGGTTACAGCGTGGGTGTTGACCTGAAACGTTAACTCCGCTGAGTGTTCCTGGCATTTACTGCCTTTGTTTCAGATTTTCAACATCTGCAATTCATTGTTTTAATTACTGCCAATTAGAGTGGCGCAATGGTGCACCATGTGATAATGCTGCCTCAAAGCTCCAGTGACCAGGTTCATTTGTGACCAATGTTGCTGCCGGTTTGGCGTTTGCATTTTCTCCGAGTGACCTTGTAGGTTTATCCTGGGTGCTCTGACTTCCTCCCACATTCTCCATCCTGCGAGTCAACTGGCCTCTTTACGTTGTCCCGAATGTGTAGATGGGAGATTGAAACTGGAGGAGGTTGATGGGAAAATGGGGAGAACACTGGATCCTTTCAAGGAGTCCATTAGAACAGTACAGGTGTCTCGCAGCCGACATCTATTTTCAGTGTAGGACAAGGAACTGCAGATGCTGTTTACAGAAAAAAAGACAAAAAGTGCAAGAGTAATTCAGCGGATCAGGCAGTGTCTCTGGAGGACATAGATAGGCAATGTTTTGGATCAGAAGGATGGTGCAGATCCTGAAACGTCGCCTATCTATTGCCTTACCCACTGAGTTACTCCAGCACTTTGTGTTCCTGCATCTGCAGTTCCTTGCGTCTGATGGCAATTAGTGGGAGAATGGAACCAGTCTGTGAGCTGCCATAAATCTGGTGGGTTGAATGGCCTTTCTTTGTGCAAAGAAAAATGGAAATTGTCCAAAACACTTCTTCATTGCATCCTTACTTTTGCATTCAAAGCTTTAATGTAATTTTTTTCAGAGTTGTTTCAACATATTCAACCACTTTAAAGAATTGTACTCAGTTCTGTGTATCAGTACCTTTGGAACCATCTTTCTTCCATCTGTGTATCTTCACTTTCATGTCTGGATCTTAAATCTGTATCTTATTGTACGTAGAGATTTGTTTCTCGAAAAATGGAATCTCCGTATATCTATCAAAGCCCATCTTATCCGAAGCTTTAATCTGATCAGCCAGCTACAACTGTTGAATTGCATCTATGTGGGGTGATATGGCAAGAAAATATGTATTTGCCAGCCACTGTTTTGATAAAAGGACAGACCACCACTGTCACCAAGAGCTGGTGCATGGCCATCGTGGTAGTGACCATGTTACATCTTACACCTTCTGCTCTTATCCCAAGCCCAAGGCTTTTGTCCCAAACATCTGTCTATCAACCCCCACCCCCCCCCTCACCTGTGTCCATTAGTATCACATATTAGTTTAGAGATACAACAGAGAAACAGTCCCAATGGGGCTACACCAACCATCGATAACCTGTTCTCACTAGTTCTATGTTATCCCACTTTTGCATCCACTCCCTACACATTAGGGGCAATTTACAGAAGCCGCCAAGAATTGGCCTTGATAAAATTCCGACAAACCAGCACATCTTAGTCTCTCCTGCCACCATATCCTTGGGCAACACGACTTTGGAATGTGGGAGGAAACAGGAGCACCCAGACAAATCCCACATAGTCACAGGAGAATGTGCAAGCGCCACACAGAAAGCCCCCAAGGTCAGGGTGGAAGTCTAGTCTCTGGTGCTGTGAGGCTGCAGCTCTACCAGCTGCACCATTGTTTATTACTTCAAATGTAATCCACTTCTTTATAGTTCAACCTTAGCTTTTAAGTCCTTATAGTATTCTCTGCTCTGATTTTATTGAGCACAACACAAACACAAACAAAAGCTTTTCACTATATCTCGGTATACTTAGTACTAATAAACCAACACCAATACTAAATCTCGCTATTGTTAGTGGACTAATATATTGTCCGTTTCCTAAAAACCAGAATGACAAACCCCCCTTTCCTGCCCACATTCTCCCTTTTCTCCCTCCCTGCCCTGTGCTCCACCTATTTCACCCCCTAATCTCCTCCCCCTGACTTCACAATTTGCAACTCTACAAACCCTATTCCCCCTGGTTAAATCCCTCTCTATCTATGTTCAAGACACCTCACATGCTCTTCGTCAACTCCAGGACTTCCGTTTTCTAGGCCCCCATTCCCTCATCTTCACCATGGATGTCCAGTCACTTTACACCTCCATTCCCCACCAGGTCTTAAAGCCCTCCATTTCTTCCTTGACCAGAGAACTTTTCGTTTGATTCCTCCCATTTCCTCCAAATACAAGGTGTAGCTATGGGGACACGCATGGGCCCTAGCTATGCCTGCCTCTTTGTAGGGTACGTTGAACAATCCTTGTTCGAGACGTACCATGGCCCTATCCCCGAACTCTACCCGGAGCTCGACGACTGCATTGGTGCTACCTCCTGCACCCCCACACAACTCACTGACTTCATCCATTTCACCACTAACTTCCATCCGGCACTCAAATACACCTGGACCATTTCCGACATTTCCCTACCATTTCTTGACCTTACTATCTCCATCGCAGGTGATAGACTACTGATCGACATCCACTATAAACCCACTGATGCCCATAGCTATCTGGATTACACTTCTTCCCACCCTGCTTCCTGTAAGGACCATCCCCTACTCCCAATTCCTCCGTCTACGCCGCATCTGCACCCTGGATGAGGTGTTCCACACCAGGGCATCGGAGATGTCCTCATTCTTCAGGGAATGGGGGTTCCCCTCTTCTACCATAGATGAGGCTCTCATCAGGGTCTCTTCAATACCCCGTGACTCTGCTCTCACTCCCCATCCCCCCACTCGGAACAAGAGCAGAGTCCCCCTTGTCCTCACCTTCCACCCTACCAGTCGTCACATACAACAAATAATCCTCCGACATTTTCGCCACCTCCAATGTGATCCCACCACTTGCCACATCTTCCCATCTCCTCCCCTGTCTGCTTTCCGCGGAGACCGCTCCCTCCGTAACTCCCTGGTCAATTCGTCCCTTCCCACCCGAACAACCCCCTCTCCGGGCACTTTCCCTTGCAACCGCAAGAAATGCTACACTTGTCGCTTTACCTCCCTCCTTGACTCCATTCAAGGACCCAAGCAGTCTTTCCAGGCACGGCAGAGGTTCACCTGCACCCCCTCCAACCTCATCTACTGCATCCGCTGCTCTAGATGTCAGTTGCTCTACATCGGTGAGACCAAGCGTAGGCTTGGCGATCGCTTCGCCGAACACCTCCGCTCGTTTCGCAATTAAACTTCAACTCTCCCTCCCATTCCGAATCCGACCTTTCTGTCCTGGGCCTCCTCCATGGCCAGAGTGAGGACCACCGTAAATTGGAGGAGCAGCACCTCATATTTCGCTTGGGCAGTTTGCACCCCAGCGGTATGAACATTGACTTCTCTAATTTCAGGTAGTCCTTACTTTCTCCTCCCCTTCTCAGCTCTCCCTCAGCCCACTGGCTCCACCTCTTCCTTTCTTCCTCCCGCCCCCCCCTCACATCAGTCTGAAGAAGGGTTCCGACCCGAAACGTTGCCTATTTCCTTCGCTCCATAGATGCTGCCTCACCCGCTGATTTTCTCCAACATTTTTGTCTACCTTGCAACTCTACAATCCTGTCTCACACCTTCTGCTCTTATCACCAGCCTTTACTCCAACCATCTGCCTATCAAAAAAAAACTCTGGCCTGTGTCCACCTATAACTTCCCTGCCACGCTTTTTTTTCTTATCCCCCAACACCCCCCACACAATCAGTCTGAAGAAGGGTCTCAACCTGAAATGTCACCTATCCACCTTCCCCAGAGATGCTGCCTGACCTGCTGAGTTACTCTAGCACTTTGTGTCCTTTTTGGTACAAGCATTGTTGTGGTGCTGTTGATTAAAACAAACGCAGATTAATATAATCAGGCAGACAGAGCATCACTGTGGTAATTCTATTACTGAACAACCATGTTGACCTGTTCCACAAATGGGTTTAATTGCATTGTGTTGAAGTAGGTTGTTGGGACAATCATGGCATGGTGCATATTATCCTGCAATCAGATCATGTCATTTTCAGGTTAGGATCTCTTTTCATATGAAGTAAACTGTCCCTGCACCCTGCTCAATCATTATTTTCCTCTAGATTAACTTTAGACTACATTGGACTACAAGTAAGATTGGAAAAAATATTTTTTCCCCATTCAGGGCAGTAGATCTGGAGTATCGACTCATCAGAACCTTGCAAACACTCCTTTTGAAAATGCAATCAGGAAAGCATCTGACTTTGAAAAGACATTGGAGGTTACAAGCAAGGTCACTGATTTTCATGGAAAATTTCAATCCCCAAATTGTTGGTGGAAATCCCGAAATCCATATAACAAAAACAGGGATTTAATTCATCAATAAAATGCTGACTACGAGTCAGTGGTCTTTTTGAAGGACAAATGCATGACACAAATGTTTCTGTGCTCAAGGAATTACTTGCGCAAGAAAATTCTGTCCCGTTTGATATATATGTTGGAATATAGTCTCTATGCCGGAGGACATAATTGAGGCAGGGACTATCACGATATTTAATAAATAATTAGATGGGTACATGGATATGACAGATTTAGAGAACTTTGAGCCAAAGACAAGCAAGTGGGGCAAGTGTAGGTGGGACATGTTGGGCAGTGTGGGAAAGTTGGGCCGAAGGGTCTGTTTCCACATTATGACAATAATATACTCTCTGGATGAGATGTAGAATCGGCTCTTCGGGCAGTTCCATACCTCTTGCTTCTTAAATTAAATGTCACCTCCAGTGTGCTATTCAGTTAGTGATGGCTTGTAAAACAAAACTAAAAAAATTGAGTTGAAAGTTAAAATGAATAATAAAATCTAAATCCAATCACAACTTCACCCCAACCAGAACTCGTACCATAAAAAGAGCTTCTTTAGAAAGGCAATGAGCCGTGCTAAATAGTTAATGACAAAACCGGGCAATTGCTTTTTTCTTTTTTAAATCTATCCTTTCCACAATAAAGCTATATATTTGGAATACATTCTCGCCTCGTCCCCTAAAAGCCAGAAAATTTTAAGACATGGTTCTAAATGGTTATCGTGGTTTTAATATCGCAACTCCCTGCAGGCTTTTAAAGTCCCCTAATAGATAAAATTACATGGCGTCACAGTGAATGAACAAGTCCTTCCACTTTCTAGCTCTTTTTTCTCTCTCTCTCTCTCCCCTTCGCTGCTTTCTGTGTCTCTTCCAGGCAAAGTTCACATTGAAGTGTGACAAGTGACACTTGACAAGACAACTGACACATGCTGCATCTTATCAACACAAAGCACAGGCAGTCCTCTGCCGAAGAATGATTGTCATTTTGCCTGTTTGTCATTCCCCACCCTGTTTCATTTGTCAGTCTATCCCTAAAGGTTCCCTCTCTATCCCCGAGTCTGATATCATTTGTCTCAATTCAGATTTCCATCTCGTCACAAATAGACGAATGCTGCGTGTAATTTGAAAAGATCTGTTCCTTCCTGCGTAGACTCTGTGCTAGGATTGAGGGCATCGTGTACTGATTTTCACTTTGAATGCTAATCTTTAAAACAAAACAAGCAATAGCTGGTACATCACAGAAGAGGCCATTTGGCCCATCTCAACCAGGTTGGTAATTATGCTCAATGCATGCCTCTTCATCCAGTCCACTGAGTGCAACTTTCAGTATCATGCTCTGTCACGTATTTAAGTGATCGGTGCTGTTCACTTCAACTATTCCCCGTGGAGTTACATTTCACATCCTAACTATTATCTGGGCAAGTAAATTTCTCCTGCATTCCCAATGGGATTTATTAAAGATTAAACATTGGTTAACTCAAAAAATGCTTGTGACCTACTGTTTCCAACATTGTTTCTTGTTAGGATTTAATACGATAAATCCAAAACAGAATTTAGTGGTTCAAGGCTCAGCCCCTGGTTTGTTGATCTTCACTGGGGTAATACTGAGGTACCATAGTCAACACCATCACCTTTGCATTTGCGAAGGGTTGATGGATAGGAAAAGCTGCCCAGTTACCTTTACAGGATGTTCTATGTGTTTCTGTCAAATAAGGAGGAAGTCAGTATCAACATGGGGTTCCCATGATATTGCAATAACCCTCCTCAATGCATTAGATGCATCAAACTTGGGTATTAGTTTGAGATGCTTGAGGATTGTCAGGTACTTTAGAAGAATAAAGAACTGCAGATGTTGGAAATCCGAAACAAAAAGAACTGCTGGAAATACTCAATCCATGTACAATAGGTATGGACTGCTTCAATGCTACTTTATTTGTCACTTTTTCCGAAGTACAGTGAAATACACTTTTGAATACAGTTCAGTACACTACACATAAGCACTTGGATACCTTAGAAAAGCATTTCTGATACAGCACAAGTATACAGCAGTCGTACACTGAGACAGTATACAGTGTCGCCAGATATGACAGCATTTTCAAGTCCCAGTTGTTATAGGTGTAGAATTCTTAACCTGATCAAGAAGGCCTATTGTCCTGGCGGCATTGCAGGGTCGGCCTGGCCAAGTGAGCCGTTGGTGTCCTCCAGCACTTTGTGGCGCTGCAGGCCGTGTCCGGTCCATGCGCTCAGACTCTTGGAGCGGCGCCCGATCCAGTCGAGCCCCAGGCTGCTGCAGGGCCTCCAGCGGCCCACTCCACTGCCGCGGTGCGCTGCACTGCCTCCTGCAGCCGGTCCGCTGACAGGTCCTCTGCCCAACTCCAACTCCCTCCACCGATCCATGGGGCGAGCAGGGGCTGAGCTCAGCGGCTTCCCCTTCCAGGTGGGTTCCCGGCTCTGTGGCACAAGAGCCAAGCGTGATGTAGACTTGGGCCGAAGAGCCTATTTCCGTGCTGTAGGATCTATGACTTTGATTATTTGCTTGGTGTGGAATACATATTTTCCCATTATTTTCTTTCTGAGGCAACTACATTTTCAGCAGGTCTTACCTCCCACAGACCAATCTGCCACCTGAGAACTGAGAAATATGAGGAAGTCCGTGTGGTCCTGTTGGATCCCCTCAAGGAGTCCATTAGCACAGGTGTCCCATAGCCAACAACTGTTTTTAGTGTAGACGCAAGGAACTGCAGATGCCAAAAAGTGACACAAAGTGCTGGAGTAATTCAGCAGTTCAGGCAGCATCTCTGGAGGACATAGATAGGCATTGTTTCAGGTCTGAAAAGTCGCCTATCAACATCCTCCAGAGACACTGAGTTACTTCAACACAAGCTTCCAGCATCTGCAGTTCCTTGTGTCTGATGGAAATATTCCTTGTATAGGTGCAGGAGAGATCCGGGGTATTGCCTACAGCGCCTCCTAGGTTGGCCGTAAGAGATGCCCCCGGGACACAGGTTTTCGGGCGAGGAGAGGGACGTTGGTACGCAGGCCTGCAGCAGACTTGGGTGTACCTGTGCTTACCTGGATCAGGCGCGCTCCCGTACTTCCAGCATGTTTGACTGGACGTTGGACTTTGGACTGTTGTTTTCTTTGTATACGGCGCCAAGATATGTCGACTGTGCATTTGTGGTTGTGCAAAAGAAATTCACTGTGCTGTGCACACGTGACAATGAAGAACCATTGAAGCATTGAAAGGTTTAGAGGGATATGGGCCAAATGCAGGCAAAAGGGACTGGCTTAGGTCGACATGGTCAGGGTTGGCATGGACAGGGTGGGCCGAAGGGCCTGTCTCTGTGCTGTATGACTCTATGACTCAAGTTAAAGGACAGAAAACAGGAAGGAGGAATAAAGGAGTCACTTTCAGGTTGGCTGACGGTTACTAATGGAGTGCCACAGGGATCGGTTGTAGGCCTTCAGCTATGCACAATTTATATTAATGACTTAGGTGAAGAGATAGAAAATGATACAAAGCTAGGTGTGGGACCGAACTGTGAGGAGGTCATAGAGAGTCCGCAAAGGAATATAAACAGTTTAAGTGGGGGGCAAGTAAATGACAGATGGAGTATAACGTAGAAAAATGTAGGATTTGACAGTCTGATAGGATGAATGTAAAAATAGATACTTCAAATCGTGGAAAAAAACTGGTAAATGTTGGTCTACAGAGGATTCCTGATATGCTAGTTAATGAGACACAGAAAGTAAATGTTAAGGTCCAGTGAGCACATAATATGTTGGCAGGTTCGGGAGCTGGGGTACAGTGGCACAGCTGGTAAAGCTGCTGCCTCACAGTGCCAGGGACCCCGGGTGCTGTCTGTGTGGAATTTGCCCTTTGTTCTTGGGACTGCATATGTTTCCTTCAAGTACTCTGGTTTCCTCCCACATCCCAAACAAGGGCAGGCTTGTAGGTTATTTGACCTTCTGTAAATTGCCCCTAGTGTGTAGGGAGTGGATGAGAAAGTGGGATAACACAGAACTAATGCGAATGGGTGATCGATTGGCGTGGACATGGTGGGCTGAACTCCCTGATTCCTTGCTGTATCTCTAAACTAAACTAAAAAAAAGAATTTGCCGCATCAGAGTACATTGGTTGGTCAGATATGACTTGAATTCAATGCTGAAATTGATAGATTGTTTGGAAGCTGAAGGCATCATAGAATATGGAGATTGGGCAGGGTTGTATTCAAGGCATCATATCATGCATGATATGTTCATAAGTTCATGTTATAGGAGCAGAATTAGGCCATTCAGCCCATCAAGTCTACTCCACCATGCAATCATGGTTCAACTATCTTTCCTTCTCAACCCTATTCTCCTGCCTTCTCCCCATAACCCCTGCCACCCTTACCAATCAAGAATCTGTCAATCTCCACCTTAAAAATATCAATTGACCTGACCTCCACAGCTTTCTGTGGCAATGAATTCCACAGATTCAACACACTCTGACTAAAGAAATTCCTCCTCACCTTTGTAAAGGTACATCCGTTTATTCTGAGGTTTTGGCCTCTGGTCCTAGGCTCTTCCCTTCGTGGAAACATCCTCTCCACATCCACTCTATCTAGGTCTTTCACCATTCGGTAAGTTTCGATGAGGTCCCCCTCATCCTACTAAACTCCAGCGAGTACAAGCCCAGTGCCGTCAAATGCTCATCATATGTTAACCCAATCTTCCTGGGATTGTTCTTGTGACCTCCTCTGGACCCTCTATTGAGTGGCTGAGCAAGCTCAAGGGAATATATGGCCTCTCCCTGTTCATATTTTGCATATTCTTTCCCCTTAGATTAATAGCACTGAACACTCTTGTGAATATTTCTTCTCTAAGATTATATTCTGTAATCCTGAATCATGCTTAGTTCGTTTATAAGGGATCATTAATTTTTTCAAAAAGTATTGAAGATTTAATTGACTATTAAGACAGTCACAGAGAATTAGTTGACCATATGGCTCAACGCAGTGATCACACTGTACCTTAAAAGAGCCGCATACGATTCACTCTGCCACCATTACTTTTAAACAACTATTTTTAGCGGCCCCTCATGCATCACTCTGCAGCTGAAATTGCTGATAATCTCATTGGGGAAATCCGGTTTGGAAGAGTTAATGAGCTAGACTGCAAGTGGGAGCTGATTTAATATAAATAGAGATATAGTCATTAACCTGTGGCGCTTCAGCAATCATGTGACATGCACGTGTGAGTATGTGCCTGGATGATACACGTATTTATTAAGCTCTTTCGCGCTGTCACGCTAACTGCTAGCTCCATCATTCTAAACATTAGTACTCGCTCTTCAACAATGAATACTCTCAGAAATACTGTGATTTTCTTTGTTAATTGTTGAATTGATCACTGGCTGTCATTTTTCATATTTGTCCTCATCTTGGTGATGTGTGTTAGCACTGGCTTAGTTTCCAGTTTTTAGTTGGTGTTTTACAGGTACAGCATGGAAACAGCTTCCGCCCAATCTTTTATGTTATCCTAGTTTTGCATCCTACACACTCGGGGCAATTTACAGAAACCTGCACGTCTTTGGGATGTGGGAGGAAACTGGAACACCCGGAGGAAATCCACACAATCGCAGAGAGAACATGCAAAACTGCATACAGACAGTCAGGACCGAACCCGGGTCTCTGGTGCCGTGAGGCAGCAACTCTACCGCTGCGCCACTGTGTCTTTTATAGGCATTCCCCCCTCAGTCAGTCATTCTCAATGTGTAGGAAGGAACTGCAGAGGCTGGTTTAAACCAAAGATAGACACTGAAGAAGGGTCTCGACCCAAAACGTCACCCATTCCTTCTCTCCAGAGATGCTGCCTGTCCCGCTGAGTTACTCCAGCTTTTTGTGTCTATCTTCAGTCATTCTCAATCTGGACAAAGCATGTGGGATGAGGAGGAAGGTCCACTGTACTGTACCCATAAACACTTCCAGAACCACCTCCCGCACCAATTGTATTTTTCACCAAAGAGGAGGCCCAGATAGGGTAGATAGTCTGAACCTTTTTCCAAGGATGGAAAAATCAAATACCATAGGGCATACCTTTAAGGTCAGAAAGTCAAAATTTAAAGCAGATGTGCAGGGCAACTTTTTTACACAGGGTGTAAGTGCCCAGAACGGGCTGCCAGGATTGGTGGGGTGAGGCAGTTGTAGTAATGTCATTTCAGAGACTTTTGGACAGGCATATGGACAAGCAGGGAATGGAGGGATATGGATTATGTGCAGGTAGATACAACATGGTTTTGGCATAATGTTCGACACAGACATTGTGGGCCGAAGGGGCTGGTCTTGTGCTATACTGTTTTATGTTTTATGTTCACTGACTAATGAGTTACTGCTGTGGGTTTGCAGGGGGAACATGCGGCCTTATCCTGTTCCCCTTTCTTATGTTCTTTCCCCTGAGATTAATAACATCACCCTTTCTGGTGAATAATCCTTCTGTTAGATACAGCATGGAAGCAGGTCCTTCGGTCTGGCTGACCATCAATTACCCGTTTACACTAGTTCCATATTATTCCACTTTCGCATCCACTCCATACACATTAGGGGCAATTTACAAAGGCCAATTGACCTACATACCCGAACATCTTTGGGATAGTGCGAGGAAACCAGAGCGCCCAGAAGAAACCCATATAGTCACAGGGAGAACGTGCCAACTCCACACAGACAGCACCCGAGGTCAGGATCGAACCCAGGTCTCTGGCGCTGTGAGGCAGCAACTCTACCAGATGCACCACTGCACTGCCATATTTTGCAATCCAGAATCATATTTAGTTTGTTAATAAGGGACAATTAATTATTCTGAATATATTGAAGATTCAATTGACTAGTGATATGGATCGAGACAAACAGGTTTCACAACAAAGTGTGTTTGGGGATCCTGAGAGAGAGTGCATGCTGAGAATTGAATGCTTTTGACATGGAAAGAACAACAAGTTGAGCTTCAGATAGAAATGTCTATCCTATTTACTGAATGAGTCCCAGCGTTCAGAAATTAGAATAGACTGTCCACAACATGAAATTACACCATTGGTCTCACTACCCCACTCTTTCCCACAAACTGCAGTTTTCCTTCTTTTTGAGTGTGCATCAAATTCTATTGAATTGACTAACACCAGAGATACGTACAGCATGGGAAAACAGGCCCTTCGGCCCAACTCGTCTTTGCTGACAAAGATACCCCATCTAACAAAGTCCCATTTGATTGCATTTGGCCCATATCCCTCGAACCCATTACCCTTGGACTATCTTTAATTGGACTTTACTGGACTTTATCTTGCACTAAATGTTATTCACTTTATCCTGTATCTGTACACTGTGGATGGCTCGATTGTAATTATGTACAATCTCACCACTGACTGGTTAGCACATAACCAAAGCTTTTCACTGTACCTCTTCAACTCCTCATTGTCCCAAGGAATTGTCCCCTCTGCTTTCAAAACTGCTGCTGTCACACCAATCTTAAAGAAACCTGGTCTTGATCCCTCCTCTCTCATTAACTAGCGCCCTATCTCAAACCTCCCCTTTCTTTCAAAAACCCTGGAGCGCGTCGTCGCGTCACAACTTCATTCCTCGCGTATAACCTATTCGAACCCCTCCAATCTGGCTTTCGCCCCCTCCATAGCACAGAAACTGCTCTCCTCAAAGTCTTCAATGACCTCCTTACATCTGCTGACACTGGCTCCCTCAATATCCTCATCCTCCTCGACCTGAGTGCAGCCTTCGATACCGTGAATCATAACATCCTGCTCACCAGACTTAGGGACCTTGGCATTGAAGGTTCTGCACTCAGCTGGCTCCGTTCCTACCTTTCCAACCGATCCCACTTCATCTCTCTCCATAACCACACCTCTGCCACAGCCACTGTCACTCAAGGCGTTCCCCAAGGCTCCGTTCTTGGTCCCCTCCTCTTCATCATCTACATCCTCCCCCTTGGTCATATACTCCGTCACTTCAACCTGGACTTCCACTGCTATGCTGATGACACCCAGATCTATCTCAGCACCAAGTCCCCCCACCACCCTCCTCTCTCCCATATCAACTCCTGCCTATCAGCCATCAAATCTTGGATGCAACTCAACTTCCTTAAATTAAACAGTAGCAAAACAGAATTTCTCCTCATTGGCTCCAAATCAACACTCACTAAAATTAACAACCCCACTCTCACTATTGACGGCATCACTGTGTCCCCATCTCCTCAGGCACGCAACCTTGGCGTGATCTTTGACTCAACCCTCTCCCTTGAGCCTCACATCCGCCATGTTGTCAAAACATCATTTTTTCACCTCCGCAACATTGCCAAAATCAGATCCTCTCTCACACCCCCCGCATGAAAGGCATGAAAGACTCATCCATGCCTTCATCTCCTCCCGACTGGATTACTGTAACTCTCTTCTCTTTGGCATCAATTCTAGCAACATCAACCAACTCCAACTGGTCCAGAATGCAGCCGCCCGACTCATTACCCACACCAAATCCTGGCACCACATCACCCCAGTTCTCAAATAACTCCACTGGGTTCCCATTTCCCACCGGATCATCTACAAAATCCTGGTCCTCACCTACAAAGCCCTCAACCACTTGGCCCCCCCTTATCTCACTGACCTCCTCTCCCCCTACCAACCCTCACGGTCCCTCAGATCCACATCAGCTTGTCTCCTCTCCACTCCGAAATCAAACCTCTGCACTTTTGGAGGCAGAGCCTTCTCCAGGGCAGCTCCCAGGCTCTGGAATTCCCTCCCACAACTGATCTGAAATTCGGAGTCCCTCACCATCTTCCAGTCCCGCCTCAAGACCCATCTCTTCACCTCTGCATACCCTTAGTCTCATGTTCCCCTCCCCTTTGCATCTCTGTCTTACTGCTCTATTTTGTTTTGTTTATTCTTGACTCTCAATGTAAAGCGACTTTGAGTCCTGAAAAGCGCTATATAAATAAAATGTATTATTATTATTATTATTACCTCAGTACACACAATGATAAACTAAACTAAAATATCCCTCTAAACCTTGCCTATCCATGTGCCTGTCCAAGTGCCGTTTAAATATTGTTATGGTACCTGCCTCAACCATCTCCTCTGGCAGCTCATTCCATATACCCACCACGCTCTGAGTGAAAAGATGCCCCTCAGGTTCTTTTTCCTTCTCACCTTAAACCTTTGTCCTCTGGTCCTTGATTTCCCCTATCTCGACTTACTGACTGTGTAAAAAAAATGCTATCTTCATCTCCCTTGCGGTTCAGCTACTGCTGATCATATTAAATATCCATCCTGTGTGCTTCACGTTGGTGCAAGTAGATTTTCCTCGCTCACTCTTGTAAAAATGCACCTTTTATTACCTAAAGCAGTAACTGATTGGGAAGCTCGCCTTTTACAAGTTAAGGTTATGTTCAAATACAGAGTATCAAAATTCAATTTCATCCTACCAGGTAAAGTGCAGCCAAGCTCACCCTCAAGGTGTTCCTGTATTCTGAACAGCCCTTTTCACTTCATGCAGCTTTGTAAAGTGAACAAACAGTGAGCCCTAATAAAATATAGCTCTTTTAATTGAAGTATTAATTCTTTGCCACCTGATCTCCAGTCTGGTATACCCCTGTCAAATTTAACCCCTGCTTGAATTCAAAATCTGCAGAACAGCTTTGTCAAATGCAATTTGTCACCATGAAACAAAAAGGGAGAGAATTGCTTGCATTCTGAATGATGGGAAAGTAATTAATTTATGGTGTAATGAGGATTCTCCTTCTGCCTCTTGTAATAGAAGGATTTCCTAACTAGTTCCTTGCTGTGGAAATGCTGATGGAACAATTTTTTTTTGCTCTCAGCATGTTTCCCACTATCGTTGACGTTTCCGTTCGATTCCTCCTCTGAAACCCTCAGACACCATTCATACCACTTGTGCTTCCAATTTCTCCCACAATTTTTCTATCCCTTTATCTTTCCATTTTTTAAGTGGTGGACGGATATGGATCATGTGCAAGCAGAGGAGATTAATTTGGCATCAAGTTTGGCACAGGCACTGTGGGCTGAATGAACTGTTCCTGTTTTGTACTTATATTCTGTTTGCACATTTTCAACCAATGCCTTTTGCTCAGTATCCCATGGAAGGGTCTAAACCCAAAACGTCACCTATCCACATCCTCCAGAGATGCTGCCTGACCTGCTGAGTTGCTCCAACACTTTGTGTCTTTTTTTGTAAACCAGCATCTGCAGTTCCTTGTATCTCCCTTTTACACAGTTTTTTGAAATGTGTGTTTTCTCTTTTCTTGAAGTAGAAACAAAATTCCACTGGACTGCTCCCGTTCCACCACATATTTGTTTTGTTTCGTTTTGTTGAGTTTAGTTTAGTGACATAGTGTAGAAGCAGGCCCAATGGGGCTGCGCCAACCAGCGATCACTGGTTGTTCTATACAACACACCAGGGACAATTTGCAGAAGCCAATTGACCTACAAACCTGCACATCGTGGGAGGAAACCGGAGCACCCAGAGAAAACTCACGTGGTCACAGGAAGAACGTACAATCTCAGTACAGACATCACCAATCGTCAGGATTGAACCCGGGGATCCGGCACTGTAAGGCAGCAATTCTACCTCTGCGCCACCATGCCACATGTGAAGACGCAGCAGCTCTGGGGCATTGTGGCTCATCAGGCTGCTAATTCTATGAAAGCTACCGCTTGCATAAAAGCACACACCAGTGTGATAGGACAGAGAGAGGTGGTCTTGGCTGCAGATTCCCACCTAGCATTCATCATCTAATGAATTGAGAAATTTGCCCCAATAGCAATGTTGCCGTTGAACTGATCAGAAAGACATGCGGGAAAAATTCCTGTTTAACTTTGCTTCTTTCCTTACCTGCAAGACATTGCTATGTCCTTTTCCAGCATGTCAGGCTGGAATGAAGTTCTAAGTTCTCTCATGAGTATCAGAACTGTCTTATACTCTGTGCACATCACCCTTCTGACTCATGGAGCAAGACTGGTTAGGAACAATTGCCGTGCTGGGGCTGCATGGTGATGCAGCGGTAGAGTTGCTGCCTTACAGCACCAGAGATCCGGGTTCAATCCTGACTACAGGTGCTGTCTGTACGGAGTTTGTATGTTCTCCCCTTGACCCGCATGGGTTTTCACCCACACTCCAAAGATATACAGGTTGTATGTTAATTGGCTTTGTTTAATGTGTAGGCTTGTGATAGTGTATGGGGATCACTGGTTGGCACGGATTCAGTGGGCTGAAGGGCCTGTTTCCATTCTGCATCTCTAAACTCTAAACTAGACTCTAAAACATTGGTTAACTGGTTCATTGATCCATGATTGGACTGTGGAAATGACACCAAAACATGCGGTGCCTACATATGTAATATGTTCAGAGAATTTCACTGTGCCGTTGCACATGTGACAAAAAAGGCACAATTGAACTATTGATGCTGGCATTTCCTGGTCATCCTAATGTTGACTTTCACCTTTGACAATTCATATCAATCTATTATCTTAGCGTTTTAGTTACTTGGGCAGACAGGGTAACACAGATGTGGAGCATTCTCTCTTTTCCCTTATGCCTGGAGTTTACTGAACTTGTGTATGCCTTGGAAAGTATCCAATTACATAGCAGACACTAGTAATGTTATGTTCGAAAGAACAGGAGAGTAGCAAGGATTCAGATAAGGTCGCGTCTGGTGATTTTAAATCCCTTCGCGCTGCAACCAGTTTAAAAGAGACCTCATAAAATGACAGCTCTTGCTCCGGCCAAAATTCTGTTTGATACCTGATGTCTCATTTAGGTTTGGGTCAAAGAAACGCAAGCTAAGTGTTCCCCAGGCACATAATGAGGACTGGTATGTGTCAGTTCACATGCAGAGCGATCTCAGATTGCATTGAATTACTTGCCAGATGCAAGTGCTGACTCTTAATTTCCCGCTCGAATCTCACAAGGAGAGTCATGTCTGCCGACATGCACCCAACTTGTTTATCTAACATGCGGCCCTGGATCCCACTGAGAGGGGAAACAAAATAGAGATGAATAATTATGAACCATCTCTCTCTCTCTGCAGTCTCGCCAATTGAGCCGCTCGAGGTTAGATCTGTTAAGAATTTCACAAATAAAATGAATAGATTAGTGCAAGGCAAGGGCATCATGGGTTAAGTTGCCAAGGCTGACAGATGTATTTAAGATATGGAGAAGCCATAACATAAAATTGAGTGGCAAAACAGGTTCAGAGGGATGATTGCTCACTCATTGCTCCAAGTTCTTAAGTTCACAAGTCATAGGAGCAGAAATAGACCATTCGGCCCATTGAGTCTGCTCTGCCATTCAATCATGCTGATCTACCTTTCCCTCTCAAGCCCATTCTTCTGCCTTCTCCGCGTAACCTTTAACACCCATAATAGAACCTTTCTATCTCTGCTTTACAAATATCAAATGAGTGCCCACCAAACAGATATTATAATTGTGGAGGAAGGAACTGCAGATGCTGGGGACCCAATAAGCAGTCTGCTGCATATTTCGCAAGAACTATTTTAATTTAAAATGGTCCAAATGCAGAACAAACTTGCATTTACACTTAGCATTACAGGATAGGTCAAATGGGAACAGACAAGGAGAGGAACAAGTACCCGGAATACCTTTAGCTCCACTTGTGCTGGTGGCTTGTAATTTGGCTTGCTTATATTCATGTATAGTATTCATGTACCTGATTCGATTATTAGCTTAGATTAAAAGCTTTTCACTGTACCTCAGTACACATGGCAATAATAAACTAACCCAAAACAAATAGCAATAAAGATGGACTCAAATCCCAACGTCTTAGATGCTTGAGTTTAGGACTAGAGGTAATACGTGGACAGAGGCGGGGAAGGAGTTTGATTGGCAGATGTTTGGAACAAATGTTTGGAACAAAGAACAGAGTTAAAAGCTGAGATGTGCGACAGGATTGAATAGTTGTGAAGGGTGGATAGGTGACGTTTCAGACTGGTTTGGTTCATGCAGTATTGATTTAAATAATCCTGGAAGAAGAACAGACCTTAATTAGTGAAATCTGAAATGGCTTGCGTGCTTTCTCTGGCACCCTCTATCATTGATGGCAGGCTTTAATTAAAATACTTATATTTTATTGAGAATGAACATTTAATGTGTCATGGTTGTATGAAATACATGGTTAAATGATGCAAGGCCAACTGACATGAATTTTTATACTGTCGATAATCACACTATGGCACAGGAGTGAAATTCTCAATAAAAAGTGAGCCAGAAGCTAATTATTTTTTTTCGTTGTAAGAACTCTCTTCCAGTCTTTTAGGACATTGTCTTCAGTTGCCTTGCTTTCCTTTATACTTTGTGGCCTGTTCTTGACGATCGCTTTGCCGTCGACTTTCCTTTTGAAAAGAAAAGTCCTGGATGTTACGGAGAAAGACGCCAAGGATTAATAACAAGAGGGAAAGATCATCGGTTGAAAGGCTGAGATTCGCATGAATAATCATCAGCTACAGTTTGGAGGCAACGCCCCTGTCACTGGACAGGACTTGTGGGTTCAAATCTTAATCTAGAGATGTGATACCCAAATTCTGCTGCAAATCTCAAGAAGTACTGCTTGGTTCTACAGACGTTGAGTGCCAGGTTGTGTAGTAAGGATCTGCAGATGCTGGCTTACACCAAAGATAGACACAAAATGCTGGAATAACTCAGCGGGTCAGGCAGCATCTCAGGAGAAAAGGAATAGGTGACGATTCGGGTCGAGACCCTTCTTCAGACTGAGAGTCAGAGAGCAAGGTAGGTGGCTGGCATCATTCAATCTGATGCTCAATCTCCCTCCTACACTCATCATTATCACAATAGTGCAAGTGAAATATGACTACCTTTTTTATTAATGTCCTCATAATATGGAAGGAGTGTAATTTGAAATAGTATGTCGTCCCTTCAAACAAATTGAATGTTTTTTTTAAATTGCGAATTGGATGTTTTTTAGTTGGTATAATATTATACCAAAAGAACTGATGCCTTAGAACATAAACCATAGAATAGGGAATGGGCCCACAATGTGTGTACCGAACAACATGCCAAGTCTGCAGAAGGGTCCCGACCCGAAACGTCTGTCTTTGTGTATAAACCAGCATCTGTACTTCTTTGTTTCTACACGATGCCAAGTTAAACTGATCTCATCTGCCTGTACATAATTCATATCCCTGTATTCCCTGCACTTCTATGTGCCGAACTAAATGCCTCTTTTATTGTATCTGCCTCCACCACCACCCCTAGCAATGCTTTCCTGGACGGCACAGTGGCGCAGCGGTAGAGTTGCTGCCTTACAGTGCCAGAGACCCGGGTTCGATCCTGACTATGGGTGCTGTCTGTATGGAGTTTGTACATTCTGCCCGTGACCAGCATGGGTTTTCTCTCGATGCTCCGGTTTCCTCCCACACGTACAAGTTTGGGTTCATTGGCTTCGATAAAATTGTGATAGTGTTAGTGTGCAGGGATTGCTGGTCGGCATGGACTCAGTGGGCCGAAGGTCCTGTTTCCATGCTGTATCTCAAAACGAAACAAAAACTAAACGGACTTTCCCAACACGTCTCCATTAAACTTTTCCTCTCTCACCTTGTTACTATATACCAAGGTGCACTGGTTTTATACTTGGCTTTACGCTGAGTTCCCATGTTGTAAAAACAGTGCTTTTATACACAGGAAAATTTACACACACCGTGTCTGTGTGTGGTTGCTTTTGAGGTAACACATCCCTGTGCAACTGGGTCAGTATCCCCAGTTAAACCGCCCGAGTTATGTATGTGGTGTCAACGTCCTGTTGTTAGGATGTTTCTACCGAGAAACATCTTCTCGCCTCTAGGCCCAGTCTATTCTGTTTGTTTTCTAACACACAAAGTCCCTTCATGTTTTTAGATTTCAAAGCAAATTCCAAAACTTAATCCCACTGGCTCTTCATTCAAATGAGTTTAGCACAGCAGTTGTTCCTATAATACTACTAATTAATTACAGGCAACCTTTAACAAAATAGTTGTCTTTCACGCTTACGAAAGACTTGCATTTATATAGCGCCTTTCACATTCTGAAAATCTCCCAAATGAAATCAGAAAATGTCGGGATTCTGACGAAGGGTCATCAGTCTGAAATGGTATCCCTGTTTCTGTCCACCACAGATACATCTGATCTGCTGAGTTCCTAATGCTTTTTCTATTTCATTTTTCGAACACAGTGGGCAGCTGGTAGAGCTGTTGCCTCATGGTGCCAGGGACCTTGGTTAGATCCTCACCTCAGGTCTATTGGAGTTTACACGCTCTCCCTGTGACCACATGGATTTCCTCCAGGTGCTCAGATTTCCTCCCACATCCCAAAGACATACAGGTGTGAAGGTTAATTGGCTCTCTGTAAACTGCCCCTAGTGCGTCGGGAGTGGATGTGAAAGTGGGGTAATATGGAGGAGATACAAGAAACTGCAGGTGCAGCTTTGCTAAAAAAAAAAAAGGTACAAAGTACTGGAGTAACTCAGTGGGCCAGGCAGCATCTCCCATCCTTCCTGAAGTCATCTGTTGCCAGCCCTGATTTGTTCTTGCCTTTTCTCGGCTCCAATTTATTTCCTCCTCCATCTTCCACCTCCACTTTCAGTCTGAAGAGGGTTCTGACCCAAAACGTCACCTATTCTTTTCCTCCAGCAATACTGCCTGACCCACTGAGTTACTCCAGCATTTTGTGTCTATCTCTGGAGACCATATTCTCCAGAGATACTGCCTGATCCACTTAATTATTTCAGCAAGTTGTGTCTTTTTTTGAGGTAACATAGAACTGGGGTGGTCAGTGTGGACTCGGTGGGCTGAAGGGCCCTGTTTCCAAGCTGTATCTTTCAATCACTTCAATCTGTGATTGTTTTTTCTGGATGTTCTAAAGTGTGCCAAAAAATACAATCATGTGTTTTTGAAGTGTGTCACTGTAGTTTCATTATGTAAGTCGTATCTCCATGTTATGTCATTGGGTTCACTTCAACAACACTGTGGGTGTGCCTTTTAAGAACACTATATACAGATAAAAGAGCATCCTGTAGTTAGTTTGAGATTGTGTTTAGTTTAGTAAGCGGAAGTCAACACATGATTACAATCGAGCCATCCAATGTGTACAAATACATGATAAAAGGAATAACGTGAATAACGTTTAGTGCAAGATAAAGTCCAGTAAAGTCCAATCATAGATGGTTATGAGGGTCTCGAATGAGACAGATAGTCGCTTAGGACTGCTCTCTAGTTGTTGGTAGGATGGTTCAGTTGCCTGATATCAGCTGGGAAGAAACTGTCCCTGAATCTGCACGTCTGCGTTTTCACACGTATACTTTTTGCCTGATGGGAGAGGGAAGAAGAGGGAGTGGCCGGGGTGCAACATGTCCTTGATTATGCTGGTGGCCTTGCAGAGGCAGCGTGAGGTGTAGATGGAGTCAATGGAAGGGAGGTTGGTTTGTGTGATGGTCTGGACTGCGTCCACAATTCTGTGCAATTTTTTTGCTGTCTTGAATGGAGCTGTTCCCAAACCATGCTGTGATGCACCCCAATAAAATGCTTTCTACGGCGCTTGTGTACATAGAAACATAGAAAATAGGTGCCTGATTCAGCCCTTCGAGCCTGCACCGCCATTCGATATGATCATGGCTGATCATCCAACTCAGTATCCCATCCCTGCCTTCTCTCCATACCCCCTGATCCCTTTAGCCACAAGGGCCACATCTAACTCCCTCTTAAATATAGCCAATGAACTGGCCTCAACTACCGTCTGTGGCAGAGAATTCCACAGATTCACCACTCTCTGTGTAAAAAATGATTTTCTCATCTCGGTCCTAAAAGACTTCCCTCTTATCCTTAAACTGTGACCCCTAGTTCTGGACTTCCACAACATCGGGAATAATCTTCCTGCATCTAGCCTGTCCAACCCCTTAAGAATTTTGTAAGTTTCTATAAGATCCCCCCTCAATCTTCTAAATTCTAGCACGTACAAGCCGAGTCTATCCAGTCTTTCTTCATATGAAAGTCCTGCCATCCCAGGAATCAGTCTGGTGAACCTTCTCTGTACTCCCTCTATGGCAAGAATGTCTTTCCTCAGATTAGGAGACCAAAACTGTACGCAATACTCCAGGTGTGGTCTCACCAAGACCCTGTACAACTGCAGTAGAACCTCCCTGCTCTTATACTCAAATCCTTTTGCTATGAATGCTAACATACCATTTGCTTTCTTCACTGCCTGCTGCACCTGCATGCCTACTTTCAATGACTGGTGTACCATGACACCCAGGTCTCGTTGCATCTCCCCTTTTCCTAATCGGCCACCATTCAGATAATAGTCTACTTTCCTGTTTTTGCCACCAAAGTGGATAACCTCACATTTATCCACATTATACTGTATCTGCCATGCATTTGCCCACTCACCCAACCTATCCAAGTCACCTTGCAGCCTCCTAGCATCCTCCTCACAGCTAACACTGCCCTCCAGCTTTGTGTCATCCGTAAACTTGGAGATGTTGCATTCAATTCCCTCATCCAGTTCATTAATATATATTGTAAATAGCTGGGGTCCCAGCACTGAGCCTTGCGGTACCCCACTAGTCACTGCCTGCCATTCTGAAAAGGACCCGTTTATTCCTACTCTTTGCTTCCTGTCTGCCAGACAGTTCTCTATCCACATCAATACTGAACCCCCAATACCGTGTGCTTTAAGTTTGCATACTAATCTCTTATGTGGGACCTTGTCGAAAGCCTTCTGAAAGTCCAGATATAACACATCCACTGGTTCTCCCTTATCCACTCTACTAGTTACATCCTCGCAAAATTCTATAAGATTCGTCAGACATGATTTACCTTTCATAAATCCATGCTGACTTTGTCCAATGAATTCACCACTTTCCAAATGTGCTGCTATCCCATCTTTAATAACTGACTCCAGAATTTTCCCCACCACCGAAGTTAGACTATCTGGTCTGTAATTCCCCGTTTTCTCTATCCCTCCCTTTTTAAAAAGTGGGGTTACATTAGCTACCCTCCAGTCCTCAGGAACTACTCCAGAATCTAAAGAGTTTTGAAAAATTATCACTAATGCATCCACTATTTCTGCGGCTACTTCCTTAAGTACTCTGGGATGCAACTTATCTGGCCATGGGGATTTATCGGCCTTTAATCCATTCAATTTACCTAACACCACTTCCCGGCTAACCTGGATTTCACTCAGTTCCTCCATCTCATTTAACCCCCGGTCCCTTGTTATTTCTGGCAGATTATTTATGTCTTCCTAAGTGAAGACAGAACCAAAGTAGTTATTCAATTGGTCTGCCATGTCCTTGTTCCCCATGATCAATTCGCCTGTTTCTGACTGCAAGGGACCTACATTTGTTTTAACTAATCTTTTCCTCTTCACATATCTATAAAAACTTTTGGAGTCAGTTTTTATGTTCCCTGCCAGTTTTCTTTCATAATCTATTTCCGCTTTCCTAATTAAGCCTTTTGTCCTCCTCTGCTGGACTCTGAATTTCTCCCAGTCCTCTGGTAGCCTGCTTTTTCTGGCTAATTTGTACGCTTCATCTTTTGTTTTGATACTATCCCTGATTTCCCTTGTTATCCACGGATGCACTACCTTCCCCGATTTATTCTTTTGCCAAACTGGGATGAACAATTGTTGTAGTTCATCCATGCAGTTTTTAAATGCCTTCCATTGCATATCCACCGTCAACCCTTTAAGAATCATTTGCCAGTCTATCTTGGCCAATTCACGTCTCATACCCTCAAAGTCACCTTTCTTTAAGTTCAGGACCCTTGTTTCTGAATTAATAATGTCACTCTCCATCCTAATGAAGAACTCAACTATATTATGGTCACTCTTGCCCAAGGGGCCACGCACAACAAGACTGCTAACTAACCCTTCCTCATTACTCAATACCCAGTCTAGAATAGCCTGCTCTCTCGTTGGTTCCTCTACATGTTCGTTTAGAAAACTATCCCGCATACATTCCAAGAAATCCTCTTCCTCAGCACCCCTGCCAATTTGATTCACCCAATCTATATGTAGATTGAAGTCACCCATTATAATTGTTTTACCTTTGTTGCACGCATTTCTAATTTCCTGTTTGATGCCATCCCCAACTCCACTACTACTGTTAGGTGGCCTGTACACAACTCCCACTAGCGTTTTCTGCCCCTTAGTGTTTCGCAGCTCTACCCATATCGATTCCACATCCTCCAAGCTAATTTCCTTCCTTTCTATTGCGTTAATCTCCTCTCTAACCAGCAACGGTACCCCGCCTCCTTTTCCTTTCCGTCTATCCCTCCTGAATATTGAATATCCCTGGATGTTCAGCTCCCAGCCTTGGTCACCCTGGAGCCATGTCTCCGTGATCCCAACTATATCATATTCATTAATAACTATCTGCACATTCAACTCATCCACCTTATTACGAATGCTCCTTGCATTAAGATACAAAGCCTTCAGGCTTGTTTTTACAACACTCTTACCCTTTATACAATTATGTTGAAAAGTGGCCCGTTTTGATTTTTGCCCTGGATTTGTCTGCCTGCCACTTTTACTTTTCACCTTGCTACCTATTGCTTCTACCCTCATTTTACACCCCTCTGCCTCTCTGCTCTTGCACCCATCCCCCTGCCACATTAGTTTAAATCCTCCCCCGACAGCACTAGCAAACACTCCCCCAAGGACATTGGTTCCATTCCAGCCCAGGTGCAGACCGTCCTGTTTGTACTGGTCCCACCTCCCCCAGAACTGGTTCCAATGCCCTAGAAATTTGAATCCCTCCCCCTTGCACCATTTTTCAAGCCACGTATTCATCTGCAATATCCTCCTATTTCTACTCTGACTAGCCCGTGGTACTGGTAGTAATCCAGAGATTATTACCTTTGAGGTCCTACTTTTAAGTTTATCTCCTAGCTCCCTAAATTCACCTTGTAGGACCTCATCCCTTTTTTTTACCTATATCGCTGGTGCCAATGTGCACCACGACAACTGGCTGTTCACCCTCCCCCTCCAGAATGTTCTGCAGCCGTTCAGTGACATCCCTGACCCTTGCACCAGGGAGGCAACATACCATCCTGGAGTCTCGTTTGTGGCCGCAGAAATGCCTATCTATTCCCCTTACAATGGAATCCCCTATTACTATTGCCCTTCCACTCTTTTTTCTCCCCTCCTGTGCCGCAGAGCCACCCATGGTGCCATGAACTTGGCTGCTGCTGCCTTCCCCTGATGAGCCATCTCCCCCAACAGTATCCAAAATGGTATACCTGTTTAGGAGGGAGATGACCGCAGGGCACTCCTGCACTACCTGCCTACTGCTATGCTGGCTATTGGCCACCCGTTTCCTTTCTGTCCTCTTACCTTTTACCTGCGGTGTGACCAACTCACTGTACGTACTATTCACGTGTAGAGTAAGACAACGAAGGACCAGAATGTCTCCACCTTGCTAATCAGCAAAATGCTTGCTTAATCACTGACATAGGAGTTAAATTGTCAGAGTTTACAGTCATGATTGTAATGTTTGAAATTTGACAGCAAATTTGCACAAACACGGTGATGCAGACAAGTGTGTGATAACAGGTGGATCATCTGTTTCATGGCGGTGTCAGTTAAGAGATGAATATAGGTAGAATACTGCAGAGAACTCCCCTGTTGTTCAACAGAATAGTGGCGTGTGCTGTGCCTGCTGAGGGACGCACTGATGCTCGGTGCAGCCAATGCGAGGGCTTTGTGGGGGAGGACCACAGTCTGGTGTCCTTCTGCTGTTGGATACTGAAGGAGCAGAGTCCGATTGGGACACCCCTCAAACAAGGGCAGGGATATCACCTCAGGGGCCCATGTGGGTAATGGTGTTATATGTAAGAAAAACACTAGTCATACAGCATAGAAGCATGCCCTTCAGTCCAACTCAATCATGCCGACCAAGGTGCCCCATCTAAGCTAGTCCCATTTTCCACATTTGGCTCATATCCCTCCAAACCTTTCCTATCCATATACCTGTCCAAGATCACCTCTCAGCGTCTTGCGCTCCGAGGAATAATCTCCTAGCTTTCCCAATCTAGCCCTTTAGCTCAAGCCCTTGAATCCCTGCACTCTTTCCAGCTTAATGACATCCTTCCTATAGCAGGGTGGCTAAAATTGAACACAATATTCCAAATATGGCCTCAACAATATCTGGTACAACTGTAACATCCCAACTTCTATACCCAAATCCCCTGACTGATGAAAGCCAATGTACCAAAAGCCTTCTTTACCACCCAGACTGGTCATAACACTAAGAATGTAGTAAGAGATTTGAATGGTTTTTGTTTCATGTATTTAAAAAATGTTAAGAATAAAATTAAATTTTGATGGGAGATGGCGATGTAAAGGAGAACATAGTGGAAATTCACATTAATTAAGTGATGGCCTCATTTTCATTACATTGGTAACTATGTTGGAATTACTTCTTGCTCCAAAGTTTCATCATCTTGGCTGTCAATGCATTTGATTTGCGACTTTGTCAGCTGACATCTGAATGCCCTCACCCTTCCACCTAGTCCGGCAGATTGATGGATAAAATGGGTTTGATAGATCTGCTGAAGAATGTGGAAAGAAGGAACTGCAGATGCTGGTTTACAAAAAAATGCACAAAGTACTGGAGCAACTCAATGGGTCGGGCAGCATCTCTGGAAAACAAGGACAGTCTGAAGAAGGGTCCCGACCCGAAACGTCAGCTATCCATGTTTTCCTGAGATGTTGCTTGATCCGCTGAGTTACTCCAGCACTCTGTATCTTCCCTGGCGAGTGATAGGCGGATTAGGTGATTGGGGTGGAGTGGTGGTGATTGACAGATGGGTGGAGTAAGTGACAAAGATCCCCCCCAGCAATGGATAGATGATGCTCCTGAGTCAGGACTGACCCGGAACGTCACCTGTTCTTTCACTCTGGGAGTCCCTGCTGGGTTCCTCGTTCACATTGTGTTTTGCTCAAGATTGCACCACCTGCAGTTCGTTGTATCTCCCTCATTTATGAAACCTTTTATTGTCTGATAGTTCACCAATGTGTACATTCTGTCCTTTAGGTGAAGAATTCTATGGAGGGGTCCCTTAGAACAATGCAGCGTTCCTATAGATAAACAAATAATAAAAGTTCAAAGCCTGTAGGGAATAAGCTTCTCCTGAACCAGGATGTTGTAGTTTTCACTTTCAAAGTCCAAGCTGCAGCTAGTCCGCGCCGACCAGCGATCTCCGTACACTAGCACTATCCTACATACAAGGGACAATTTACAATTTTACCGAAGCGAATTAACCTACAAACCTGTACGTCTTTAGAGTTTGGGAAGAAACTGGAGTACCCGGAGAAAACCCACACGGTCACAGTGAGAACGTACAAACTCCATACAGATGGCGCACATAGTTAGGATCGAACCTGGGTTTCTGGCACTGTAAGGCAGCAACTCACTACTACACCACTGTGCCACACTGTCAGTGTTGCAGGATCGGCCTGGCCAAACTAACCTGTATGCTTCAACAGGTTTTTGAATTGTGAGGAGTAAGTTTGGGGTGGGAGATTGTAATCTTCACATGGTCCACCCTGTTTCGACTAATGCAACCAACCCGACGTGCACAAACAAAAGAACAAATAGAACAAGTTGTCCTCCAACTTTAGGCTGTGCGCACCACACACAAGAAGAAGAAAGGGGAAGTTTCAATACCTCCACTGCCCGTTCGCAAGAAGACATGCTTCCCGACATCATCCCAATTTACTGCCATTTTAGAAGCTTTGCCTTCGCGTTCTGGTCTCCCTTGACAGAGGAAGTTGTTCCTCCCTATCTGACCTATCAAATCCCTTCATAATCTTTGTCATTAATTTCCTTTAAGCCAGTGTTAAATTATAACATGTCCATCAGCCTGGCGTTAAAGGCTCTTTCCGGTTAATATTTGCAGCTCGGAGGACATCGCACGATAAAAGATGAACTGATATTTCAAGCCTGACACAGTTTACACTTTCTTTGTCAGGCAGCAGAGGAGGAGAAAGGGGCCGCTGGAACGCCATTGATTACAACTATTATCCATCCCTTTGGAGGGCTTACACTCTCACTGCCTTCTGGCTGAACAAATTGGCCTGAAGTGGTGTGTATTTTTGTTGGTAAATCCTTTCAGCTGGGTTCAGCGGGCAGAATGAATGCACTGACTGTTCAGCTGTCTGTCACCTTCAGCCTTATCTGCTGGAGCTGCCACTCAGAGTTTCACAGCTGTGAACGCATTCAAATGGCTTGTCCGGCTTTTTTTTTGCTGGGTCTCCTGGCCTTGTTGATTCAGAGAGAATCATCTGTGTAAATACAGTTTCCGAGATTGTCTCTTTACACCAGCGGGTGTGTGTATGTGCATTTGCCTTGATCTTGCAGTGGGGGGCTGTGGAGGTTGTGGAATTGTAAATTGTTCGTTTCTAAGCTTCCTCTCAGTCTAGTTTCAGTAAAAACACTGAATCAAGCGCTTGAAACAACTGAATTTTATTTTAACAAAGGCGCGTTACAGGTCAACTACTGTACCTATCCCACCGCATGTTCGATCCTCGTATCTGCCTGTTCAAGCCCTCTAGGCCTCGCTCAGACAGAGACAATCCAGAAGTTCACGCAGTCCCAAGCGCTCTCCCAGAAGATCAACGCTGGATTTCGTGGTAGCGGACTTTTATATGTCCTGGGACCTAGAGGGGCCAAACCACATAGGGGTGGTCTCTTAATAACCCAATTACAGATATTGATTAACCCCATACATAACAGACATTTCCCTAATCCAATAATACAGCAGCTCAATACATTGTATTCAAACCGGACTTCGCAAGGAAGTCAACTTAGAAACATTTACCCTGATCTGCCAGAAACCCAGACAAGGCTCAATACCTCATCCAATCAACACTCAGCAAAGTAGAGCTCTGCAACATTATTTACAACTATTTACAAGGTGTATGTCTGGTTTGCAGCCATCCAATCCATTCTATGCATTTTGCACCTAATTGACAGGGTCTTCAGATGTTCTTATTCTTTTCTTGCAAGTTGTATCTAGGCTTTAGACACACTGGCACCACTCCGCAGCTTGTCACAGCTCTGCAGAGAGCAATTCCAAATTGACCAAATCTCCCAGCAGCCCTGAAGTTTTTACCCCATTTTGAAGTCCTAGCCTCTCCAATTTAGCCAGGATTAACATTCCTTCCTTTTATCATATATGATAACCCATCATTTATGATAACCAAAATGGCTCAATAATCAGCTAACCAGATATACATAAGTGTGCTTTACATTTTCCATCTATCAGCAACATAAGATGATGATGTTTCTTCCCAGAATCTTGTCAAGCATCCCGAGTTTTCATAGGCATAACTTCACAAGTTCTGTCTGATGTGTCTTCACCTCCCGAGTTTTCATGGGCGCGAATTCCCTCCATCCGTATTGCTGCCCAGTCTTCCATCACCTTCCACAGTCCAAACTAAAACCTAAAAATTCTGAAAAACCTGGGACAAAGCAAGTACCATCATGCACTCATGCTTTCCCATACATTCTCTATAGTTCTGCAATACTATCCCTATTCAAACCTATTATATTACCCTATTACTAGATCCCTATTCCTATTCTGTTCCGTAATATACTCTTTATTATTCTAGGATCGACACTAATCAGCCTTCTTGATACTCACACGATGTTATAATATGTATATCTAATGACGGGTAATCATATACATTTCAGCTGGGTTCAGTCTAGATTTCCCTACAGGCGTGACTCTAATTTAAAGCAAACCATGATAAATGTTCCAATTCAACCAAATTCAGTCTCAACCTTCAATTTACTATTTCAAATTTCAATGTCCATCACATCCTTTCATTCCACAGCATTGTAGCCGATAATACAATTCCATTCCAATTCCTGTGGAATTCCCAGCTGTTCAAATTTAAACAATCAATTTCCTTTGCTGTTAATTTTATCTGAAATCCAATCAAGACTGCCAAATCCAAGGACAATTTCTTTCCACCTTGATAATCGAAGCCGCTTTACCATCAACCTCACTCCCCAGATAGTGTCTCGTCGATATACTGTCCTGCAGGCACAAACTCAGTAACACATTAATATAATATCTTCTTTCCCCACTGTCGTTCCTGCACAGTAAGTTTGTTTCTTCTCTCCCTAGTGCCATTTCCATTCCTTAGTTGCCATCCCTTCTCATGCTAGCTACTATGGTCCTGTTCTTACTTTCTTTATTGCCCATTGGTTTTTCTTCAATCCTGCTATGTTCTGCCTTCTCAGTGGACACTTCTTGCTCCAGTGACCTATTTGGGTGCAGTTGAAATAAGCTCCTTGATTTACAATCTTCTTTGCTCTAAGGGGGTTTCTGGGGTAGTCATAAGATGGTTTATAATTTTCTTTTATGAGATTTTCAGTTTTTACTACAATAGTACATCCAATTTGTTCATTCTAGTAAATTACTTGAGGGGGGTCTAGAGTAGGGGTCATGTATCCATGCCCACAGTTCCAGGGCGGGTTGGTAAGTCAGGACTGAGAAAATGGGTTAGCTTGAGTAAACGGTGTGTGACCTCAGTTCCTGACATTCAGCCAATCTCTCTCTCTGGTTTCTTGGGTCCCAGTAGTCTCTTGAATTAAAGGACCTCCCATAATTCCTTGGATTTCGGATGTGTCTATATTCTCTAGGATCTCTAAATTCTTCGTAATCCTGGAAATACCTTCTTTGACCCCTCTCTTTCATTCTCTCCTTTGTTGGACAGGCCTGACTACAATGTCCCATTCCCCCACAAGTATAGCATTGATTAGGCAACATGGTTGGTCTTATTCTACCCCTGGGTTCCATTGGAATGGGCTCGAAATTGGGAGTGTAGTGGTGATAATAATCTGAATAATCTGGGACCCTAATTTCTCCCAATCCGTAATTTGCTGGTACTCTGGGAATCCATGATTCAGAGTTAGATTTTGGTAATTCTTCCTTGGCTGTGCGTTCACTTTCTCTCCTAATTACAGAATAATTTCCCTGGTTCCTACCTTCCTTCCAATAATATCTCACAGCTCTGGCTATTTGACTGGCTCGGTTCTCGGACCAGTTCCTATTATCAGTTTTAATTAAATCCGCTACTTTAGTGGGGAGACAATTCAACAAGATAGCACGATATTGAGGGGAACTTGCTCCATTCTGATAGTCCAAATCACCGGATTGGTTCACATATAATTTTGTAAAACATTCTAGAAATTTGTCTGCTCCTTCACTCTTCTCTGGTTTTATTTCCAGAACTCGACTTAAATCGCCTGGTTTCTGAAACGTTTTTGCAAGGGCCGTTAAAACAGCCTCTTCTCTTGCACTGTCATCCATTACTGCGTTTGCCAATGTTTCATAAGTCAGGTGTCCTAGGGCTACTAGAAATTTGGTATTCTCAGCTGGAGTAATTATCTGTTGTATGTTTTCCCACAAATCCCGGGAATCTGCATGATTTACTTGCATTGTGGTTCGTAAATAATCTATAAAGACAGCAGGTGACTTCTTCGTATTGGGGATTCTGTTTAGGACAGCCATTATTTCATGGGGCTTCCATGGGATATGGGCGTCTGTGGCACGGGGATTATTCATATTCACTGCGCTGGCCGAATCCGCTGTACCTATTCGTTCCCTTACTGGTAACTTGCCTATGAGATACCTGTTCAATTTGTAAGCTTTCGGTTACGTCAAAGTCTATTTCGGTATCTAAAATCACTGTCTCACCCTCAGATAAATCCTCCTGTTCGCTAGGGATTTCCCGATACTGCCCAAATAAATCATTCCATTCTATTCGAGTAATCTGTCTAGGTTGTGGCTCACAGAAATACTCTGGCGGTTGCACTATATCTAACATACCTTACTTTTCTTTAAACACCGGAGCTAACCTTTTCGTTCTACTCCGGGTGCCATAAGCTAATTGACAGGGTCTGCAGATGTTCTTATTCTTTTCTTGCAAATTGTATCTTGGCTCTAGACACACTGGCACCACTCCGCAGCTTGTCCCAGCTCTGCAGAGAGCAATTCCAAATTGACCAAATCTCCCAGCACCCCTTAAGCTTTTACCCCATTTTGAAGACCTAGCCTCTCCAATTTAGCCTGGATTAACAGAATGAGGGGTGTGTGGGAGGCCGGCTGAGGGTCAGTAGTGGGAGAGGGTCATCATCTAAGAGACCCCGAGACTCTGTGCATGCCATAGTGCTCTGAATCTTTCTTTCAATTCACAAAATAGTGGCATCGCCAGATCTTGCATTGGTGCTTACAAAGCAGTCATGTCTTGTAACAAAACAGCTTTGCTACCTCCCGTCGCTGAAAGACTGTGGTAATTGAAGTAGGAACTATTGAGCAAAGAGTATGTTGTTTGCTTTCTGAACTGTTACTTCAATGAAAAGCTGTGATCTGTTTCGTGTGAAGTGAAGGAAGACCTGAAAGTTTCTATTTATGGGACGATTTATGGAAGAAACTGGCTTTCAATAGTTTTTTTAAATTTTCATATTACTTTTCAAAGGGGTTGTGTTGTGACAGGATGAAATGCACTGCAGACGCATGTGTAAAAACATCAAACATAATTATAAATTGTTCATTTTGAGGATGCATTATATAATTCGGCAAGTTCTATAAACCCATGGACCCTCAAGGACCTTATAAACAAGTGACTGCAAGACCCATTATTACATCTTGTTTGATGTGAACATTTTTTAAATAGCTTGATACACTTGACATTATTCCTGGCTCATCCATAAAAATCGTATCACTAGATTATATATTTTTTAAGAGATGCAGCATGTGGGACAGGCCCCTCGGCCCACAGAGTCCACGCCAACCATCGATCACACGTGCACTATTTCTATGTTATCCCAGTTTCTCATATGCTCCCTACACAGTAACAGCAATTTACAGAAGCCAATTGGAAACCAGAGCACCCGGAGTAAACCTTAACGGTCACAGGGAGAACGTACAAACTTCGCACAGGCAACACCCGTAGTCAGGATCAAACCCGGGTCTCTGGTCCTGTGTGGCTGCAGCTCTACCTTTGAGCCACACTGCATTGTACTGCATAGTAGTGCTATTACTAATAGCTGCAGTTTAAAGTGTAGGATTTTGAGAATCCTACACTACACTAGGACTAGTGTAGCTGGGACATGTTGGCCGGTGTGAGCAGGTTCGGCCGAAGAGACTGTTTCCACACTGTATCAATCTATGACTCTATGACTAATCATACAGAATAATATGTTGGTTAATGAAGTGTTAGAGAGTTCTCAGTAGACATTATATTTGTGCCTGATGTTCGAATATAATGTTTGAACCCTTCAGCCTAACATTTTCCCCTTGGTTTTACGCGGGGTTGGTCCAAAATCCCACAAGCGTCCACCCCCCACCACTACCTGTGAGATGTTCTTCCATTTGTGAATCTGGGAAAGTTAGATAAGCAAAGACACAAAATGCTGGAGTAACTCAACGGGTCAGGCAACATCCCTGGAGAACATGGCTAGGTGACTTTTCGAGATGGAACCCTTCTTCAGACATATTCTCCAGGGATGCGACCTAACCCTCTGAGTTACCTCAACACTTTGTGTCTTTTTTTTTGTCCACCAGCATCTGCAGTTCCTTGTTTCTACTCTTAGTTAGATTAGCAGGTTCTTTGATTTAAGGTTTTCAATGTTGTTTCACAGCCAAGCTCTGCGCTTGTGTTTTATCTTTAAACAAAGAGCAAAATTCCCCACAGATCTAAGTAATTTACACCCTTTCTCTCTCCACCATCCCTCACTCAGGAGCAATGAAGTTAAGAATCACACTGTGACCTGAACTCACTGAACATAGACTGAAGGCAGACACAATGCTGGAGTAACTCAGCTGGACAGGCAGCTTCTTTGGAGAGAAGGAATGGGTGACGTTTCGGGCTGAAACTCTTCTTCAGACTCTGAAGAAGGATCGCAATCTGAAACGTCACCCATTCCTTCTCTCCAGAGATGCTGCCTGCCCTGCTGAGTTACTCCAGCATGTTGTGTCTATCTTCGGTTTGAACCATCATCTCCAGTTCTTTCCTACACAGACTGAAGGCTCCTGCTTGATCCATGTGAGCCTCTGCCACAAGGAGATGCATGTGGATTCACTCCTCCATTGTGTTCTTTGTCAGCCTGTTCCTTAATTCCAGAGTTCAAATAAATAGCCTCCTTTCCATGAGAGGAGCAGATTTGCAAATGATTCTCATTATGAGAGTATTCCAGTTTGCTCAGCTTCTGTGGCTGACACGGTCCCAAGTGAGTCCAACATCAATCATCGTTTACCAACCAAGCCCTAAACTGGCTACAACTTTATTCACTTGTCAGTGTTTGCAACTCAGTTGGGTATTATCCCTACATTCAGTGCCAATACTGACACTAATTGGGCAAAAATGTAATTGTGATTGCCATTTCATTCTGCTTTTGAGATCATTTAACCCATTCTTGACTAACTTTTGAAGAAAATGTGGAATTTTCTTGATCGAAATGTCCTATGATTTCCAGTTTTGCACATTGGTAATTGTCATCGGGAGCATTTATATTTGTATTCTATAATTTGTATTTACTCCTCTGCAATTTATGGCATTTAACAGATTCGGCGGAATAGAGGCACTGCAGTAGAGTTTCTGCCTTACAGCGCCAGAAGGCTGTATGTAGGCAGAATCTACAGAGACCTGGGTTTGGTCCTAACTACGGGTGCTGTCAGTACAAAATGTATACGTTCTCCCTGTGACCGAGTAGGTTTTCTCTGGGTGCTCGGGTTTCCTCCCACATTCCAAAGAGGTTCAGGTTTATAGGTTAGAGTCATAGAGATAGAGTCATAGAGAGATACAGTGTGGAATCAGGCCCTTCGGCCCAACTTGCCACACTGGCCAACATGTCCCAGCTACACTAGTCCCACCTGCCTGCGCTTGGTCCACATCTCTCCAAACCTGTCCTATCCATGTACCTGCCTAACTGTTTCTTAAATGTTGGGATAGTCCCTGCCTCAACTACCTCATCTGGCAGCTTGTTCCATACACCCACCACCCTTTGTGTGAAAAAGTTACCGCTCAGATTTCTATTAAATCTTTTCACCTTCACCATGAACCTATGTCCTCTGGTCCTCGATTCCTCTACTCTCGGCAAGAGACTCTGCACATCTACCCAATCTATGATTGTATACACCTCTATTAGATCACCCCTCATCCTCCTGCACTTCAAGGAATAGAGACCCAGCCTACTCAACCTCTCCCGATAGCTCAGACACTCTAGTCCTAGCAACTTTCTCGTAAATCTTCTCTGAACCTTTTCAAGCTTGACAATATCTTTCCTATAACATAGTACCCAGAACTGAACCCAATATTCTAAATGCGGTCTCTTATACAACTGCAACATGACCTCACAACTTCTATACTCAATACTCTGAAGGCCAATGTGCCAAAAGCCTTTTTGACCACCTTATCTACCTGTGACCCGACCTTCAAAGAACCATGCACTTGTACTCCTAGATCCCTCTGCTCTCCAACACTCCCCAGAGGCCTACCATTCACTGTGTAGAGCCTGCCCTAGTTAGATGTCCCAAAATTCAACACCTCACACTTCTCTGTATTAAATTCCATCAACCATTCCTCAGCCCACCTGGCCAATCGATCCAGATCCTGCTGCAATCTTTCACAACCATCTTCACTATCTGCATAACCACCCACTTTTGTATCATCAGCAAACTTGTTAATCTTGCCCTGTATGTTCTCATCCAAATCATTGGTTAATTGGCTCCGGTAAAATTGTAAATTGTCCATAATGTGTAGGACTAGAGCTAATGTATGGGGTGATCGCTGGTCGGTTCGGACTCGGTGGGCCGAAGAGCCTGTTTCCACGCTGTATCTATGAAGTCTATGGTCTAATGATTCCCCAGCCGACCTACACTCAAGGGGCTACCGACGTTCCTGATCCCCTTATCTACCCCTCCCTCCTTCCTTCCCTCCCCCTACCATGGAACAATAAGGGAGAAGATGCCACTTGAGGTTTGTTACTGGCTGGCATCTCACTTCAATATAACTGACCAATCACTTCAATATAACTGTGCAACAGAGGTATGCCATCAGATTTACATGGGAAATAAAATCAAATATACAAGACATTGTGACCAGAAGTTTTATTTAGTCATTTTTGGGTATTTGGAAGGTCAAGACTTATTCCCATCCTTAATATTAGAGATTGTGGTCAACTGCCCACACTGCAGTCCTTCTGATTACAGGACTCCCGCAATGGTGTTGGGTAGAGTGTTGCAGAATTTAGATTCAGCGACAGTGAACAAACAGCAAAGTATCTCCACATCTGGATGGTGTGCAGTGCGGAGGGGGAATTGTCGGTGATGATGTCCTCTTGCATCTCCTGCCCTTGGTCTTCCTGGTGGTAGAGGTCAGGGTTCGGTGGTGCTGGTGGAGCAGCCTTGTTGAGTAACAGCAGTGCATTTTGTAGCTGCCACACACACACAACAGCCGCTCTGAGTCGGTGAGAACAATGAATGCTAAGGGAGGTAGATGTGGTGCTAATTAAGTGGACACGAAATGCTGGAGTAACTCAGCGAGTCAGGCAGCATCTCTGGGGTACATGGGTTGGTGACGTTTTGAGTCAGGACCCTTCTTCAGACTTCTCAGTTTGAAGAGGGGTCCCAAACTGAAACGTCGCCTAACCATGTTCTCCTGAGATGCCGCTTGACCAGCTGAGTTACTCCCGCACTCCCGTGTCCTTTTCTGTAAACCAGCAAGTGCAGGTCATTGTTTCTGCTTATTAAGAGGGCTGGATTTCCCAGACAGCGTCAAATTCTTGAGGGTTGTTGAAGCTGTTTCCATCCAGTCAACTGAAGGATATGTCTAAATGCTCTTGGCATGTAAGTTGCAGATTGTGGAAAGATCTGCTAGAGTACAATATTTAATTCTGACCTGATCACAGCAAATCTGAACCCAACCCAAATTCAAGCTCTTATATTGTTTCCTTTACTTGACCCAGCTCTGTATGCTTGCCATGCTGTATGTACTTTGCTGCATAAGTACATATGACATATGAGAACAGAAGACACATGGAGTAATACTAAGCAGATCATCCTGCCCTAAGGACTGTATAGAGCCAGGATACCGCAGGGTGGCCTGACTTGGCAAAACCAAATGCTTAAGCAAAAGCAACCCATAAGACCTGACTTAATCCTGACACATACAGTCAGATTCCACCAGACTGTGGTCTGGCAGCTAGTCTCTTGTTCTGTTTAGTTTACTTTAGTTTAGATATACAGCACAGACAGAAATAGGCACTTCGGCCCAAGTCTGCGCCGACCAACTATCCACGTACAGTAGCACTATGCCAAACACGAGGGACCATTTCCTATTTTTACCAAGGCTAATTAACCTACAAACCTGTAAGTCTTGGGAATGTGGGAGGAAACCGAGGCACCCGGGGAAAACGCATGCGGTCACAGGGGAGAAGGTACAAACTCTGTACAGACAGCACCCTGTATGCAGGATCAAACCCGAATTCCTGGCGCCGTAAGGCAGCAACTCTCCTGCTGGGCCACCATGCCACCCTTGTGACATTAATCTCCCGACCTGCCCTGATATTGTCCCCTTCTTCAGAGCACAAGTTTAGTCTGTGTCATCGCTCTATATCAGGGAGCCCAGCTTCCAGCATTGCTCCTGGTATCTGCAGGAAAGGGTTGTTCATCATTTCAACACTGTGGTAAGGTAACGCAGAAGAATATATATTTGTAGGGTCTTGTATGAACTGATATGTCTTCACATATTTTAAATTATTTTTGCTGTTGTCTTTTAAAGATATGGGGATGCATTTACAGTAAAGATGAGGGAATACATTTACGGGTTTGATTTTGAAAGCCACATGTCACGCAATGAAATCGCCAGGTATAAGACCAGATAAAGGTTGTAAGCATCGATAAGACAAGGTAATGATGGAGAACATACGTGGCATATTAAAGTAGTGATATGTTCCCGGGACAATCTATGGGATAAAGGGGATATCCAAGCATTTCTCAGCAATACCTGGGTAAGGGAAGCAGAGTTTGTGTTTCATTTATCATTTAACCTTTCCTTAATCAATCTTTTACTTATTCCACTACCACCTTCCTATCTCATGCATTCTTCCAGCTTACTCTTTGTTCTCTCTTTCCCTTCCCCTTTTCTCTCCATCTTAAAACTGAGCTTTGATTTTTTTTCCAGGTCTAGTGAAAAAACATCAATCTGAAGCATTAACTTTGCTTTCTCTCCCTAGCCGTTGCCTAACCTTCGGAGTATTTCAAGAATTCTCCATTTTTACTTCAGAATTTTATTTGCAACCCGCTTGTTTTACAATTTATTAAATGCTTCTTCTTCCTGAGGTTTATTTGTAGAATACGGTTCCTGAACTGAAAATTGTGCCATATAGTTGAAACAAAGAAATTAGTTCTCTAAATTGAGTGATAGCTGAGAAGATCATCACTAAACAGTAAATTGAAAAGTATAGTCATATTTAAAGCCAAATCAACTCATCTCAGGCATAGACAGCACTTGGCTTCTGTGCGAGGGAGGAAGTTTACCACGGTTAGTGGCCCTGGTTGTTATCCAGAAACTCCAGCTGTAATAGGTGGCTGCATTGGTGCCAGAGAATACGATGGAGCATTGACCGAGATGCCTAACGCAGTCAAATATACGGGAAGTCCTCAATGTCTGGGTTAACTTAAGCAGAACTGCCGTTTGCATGCAATGACCAAGGTCTGCAAAGAAGCCACACTCCGGCAATATTTAGCGGCTTCTGGTGGGAGAGGGCCTATAAAATAGAATTAGATGCTTGATGTTTTTTAAAAGAAGTGTGGGTAAAATTAGAGTTGGACAGAAATGGAGCTGTACAGTAGTTCTTACCCGCTGCTCAGTATTTTGAAGGTACAACGTACTCAGTCAGAGATTTTAAACACTTTACTCTGCCTGTCATGCAGAACGCCCAGTTTAAATTTCATTGGGGGGCGGGGGTAGGTTCGGGGGCTATGCGGTGGCGTGGGGGCGCAAGGGGGTGACTCTTGTGAATCTTAACCCTTTGAGATGCCTGGGAGCGGCCACTTGGTTTGAGCTCAATGAGTAATGCCAATGAAGAAAGCTTCTGTGATTGGAAGTGTTTTCTCTTAATTGCTCTTCAGCTTTTGGAAATCCTTTGTGGCTGCGTGTAATAACATCAGGCACGTTGAGAAAGCTGCCAAAGGGCATTCCGCACTCTGATGGGTCACAGATGAGGTTGACCCATTCAGAAATAACATGCAAAGCGAGCACCTCATTTTCAGAAGTCTCTTCCTCTGTATCTCTGTGCAAGCCCCTCTTCCGTTGGAGAGGCCTCCACCGTTGCTATTTTTAACACATTTGTGCTGATTCTTTAATATCCGCAATCCCTGTGGAATTAATTCATACAAATGAGTGGTTAATTATGCGAATAGCGGAAGTATATGGATAACGGCACTGCCATTACCAGCAGGGAAGGCCACAACTGATCGACAGGTTGTGAAGGCAATTTTCTTTTTTCTTTGCTTTTCTCCCTGGTCTACATCCGATTGATTCATTAAGTTCTTTATAATTTATCCCTCCTGTGCCGCACACTGCTCCCCAGTTGAGGGGGGCTGGGATGCAACCATTTCCTCGGCCTATGCAAAAAGTAAAACCATTCTATGGCTCACCACTAGGAGGTGCAAAGTCTGGTCTGAGCATGATACACTATGCAAACCAAGCAAAATCTTGGGGAGTAGGACAGGGGGTTAATGTGACCCTTAACCAGTTTCAAACACGCTGCCTTTGTTGACATCAGTGAGTGTGCAATGGATATAGTGAAGAGATAGACCTCTCCCAATGGATCTTGGGGCGGCACAGTGGAGCAGTGGTAGAGTTGCTGCCTTACAGAGAGAGCCAGCGACCTGGGTTCAATCCTGTCCATGGGTGCTGTCTGTACGGAGTTTGTACGTTCTCCCTGTGACCACGTGGGTTTTCTCCGGGTGCTCCGGTTTCCTCCCACATTCCAAAAACGTACAGTTTTGTGGGTTAATTGGCTTCGGTAAAATCGTTAAATTGTCCCCAGCATGTAGGATAGTGTTAGTGTACAGGCATCGCTGTTTGGCGTAGACTCGGTGGGCCAAAAGGCCTGTTTCCCTGCTGTATTCCTAAAGTCTAAAATCTCATCCCAGCAGTGAAATAGAGAAACATTGGAAAACTGCAAGGGATGCTGAGGGTGTTGTAGAACATAGAACAGTCCAGCACAAGGACAGGCCCTTCAGCCCATAATGTCCATGCCGAACATGATGCCAAGTTAAACAAATCTGTGCCATGTGATCTATGTACTCCATTCCCAGCGTCTCCATGTGCCTATCTAAAAGCCTCTTAAATACCACTATCATGATTCAAAATCCTCCACAAAATGCTTAACCTTATTCTTTTGCCTCCCCCCTCCTCACCCCACCACTCTACCAATCATGACACATTTTAATATCACTGTAATATTATGGCCATTCTCACTGACCATATTTAATTTATTAAATTTGTTTTTGTTTATGATATATGTTGCGTTTACAGGCTTGTTATGCTTCTGCAAGTAAGAATTTAATTGTTGCATCTTTGGTGCATATGACAATTAAACACTCTTGACTCTCGAGCCGCCAGAGTGTAATAAGTGTGAAATTGCCCTACATTTACATTTAATCAAACACTGTGGAGGGATGGTTTGAAAGAAATAAAGGCTACAGCGCTGCAAACACAAAGACAAAGCTTTTATCAGCAAAAGTGTCACACATTGGATCTGGGCAACTGATGTGAACTGTCCATGAATCTTTTCTCAATGCATACATGTTGTTATCAGTGAATTGTCTTTTCATATCATACAAAAATTAATGTCATTTGATAAATAAACCTTGTGAAATTGCTACCCTTGTTAGGCAACAAGGAGGCTATCCAGGGCTGATGCTGCCAGGTATTTCCGTGCGGCTAGGTGCCTTTGCCATGATTTTTTTTGTACTTTGTGGGGAGCCATGAATGCCTGTGGAAGTACCAGCCAGTTACGAGAAGGCAGTTGATCGCAGCTACTAACACTAAAGGCACCAAAGATAGACACAAAATGTTGGAGTAACTCAGCGGGTCAGGCAGCATCTCTGGAGAAAAGGAATAGATGATGTTTCAGGTCGAAACCCTTCCTCAGAAGGGTCAGAAGCAGAAACACTGCCACAGATGGTTGGGCCAAATGGTCTGTTTCTGTGTATTTTTTACATAACAAAATGCAGACATGGTAGACAAAATGGCCTCCTCAAGTGATCCAAGATAAATGCGTTGTAGATATTGGAAAGGCAGCATCTATTGCCTAAATTTAATTGTACGGAGGGCATCCATAATCAACTACAGAACAGGGGATTGGGGTGACATGTATCCAGGCTAGATGAAGATGGCAATCTCACTTCCCTGAAGAATACCAGCGTCACAATTTCCATGGGTATTTTCCCAATGTAGCAAAATAAAATCTAATAACTTTATTAAAAATCAATTTCATAACTGTGAGATCAAGCCCTTTGAAATACCACTCTGGTATAATGATTGGTACGCCACTGTACCTTTAGCAGAGGGAAGAGTCATTCAGCCCAGCCGATCAAACTTTAAATGAGTGGAGAGATGGGAATTGGGACAGTCTGATCGAAATCAAGTAATTTCAATGATCCAGATGAAACGAGTTGCCTGGATAGTTAGGTGTGTTTTTTTATTAATTCATTTAATGGCATTATTTAATTAACTGAATCTAAATTCAGCAGTGAATGGCATTTGAGCGGGTGTCTCTGGATCATAAATCCAGGCATCCGTAAAACTAATCCAGTAAGTTAATCACTGTGCTACCAGGCCAGACTAAAAGATTGCAGCAGAGTGGAGCAGAGCTGGCCCTAGATCGCGCCAGTGACACAGAGATGTCTGACCACGTGGCAAATATCCTCAGACACAGGAAGAACTGAGTGGCCATGCGTAGATGAATAAATAAAGAACCAGCAACTATCCACATATTGTGGGGTGTGATGGAAACTCTGTTGAGAAGGGATGGAAGTCGCGGTGATGCAGTGGTAGAGTTGCTGCCTTACAGCGCCAGACACCCGGGTTCGATCCTGACTAAGGGTGCTATCTGTACGGAGTTTGTACGTTCTCCCCTTGACCCATTGGTTTTCCCCAAGAGCTCCGGTTTCCTCCCACACTACAAAGACGTACAGATTTGTAGGTTAATTGGCGTCAGTAAAGAATGTAAATTGCCTCTAGTGTGTAGCATAGTGCTAGTGTACAGGGATCGCTGGCTGGCGTGGACCTGGTGGGCCTAAGGGCCTGTTTCCGTGCTGTAAACTAAACTGAAAACTAAAAAGTAAGTGTCTCCAGACTTTCAATAACATGGGGAGTACATAGAACATAGAATATGCCAGAACCAACTCTTATCTACCTGCACATTAACCAAATCCCTTCATTCCCTGCATGTGCCTATCCAAAATTCTCTTAAACGCCACTGTTGTATCTACCTCCACCAACACCGCCGACAGCACATTGCAAGCACCCCCACTACCCTGTGTGTATAAAAAACTGCCCCACGAATCTCCTTTAAAATTTGGCCCTCTCACTTTAAAGCTATGCCATCTTGTATTTGATATTCCTGTCCTGGGAAAAAGGTTCTGACTGTCTACCTTACCTATGCCAGGTTCTGACTGTCAACCATATCTATGAGAGGAGGTAGTGGTGTTGGTTTGTTCATGGTTACATCAGTAGCCCAGGTTTCTTGGTTAACTGCTGATGTAATGATTCCATTTGTAAGCATAGATACTGAAGCTTATCAGCATAGGACTAATGCAAGGGGCTAGAAGCTCTTACCCTGACCATTGATCACCCATTTACCCCATTTACACTAGTCCCACTTTCCCATCCTACACACTAAGGGCAATTTCAGAAGCTAATTAACCAACAAACCCGCATATCTTCGGAATGTGGGATGAAAACAGAGCTCCCAGAGAACACCCAGGGAGAAGGTACAAACTCCGCATAGACAGCACCCATAGTCTGGATCGAACCCGGGTCTGTGGCGCTGTGAGGCAGCAGCTCTACCGCTGCACCATTGTGCCGCCTCTGCTCCACAACCACACTACATTGTATCAGATGCAAGCAAGCAAAACATATTTCAAAAAGAAGAACAAATTACTTGTGGGTCATCAGATTTATTTATTAAATTCAAAATCTCTTCAGCACAGATAAAAATTAATCACTCCATCTATTGCGAATGTAATGTCTTTTTTGTCATTTTCAGTGTTTCAATTTCAAAAAAGTTAACATTCCTATAAAAGTTTCCATTCAATCCATTGAACCCTTATTTCACTCTGTGACATTGTCTGTACCATAACGTGCTACTCGACATCCTCCCCAGTGTGAACCTTTTATTTCATATTTTTCCCTGATGCCTGTCGTTTTTTTTTACAATACAGACAATAATACAGGCATAATTCTGTGAGAACAGACTGGATGGAATAAATGAGAGAGAAATGGCTCTACCGTAACAAAAATGTTGTATTCCTTTATTCCCTACAACACCCACCCCCCTGTCCCCTTTTCCAGTGTGATTCTGTTATTAACAAACATCCTTTTTAATAACTTATTTTTCCCTGTTTTTTTTGCTAAATTCTTTTTGAAGTACATGCCATATGAGGATTGTGATTATAAAAGTACCTGAAATCTGCTATTAGATCAGCATGCTTAGCTTTTTTCTATTTACATTCTATTTACATACATGGATATGGCAAACATCTACATGTTATTTACATCCTACTTGGGAGAGGACAAAGGCAGCTTTAATAATGTCTAAAATTCATGGTACAGTCGTAGAATATTTATCACATGCATATAAAGTTAATATTTGCATGATTTATTTTAAATTTGTAACTTTTCTGACATACCTCTTTTAATTTTTCTATGCTAAGTGTAGCATAATAAATAGGCAACATTTTCTTCATATTCTTCTCCTGCTCTTTCTACCTTATTTAATGACTATTTGCATCATACAGTATTTTCTTTTGTTTCTTTAAATGGTCTAACATGGAGAATGCTGCTGTGTCGCACCATTCTCCTCTTCGCTAAAGCGACTAGACAGAATATGGGTTCCCTACAAGACTTGGCAGCAAGATGCTGGTAGATGAAGTACGATATAATAATCTGCTAGTATTTTACAAGTAACCTTCAGCCAATGGAACAGTAACTACAGAGTTCTCTCTTTCTCTTTTTAAAGATGGTGTCTAAGCTATCATCATTAATTATGGAAATAGTATAAATGAGATTCTATGTACTTGTGAAATATTAATGAGGCTTGGATTTCAGAATCTGGAAATCATTGTTTACAGAGCTCCTTCTCCACTAGTTTTTCGGGTTTTATTTATTCTATCAGGGATCCAACAATAAAACAAGAAAGCACCTATCATTACCCATTCCTCTCGCTGCTATTGTAACAAAGGTGGCATTGATTGAAAACTACTCATTTTCAAGTTCTCTTGGTCTATGTCAGCTATTCTGTTGAGGAATAATTTCCCTCCTTTGATGTTAATTCTATATGTTGTTGCGTTCCTGTAAGACTGAGTTAAGCATCGGTTTCTCCTGCAAAATATTTAAACTTTAACCTCTTAGTTACCTTTCCTGCACAATGGGTCACCGTCATTAGGGTATTGTTTGAACCTGACAGCAGGGTCATTTGGTAAAAATTTAAGCACAATAGCTGGAAGTACAAACCTTAAAAATGAAAAAAAAAGTGACATTTAATAAACACAAGCATTATTATTTTCTGCTTGTTGCTTAAAAATATATAAATAAATATGAATGATCTAAAACTGTTTTGTGTAATTTCAGCAGGTTTTAAAACATGTAGCTCAGCCTTGACATACAAATTCTTAAAGCATTTAAAGATATCTTCAAATCACCAGGAAGCCAGAAGTGGATGAAAAATCAATTTGCCATTGTTTTCAGTGTAGAACAGCCTCAGTATCCCCTTGGGTCAATATATTGGAACATGTAAAAACCCATTATACCATTTTGCTTCCTACATCAGCTCCTCACCCATAATATGGACCATAAACTACAATAATAGTAAATACAAGAAGATCAATAGAAAATGAGTTTAAAGAACAATAATGCAGTGTTTTCACCGAGGGAACTTTACAATAGTATTGATGGATTCTAATTATTATTAATGTGGTCGATATTATATTGTAAAATTCCGGTTGCAATGGGATGTCTTGGTTCTCCTTATGACCTGAGTTTATATATATATATATATATATATATATATATATATATATATATATATATATATAAGATAGATAGATAGATAGATAGATAGATAGATAGATAGATAGATAGATAGATAGATAGATAGATAGATAGATAGATAGATAGATAGATAAGGAGGCAGTGCATAAAACAAACAAAATTACTGGCAACTGAATTTGAAACAGATTTTCGCTTCCTCCCTTTGATAAGAGTAGCTAGAAGATCATTGTGATCACATCATCTGCACATCACAGACATAAGGGAGAAGGATCTTAGGCAGTAGGAGTTGCAATCTCTGGTGTCAACACAAGCTGATTGCAAATTATGTACAGCAGCCTCTAAAGGGGGAAAAATTATATTAACACATTATAGTTATTAAAACCATAGCACACACAGATTTGAACCAGATGGTACAAGTTGATATTTCCATTTGCTGCTGGGGTCTCTAATTGTCTAGTCAACACTCTTTCATAGCCATGTGGGATTTTGATGAAAGATTACAAGAGATTAATCAATATCAAGCTTTAACAGAGCCGCCTTCAAAAGTACACATCCATAATGAGTAATATCTGACTGTAATGTGAGCACGGAGCTTGTGAAACCAGCTTCCTGAGTTTTACAGGTGAATTACTGGGATCTCTTTTCCTTTTCTCATTGCTGCATTTCCTTCACTCGTCATTTTACTTTGTGCTCAGCTGAATGAGCTGCTGGCTGCTTTTTCTTACCCCTTTCCACTTCCCCCGGCTAAAGAGCTTGGAGACTTTGCTGTAGAGACTGCGCAAGAGGAGGCAGAATCAACAAACGAGGTCACATTAAATGCGCCTGCACTTGGTTCATGTGACGAGTTACCGAAGATACTGTAAAGTGCTGGAGTAACTCAGCAGGTCAGGCAGCAGCTCTGGAGAAACAGAATGGGGGACGTTTTGGGTCAGAACCCTTCTTCAGACCTTGTGTGGCAGGCACAGGGTCCACTTATCGTTCTCACTTAGAGCGGAGAGGAAAGCATTGGAGAAGAACCATTTTTTTTCTGTAATAAAATCAAGTCCAGAGAAATCAAAACAGATTTGGATTTAAAAAAAATGTGAGCTGAGCATCACCCTCCCCCATCCAATAACAAGCTTTTTCCTGAGTGGCATGTAGTCAAAAAAATAATTGTTCAATATATTCCAAATTGCATAATATTCCATACTTTTTTAAATACAAACAATATCCAGGGCTGCCCCACAGGCATGCAAGTCTTTTCTTAAATCAAACTCATAGAACAATGGTTTAGAGCATTGTTAACTAATGATTCAGGAATTTAACATTGAGTTCTGAGAGGATTGCAAATCCTGGGCAACCCGACAGAATGTTTTACTTTCTGAAAGCTATAGAACCCCATTGCCACATGCAGAAACTGGTCTGGTATTTATTGAGCTCAAATGAATAGAACCGTTTAAAAATTATCCAAAGCAGGTTCTACTGTGACAACATTTTTTTCCTCCAAGGGGGATTTGTAACCACCTCAGAGTATAAGAGATGCTCGTAGCAAAAGATATCCAAGTGGGAGGATGAGAAGAAATGTGTCTTCTCTGAGAGTTGCTATTATTTGGAATGTATTGCCTGTAAGGGTGATGGATCTATACTTGAAGTAAAAATTACAGGACAGTGGGGAAAGAATGGGGGTGTGAATATAATTCTCTTGAAGAGCTGGCACAAAGGCAAACTGCTACATAGTTCTATATCACCCCCCGCTGTGATTTAGCTGTAAAGTTTAAGTGTGAATTTTTTCTTTGCTGCAATATATTCACATTTAAATTTAGGTTTATTATTGTCACATGTACTGAGGTACAGTGAGAAGCTAGGGACCAGGCCCATGTGGTCACAGGAGGAACGTGCAAACTCCACACAAATAGCATCCGAGGTAGGATTGAACTCATGTCTCTGGCACTAAAAGACACCAGCTCTATTAGCTGTGCCACTGTGTCACCCTAGACCATGCAAACTTCACACAGACAGCACCCAAGGTCAGGATTGAAGAGAGCTCTCTGGTGCTGTGAGACAACAGATCTGCCAGCTGCGCCACTGAGTAAAAAGAAAATGGACGAGACAAACATAATAGTATACGTAATACAATCAATCCCAACTCAAGCACAGTCGGTAGAGTGAAGGGAAAGATACAAAATGCTGAATATCTAGATTTACAAGTGGGAAAGTGAATGAAGTATTGGGTGATTGTATCGGATTATAGTAGATTCTCCTCTGGGACCAGCATGCAAAGAGTTGCTACACTCTGGCATCATGGTGGAACTAGATAGGATATTCTACCTCCACGAGAAGCTAAGACAGGGTAAGAGGACCTGCTTACTTTAGCACAGAGGTCAGTAACTAGAACTAAGTTAATTGGTGAAATGATTAAAGTGGAGTTAAGAAAAAATAAAATCATGGGAAAAGTGGTGGAGGTCTGGAATTCATTGTCCAAATTGGGGGGTGGCAAAAATACAAATCACCTTTACATTGTCCCTGGATGAGAATCTGAACAGCCATAATCTGCAGGGCTATGGAGCAAGAGCTGAGAAGTGTGAATAAGCTATGGTTCATTTATGCCGGCGTGGTCAAGATAGATAGGAAAGGTTCAGATGGGTATAGGCCAAATGCAGGCAGATGGGAAAAGCTTTGATGTGCAGACAAGAAACTACAGGAGCTGGAACCTTAAGCAAAGCACAAAGTGCTGGAAGAATTCAGTGGGTTCAAGAAGGTGAAATTAAAAAACCCAGCAGATGCTGCCTGACCCGTTGAGTTCCTCCAGCACATTGATTTTAGCTTCAATGGGCATCTCGATCAGCATGGATGAGTTGAAGGGCCTGTTTCCGTGCTGTATGACCCCCACAGACAAATTGGGTTGAATGGCCCCTTTCTGTTCCCTCACATTCTCTGATTCTCTGAGATTGCAAGTCATGTGGAGTTGACAGAGAAATGGAGGAGAAAAACATAACTGTCTCAGGCAGGTGCTTGCTCAGAAGAAATGATACTTCCTGGCAGCTCGTAGCTTCAAGGCCTGATTGTTCCTTCAATAAGCCCCATTTATTGGCAGATGCTGTATGATCGGCTGGACATGAAGATTAATGCTTGCCCACGGTGTTAGTCTCTTGTGCCGTTGTGCCAGAACTAAAAGTACATGCACAATGCTGGCATACCCTCTCAGCTACATCTTTTGAGGTGCTGCAGGTTTTTTTAATATTAGCAAACTTCACCTTCCCAAAGGGTTTCCTTTTTTTATATTCAAAATGAATTTGGCTTTTTTTTGTTGCTTTTTAAGAGTAAGTAAGACCATGTGTTGAGGATTTTGCTGTGTGGCTTGGAATTTAAAGTTGGACCGTCTGCCAACCATACAAGCCAGGTTTCAAACAGGCTTGCTGTTTGCTCCATTGATTCAGCTCTTTCTGAAGCTGGACTTGGGGGGGAGGGGGGGGGAGGAATAAGAGGCTTTAGCCAGCTTGAAATAGGCACCTTTCTTTGTACAGAGAGCTAGGAGACAACAAATTACAAAACCGCCCATTGCTATCAAATATAAAAGCTATCTCAAAAAATATACACTGGTAAAACCCAAGGTGGGTTAAAGTGTTGTGGGATCTTTTCCATCAATACACATATTTTGCAATAGTGCAGAAACAAGGAACTGCAGATGCTGGTTAATACACAAAAGGACACAAAGTGTTGGAGTAACTCAGCAGGTCAGGCTCTATCTTTGCAGAACATGGATATGTGATGTTTGAAGTCTGAAGAAGTATCTTGACCTGAATTGTCACCTATCCATATTCTCCAGAGATATTGCCTGACCTGCTGAGTTACTCTGGCATGTTGTGTCTTCTTTTGTCAACCAACATTTGCAGTTTCTTGTGTCTCCAGTGCAAGAAACTAACACTTCTGTTTAATTACATTACACTATTGTTCAGGAGGTAGTGCGATTGGTGGGGGGGTTAAAGAAAAGCGGTGTAAAATCTATTGAGAAGCAACAAAAATGAGCATTTTAAGTAGAAATGCATATGCGACTAAAAGGTGCGGCAGTAAGCTGAAGTAATTAACTCTGTTCTGTCTGATAAAGCAGGCAAAGCCCCTTTAATTAAAGACTGCAGTAATTTTGCAAAAGCGCACGAAGGAGACTGGGTCTAATTAGTCACCCACTCAGCTATCACTCTCAGTTTTGGCACAGTTGAGCAAAAGGGTTTGAGGAATTTATAAAAGCAGAGAAAACCATAGGTCACCATTGGATTTCATAAGAAATATTAGGTTATTAATTCTGTGTAAGATAATGGGAATCAATACAGACCATTTCTCTTTATGAAATATAACCTTCCACTGACCCAAGCATGTCAATGCAAGTCCCCTTATTATTTTAGTGCTCCATGTAGATAGAAATAATACAAAGGAATCAAGAAATAAAAATGTGATGACCTCAGATTAAAAAATTGTATCCTTAAAGGAGTTATGAAGCTCAGGTAAAATATCCCTGAGCACATTGATAACCTCCTGTGGTAGCTGAACCCGGTTTAAACTAGTTAGTGTCGTGTTGCCTATACCTGCCAAACCACAGGACTGCTCAGATCTTATCCAACATGACCCAAACCAAAAGCATTTGCAGCCGATCACGCACATACACCAACACTGAGTGAGACTCGAGGTCCATGCATAAGAAGGACCCTCTGAGTCTGGGTGAAGTCTTTTGTCCACCGACCATGAGGACATGGGCCAGCTGACTGAGACACCAACGCAAACTAGAAGCCAACGTCAGTGTGAAGAAGGATCCCGACCCAAAACGTCACCTATCCATGTTCTCCAGAGATGCTGATTTACTCCAGCACTTTGTGTCCTCTTTTGGAAGCCAACACTTGGAAACATGTACCCGATCCCGAGCTGCATTGAGAATAACAACTGATACTTGAAAATAGCCCAGCGATCATGGGTCAAGTCTCTGCTCTGCTTCCGAGCAGATCCACCCGTCAAAGCCACCACCCGCTGGCATGAATCAAAATGATGTGGATAAAGTAACGAGGTGAGTTGGTACAGAACAGCTTAACCTTGACTGAACCTGCGCGTTTTGGCGCAACATGATCTAACCCGCTCCAACTTCACCTGTCGTGCTGTCATACTGCCAAGCTCTAACGTAAGCCCTTACTCACCATACCTGAAGGTAACATACAACTGACTGACACCACTCGAGGACAACTTCCTTAAGTTCTCAGCTGTTCACACGAGGAGATTTCACTGAAAGGCATTTGGTCTCGCCATTGTTTAAAATATCTAGCTGTCTCTGGTGTGCCTCATTTTTGGCTATCTTCATACACTTGATATAAACACTATTAAAAATCAAACTCACCACTTCACTTGCGATTTTCAAGAAGATAAAAAGATACTGGAACTAAATAGCTGGCAAGAGCCAAGCTGCAAAACACAGTGTGCTTGGCAAGATCGCTATGAATCTTTCAGTACTGCATTCCCAGGAGATTACATCTCTGCGGAGATATGGACCATTTAGAGTGTGTTTTGTAAATGTATCCATTTTTGACAATTGCTATGAATACAGTTGCCACAATAATAGTTCCTTTCTCTGCCTTCCTTCTCCTATTGCAGCATAGTGAAAACGGAACCAATGGTACTTTTCAGAGTGGAATTGGATATATACTTGGATAGAAGAAAGAGCAGAGAAGTGAGACTGAATTGATGTTTTTTCAAAGTTGGCTACAGGTGGGATGGGCTAAGTGACCTCCTTGTGTGGTGCACAGGTTTTTGAAGAGGTGCCAGTTTGCTTGCTTGCCTGGAACGGGCACCGCTCATAAGAACTAGTGCGATGGAATTTGAACATCGCACCAAAACATGGCGCCTCTTGTATGCGGGATCAGTGGACGATTTCTTAAAACACTTGCTAATCGGGGATGTGCTTGCATATAGTAATACTCCACTGAATTGTATGTTAGAAAATTATTTCACTGTGCGCTTGCACTTCACACATGTGATAATAAATGCATTGAATAAAAGCAACATTGAAGCATTGAACTTTACCCGATCTCACTCGAGGTACAGGTATCTATGCTCTTGGCGAATTGCTAGACATTGAACTGAAGTGACAGGCAATTCTGCCACTCCCAATTTGGGAGGACACGAGGCTAATTCCAGTATCTATTTGCCACTTGCCTGAAACCAGTCAACTCAGCACAAACTATCAATCAAAACAGGGGCCTGCCTACTTTGTACAGCTCAGCTAATCATTACATAACATTCGTAAAGGTTGTTTAAAGGGACATTCTCATCTAATACATGGTGGCCACGTGTAAAGACCTTGCTTTTACATAAGCCCTTAAACACAGAAACGATAGGAGTATAAAAGGATCGGAAATGAGAGTGACTAATTTCACTCACATTACCCGTGATCGCATGGTGGCGCAGCGGTAGAGATGCTGCCTTACAGCGCCAGAGACCCGAGTTCGATCCTGACCATGGGTGCTGTCTGTACAGAGTTTGTACGTTCTCCCTGTGATCGCATCAGGAGCTCCGGTTTCCTCCCACACTCCAAAGACATACAGGTTTGTAGGTTAATTAACTTTGGTAAAGATTGTAAATTGTCCCCAGTGTGTAGAATAGTGCTAGTGTACGGGAACCGCTGGTCGGCGTGGTCTTGGTGGGCCGAAGGGCCTGTTTCCGCGTTGTAGCTCGAAACTAAACGTAACACAGGAGCAATGGGGGCATATAAGAATCGGAAATGAGAGTGACCAACTTCACACACATAAGCCTAGTGGCAAATTTAACTCAATTATTTTGGGAGAGAGAAGGTTATTTTCTAATTGTTTGAGGAAATCAATCAGATGCAATGATGACAGCGTCCCTTAAATAAGAAAAAAAGAGACACACGGTTGCTTGGTTGGTGCGGACCAATCTAAGGAAATACCGATTCATAATGCCTTCAAATGGTAATTAACACATTCTAAGGTTTTGAATATTTGCTAATGATGTATAAAATGGCTCACAGCCGATAATGGGAATATGATTATAAATTTAATTTTGCCCCACCTCCTCGTATACTCCATCTGCTAATTATTTTCCCAGTGAAACAGCACGAGCAATGTTGATAAAGTCGTGCTATGTTGCGTGTTTTCTGGCTTGCAAGCTGTAGAATAGTGATGGAAAACAGCCTGACTTGATCATCTTGCTAAACTAGTTTCCACACTTGCACTGCAGATGGTATTCTAGATATGGCAGTTATACTTGTAATAGCTTGGAAGTTGAAAAAAAATGTCACAGGAGAATTTTAGCATTCTTTCCTGATTTGTAATTTATGAGGCAAGTTTTAAAGGTGCAGTCTTCTTTCATTTTGCACTTCATACTTTTCCTGTGTTATCTATCACTTTACCTGCCTGCTTTTCTGAGGAGCCATCACTGTCCATCAGAGGGTTTTGAGAAACGTTTTAACACAAATAGAGAAAGGATGACCTATCAATGTTGCCTTTATATTGTTCCAAAGTGTAGTAATTCCAATTTTTTAAGCAAGATCACTGCTGCAATGGGAAATTGCTACAATTTTCCAAAAATAAATAAATGTATTAATGATAATCTGGATAATCTGTTTCCAGTGATGTTGAGTGAGGTATAATTATTGGCCAGAACCTTGTTCTTTAAAATAGTGTTGTGGTATCTTTCAGTGGCACATTGGCACAGCGGTAGAGTTGCTGCTTTACAGCGCCATAGACTCAGGTTCGATCCTGACTATGGATGCTGTCTGTACGGAGTTTGTAAGTTCTCCCTGCAATCACATGGATTTTCTCTGGGTGCTCTGGTTTCTCCCACGTTCCAAAGACGTACAGGTTCATGTTAATTGACTTTGGTAAATATTGTAAATTGTCCCAAGTATGTAGGATATTGCTAGTGTACGGGGTGATCGCTGGCCGACAAGGCCTTGGTGCCTGATTCCGAGCCGTATCTCTAGAGACTAAGGTCAAAAGTTTTATATCTTTTTAACATCTCATCTGGATTTTGGTGTTTCCAACATAGCTGCAGTCCCCAAGTATAGGGCTTTGAAATTTCAGAAGTTCATGTTGAAGGCCTTAGTGTGGGATTTAAATTCTGAACCTCTGAGACAAAGCTACTGCTGACTTTCGAGACTAATCTTCTCTGTGCTTTATGTATATTTGTTGAGTTTATTATTAAATGAAAACAATAAATCAATAAATTGATGCATTTCATGCACTTGCACTCTAATCTGCCGATGGTAAGATTCTGATCTTGGCCTTTAGGAATCGGGTACATCCAGTCCCAGCCCAACTGGAGCAGGGAGGAGAACGCATGACCCGCATTTCTGGCCTGATGAAAATCATCTATGAACATTAGAGTAGGTTGTGATGTCTCGCACCTTGGTCAACAATCATTGTAGAACAATGGATTGGTGAGGTGATGTTCCCTCGTCCTCAAAGCTGTTCCAAGGTCTGGAATAAGTTGGGGAGAAAAGAATGCTAAATGAACCTAATGGCAGAATCGTCCCTGTTTATCACATTGCTTCTTTCCAAGAGGCAGAATATAGGCTGGGTGAGATCAAGCATTGGGGAAAGGGTGAAATAAACATTAAAAACAGCAGATTAAATCCATGAATGTTCTACCCCCATGGCTCTTGGCTGTAACCAGAGTCTGACAAATGACTTGTGAAAGAGAGTGATGAACCCACATTGTGCAGACACTCTTTAGTTAATCCAAAACCAGATTTCGAGGTAATTTCACACACACTAAAAAGATTGATGGTGTGGCCTGCCGTGACAGCTTGCAAATGTTTGGGAGGATTGAAAATGGCATCACGGCTTGATTAAGGATGGTGCAGGGCTTCAAAGAAGTTTCTTCATTCAGTATATCTATCATTTTAATTTGCAAACTGCCTTTACAACAACTTACAGATGTTTGACCCCTGACAGAGCAGTTGCTGCTGCAGTCAAATGGGAATCACCGTGGGGAAAACAAGCTTGTGATTCTTGCCACATAATATTTTGAAATACAGTCAAGATAAACGTGTACCTGTTCCCAAGCATATTTCTCCTTCAAGTGTACAGTTCCAGTGTACGGTTAACTCCCAGTCCCATTTATTGAGACGTATAATGTGTGCAAAGCTGGTGCACATATAACATTTCCTCACAAATTAATTCACGTCTGTCACAGATCCAGGTGCATTTTTATGCCATCTGCCATCGTCTTTCAGGAACTTTTTTTTTGAAAAGCAAAAAAAGGTTTTTCAAAATGTAACCAGCTGTAACAAGACAAATGTTCCTATCCAAGCTGTGACTTTTCAGTTGAAAACATTTCTTTGTAATGCAGAACTGGAGTGCTAGTGTTCTAATTAAATACAGATATTATGATTATTGAGAGTCAATTCTTTAGCAACATTACTCCACTGTATCAAGTCTGCTATGAAACCATCACAAATGTACACCATGGATTCAAACCAGGGTGGAAATGTGTCTGGATTTCAGATCCAGTTATGATTGAAGTATGTTCAAATGTAGGACACCCAACATTCCTCCTGGTAGATAAGAGTCACAGATAGAGTTATTGAGATGTACAGTCTGGAAACAAGCCCCTCGGTCCAACTTGCCCACACTGACCAAAATGTCCCTTCTACACTAGTCCCACCTGCCTGTGTTTGGCCCATATCCCTCCAAACCCATCCTATCCATGTATCTGTCTAAAATTCTTTGGAGGATGCAGGGCAGGAAGCATCACAAAATGCATCAGTTATCAAGTCTTGGTTGGTGTATTTTACCTCTTAAACCATATCATTTTCAATTCAACATACATCATTTTAAATTTAACACCAGCTGTACTTCCTGTATATCAGAGTGAACTATCTATATAGTGAATCATAGGTACCATGCTAAAGATAGGATATGACAATATGGATGTACCTTACATTCAATGGAGCTCCCTTTTCTTGAACTGCAGCCATTATGATGAAAATGTGGCGATTGATATATTTATGCAGAGCAAAATCCCGCTAATGAGAGCGTGATGCAGCCACATAATCTGTTTCTTTAATTTTAATTGAAGAATAACATTAGCCAGTACATCGGAAATAACCCCCTTTTTTTAAAGAGTACAAGATTTCATATCTGTGAGTGCGAAAGGGAGTTCAGTTAAAGCCAAAGTATGGGCGCGTCCAACAATGTAACATCCCCACTGCACTGCATTGAATAAAAAGTCTATTTCTATATGCACTTGAACCCTCAACCTTCAGACTTGCAGGAGGGAAGGCTATCAGCTAGGCCAAAATTTACACCTTACCAGGCTGACAACAGCACTCAACTGTATAGGAGGGAACTGCGGATGCTGGTTTACATCGGACAGACACAACATGCTGGAGTAACTCAGCGGGTCAGGCTGCATCTCTAGAGAAAAGGAATAGGTGATATTTTGGGGTCTCGACCCTAAACGTCACCTATTCCTTTCCTTCAGAGATGCTGTCTGGCCCGCTGAGTTACTCCAGCATGTTGTGTCTATTAATAGTGTTCAACTATCAGGCTAAAGATACCTTACAATCATAAACTTCGCGTTCCAAGAAATAGTTACTTCACTGCCAGGGCTTCTGAGTTTTAAAATGGAACACTGCACAGTGACATCATTATATCATTCACAGAGTAAGCCAGTTTTATTTTTGTTAATCATTTCTGTTTGCACATAAATAGTAATATAGTGCTCCTGCATTTGGATTTCCTCTTCCTCTCTGTAGCAGATTTAACACCTCAAACAGCAGTTGTACAATATTCCACTGGAGCTAACATTACCCCATCCAGCTTGGTCATTTAATACATGTGAACCAAGGTGGTTAGGGTCTGGAAGGGATTTGCACCTGTGATTGGCATTACAGATAACTCTAAAATCTATCTTCTTCAAAGTACACACACACACACACACACACACACACACACAAATACATGCACGAAAACCCAAGCTTTCCAGAAAGAAATATCCCAATAAAGAGCAGGAATCTTGTTTCAATTTTTTTGCCCTCCCAAAGTTGTTTTGTCATTAAATATTTGTTTTAAGCACACACACACACACTCAAGCACACACGCACGCACGCACACATACGCATAATTCCTAGTTCTCCAGAAGGAAATACGCCCGCACTTTAACAAAGAGTGGGAACTTAGTTTGAATTATTTGCCCTCCCAATCACATTTTGTAATACCATTTAAGAAAAGAATTTGGGGTTTTAGTTGAAATTAAATGCCCCCCTCGTGCTTGTGAACATCTATTCTTCCTTTTGTATGTCTTACATTAGGCTTACATGGGCAGTGGGTAGGTGCTATAGACCTGCACGGGAAGATAGACCCTGCCGCCCCCACAAGTCTCGGACGGATGGGGCTCGTCAGCCTGGAAAGGCAGTCCATCTAGGAGAGGGAAACTCTGATTTAAAACTTCCACTGCCTTGTGGCCATATCCAGTCATGGAAAAGACTCCAGGAGTAAACCTCAACAAAATCCGGAGTCGGAGCCCCTAAGGCAGTTCGTCGTTGTCTACAACCTCGCTCTGGCAGCTCCTGCGACAGCGCTGGTGCCAAACTGTAACTGCCCTGCTGTTCCTTTGGATCGATCAGCGACGTGGAGAGGGGGGACATGCTGTATGGGCAACAGCCTGTCCTCCATATGACATCGCCCAGGCTTGCATCCGACCAGGATGCATCACCCATGGTCAGTCATGACCGAGGGGGGCCTACTATATGAGGCTACATATCTGTTGCATTAGGGATGGATGGATGGAAGTAATGTTTCAACAAGACTTTTTCTTTAGGCAATCGTAACCTTTTTCCAGAGTGGAAATGTCAAAGACTGGAGGGCATAGGTTTAATGTGAAAGGAGCAAAGCCTAAAGGAGACATGTGGGGCAAGTGTTTATTACACAGGGGATGGTGGGTGCATGCAAAATGCTGCCAGGGGTGAAGATGGAGGCAGATATAGTGGTGTTTAAGAGGCTTTTAGACAGGCACATGGATATGCTGGGAATGGAAGGGTATGGATTATGTGCAGTCAGATAAGATTAATTTATCTTGACATTCTGTTCGGCACAGACATTGTGGGCTGAAGAGCCTGTTCCTGTGCTGTACTATTCTATGTTCCATAAGATCCTACACCCATCCCATTCTGGGATAAACTTAACGGACCACCCGATCTTTGATTTTGCCTGTTTTTGCTTCGAGGCAGTTAATTTGGAAGATAGGAATAGAATTCCTTCTTATCCGGTTCCCATAGGCTGTGAGGGATGGACAATAAATGCTGGTCTTGCCAACAATACCCACATAACATAAATAAATAAATCAATAAATAGAAACAAATTTTACCATTTTGCTCTTACAGTATTCAACATTCATAAGGGATCCAAGTGGGGTTTTCTTTTCCAGTTCTTTATATACCAGCTTGCTTACATTGGGCAGATTCTCAGTTGTAGCGGCTGCTTTGCTGATCAATCGATCAGGAAACATTGGAGGTTTTGAAAGAAAGTAATAAAGCTAAACTTGTGTAATTTCTTACCTGAACTTCTTACCTGAAGTTTACTAGGACGTATTGTACCCTGGCCACTCCCTCTTCTCCCTTCTCCCATCAGGCAAGAGGTACAGAAGTGTGAAAACGCACACTTGCATTGCATTGCAAATGCATTGGAGACCCTCAGACTATCTTTAATCTGACTTTACTAGACTTTATCTTGCACAAAATTCCCTTCATCATGTATCTGTACACTACGGATGGCTCAATTGTAATCATGTATTGCCTTTCCTCTGACAGGTTAGCACGCAACAAGAGCTTTTCACTGTACCTCGGTACACATGGCAATAAACTAAACTAAACTAAACCACTGAGACAAGGAAAAGTAGTAACAGAACCTTGAAGGGGAAAGGAACAAGTTTACCGATGATCAAAATTCCTGATGACATTTCATTATCTACATTTATATACATAACATGGTCATCAAAAGAAAGAAACACTTATGGGGAACACCCCATGGACACAGCTGTCAACACTGTAAATTCTCTGCCAAAGACATTCTTCCTCACTTGGGTGTGCTAATCGTCCAGTAATGTAGTGCACATGCTTTGTAATTTCCTTGTGCAATTCAACTCTACTCAATGTTATGGAAGGGAATTTCAAATGCCGAGTTCAATGGTCATGTGTGTTCATTCAATGTTTAGTGCAACTGACTGAGAATAAATTTCTAACCCACTCTGTTTAAATGCTTGGGATCATACAAAAATAATTTCTCCAGAATCCACTATCTAAGGTTAACATAGATTCTAGTCAATATGTCTACATTCCAATCCACTCCTTGTGTGAATTTCCCTATCACACAATGAATCCAGTGAACGGTTCTGTATCCCCACACCTCTCCCAGTGGGAACATGCATTATAAATATCACGCGGCTAAATCTACTTGCGGGACTGAGCCACAGGATGCCGCTAATTGACTTGGACAACAGGTAAAGATTGTCATATGGGGACCCAATTGATTTTGAAACTCTGCTTGGGATTTTATCCCAATACTTGGAGTCGTAAAGGCTCATAATCACTTGGTGATATGATTGCTTTTAAAAATGAATCATTCTTTATTTACCCTCATATTGGCTTTTGAGACTATGGTGTATTATACAACACCTCTCAATTGCTTATATGCTCTTACAATATCTGGCGCACTACACAAGTTATGCCTTTTCAAATATAGATCATACTTTGCCTTTAAACTTTGCACGTTAATCACATTGGAAGTCACACAGGTAAAATATTCCACCTTCCAAACTCGGAGGAAGTATAAGGAGACACTGTGATGCCAGGAATAATGCCTCTTTTTAGCAGCCATCTCTTTGCTGCTTTCAGATGTAGTAATCAAAATGTTGTTTTAAACCATAGTCTTCTTTGTTTTACATATCCAATAAGATATTTTAGGAATTCATAGGGCTTATCTTTACTGAAGCTCTTCGTAAATTTCCACCATCAGCTAAGTAAATGCCAGGGACAAATATTCTGTTTGGATGCAGGCTATTAAATGGGGGCCTGGGGTTGGTTATCGAGCAACATTGCATGGGGAGGATAATGGACAATAATGGAATCAGATTGGAATTCCCTCTATTAAGTTAAATGAATGCAAAATTGGGCAGCCTTCATTACAACTGCACAATCGCCTTGGTGTAATTTTACTTGCTTGGCTCTGACCAGACAGTGTTTTATGTCCAGGGGTTAAAAGAGAAAATCTCCCACCATCACTACACCAACATCTCCCGGGGCGGCACGGTGGCGCTGTGGTAGAGCTGCGCCTGACAGCACCAGAGACCCGGTTCGATCCTGATCTCGGGTACTGTTTGCAGTTCTCCCAGTGATGGTGTGAGTTTTCTCCAGGTGCTCCGGTTGCCTCCCACATTCCAGAGGCGTGCGGGTTTGTAGGTTAATTGTTCTCTGTCAATTGCCCTTGATGTGTGGGGCATAGAACTAGAAAAGGGTAATCGTTGGTCGGCATGGACTTGGTGGGCCGAAGGGCTTGTTTCCATGCTATATCTCTAAACTTAAGCCATGATTTGACTTCTGACATCTTTTTGTCCAACAGCTGGTCTGAGTTTAAACTAAGCCATTGAATGTATAACCTTCTTTAAAGATAGTGAAGAAAGTAATTGCATTGCAGAATCTGTAAAGCTGCAAAGTATGCTTTTTATACAAAAATTGTACCTGTGGTGAAACAGAGACAATTGACTTAGCTCAACTGCATTGCCATTCATTTGAGGGGAAAAAAAGCACAAACAGAATCAGTTATATCTCTTACTGCAGACCAATCATTGCACTAAAGCCTGTCAAGAGGTAAATAACCCAATGATTTCTATATGGGGTGAAGAGTAGAAGAGGTCAGGTTAAGCTCAGGAACCCATGAGGTGTATAATTGCTAAGATAATGTTCGATGACTGAAGGGATTGACCCACCTGGATAGAATGAATGTGGAGAGGATGTTTCAACTAGTGGAAGAGATCCTAGGGCCAGAGACCATAGTCTCACAATAAAAGGACGTACATTTAGAATTAAGATAAGGAGGAATTTCTTTAGTCAGAAGGTGGAGAATCTGTGGAATTCATTGCCTCAAACGTCTGTGGAGGCCAAGTCAATGGATATTTTGAAGGCGGGGATTGGCAGAATCTTGATTAATAAGGGTGTCAGGGGTTATGGGGTGAAGGCAGGAGAATGGGGTTGAGAGGGAAAGATAGATCAGCCGTTATTGAATGGCTGAGTAGACTTGATGGGTCAAATGGCCTAATTCTGCTCCTTGAACTTATTATGAACTTATGAACCTTGTGGATGGTAACTTTGGCAGGAATCATTGATCAACTTGTACACAATTAAATCAGCTAGGGGAATGGATAGATTTGGCACATGCACTACACTTGTGCTTTGGATGATCATGCTTACTGAGAGCGTTCTAGCTGAGTATTTTTTTATTGGCAAGGTTTTTTAAAACACCGATGTTGTCGGGATTAAATTGAGCACCAAAGTTACGAGCCGCACTATGTTGTGGGGGATGAAACAAGTATTTTTACAATTCAATGTGTTTAAACTTTGATTATCAGTAGTAGGCAATAGATATTTATCTTTGATTTTCATGTTCTTTTCCAGCAACAGGGAGCAGCCACCAGCATTTACTGTGCTGTCGCCCCAGAGCTGGAGGGGCTGGGAGGGATGTACTTCAACAACTGTTGTCGGTGCCTGCCGTCACAGTCAGCCCAGGACGAAGCATTGGCATCCGCCTTGTGGGAGCTGAGTGAGAGCGTGATCCGAGAACGTATTGAGAACCATTCCGGCTAACATCCAACCCTACATCCAAAGATGAGAGATCCACAAACTCAGCAACAGGAAAATGTCACTCTCCCTCTCTCTCCCCCTATCTCTCTCCCCCTATCTCTCTCTCTTTCTCTCTCTCCCACTCTCCCCTTCCCTGGTTCCTTGCCTGCAATTATAAACTTGCAAGATTGATTGCACCACAAATAAAGTTTAACCCTTTGGAGAACTCCATCTGTGCTCTGTTGATGTATTGATCAGATTTTGCTAACTCAGAAGAGTTTTGTGATTAGAACAGCCTGCTACAGAGCCTCATTACCGATGATTGTTACTAATGAATAATTATTTCTAATATTTAGCACAGTAATAGAAACTAATTTAATTTATGTACATTATGTATGTGAAAGCTGTTACTAGTCACTCCTCAAAAGGTTGATGATCATCAAGGAGGCTCTCCCTGAATCCTGGTCTATTGAGGTCATGTTGCATGTAGTTTTTAAAGTTCCCTATTGAACAAGACTATTTAGTTGTCTTATTAATTTTACCCCTTTATTGCTCCACTTTGTTGCATTTTCCAGCCCACTACATTTGGTGGGATCAGCCGAGATATGCTATTGTGGTTCGGTTGGAGATTCAGTAACAAAGGGTTGGATCAGATCTAACTGATTTTTTCCCCCTCTCTAAGTTACCCCTACCTGTGCACAAGTTGAAACAGCCCAACATCACTGTACAAAGTGCCTAAGATGATGGTCAACACTAAGACCTGAAAAAAGAAAAGAAACAACTCATTTTTAGTATTCATGGGTGGGATTTAAGTAATGGAACAAAATCCAGATAATGGAACTGCAAACCTCTCTACTTAATGCTGTTTCAAGCAACAACCAAATGGCCTTATCTATAAAAGGATTCAACCACTCGTTGAATCTACGATTGTGGGGGCCTTAGTTATGGAACTTCAAGTGCAGGTGCCATCGAACTTCCAAAGGGTGACAAGAGCAAAATACCGCAGGTGCTGGGATTTCGAAATAAAAAAACCCAGAAGGTGCAGGAGATACTTAGCAAGTCAAGCAGCATCTATGTAGAGAGAAAGAGAGAGCTCGAAACAGGACTTGGCATTTCAGGTCAATTGCATAGTGTCGAAACGAACACAAGATAACAGTTGTGATGAAAGACTTGAAATGTTAGGTCTGTTTCTACCTCCACAATGTAACCTGACCTGTAAGTATTTCCAACATTTCCCATTCTCCATTACAGATAATAGCTAAATGCACTCAATTGATTGCAATTGGCATTTGCTATTGTTTGTTTAAATAAGATTAGTGGGCGAGATTCAGTCTCGTTGATGCCAAAATGTGACCTTGGACAGTCAAAGGAAAAGGGATGTCTTTTTTAAAATGTGCTGTTGGATTTCAATGTGCCAGTTCAGTCTTTTTCCAGAGAGAACTCCAAAACCCAGAACAAATACTGGCATGCTAAATTCCACAACAAACCCTTACTGGGGCGAGATATTTGTTACATTTTCTTTTGTTGCGATTGAAATATAATGTTTGAACCAAAAATCAACACAATTTATTTTAAAACCTGCAGTCATCTCTGTATTGATGTGCTACTAATGCAGGGTCCGGTGGGTTGGACCAGCACTCGTTTACCTTGACCTATTTGGAATCCAATAGACTAATAGAGTGGCCTCAGAGTCTCCCTTTGTGACTACCCGTAATCTAACGTCAATCACAATTACTGTGAGAATCGGAAGCACTGTTGAAATATATGAATATATCAAAGAAGCCTAAGTATATACACAAAGTGCCATCAGCGACTGTGGGTCTGAGATCAAGAAGGGTCAGTAACTCTCTCAGCTTGGTCTTCATTCACAGATTAAGACTGCTTCGCCGATGCACACACAGTTTTTTTAAGGTTCTTTTTCTTTGCTCAGTTTTTCTTAATAAGTAATGCCAGCATCTTGTCAGTTGTGTGCGTGGTGTGTTTTGTTAAATACTGTCACTGTTTTTTAATCAAACATCATGCGTGTGTGTGTTACATGTGTAAATGTTGTGTGTGTGTGTGTGTTTGTGAATGTGTGTACGTGTGTGCATGTGAAAGAGAGAGAGACCTGAATGAATAGTCATCTTCATTTGTTCTTTGCTGTCCTCTCTTTTAAAAAAATTGAACGAGGAAAAAACTAAACTAGCCAAAGGAGTCTTGAGAACGCTGCTGTGGTGGTTGTCTTTCTCTTTGCTGATTCTTTCTGTCAGAGGTTTTGTGCTTTATGGCGATCCCTGGGCTGCAGGGAAAGTTCCGATCTAAGCAATCAGCATTCCAGCATCATGTTTTCTGCAGAGAAAGAAAAATGGGAAAATCAAAGCACTGAACAAGGGCCTGTGAAAAGATCCTTCCCTTAAACTTTAACACAATACCACAGCAGCAGTAATATAGAATTAACATTGAACATTCAATAGCAAGCTTACAACTTCCTGAGACAACTGTGTAAGAAGAAACTGCAGATGCTGGTTTAAACCGAAGATAGACACAAAAACTGGATTAACTCAGCGGGACAGGCAGCATCTCTGGAGAGAAGGAATGGGTGACGTTTCGGAAGAAGGGGCTCGACCCGAAACGTCACCCATTCCTTCTCTGTAGAGATGCTGCCTGTCCCGCTGAGTTACTCCAGCTTTTTGTGTCTATTTCCTGAAACAAGTGCTGGTCGAACCTAACTGACCAGAGAGGTCAGAAATAGAACTTGGCTGCAATGTTGGTTAGTTTCACAATTCCTAATTGGCCCACTGAAAATCATTTAAATTCTTATTTAAGGAGAGTATATACTTGCAAAGGGGGCAGTTCGGAATAGTGTGGTACAAAATGGTCTTTTTGTGAGGAATGATGAAGGTGGCAGCGCCTATGCTCATTGGGGTTTTCGAAGAATGAGAGCAAAACAGAAAGTACTGGAGTATTACACCTGTGCTAGGTGGTAGAGGTTGTGAGATGGAGCAGTGTTTGGTCAGATTATATGAGGGTCAAAAAGATGCAGGAACAATGAATTTGAGGTAGATTTCCAGAGCTGGCTTAAAACAAAGTAGTTCACAGTGGGGTATTGAAAATGGTAGGTCTCTGTAAGGACTGAATTGTAGGAGACATCTCTCTCAGGAGTAAGTTAAGGCAAAAATTTGAGAGGCAAGTTTGAAAAGTTTTAAAATGTTGCTACTGCAAGGGAAAGAGTCCATTAGCTCTCTCGCACTAGGATGGAAAGATCTTTGTGTGAATTAAGTCCCAAACCCTTAGAACATTGAACTGTACAGCACAGGATTGGGCCCCTCGGTCCACAATGTTTGTGTTAAACACAATGCCAAGTTAAACTGATCTCATCTGCCTGTATATGATACATATCCTTCTATTCCCTCTAACAGCCTCCTAAACGCCACTATCGTATCTGCCTCCACCACCACCCCTGGCAATACATTCCAGGCCCCCACCACTCTCTGCGTGAAAGACTTACCCCGCATATCTCCATTAAACTTTCCCTCTCTCACCTTATAGTTATGCCCTCTAGAGTTGGACATTTACTCCCTGGGAAAAAGGTTCTGACTGTCTACCTTATCTATACCTCTCATAATTTTATAGAATTCTATCAAATCTCCCCGCAACCTCCGACATTCCAGACAACACGTCTTGGATGAGCTGCAGTATATTGGAGGCTGGGAATGGGAAAAGTGAAGTCTCCGTGTGACAAAGGCATAGAGTTACCCTTCAGATGATCTGTGGGCGAGTTCATGGAGAAAGTGGGAGGACCATTTGAAAGAAAAGATGGTTAGTTAGTTAGTTTAGTTTATTGTCACGTGCACCGAAGTACAGTGAAAAGCTTTTTGTTGCATGCCAACCGGTCATCGGAAAGACTATACATGATTACAATCGAGCTATCCACAGTGTACAGATAAATGATAAAGGGAGGGAATTTTAGGTTCAAGATACGGTGACTGTGGATGATATTATGTAAAAAAGCTTTAATGTTTTAACAGTTATCCACATTCAAAGGGGCTTTGTAATAAAGCACAAGTCATGTCTTATACCACTATGGCCCAAAGGTTGGTCTATTTGTGTGCTGTATCGCTCCATGACTAGATGAGGTACTAATACTAGGTCTAATATTGAAGTAATATGGAACAACGTTATCTAAATGAGTATTACTACTAGCTTGAGAATTAAACAAGTTCAATTATTGTCAAAGGATTGTGATGAGACCCCTTTTTAAAATGATAAACTATTGATTTTATTATGATTTTGTGATCCATTGTAACGTGTGCTTACAATGGATGATGTCAGGGAGAAATGGATAAATTAATAGAAGTGGACATGGTCATTGAATGCACTGCCTCAGCATTATTTTAATTGTGGTCATAGGTCTTAGAGCACAGTGGTGCAGCTGGTAGAGCTCACAGCAGCAGAGACCCAGGTTCGATCCTGACCTCGGCTAGAGTCTGTGTGGAGTTTGCACGTTCTCCCTGTGACCGCGTGGGTTTCCTCCGGGTGCTTCGGTTTCTTCCCACATCCCAAAGACGTGCGGGTTTTTAGGTTGGAAGAAAGAAAGAATGGATCGACTGGGCTAAATATTCACTGGAATTTAGAAGGATGAGAGGGTATCTTATAGAAACACATAAAATTCTTAAGGGATTGAACAGGCTAGATGCAGGAAAAATGTTCCCGATGTTGGGGGAGTCCAGAACCAAGGGTCACAGTTTAAGAATAAGGGGTAGGCCATTTAGGACGGAGATGAGGCAAAACTTTTTCACCCAGAGAGTTGTGAATCTGTTTAATTCTCTGCCACAGAAGGCAGAGGAGGCCAATTCACTGGATGTTTTCAAGGGAGAGTTAGATTTAGCTCTTAGGGCTAATGGAATCAAAGGCTATGGGGAAAAAGCAGGAACGAGGTACTGATTTTGGACGATGAGTCATGATCATATTGAATGGTGGTGCTGGCTCGAGTGGCCGAATGGCCTACTGCACCTATTTTCTATGTTTCTATGTTTTCTATGTTAATTGTCCTCTGTAAATTGCCCATAATGTGTAAGAAGTGGAGGTAAAAGTTGGAGAACATAGAGCTCGTGTGAATGGATGACCGATGGTCAGCATAGACCCAGTGGGTTGAAGGGCCTATTTCCATGCTGTATCTCCAAACTGAAACTAATTTAGGGTAGATTCCCCAAGATCTAATTGTAGTAGATTTAGACCATTTGTAATATAGAAAAGGTGTATATCCCACTGGAGAACCATTGGAAAAGAATAATATTAGAATTAACTTTATGACAAAAATATTTAAGAATTATATTTATGAATCATGGCAAATATATCGCAAGGTAATTGTGATTAGACTATTTGTTCTTTCTCATCTACTAGCCCAAACCTTTTTATCTTACAACTGTTTGTCTGTTAAAGTTGATGAAGGCATCTGCAACAGATTAAATGTCAGATGTGAACAAATCCCGCTATATCTCTGGAGCTATTAGGAAGGTTTCAGCTGCCATTGCAACATCTCTTTACTGAAGATAAATAAAATGTCAGAGCTGAGATGAGGGAGATTTACCCACACCTCGCACGGCTGGAGAAAATAGCTCTTAACTTAGTCAGCAGGCGTTTCCTTGCCATTATTTGCAATGGCTGTGTCAATTGAACAGTCTGTGTAAAGATGCCTGTTAAATGGATCGACTGGGCTTATATTCACTGGAATTTAGAAGGTTGAAAGGGGATCTTATAGAAGCATATACAATTCTTAAGGGATTGGACAGGCTAGATGCAGGAAAAATGTTCCCCATGTTGCGGATGGGGTCCAGAACCAGGGGTCACAGTTTAAGAATAAGGGGTAGGCCATTTAGGACTGAGATGAGGAAAAACATTTTCTCCCAGAGAGTTGTGAATCTGTGGAATTCTCTGCCACAGAAGGCAATGGAGGTCAATTCACTGGATGATTTCAAGAGGGAGTTAGATAGAGACCTTTGGGCTAACGGAATCAAGGGATATGGGGAGAAAGCAGGAATGGGGTACTAATTTAGGATCATCAGCCATGATCATATTGAACGGCGGTGCTGGCTCAAAGGGCTGAACGGCCTACTCCTGCACCTATTTTCTATGTTTCTAACCCTTCGAATGCTATGTGTGAGGAGAAGGTAATGGTTGAAATCAGGTTTAATCAGGCAGGCGTAGAAACAAGGCACTGCAGATGTATATGAAAAAGGACACAAAGTGCCGGAGTAACTCAACGAGTCAGGCATCATCTCTGGAGAACATGGATAGGCGACGTTTCGGGTCAGGATACTTCTTCCTACAATAAAGGACACAAAGTGCCGGAGTAACTCAACGGGTCAGGCAGCATCTCTGGAGAACACGGATAGGTGATGTTTCGGATCGGATCCTTCCTACTATAAAGGATACTAGTGCTGGATTAACTCAGCAGGTCAGGCAGCATCTCTTGAAAAAATTGATACATGACGTTTTGGGCCAGGACCCTTCTTCGTACAATAAAGGAGACAACGTACTGGATTTCTGTCATACCCTCTCTTTTTCCTCCCCCCTTGTGATTTTGGCTGAAGGGTCCCAACCCGAAACATCACCTATCCATGTTGAAAAGACGATCCTACGAGCAGTGCAAGTAAAATCATGGGAAATAGATTGGGCGAATGCACAAAGTCTTTTATTCATGGTAGGGAAATCAAGAACCAGAGAATATTGGTTTATGGTGAGAGGGGGGAGAATTAATAGGAACCTGAGGGGCAACTTTTTCAATCAAAGGCTGGTGGGTATATGGAACAAGCTGCCTGATGAGGTAGTTGAGGCAGGTACAGTAACAACCTGTAAAAGACATTTGGACAGATATGTGGATAGGTAAGGTTTAGAGTGATGACCAATTGTTGGCAAATGGGGAATCTTGGCTGGCATGGACAAGTTGGTCCTAAAGCTCTGTTTCCTTGCTGTATGACTCTATATGTACATAAATGGCTTCGTAATTTTGAGCAAACATTCGTGTTTGAAACCACAATAATTTTCTCAACTTAGAGATGGACAGGACAAAGGGCCTGTAGATGACAGGCCTGGCACAGGGTAATCTGATGATGGCAGCTGCCTCCGTTGGTGGCACAGTGGCAGTACTGCTCCCTTACAGCGCCAGAGACTCGGGTTCGATCTTGACAACAGGTGCTGTCTGCATGGAGTTTTATATTCTCCCTGTGACCATGTGGGTTTTCTCCAAGTGCTCCGGTTTCCTCCCACATTCCAAGTGCATGCAGGTTTGCAGGTTAATTGGCTTCGGTAAAATTGTAAATTGTCCCTAGTGTGTAGGATAGTGTTAGTGTGCGGGGTGATCGCTCGTCAGCGTGGACTCGGTGGGCCGAAGGGCCTGTTTCCGTGCTGTATCTCTAAAGTCTGAAGCTGGCTAATGGAAGGATCCTAACAAGGGTTTGCAGACATTGTCAATGTTCTACAATGGCACAGACCCAGACATCCCCCAGATCTCTGCCACAGAGCCTTTAGACTTTACATCTGGCTACCTATCTTTCTCAATCTGTCAACGTGAATGGACGGAAAATGGTCAACTGAACAGCAGTGAAATTGAAACCCGAGTCAAGATGGTGGGGTGACAGGCGAATGGAATTACATTGAATTACAGAACAGGCCACTCGGCCCACATGATCGGTGCCAACATCTATCTTTCACTTGGGGCTGCTCCCTTGCTACTTCATCCTGTCCTCCCATTCCCATCTCCCAATGTTTCTCCACAGAGCACTTCTGAATCTCCCCGTAAATGTACCTGTGCGGCTTGCTCCATCTGTACATACATTAAACGGAAATAAACCCAAAAGCAAGAGATGATGTGACTTTACATTCTAGCAGCTGTGATTTTGCCTAATCCCTGCAGTCACCTCATTTGGATCGTCAAGTTAGAAATGTAAAAATGTGGCGTGCAACTTCAACCTGACATTCATTGTGAAGAATGATTTTTAAAATCTAGCTGAAAGCCTGTGTTAGCTACAAGCTGGAGACAGGGAAATGTGTTCACTTCGAGCAGAGCAGTTATAAACCTGTCGGGATGTTATGGATGCCCCAGTGATAGAGAATCTTGCCACTATTTGCTGAATATTGAAGGAAGGTAGCTAATGGTGTGCAACATATAAACCTGTTGTGGCTATCATCCATCTGTCTGTGTGGAAGTGAATAGCGGCAGACTCTGATAAAATGAATTTTTAGCAGGTTTAAATCTGGTGAATGCCTCTTTAGAAGCTATTGTCGACCATTAACTGTGGTCAGGCGAAAAACATTTCAGCAAAAAAAATACACACAAAGAAGACAATGCATACAATAAGCCTGTTATCCAGCTAATGGAAGTTAACCCTTCGAAGAGATTACTTGTTAATTCCAGGCCTGTGCTGAGTTGACAGGTTGTGACCGGAAAAGCAAATCTGGGTGTTACCCCTTGCCTCAGTGCCTTGGAGCCCAGAGGGACGATGGTTTGTTGCTAGATAGCCAGAATTTCCACGTGATTAGCTTCAGCGGTCTAAATGGCGTGGTGTGATCCCATTCTTGGATTGCATGCATTTTCCAGCAGTGGAAAATCAAAGAATTGGAGAGAAATACAGCATAGAAACTGGCCCTTCGGCCCCTCGAGTCCACGCTGACCATCAACCACCCACATTCAGAGATTTTGTCTGACCCGCTGAGTTACTTCAGCACTCTGCGTTCTATACAAGATTCCAGCATCTGCAGTCCCTTGTATCTCCATTGCCACTGTGATCAATATCTTCCTGAGATGCTGCCTGACCTACTGACTTACTCCAGCACTTTGTGTTCTGCATAAGATTCCAGCATCTGCTGTTCCTCTGTAAACACTTATACTAGTCATACAGAATCCCATTTTTAATTCTCATCAGCTCCATCCAGTATCTATCACTTGCGTACCCAAAAGGGCAATTTACAATGTAGAAACAAGGAACTACAGATTTACAACAAAAAAACACACAAAGTGCTGCAGTAACTCAGTGGGTCAGGCAGCACCTCTGATGACATCACCCATCCTTTTTTCCAGAAATGCTGCCTGATCCGCTGAGTTACTCCAGCATTTTGTGTCTATCTTCAGTATAAACCAGCATCCTTTCTACACATCTCTGATGAACATGGTTAGGTGACATTTTGGGCCAGGACCCTTCTTCAGAATGATTGTAGGGGGTGGGGGCGAAAGAAAGATGGAAGAGAGAAGGGGCAGGACAAAGTGTGGCAAGTAATAGGTTGATGCAGGTGAGGAAGGTTTTTTGACGGGCTGATGGTTGGGCAAAGGCCAGAGATGAAAATACAGAAGCTGTGAAACAAAAGGATTTAAGAATGCAAATTGTGAAGCTAGAGGAAGGAATGTAGGTGGAAGGGAAAGGGGTAGAGGAGAAATAGGTGCAAGTCTAGGTGGGGCACAGAAGGCGGAGTGGCGGGGGGCGTTATATGAGGTAAGAAGGGAGAGTGGGACGGTTATGCAGTTACCTAAAATTGGAGAAGTCAAAGTTCATACCGTTGGGGTGTTAGCTACTCAAGAGGAATCTGAAGTGTTGTTTGCAAGTTGACAATAGGCAACTTACAACGGCCAATTCACCTGCCAACCTGCAAGTCTTTGGAAACCAGAGCATCCAGAGGAAAGCCATTGGTCACAGGAACAAGATCAAAATCCACACCAATGGGATCGAACCCGGGTCTTTGATGCTGTGAGGCAATCCATCAGCATAATCAAGGAAGAGTCAAACCCCGGCCACTGTATCCTTCTACTTGCCTTATTAAGTGTCCCTTAGATCCTCTTAGAGTGATTGTACCTGACTTCACCACCTCCTCTGGCAGCAGTCTCTATCATCCACTCTTTGTGTAAAATGCTTACCTTTCAGATTCCCTTTAAAATTTCTTCCTCTCACCTGAAACCTATTCCCTTGTGATTTTGACCAAGAAGTGAACAGAGCGGTTGGTGAAGATTTAAGCACTAGACCTGCAGAAGTGCAACATGTTTTTTTAATGGGAAATAGGAGAAACTCAAACCAAGTTGGTAGAGCGGTCACCTCACAGCGCCAGAGACCCATGTTCGTTCTTGCAACGCAGGAACAGAAACTGCTCAGCACAGTAACAAGCCCTTCAGCCCACAGTGTCTGTGCCAGACCTGATGCCAAGTAAAAAACTGCCCAATTTGCCTGCGCATGATCCATATCGCTATCTGTGTGGAATTTGCACGTACCAAAGACGTGCAGGTTTGTAAGTTAATTGGCCTCTGTAAATTGCCCCAAGTGTGTTGGGAGTGGATGCGAAAGTGGAATAACATAGAACTAGTGATAATGGGTTGATCGATGGTCAGAGTAGACTCGGTGGGCAGAAAGGCCTGTTTCCATGCTTTATCTGTAAACTGTACAAAATCATGACTTTAGGAATAGACTAGGTAACTGCACAGAGTCTCTTTCCCAGAGTAGGGGAATGGAGAACCAGAAGACATGGGCTCAAGGTGAGGGAAAGATTTAATAGGAATCTGAGGGGTAACTTTTTTATTACACAAGGGGTGGTCGGTGTATGGAATGAGCTGCTAGAAGAGGTAGTTGAGGCAGGTACTCTCGTAACATTTAAGAAGCATTTAGACAGTTACATGGATCGAACAGGTTTAGAGAGATATGGGCCGAACGCAGGCAGATGAGACTAGTGTAGATGGAACATATTGGCCCTTGTGGGCAAGTTGGACTGAAGTGCCTGTTTCCACGCTGTAAGACTCTATGACTCTACTAACAAAAATATCAACATTACTTTCTGTTTGCAAATCAAGTTAACTGGAAGTTTGAATTAATTGAATGGTACAAATGAACCACATTCAAGAAAGCTGTGTCAGCACTTGAGGTTATAGGGGAAATCTATGAGGATGTTGGCAGGACTGGGGAATTGAAAAGAAGGAAGCTGAGGGGAAAAGATAATTGAATGATATGAAGTCATGAGAGGCCTGGATAAATTGGAATGAAATATGTCAGGAACTATTGGCAAGAGAGACGTAAGATAGTTGGCAAAAGGATTTGTAAGGGAGGGGCTAGGAAATTTTGTTTCAGCCAGAGAATAACGGAGGTTCAATCTCATTGCGTGAAAGGGTGTGTTAGATGCCTTTTCATGTGCCTTAATTTACAGTGCGGCACAGTGGCACAACGCTGGAGTTGCTGCCTTAGAGAAACCCGGGTTCAATCCTGACTATGGGTGCTGTTTGTACGGAGTTTGTATGGTCTCCCCGTGATCACGTGGGTTTTCTCGGGTTGCTCCGGTTTCCGCCCACATTCCAAAGGACCTGCAGGTTTGTAGATTAATTGGCTTCTGTAAATTACTCCTAGTGAGTAGGACAGAAGTGTACTGGTGATCGCTGGTTGGAGCAGAATCTGTGGGCCTGCTTCCTCGTTGTATCTATAAACTAAGCTGAAGTAAACTGGAAATTAGGAATAAATAGGATAGTATCTTGATGGCCAACATACACTCAGTGGGCCAAATGTATTTTGTCCGTACAGCAAATGTAAGCAATTCCAGGCAAGGTGCATGGATTGATTAATAGAAGTCTTCTGAATCTTAGAATAGAATTCCACCTTTATGTTCACTCAATCAGCATTGAGCCTTTTCACAAAATGCCAATAAACTGAAAGCCTTTGCTAACAGTTCAAAGCAAAACGACACTGATTGGAGAGTGTGAGAATCTATTGCATTATACAGAATAACACAATTCGCAGGAGACCATGGTAAAATAATTATTTTGCAATTCTTAAGCAGAATTATAATGAAATAAAAACAACAATGTGCTATAATTCTGTTTATCCCACTTTACTCTAAATACACCTCAATGTTCCAATGTCGGTGAGAAATTAGGAATAAGATTTATGGTCAGTAAAAGTTGCGTGGGTTGCAAACCCATTTAAGAGTTTAATTTTTAACAATGTCATTCATCAAGTTCAGTTGTAAGTTTAAACCTAGATGAGTGCCTTCACAGTATAGAGATATAGATGGTAATTGAGATAACAAGTCAAAGGATAACAAGAGATAATAGAGAAGGGAAATTTAATGCTTAAATTATGATTAAAACTGAACAATGCAACTCATTTGCAGCCATTGCAATGTTTCCCTTTGTCCATTGACTGACCATAGAACACAGAACATAGAAAAATACGACAGGGGAACAGGCACTTCAGCCCACAGTGTCTGTGCTGGACTTGATGCCAAGATAAACCAATTTAATCTGCCTGCCCAGGGGTGTCGGGAGTTATGGGGAGAAGGCAGGAGAATGGAATTAGGAGGGAGAGATAGATCAGCCATGATTGAATGGCAGTGTAGCCGAATGGCCTAATTCTGTTCCTATCACATGCACATGATCCGTACCCCTCTCCGTCCCCCTGCTCTGCATATCCATGTGCCGATCAAATAGCATTTTAAATGGCACTATCGTTATCTGTTTCCACCCCCACCCCTGGCAGAGCGTTCCAGGCATCCACCAGCCTCTGTGTAAAAAAAACACTTGCCACACACATCTCCTTTCAAATTTTTCCTTCTCACTTTAAAGCTATGCCCTCTTGACCTTTGACATCCAGGGAAAAAAAGGTTCTATCTGTCCACCCTAAGTATGCCTCTCATCATTTTATATACTTCGGTCAGGTCTCCCCTCAACCTTCTGCGTTCTAGAGAAAACAATCCGATTTTGTCCAACCTCTCCTTGTCACTAATACTGGGACTAGTTCCATCTCTCCTTGCCAGGACTGGAAATATACAATGAAGAGCGGTGCAGAAATATCCACAGTCACTTTTCGTGTTACTCAAAGATGCTGAGCTGTATTTTCTGTGTTTTCTCAGGCAAAGACTAATCAAACCATAGAATGTAATGGTACAGATAAGGATCATTCAATCTATCAACGTTGCTTTAGTATTTTTAGGATTAAAGTATATTTTATCAACTCACTTTAATCCCACTCTTTTACTCATTCCCCATACGTGCGCATTAATGCTCCCTTTTCAAAAAACTATCTAAATCACTTTTAAAAGATTTTATGGGTACTCTTTCAAAGACAGCGAATGGCAGGGATTTATATATTCGAACCAAGATGAATATAAATAGCTTTATTCAAACCTCCTCATTAATTTCTATCTTAAGTTAGCATGGGCTACCAATTTCATTATAGTGAAAGGAAGGTCATCTGATGAAAGGTCATTGACCTGAAACATTAAGGGCGGCCTAATGGCAAGGTAGCACTTGTTTGCCATTGTTCCAGTGACCTGAGTTCAATCCTAACCTCCGCTGCTGTCTGTAGAGTTTGCACATTCATTGAAAGCTATGGATATGAAAAGCCTAGATAGAGCGGGCATGAAGAGGATGTTTCCAGTAGTGGGACAGTCTAGAACCAGAGGGCACAGTCTCTGAATAAAAATACGCACCTTTAGAATGGAGATGAGGAGGAATTTCTTTAGCCAGAGGGTGGTGAATCTGTGGAATTCAATGCCACAAACGGCTGTGGAGGCCAAGACATTGGGTATTTTTATAGCGGAGATTGATAAGTTCTCGATTAAGAAGGACGTCAAAGGTTACAAGGTGAAGGCGGGAGAATGGGGTTGCGCGATAAATAGATCATCCATGATCGAATGACGCAGAAGACGAAAGGCTGAATGGCCTAATTTTGCTCCTATGTCTTATGGTCATTCTTCTTGTGTCCATTGGGTTTCTCAGAGGTGCTCCATTTTGCTCCCATATTACCATGGTAATTACGTGGGTTGAGAGGTTGAATGGTGAGTGTACGTTGAACCCGAGTGTGTGGAGGTGACTGTGGAATCTGGGCAGGAGTGAACAGGGATGTGGGGTGAATAAAAAATTGGATCCAGTGTAAGGTTAGCCTAGACAACATTGGATCCAGTGTAAGGTTAGCCTAGACAACATTGGAATGGTCTGCTTGGACTTGATTCGTTGAAGAGCCTGTTTCTGTGCTGTATTTCCTTATGACTTTCTCTGCTTTAGTTTTAGTTTTGTTTATTATTGTAATGTCTACTGAGGTCCAGTGAAAACTCTTTGTTGTGTGCTATCCAGTCAGTGAAATGACGATACGTGATTACAATCAAGTCGTCCACAATGTACAGATACAGGATAAGGGAAATAATGTATAGAGCGAGATAAAGTCCAGTAAAGTCTGATTAAAGATAGCCCACAGGTCTCCAATGAGGTAGATGATAGCTCTGGGTCGCTCTCTAGTTGATAGGATGATCGACCTAAAGGTGGGAATATTTTTTCAACTTTCACAACTCCCCTCACTGTTCTCTCCAGGTTTGGTCTTTGCGTCAATGGTGCCTTGTCTCTATTGGTCAACTTTGTGCAGTGGGTAGGTTAGATTGATTGGAAATGTCCATGGGGGTCTATTGCTCTGATTCATTGCATTTTGTGGCACCGCTTTCCCACCTGGAAAAATGATTAACCATTTATAAACGTGGTGGTAAAATGTAGGGCAATTTCTATTAATTATATGCACATGGGGCAGTGAGATGTACTCACAAGGACAATGTGATAAATTCATATTTTTAACCCATCTACCCTCTCTACTGCTCACCCTCTGTGATCCCTGCTGCTCTCTGGCTCGACAACCATGTTCTGACCCAGACACGCCACCTATTACCTGCTCTTGCTCTCCCTCCACCCCCTCCAATTTTCCTCCAATTTGTACGTGGCCTCACTCTAGCAATGGATGAGGCCCAGGACAGAAAGGTCAGTGTGGGAATGGGAAGGGGAGTTGAAATTGTTGGCAACCAGGAGATCCCATAGGCCTCCTCCCACAGGTAAGTGTTCAGCGAAATGGTCGCCGAGTCAACGTTTGGTCAAGCCGATGTACAGGAGCCACTGCAGAGATGCTGCCTGCCCTGCTTAGTTACTCCAACACTTTATGTCCTTGTGTGTCTTGACCGGCATCTGCAGTTCCTTGTTTCGACACTTCTAATCCCTTACAATCTTCTGAATCTTTAGAAGCACAGAACAGCCATGAAACAAATGGGATTGCCTAAAATGACTTCTAATTTGCCCTGAACAGTGTTCCCAAATTTAGTTAAGCAGCACAATGTGCCAACTAAATATCCTAGAAGAATATTGGGGTAAGAACCATTCAATCCTCCCATGCCTCTTTCCCATCAACCATTTCTTGATTATTGGCAGAGGCTGACGGAGGTACCCTCTGCATGCTCTCTCAGGATAAGTCGAGCAAGAGGGCAATTTAAAATCCTACCTAAGATCTCATATAGATTAGTTTAATGTATTCAAGGCTTACTATCAGCTGAAGTTGCAGAAGAAAGCACAGGGACCGCCCTGTTAAATCCTACCAGATAATGGCCGTTATGGGATTATTGCCATTAGAAGTAAATTCTGATGAAAAGATTCATGTGAAAAGTTAATTCTATCTGCTTTGTCCCAGAACCTCCTGATTTGCTGGTTCTATTTTGTTTAGACTTTATTCAAAGAAAATTTGTAACCTCTGAGTTGAAAACAGCAGTCAGACAGCAGGCAGATAGGAACCAGTCAATTCAAATTTGCTTTTGTGTTTTTTCGATATTTTACTTACTGCAATCTAACCCTCATTCATTCCTCTCGTGTTTGCAATAATGTTCCCTTTTCAAGCAGAGTTAATCAGATTAAGATGTCATAGAGTCTTACTGCGTGGAAACAGGCACTTTGGCCTAACTTGCCCTCACCTACCAACATGTCCCATCTACACTACTCTCACCTCTCTGTGTTTGGCCCATATCCCTCTAAATCAATCCTATCCATGTAGCTGTCTCAATGTTTCTTAAATGTTGTGATAGTACCTGCCTCACCTACCTCCTCTGGCACTGGGCCTGTACTTGTTGGAGTTTGGAAGGATGAGGGTGGATCTCATTGAAACATAACAAGTAGTAAAAGGCCTGGATAGAGTGGATGTGGAGAGGATCTTTCCACTAGTGGGAGAGTCTAGGACCAGAGGCCATAGCTTCAGAATAAAAGGACGTACTTTTAGAAAGGAGATGAGGAGGAATTTCTTTAGTCAGAGGCTGGTGAATCTCTGGAATTAATTGCCACAAAAGGTTGTGGAGGCCGTCAATGGATATTTTTTAAGGCGGAGATTGACAGATTCTTGATTAATACGGGTGTCAGGGGTTATGGGGAGAAGGCAGCTGAATAGGGTTGAGAGGAAAAGATAGATCAGCCATGATTGAATGGCAGAGTAGACTTGATGGACCAAATGGCCTAATTCTGCTCCTATAACCTATGAACATTTTCATAATTCAGAGTTTCAGATTTTTTTTATTTGTTCTTTGGAGAATTCTTCGTCAGTAGGCTCAAACTGCCGAGGAAAAGTTTGGAGATGAAGTATTTAAGTTTCTACCCTTACCTGTAGCTGAGCATTTGTTTAGCCTCTTTCAGGTTGTATTGTCCATTCTTTGCTGCTCCATTAACATCATTTGCTGTGTTGAGCCTGGAGAAAAGCAGAAGATAACATTATATACTTCCAGCATTACCATAGTAATCAACGTCATATCACTTGCGATGGGGTTACTGTCCTTTCATGCATAGTTAATGATTCAGAATTTAGCGTGCTGCTTTTTGCAAAGTTTGACTTTCACAAATTGATTTTTTTCAACTTCTTGCCTCCTGCGATCACTGAAGGCTACAGACATCCTCAGAATTACACACTTCAAAACTCATATTCAAATAATTAATATGGGCTCAAAGCCATTTAAAAACGATTTCTTCGTGATAAGGAACATCATATTTTGGAAAGATGGAAACCATTTACAACCATCTATAGAGCTAATAAAATGAAGATAGACACAAAGTGCTGGAGTAACTCAGCAGGTCAGGTTGCATCTCTGGGGAAAAATTATTTTTCTCATCCTTTTTTCTCCAGAAACGCTGCCTGACCCACTGAATAATTACTCCAGCACTTTATGTCTATTTTTTGATATATCCCAGCATCCACAGTTCCTTTCTACATACAAATAAGATGAATCCCCTTTCTCAATTCTCAGTATCTGTGAAGGGATGTGGACATATGATCTTTCGGGTCAAACCCTTGACGTAGATCTGAAATGTTGGCATGTCCAGTTCCCTCCACAGATGCTGCCTGACCTGCTGAGTTCTTCCAGATTCTACAGTGCCTCAATGTTTATGAACCCATGGGTTCAACAGTCAGCAGCTAAAAAAGGCCACCAGTTGTAAATTGTTCAAATTCGTGATTTGGATTATGTGATTAATTAAAAGGCCAGAAATGGATGGAGGGTGCTAAGAGAAGCGTTTGAAAATAAGGACAATAAAATTGAACTGTGTTTCTTTTTTATTATTATTTATTTATTAAAAAAAAAATTAAATAAAATTTATTTTCCTTTTAATTAGAAGAAAAATAGGATAAACTATCAATAATACAACTTAGGAGATAGGTCCGTAGGTCAGAAAACATAACTATTCATCTAGTCTTGGGTTCAGGTTTCAGTCAGGCCTCCGCGCCAGCCCAGTCTACCCCTTCAAATAATCTATAAATGGAGACCATATTTTAGTAAATAATTCTCGTTTGTCAATTAAGACATATCTAATTTTTTCCGAATGTAAGGTCTCCGACATCTCCATAATCCACATCTTAATTGTGGTGGTTGCAGCATTTTTCCAAAATTTTAATATTAATGTTTTCCCAATTATTATACTGTAATCAAGGAAATTTCTTTGGTTTGTTGTAAGTTTTAGGTATTGTTCTGATATGCCCAATATTATTAATTTAGGATTGGGATCCAGTTGAGTATTAACAACTACAGAGATTATTTTTAAAATATCCATCCAGTAATTTTTAATTTTTATACAATTTACAAAAGTATGGGTTAAATTTAGCCGCCGAGTATTGGCATTTATCACAGATAGGAGAGATATTAGGAAAGAATCTATTTAATTTTGTTTTTGAATAATGCAGTCTATGTAGTACTTTAAATTGTATTAGAGAATGTCTGGTATTTAATGAGCATTGATGTATATGTTGTAGACTTTCATCCCAAATATCTTTTGTTATGGGTTGGGCTAATTCCTTTTCCCATGCTAGTCGACGGAATCTCACTGTCTAAAAGAGTATTATAAATGTAAGATATTAATTTAACTGTATTAGGGTGTTTATTCAAACATTCATCTAGAATCTCTGGTTTTCTAGTTCTGTATTCTTAACCGGGAACCAAATATTGAGCAGAGGGATATTAAGTGTTTAGTTTAGTTTAGTTTAAAAATACAGCGTGGAAACAGGCCCTTCAGGCCACCGAGTCCACGGCGACCAATGATCACCCATACACTTGTTCTATGCTATCCCAATTTTGCATCCTACACACTAAGGGCAATTTACATAAGTCAATTAACTGAGAAATCTGTATGTCTTTGTTATGTGGGAGGAAACTGAAGCACCTGGCGAATATCCACGACACTGTGCCTTTGGGAGGGAGTTTGGTAGCAATTTGAATATAGCTGAATTTCGGTTCAAGTGTGTGGGAGTGTACATTGAAGATTTCAACAGCAGATGGGCTCACCTATGATGAGAACAATTTATTGTGGCCAATTAATCTACCAACTCATATTCCCTTAAAATGCAGCACAGTGGCGCAGCAGTAGAGCTACTGCCTTAGAACCAGGGATCGGGGTTCGATCCTGGCGATGGGTGCTGTCTGTACAGAGTTTGTACGTTCTTCCTGTGACCGCATGGGTTTTCACCAGGTGCTCCAATTTCGTCCAAAGATGTGCAGGTTCGTAGGTGAATTGGCTTCAGTAAGAATTGTAAATTATATATAGCACTATTAGAACATGGAAGCAAATAAAACAGAATCTAAAATTAAGAAACCTATCTCTCTTAATACCAATAGTCAATAACCCATCGTTTAAACCTTCAATCATAGATAAAGCATTTATACAATGGGAAAGAATGGGAATTAAAACGCTCGAAGATCTGTATGAATTAGAAAAATTACTATCATTCCAACAACTACAACTGAAATATAATTTGAAAAATAATCAATATTTTAAATATCTACAAATCTGTGACTATTTGAAAACACACACAAAAGATTATTATAATATGCCTTCCGACTTACTAGATGAAGCAATGAAGACAAAGGCGGAATCAGTTAATTTAATATCATACTTATATAATATCATCTTAAATATAGAAATACCCACAACAGATGGAATTAGAAGAGATTGGGAACAAGATCTAGGTATAAAAATTTCAAAAGAGAGTTGGGATAATCATTTATTACAGGTGCATAAATGCTCGATCAACGTACGACATACGCTTATCCAATTTAAAACATTACATAGATTATATTATTCAAAAACCAAACTAAATAAAATCTTTCCTAACGTCTCACCAATCTGTGATAAATGTATATGTCAAGAAGCTACCATAGCACATTCTTTTGTTTTTTGTACAAAAATCCAAAAATTCTGGTTTGAAATATTTGATATTTTTTCAAAATTAATCAAAATAAAACTGGTACCAAAACCAGAATGGATTATTTTTGGAATATCGGAAGGTATTCCTGAATTAAACGTGTATCAGAAGAATTTACTCAATTATGGGCTAATAATGGGAAAAAAGCTTATACTTAAATTCTGGAAAAATGCGCCCACACCAACAATAAAAATGTGGACATCAAATATGTTGGAAACATTACATCTGGAAGAGATGAGATTCCTCCTAGTAGGCAAAGTAGATCAATTTCAAAAGACGTGGTCTACGTTTTTGGACCTATTACAAGCATGAGGTGCAATAGTAATTTAGAAAAACAAATAAATAAATAAAAGGTATCTGGACCTGGTAATGGGAGGTAAAATAAAAACAGACTTGGTTGGTAGTTCCTTCTCTATGAAGTATGGTATAAGAGTTATAATAGAGCGATTGTTCCTTCTTTCTTTCTCTTTTTTTTTCTAGGGTCTATTTTCTAACTTTACTTCCTTCTCTAACTTCTTTTCTAAGGGGCTTTCTTTTCCCAACACTCTTTTGCACTTCACAACCTTTGCGCACTTTCTTCACTTTTCTTACTTCTTTCTTTTTCTTTCTTAAAGTTTAAAAAAGTGAAGCGGTACAAAAAATGTATTAATATATACGTGTTGTACATTACTGTAATCTACCGTACTTCTAAAAAATAAAAAAAATAAAAAAAAAAATAAATAAAATAAAAAAAAAGAATTGTAAATTGTTCCTGTTGTGTGGGATAGTGCTAGTGTACGGGGACCGCTGGTCGGTGTGGACTCAATGTGCCGAACGACCTGTTTTCGCTCTGTATCTCTAAACTAAACTAAACTAAATGTGTGAGCAATCTAAAGCAATGAGAGAAAACCCACGGGTGCACGGAGAACAGAGAAATTCGATATGTGTTGGAAAGAACTGCAGATGCTGGTTTAAGTCAAAGGTAGATACAAATTGCTGGAGTAACTCAGCGGGACAGGCATCATCTCTGGAGAGAAGGATTGCGTGATGTTTCGGGTCCAGACCCTTCTTCAGATTTTCTATACACAGTGTACCAGAGGTTGGGATTGAACTCAGATCTCTGGCACTGTATAGTACTGGCTCTACCAGCTGAAAAACTGTGCCACCAAGGAGATGCATTTAAACTGGGGTAGGCTAAGGGTAGATCTGCAGGAGACATTAGAGGTATTGGTCTGGGAGTGGAAAGGAAGCCATTTCAGGTAATCTAGTTACTTCAACAGGAATACATGTGCAATCAGGTGAATGCAGCAGCAGAACCCGCTGGTATTAAATGGTATGGTCATCATGACTCATTAACTGTGGTTACTCAGAAAACTCCTCAAGCAGCTGGAAAATATTGAAAGGAGCTTTTATGAGTTCAAGAGTTAATCTTTGGAGGAAAGTTTAATGATATTTCTCAAGAGAATTTCATATAACGAATGCTTTGAGATATTTTTGGCTTTCTCTGATGATGTCTGGCATTCATTCTTACTTTAAACTGCCTTTGATCCACCAAGCCACTACTCCTGGATTTAACTTGTTTTCTCTCCTACACTTTTCACCCTGGTTTTGTCCAGCAATGTGGGTCCTGGCACTTTGCCTGGGTTTCTCAATAGGGGAAAAAAAAATCATGCCCTTGAGTTCAGTTATTTGGGCTTTTTAGTCAAATAGTTGAGGTGAAGTTAAAAAAACAAAACCGTCATCTGATTCTGGGAAGTTCAAGACAAGGGCAGTAATGGTATGAGATGGCATGATTTTGGGTGGCATATGCCATCATATAGTGCATTGCCCCCACAGTGAGGGACGACACGGATTTGCCTCTTTGAGGGAAGTGAGAGATCACTGCCCTCTTTCTACTGATCTTATTGAAGCCGACCAAATAATGAAAGCCCTATACAGATTGGATTTGGCGAGGATGTTTCCAGTAGTGCGAAAGTTTAGGATCAGAGGGCACAAGCCTCAGAATAGAAGGTTGTACCTATAGAATGAAGATGAGGAGGAACTTCTTTAGCCAGAGGGTGGTGAATCTGTGGAATTCATTGCCATATATGGCTGTGGAGGCCAAATCGTTGGGCATTTTTATAGCGAGATTGATAGGTTTTTGATAGGTTCTTGATTAGTAAGGGTGTCAAGGGTTACGGGGAAAAGGCAGGAGAATGGGGTTGAGAGGGAAATATAACACTTCTGCCTCACAGCTCCAGTGACCTGAGTTCAATCCTCTTCTCTGGTGCTACGTGTAGAGTTACTATGGTTTTCTCTCACATCCCGAAGCTGTACAGAATCATAGATTTACTGGGCATTGTAAATTGCTCCTAGTATGCAGATAAGTGGTAGAATTTGTGAAAGGGGGAGTTGATGGGGATGTGGGGAGAATAGAAATGGGATTAGTGCAGGATTAGTGTAAATGGAGAACAGTGTTTGGTATGAATGGTTGGACGAAGGGCCTGTTTCCATGCTGTATGTATGACTATAACACATGGTGACACCACCAACTGCATTTTATCTCAGCGCACAACTTTGTGACCTGTGAATACATCACTATTCCTTTATCATCATCTTTACAGCCATCCAATTATTCTCACTGCTCCTCCTTCTTTACCTATGACCTTGAAGTTTCTAGGTTTGTCCAATTCCTAAAAAAACATTATATCTAAATCTCAGGTACACAAAAGTGCTGGAGAAACTCAGCGGGTGCAGAAGCATCTATGGAGCGAAGGAAATAGGCAACGTTTCGGGCCGAAACCCTTCTTCTTACTGTGTGTAAAATGACAACAATTTAGTTTAGTTTTGATATGCAGCGTAACAAAGGCCCTTTGGCTCACCGAGTCCATGCTTACCAACGATCGCTCATACACTAGTTCTATCTTTCACACTAGGGACAATTTACAGAAGCCAATTAACCTACAAACCTGCACAACTTTTGGATGTGGGAGGAAACTGGAGCACCTGGAGAAAACCCATGCAGTCACAGGGAGAACATACAAACTCCATACAGACAGCACCCGTAGTCAGGATCGAACCTGGGTCCCTGGTGCTATGAGGCAGCAACTCTACTGCTGCACCTTTCTCTCCATAATTGTTCTTATCTTCTGGCCATAAAATATATAGAGAGAACATAGAACAGCACAAGAAACAGGCACTTTGACCCACAATGCCTGTGTCTATCATGATGCCGTTAAACTAGTCTCCTCTGTCTGCTCATCGCTCATTTTGCTGCCTAACCACGTGCCTATCTATAAGCCTCTTAAATGCTACTACCGTATCTTCCCCCACCACTACCCCTGGCAACGCATTCCAGACATTCACCACTGTGTAAACTCACACATCTAATTTAAACTTTTCTCCTCTCACCTTAATGCCCTCTAGTCTTTGACATTTCCACCCAGGGGAAGTAAAGTTCTGACTCTACTATGTATATCTATGCATGTCTCTTATGATTTTTTTATACTTCAATCAGGTCTCCCCTCAACCTCCAGACAAAATAATCTATTCCATTTCTCCCTCCCCAGTCCGAGAGATATTTCAGCAATTAAATGCTCATGAAGACTAAGTTTGGGGAATCTTCTGGAAATTTTATTGCCAATTGAATGTGAAATTAATATGAATTTTGGGCCGCAGAGTGGCGCAGCAGTAGAGTTGCTGCGTTATAGTGCCAGAGACCTGGGTTTGATCCTGACTACGGTGCTGTCTATACGGAGTTTGTACGTTTTGCCGTGTGACCGCGTGGGTTTTCCCCGGGTGCTCCGGTTTCCTCCCACACTCCAAAGACGTTCAGGTATGTACGTATATTGTCTATGGATTGCGCGGGATTGTGTTGGTGCATGGGGATCGCTGGCCGGCGCCCACCCGGTGAGCCAAAGAGCCTGTTTTCACGCTGTATCTTTAACTAAACTAAATCAAACTAAACTAAAAACTAAACCTGCAGGTTTGTAGGTTAATTGGCTTCTGTAAATTGTCCCGGGTGTTTTGGATAGAACTAGTGCATACAGGTGATCGTTGGATGGCTTTGTGGGCCGTAGGGCCAGTTTCCATGGTGTATCTCCAAATGTAAAACTAAAACAGTCATGGATTTGATTTTGTAGCCATTGGTCCCTTATTTACAACTGCTTTTAAAACTGTGCCTGCATGTAAGCAAATGACATTTTTCTTTTCAGGGAGAATAAATGATGCTTTATTTGCTATCCTGTCCCTGGAGCTAAGCTGCTGTCGCTGTTGCAAGTGTCTTTCAGGGATGCTTGCTTCTGCCGCTATTCCCTCTGTTACCACTAATGGCTCTGCTTGCGCTGATAAATTTCACAAGTGCTCAAGTCAGACTGAGCACACTAAAGCATGATGAACTGCCAGCAAAGAAAACGGCAATCATCTCAGCTTTGGCCCCAGCACACTCGCAAAACTACCTTAGGCATTGATGGCCTCCCATGAGTAGGGCAGTGGTCTCAATCACTCATGGAATTTGTCACACTTTCTGCCTTGAACACAAAATGTGGCCGGGCCCCATTGTTCATGGTTGGAAATGCTTATCACCATTTAAATTTCCGCACGAGTGCAAACGTTCTTGCTCATTCTTTCTAGTACGTTACCCTCTAGTGAAGGTGGAGATAGATTCCACAGAAGCAGCTGGGTGGCTGCCACACTCCTTTTATTATTCAGACCCAATGAGAAAGTTCCATATTTTCAGACGTCACAATATCAGAGGCCATTTATGGTTCTTGGAGTCGATGCCAACTCACAAAGCGATCACATTCCCTGCTATCTTTTCCCACAGAACCACCAACTATTCTTGCTTCTCCCAAGATTTTACTCAATGTCCTGAGTTCTGGTGCCATGCTAACTCCCTGAGTTTGTGCTGAACCTGATCTTGGTCCATTATATGTAACCACGGTGCTGGACATTAAGGAGGTAACGGACCACATCAGCTGTAAAATGCTTTAAGATGTTCGGACATTGTGCAAGTTTTGTTTACCACTTTCAACAATAGATTGCCTCCAACCCAATTGACTTTGTAGCTCTCAAAAAATGATTCATTCTGCGGGATTTACCCAACAAGATTATGTGTCTACTTCATTCACTGTTTACTTCAACCTTCAGCTGACTAGCCTAAATAGGAAGCTCACCCTGTGGAGAGTTGAGTTCAACTTCCACCATTTCCCTCGTTTATCATAGGCTGAGACATCATAACATGTGTGGCTTGGTTAACTATTGGGCCTTTTTAAAAGAATCATCGAGTGATATACTGTGGAAACAGGCCCTTCAGCCCAACTTGCCCACACCAACCAACATGTCCCAGCTGCACTAGTCCCACCATGCATTTAGTCCATATCCCTCCAAACCTGTCCTATCCGTGTACCTGTCTAACTGTTTCTTAAATGTCGGGATAGTCCCAGCCTCAACTACGTCCTCTGGCAGCTTGTTCCATACACCCACCACCATTTGTGTGAAAAAGTTACCCCTCAGATTCCTATTAAATCTTTTCCCCTTCACCGTAACTTTATGTGCTCTGGTCCTCGATTCACCTACTCTGGGCAAGACACTCTGTGCATCCACCCGATCTATTCCTCTCATTAGTTTATACACACCCTTTACAATCCTTTTCATTCATAATTTAGAGCCCACATACTTGCCCGAAATCTGTGGCTTACGATTAATTAGGATTTCCCCTTTTCTTAAAATAAACGGGGCTTTCCCTAATGACAGAGTTGAGAATTAGTTGAGTAACGCATCCCCTCAAATACCTACAGTGGGAGTCAGACAAAACATCAGTGCTGCCTGTAACACACCTCCTCATTTCCCCACAATGACTAACAATGGGAAGTGTGGTGGTATTGTTAAAAATTCACACATCGCCCTTTATTGTGGTTCTATTAATTGACGAAGGATGATCATAAAGACACAGATTACTATATAGCATCTTCTTTTTTGGGTTTACACAATGCAGGGGCTGTGATCCTGTTGTTGTACCTCTCTTATGCCTATAACACCTTCATCACTGACCTCTGTAGTCATGAAGACCCTTGAAAGACTTGTGCTGGGCCCACCTGAAAAATACCACACACCCGCTGCTGGACCCCCTGCAATTTACATACCGGGCCAATAGATCAGTGGATGACGCAGTCAACCTAGGCCTGCACTTCATCCTCCAGCTCCTAGACCGCCAGGGGACCTATGCAAGGATTTTGTTTGTGGATTTTAGCTCTGCATTCAACACCATTGTGCCAAAGCTACTACACTCCAAATTTTCCCAGTTGATTGTGCCTGAACCCCTCTGTCAGTGGATCACCAACTTCCTGACAGACAGGAACCAGCATGAGGCTGGGAAAGCACATCTCAGACCCGCAGACCCTCAGCATAGGAGCACCGCAAGGCTGCGTACTCTCCCCTCTCCTTTACTCTCTCTACACCAATGACTGCACCTCCACAGACTCCCCTGTCAAGCTTCTCAAGTTGCGATTGACATAACCTGATTGGACTGATCCAGGATGGGGAGGAATCTGCCTACAGACAGGAAGTGACACAGCTGGTGTCCTGGTGCCATCGCAACAACCTGGAGCTCAATGCTCTTAAGGCAGTGGAATTGATTGTAGACTTTAGGAAAGCTCCCCTTAGCCTCCCCCCTCTCCCATCAACAACACCACAGTCACATCTGTGGAGTCATTTAAGTTCCTTGGAATCATCATCATCAGGGACCTTAAATGGGGGGGCACCATCGACTCCACAGTCAAAAAGGCCCAACAGAGGATGTACTTACTGCAGTAGCTGAAAGAACACAATCTGCCACAGGTAATGATGGTCCAGTTATATACTGCCATCATAGAGTCTGTCCTCACCTTCTCCATCATGGTATGTTTTGGCTCAGCATGACATCCGGAGGCTGCAGCGCATTGTTCGATCAGCTGAGAAGGTTGTTGGCTGCAACCTTCCTCCCATCGACGAACTGTACACTGCAAGGGCCTGGAAGCGAGCGGGTAAGATCATCTCTGACCCCTCTCACCCTGGCCACAAACTCTTTGAAGCGCTTCCCTCTGCAAGGCGACTCCGGACTGTCAAAGCCGCCACAGCCAGACATAAAAACAGCTTTTTTTTCACGAGCAGTAGCTCTACTCAACAACCAAGAGACTGTAGCCTCCTTTTGCTCTGGTATTTTATTTAATTCTTCACATGTTTCAATTATAATGTTTTATTCTTAATTGTTTACACAATATCGTGTTGTTACCTGCGAGCAAAGCAGGTATACATGGCAAATTCCTTGTATGTATACATACTTGGCTAATAAAATTTATTCAATTCAATTCAATTCGATCTACATGATTAATATACTTTCTTTTGACCGATATATGTTCCTCCGTGCTGATCCCAAAGTAAGTAAAGTACATCTCCTTATGTGAGTAACATGCATTCCCCTGAGGATTAATACACATGTTACCTTTCACGTAACTAACATACTTCCCTTCATGTGACTAACACGCATCTCCCATGTGAGTAAAATAATTATTTAATGTGACTAGCCTAAATCCTTTCATCTGAGTAATGGTAACACAAGAGGCTGCAGATGCTGGGATCTTGAGTGAAAAATGAAGTGCTGGAGAAACTCAGCGGGTCAGGCAACATTTGTGGAGGGAATGGATTTCAGGTCACGAGCCTTCTTAAGATGCTGAATATTGATACAACCATCACATCTAGTGCATTCAGAAAGTATTCAGATCCCTTCACTTTTTTCACATTTTGTTACATTTATTCTAAAATTGATTAAATTCATTTTTTAAAATCATCAATCTACACACAATACCCCATAATAAAAAAGCGAAAACAGGTATTTAGACATTTTTGCAAAGTAATTAAAAATAAATAACTGAAATATCACATTTACATAAGTATTCAGACCCTTTGCTATGACACTCAAAATTGAGCTGAGGTGCATCCTGTTTCCATTGGTTTTCCTTGAGATGTTTCTACAACTTGATTGGAGTCCACCAGTGGTAAATTGAATTGATTGTACATGATTTGGAAAGGCACACACCTGTCTATATAAGGTCCCGCAGTTCACAGTGCATGTCAGAGCAAAAACCAAGTCATGAAGACGAAGGAGTTGTCCGTAGATCTCCGAGACAGGATTGTATCGAGACACAGATCTGGGGAAGGGTATAAAACAATTTCTGCATGATTGTAGGTCCCGTTGAGCACAGTGGCCTCCATCATTCTTAAATGGAAGAACTTTGGAACTGCCAGGACTCTTCATAGAGATGGCTGCCCGGCCAAACTGAGCAATCGGGGGAGAAGGGCCTTGGTCAGGTGGGTGACCAAGAACACGATGGTCACTCTGACAGAGCTCCAGTTCCTCTGTGGAGATAGGAGAAATGTTCAGAAGGACAACTATATCTGCAGCACTCCACCAATCAGGCCTTTATGGTAGAGTGGCCAGACGGAAGCCACTCCCCAGTAAAAGGCACATGACAGCCCGCTTGGAGTTTGCAAAAAGGGTTGTTTTCTCTGGTGCTCTGGTCTGATGAAACCAAGATTGAACTCTTTGGCCTGAATGCCAAGCGTAACATCTGGAGGAAACCAGGCACCACTCATCACCTGGCCAATACCATACCTACGGTGAAGCATGGTGGTGGCAGCATCATGCTGGGGATGTTTTTCAGCGGCAGGAACTGGGACACTAGTCAGGATTGAGGGAAAGATGAACGGAGCGAAGTACAGAGAGATCGATAAAAACTTGCTACAGAATGTTCTGGACCTCAGACTGGGGCGGAGGTTCACCTTCCAACAGGACAACAACCCTAAGCATACAGCCAAGACAACGCAGGAGTGGCTTCATGACAAGTCTGTGAATGTCCTTGTGTGGCCCAGCCAGAGCCCAGACTTGAACCCGATCGAACATCTCTGAGGGGACCTGAAAATAGCTGTGCATCGAAGCTCCTCATCCAACCTGACAGAGCTTGAGAAGATCTGCTGAGAAGAATGGGAGAAATTACCCAAATACAGGTGTGCCAAGCTTGTAGCGTCATACCCAAGAAGACTTGAGGCTGTAATCGCTGCCAAAGGTGCCTCAACAAAGTACTGCGTAAAAGGTCTGAATACTCATTTCAGTGATATTTCAGTTATTTATTTTTAATTACTTTGCAACAATTTCTAAACACCTTTTTTGCTTTTTTTATTATGGGGTATTGTGTGTAGATCGTTGATAAAAAGAATGAATTTAATCAATTTTAGAATCAAGCTGTAACGTAACAAAATGTGGAAAAAGTGAAGGGGTCTGAATACTTTCTGAATGCACTGTATACTGAGATAGAGTGAAGAACTTTGGAGCCATCCTGACAAATCATACTATACTTGAGTACAATCAACCCATTACACAAGTACAACAGGCAGTGCAACGTGAAAAATACCAGAGTGCAGAATATAAAGTTACCACGTAAGAGCGTTACAGTTATAGAGAAAGTACAGATAACGAAGAAATGCAAGGGCCTCAGTGAGATAAGTTAGGAAATCTGGACTACATCTTTAGCTTATGAGAGGGCTGTTCAATAGTCTGATAAAAGTGGGAACGCTCTTCCTAAATCGGGTGGTACGTGATTTCAGGCTTTTGCATCTTCCATCAGACGGGAGAGGGGAGAAGAAGGAATGACTGGGGTTTGTTATATTGGCTGCTTTCCTGAGGCAGAAAGAAAAGGTTCCAATTAAATCTTTCCCCTCGCACCTTAAACCTATATCCCTTAATACTTCATTCCCCTACTCTGTGTAAAAGACTCTGAGCATCCGCCCTATCTACACCCCCTCGTGATCTTATACACCCAAGTACTTTTAAAGTAGGAGAATATTGTGAGTTATTATAGCATGAGGTTTATCAGCTAATGTTATTTCAGGAACTGAAGAGTAAATTTTAGGATAGGAAATGAAGAGGGAGGAGTTGTGGAGAGTTTTGCTGAGGGATTCATGAGCTTCAGTTACAGGCAAGTGCATGGTGGGACAAAGGAATGGCAAATTGCAGAGTTTAATTTAGTTTAGTTTAGGGATACAGTATGGAAACAGGGCCTTTGGCCCACTGAGTCTGCACTGACCAATGATCACTCGTACACTAGTTCCATCCTACGCACTAGGGACAATTAACCCACAAACCTGCGCATCTTTACTATGGAGGAGGAACCCGGAGCACCCGGAGAAAACCCACGCGGGAGATCTTGCAAAACTCCTTGCGGACAGCACCCTTAAGGGGCTGTCCCACTTGGGCGACCTAATTGGTGAGTTTAAAAGAGTTTAAAACAATTACATGTTGAAGATCTCTTTCGACTATGTGGAAGACCTCCTTCGACCTCCTTCAACTATGTTGAAGACCAGCTTCGACTAGCTACGACTAGCTATGACTAACTTCGGGAAAATTGGACACCGAAGAGTGGAGAGTGAAGATGACCTCCTTTGACCTCCCTTAGACATCCCTTTGACTATGATGAAGACTATCTATGACTACCTTCGACTACCCTTGATTACCTACGACTAACATGCCGACCTACTACGACTAAACCTATGAGTAAAAAAAGTATTGATTTTTTCCACGGCGACCTTTTTTTACTCGCGGGGATTTTTTAACATATTGAAAAAAACACAGCGACCTAGCTGAGGCCTCGAGTACGCAGAGACCACTCTCGATCATGAAGGAGAGTTACGAAGACCTCCTACGACCTCGTGTCGACCATGCTGCGAGTATGAGTCGAGGGCAAACTCGCCAGAACTCGTGGATTAGGTCGCCCAAGTGGGACAGGCCCTTTAGTCAGGATTGAACCCGGGTCTCTGGCGTTGCAAGGCAGCAACTCTGCCACTGCGCCACTGGGAGAATACATTCTCATGGCTGTCGAGACTGGAGTTGGAAACAGAGACGGGGAGAGTCCACGCTGTGGAGGGACTTGAACCGGAGAAAGATCATTTGAAAAATAACCTGTCATGTTCATGACTCCATTACCTGACTGAATCATTTGGTTTATTAAATCTATAATGAGTATTCCCATCAACAACCCTCCAGGGAACTGGAGAATATCTGCAGGAAGAGTGCGAGGAGCAAGAGAGAATTAAAAGCTCATTCTTCCAAGCTTTGCGCAGACATTTATGTTTTAAGATACACTGTCCATCAAATCTCGATCTTCGAGTGGTGGCACACTACAGTCCCACACAGCTTTCCACTCACCACACACTATATTAAGCATTTAATATGGAAATCAGCTTGTCACAAAACTGATATGTAGGGAAGCTGAGGCCAGAAAAAGTAATTTACACTAATCGTATTGGGGGAAGGGGAGAAAATTAAAAAAAAAGAGATTGGAGTGCTCTGTGAGAATTTGCAATTTTCTTTTCCCCACATTCCGCTCACTGGCAGGTGGCCATCGAGGATTAGAGGAGGTTAAGAAAGGAACAGCGGGAGTGAATCAAACAGTAATGCAACACAAGCTTTTCAACAGTGCACCATGTTCAAGGTCAGAGGCCAAGATTGGATTTGCATGAGTCCACACACTGGTAATTTTAGGGGTTTTTGCACAGAATGTATTTTATACACCAGGGAGAATTGCGATCTGACTCAACCCTTTTAGAATTATGATTAAATAATTACCTCTTTAAACACTAGTGTCTAGATGGCAGGGAATTGAAGGTGAAACATTCAGGAATTAAGCTGCACAAACCTCCACTGTTTATATTCCTCTATTGGGGATGGAACCTTTAACTTCTTCCTCCTATTGTTTTCTTGCTCTTCATATATGGACCAGGGCAAAATGCATGGTGATCAAACTATTCAGAAAGTTGAATTTCCCGATTTTCAGTAACTAACCAAGAAACAACCTTTCCTTTGCCATCCTCTATCTCTCTTTCTGTGCACCACCTGGACATGCACCCATTTCTCACCTTTCCCCTCCCCTTCCACCTCTATTCCTTCCTCTGATTTCACAATTCACACCTCCTCTATCCTTATATCACATTTTTGTGTCTTTTCATCTCTGCCCTTTGTCCAGCCGTCTGCCTATCAAAACTCCCTCTCAACTGTATCCACCTATCACTCACCAGGCTTTACCTTAACCTATCTCTCTTCCAGCTTTCTCCAACATACCCCCCCCCCCCCCCCACCACAACGAAACTGAAGAAGGGTCCTGACCGGTAACGTCACCCATCCATGTTCTCTAGAGATGTTGTCTGACTCCGATGTTGGGGGAGTCTAGAACCAGGGGTCACAGTTTAAGAATGGGTCGGACATTTAGGACTGAAATGAGGAAAAACTTTTTCACCCAGAGAGTTTATGAATCTGTGGAATTCTCTGCCACAGAAGGCAGTGGAGGCCAATTCAATGGATGTATTCAAGAGAGAGTTGGATATAGCTCTTAGGGCTAACGGAATTAGGGGATATGGGGAGAAAGCAGGAACGGGGTACTGATTCTGGATGATCAGCCATGATCATATTATAGATACATAGAAAATAGGTGCAGGAGTAGACCATTCGGCCCTTCGAGCCTGCACCGCCATTCAATATGATCATGGCTGAACATCCAACTCAGTATCCCGTACCTGCCTTCTCTCCATACCCCCTGATCCCTTTAGCCACAAGGGCCACATCTAACTCCCTCTTAAATATAGCCAATGAACTGGCCTCAACTACCCTCTGTGGCAGAGAGTTCCAGAGATTCACCACTCTCTGTGTGAAATAGTTTTTTCTCATCTCGGTCTTAAAGGATTTCCCCCTTATCCTTAAGCTGTGACCCCTTGTCCTGGACTTCCCCAACATCGGGAACAATCTTCCTGCATCTAGCCTGTCCAACCCCATAAGAATTTTGTAAGTTTCTATAAGATCCCCTCTCAATCTCCTAAATTCTAGCGAGTATAAGCCGAGTCTATCCAGTCTTTCTTCATATGAAAGTCCTGACATCCCAGGAATCAGTCTGGTGAACCTTCTCTGCACTCCCTCTATGGCTATAATGTCCTTCCTCAGATTTGGAGACCAAAACTGTACGCAATACTCCAGGTGTGGTCTCACCAAGACCCTGTACAACTGCAGTAGAACCTCCCTGCTCCTATACTCAAATCCTTTTGCTATGAAAGCTAACATACCATTCGCTTTCTTCACTGCCTGCTGCACCTACATGCCTACTTTCAATGACTGGTGTACCATGACACCCAGGTCTCGCTGCATCTCCCCTTTTCCTAATCGGCCACCATTTAGATAATAGTCTGCTTTCCTGTTTTTGCCACCAAAGTGGATAACCTCACATTTATCCACATTACACTGCATGTGCCAAACATTTGCCCACTCACCCAGCCTATCCAAGTCACCTTGCAGTCTCCTAGCATCCTGCTCACAGCTAACACTGCCCCCCAGCTTAGTGTAATCCGCAAACTTGGAGATGTTGCCTTCAATTCCCTCATCCAGTTCATTAATATAAATTGTAAATAGCTGGGGTCCCAGCACTGAGCCTTGCGGTACCCCACTAGTCACTGCCTGCCATTGTGAAAAGGACCCGTTTACTCCTACTCTTTGCTTCCTGTTTGCCAGCCAGTTCTCTATCCACATCAATACTGAACCCCCGATACCATGTGCTTTAAGTTTGTATACTAATCTCTTATGTGGGACCTTGTCAAAAGCCTTCTGAAAGTCCAGATACAACACATCCACTGGTTCTCCCCTATGCACTCTACTAGTTACATCCTCAAAAAATTCTATAAGATTCGTCAGACATGATTTACCTTTCGTAAATCCATGCTGACTTTGTCCAATGATTTCACCACTTTCCAAATGTGCTGCTATCCCATCTTTAATAACTGACTCTAGCAGTTTCCCCACTACCGATGTTAGACTAACTGGTCTGTAATTCCCCGTTTTCTCTCTCGCTCCCTTCTTAAAAAGTGGGGTTACGTTTGCTACCCTCCAATCCTCAGGAACTACTCCAGAATCTAAAGAGTTTTGAAAAATTATCACTAATGCATCCACTATTTCTGGAGCTACTTCCTTAAGTACTCTAGGATGCAGCCTATCTGGCCCTGGTGATTTATCGGCCTTTAATCTATTCAATTTACCCAACACCACTTCCCGACTAACCTGGATTTCACTCAGTTCCTCCATCTCCTTTGACCTCCATCTCCCCTGCTATTTCCGGCAGATTATTTATGTCTTCCTTAGTGAAGACGGAACCAAAGTAGTTATTCAATTGGACCGCCATATCCTTGTTCCCCATGATCAATTCACCTGTTTCTGACTGCAAGGGACCTACATTTGTTTTAACTAATCTCTTTCTCTTCACATATCTATAAAAACTTTTGCAGTCAGTTTTTATGTTCCCTGCCAGTTTTCTTTCATAATCTATTTTCCCTTTCCTAATTAAGCCCTTTGTCCTCCTCTGATGGTCTCTGAATTTCTCCCAGTCCTCTGTTATGCTGCTTTTTCTGGCTAATTTGTACGCATCATCTTTTGCTTTGATACTATCCCTGATTTCCCTTGTTATCCACGGATGCACTACCTTCCCTGATTTATTCTTTTGCCAAACTGGGATGAACAATTTTTGTAGTTCATCCATGCAGTCTTTAAATGCCTTCCATTGCATATCCACCGTCAACCCTTTTAGAACTAATTGCCAGTCAATCTTGGCCAATTCACGTCTCATACCCTCAAAGTTACCTTTCTTTAAGTTCAGAACCGTTGTTTCTGAATTAACAATGTCACTCTCCATCCTAATGAAGAACTCAACCATATTATGGTCACTCTTGCCCAAGGGGGCACGCACAACAAGACTGCTAACTAACCCTTCCTCATTACTCAATACCCAGTCTAGAATAGCCTGCTCTCTCGTTGGTTCCTCTACATGTTGGTTTAGATAACTATCCCTCATACATTCCAAGAAATCCTCTTCCTCAGCACCCCTGCCAATTTGATTCACCCAATCTATATGTAGATTGAAGTCACCCATTATAACTATTTTGCCTTTGTTGCACGCATTTCTAATTTCCTGTTTGATGCCATCCCCAACTTCACTACTACTGCTAGGTGGTCTGTACACAACACCCACCAGCGTTTTCTGCCCCTTTGTGTTTCGCAGCTCTACCCATACCGATTCCACATCCTCCAAGCTAATGTCCTTCCTTTCCACTGCGTTAATCTCCTCTCTAACCAGCAACGCTACCCCACCTCCTTTTCCTTTCTCTCTATCCCTCCTGAATATTGAATATCCCTGGATGTTCAGCTCCCAGCCTTGGTCCCCCTGGAGCCATGTCTCCGTGATCCCAACTTTATCATAATCATTAATAGCTATCAATCATTAATAGCTATATTGAATGGTGGTACTGGCTCAAAGGGCCAAATGGCCTACTCCTGCACCTATTTTCTATGTTTCTATGTTTCTATGACTCGCTGAGATACTCCAGCATTTTGTGTATTTTTTTCAAATCAGCATCTGCAGTTCTTCGTATCTAAACATATTCATGCACCTGGCCATGAAGTTCCCCAAAGGAGATATTTAGTAGCACTCAGGGTTACGGTCCTCCCATAGGTATTGACAATCATCGGAGACCACGATAGCTAACCCTGGCTGATATTGCTTAATTCAGCATGGATCTTGGCTTGAATTGTTTGAGTAGATTTATTTTTAATTGTCACGGTTAATTTGTTTTTGCTTGGCAGCAGCAATTCAGTTCCATGTTGTATATTGCACTGATTTCTATTCTTTTTTTAACCAAGAATGCTCTCTATCAACTTACAAAATGTGAAAACGACATTCAGATTTATCGGATTTGGGATGATTTGTTGATTTTAAAGCGGCCTTGTCCCATTAGATTAAAACAGCTAAGCTACGGAGATGTTGTTTTAAATGTCTTGTTTCATTTATTTTTCAAATGGGAAAAGTTGCTTTCCTGAAATTCTCTTAACTTTAGACTTTACAGATACAGCATGGAAACAGGCCCTTTGGCCCACTGAGTGCATGCCGACTAGTGATCACCCCACACACTAGCACTATCCTACACTTTTAACAAAGCCAATTAATCTACAAACAAACGTGTATGTCTTTGGAATGTGGGAGGAATCTGGAGCACCCGGAGAAAACCAATGTGGTCACAGGGAGAAAGTATAGGCTCCGTAGAGACAGCACCTGTAGTTAGGATCAAATCCAGGTCTCCGGTGCTGTAAGGCAGCAACTCTAACGCTGCACCACTGTGCCGCCCCAAAGTTTAAGTTTAAGTGCCTTTTCAAAAATAGCTGGAAGACTATGTGGCTTAAGATACTTGAGATTGGGAGGTTATCTGATATTTTATTTGAAGAAAATAATACGGTAGTTTCACATAATATATTCAACTCCTCATGAGAACTCAGGGAGGAAATGAATTGTCCCTTTCCAAAAAATGCCAGATAGTAATGAAATCTTACTGACAAATGGATGTAAGAATGAAGGAGGCAGGAGTCATGAAGAAATGCCTTTCTAAAGGGGCTATCACATTTCAGTGGGAGGTGATCCCATTTTGAGAGAATGAAATATTTCAACTGGAAGTTGGTGGCTGAAGAATCCAATAACAACTTGTGATCATACATTTCCAAAACGATGGGTGGGGTTACAGAATAAAATTTGACACATAGCCACATATTACCAAAGGTGACCTGCCACTTGGTAAATTTTATGGAGTGTGTTAACGGAAGCACAATTGGAAGAGAAAAGGTTTACAGACAGTCATTCAGATTTTGTGAGCTTGATTATGAACTGCATGGAATTACATTTTCAATAGCTACACCATGCAATGTTGAATTTCAGCATGATATTCATCAAATTTCATCAAACGGTGACAAATCTTCAACAATGGGTGCTAGAGTCATACAGCAGAGAAACAGGCCCTTCAGCCCACTGAGCCCATCACCCACCCATCTCACCCAAACCGACATTATATTCTTCCCACATTCTCATCAACTTCCCACAGATTCTACTCCTCACCCACACCCACACATTGGGGACAATTTGCTGAAGCCAATTAACCTGTGTACTATGTTCACATATCAGTGTACTACAGTATGTTTACATATTCTGTTTTGTTGCAGCAAGTAAGAATTTCATTGTTCTATCAGGGACACATGACAATAAAACTCTCTTGACCTGTATCTATACATGGTCACAGGGAGAACATGCATGCTTGCAATTGTGTGTGTGTGTGCGTGCATATGTATGTGCATGCATGTGTGTGTGTGTGAACACAGGCGTGTGAGGGTATACCAAATATAGACACAAAGTGCTGGAGTAACTCAGCGGGTCAGGCAGCATCTCTGGAGAAAAAGGATGGGTGATGTTTTGTGTCGGAACCCTTCTTTAGACAATGTGTTGGTGTCATACAGGGCGTGTGGGTGTGTGTGTGTGTGTGTGTGTGTGTGTGTGTGTGTGTGTGTGTGTGTGTGTGTGTGTGTGTGTGTGTGTGTGTGTGTGTGTGTGTGTGTGCGCACGCGCGCGTGTGTATGTGTGTGCACGTGTGTACGTGTGTGCGCACATGACTGTGAGCACATTTAATTAATATTGAATAAGTAACATTATTTCTCCTTTTCTCTGAGTAGCTTGTTTGGGCATTTATACAAAAACCTGCCCCATGGACCAGACCAGGTGCATGTCGGATTTGCTCCCCTAAAGGGCACTCATGTGCCAGATGGGCTTTTACTAGAATCGGAAGTTTTTGTGATGATCATTACAAAGGCTAATTGTTATTGCAAATTCCAGATTATTAACCAACTTTAAATTCCACAAGCTACCTTGGTGGGATTTGAACTCAGAGGTCTGGATTGTTACTGGGCAGATTAATCACCTCAGAACCTTATGGCAATGCAGCAGCGGAAGAGTAAAACATGAGTTCATAAAGCAGATGTTAAATAAAAGTTTAAGCAATTAATTTTCCAAAGTGACAAGCAGCTCCTGTCTGAGTGACAGATTGCAGTTTCACATTCTCACACTGTTTAAGCCTTAGTATCCTCATTTTACATAAACTCTTACACGTCTTTTCTGGTCAACATTATTCATTTATTTCTGATTTGGATTCTTTCTAGAAGGAAACGGACTGTGACAGACCGTCAGGCAAACAATTCCCTGGAGTGCTCTAGGTGCAATTCGCTGCTTGTTTAAGTTTGTGAGCGATTTTAACTAACTTCAGAACATCCTGTCACGTAGGATATTAGCCAAAGTTTCATCTCAATTGTTTTATCCTTTTAATTCTAACCAGCTTGGAGGAACTTTGATGAATTGGGAAATGTTACTAACCTCCATCCCATTATCTGTGCTGTTCTCCTCACCCCCACCCCACTTGCCCATGCCCCCACCCCACCCCTCTTCCCCTTCTTCCCCCTCACCTTCCAATCCATACCCCACCCCTTCACTTCCCCACCCCTCCTCCTCCCTCTCCCCCTCCCTTCCTCCTCCCTCCCCACCTATACTATTTCCCTCCTATTTCCATTATTTAATGGTTTTCAATGTTTCTCTATGAATAGCCAATTTGAAAGAGAGTGAAATGATAACGCTCACAAACAATTTGGGGAGGTGGAGAATGGTTGATAAACATGACCACTGCATGAATTTCACCATCTCAACATGATCCAAAGCACTTTACCTACAATGAAGTTGTTTTGGAGTTGGCGTAAACAACACAGAACAACACAGCACAGAAACAGGCCATTCAGCCCACAGTGTCTGCGTTAAATATAAGGTCAAGATTAATTAATCTCATCTGCCTGCACATTATCCATAACTCTCTGTTCCATGCATATTCATGAATCTGTATAATAGTCTCTTAAATGCCACTATCGTACCTGCCTCCACTGACAAACTTGCCAGCACATTCCAGACTCCCACCACCCACTGTATAAAAAAACTTACCCCACATATCTCCTTTAACCTTTACCTCTCAACTTCAGACAATGCCCTCTCATCTCGGACATTTTCACCCAGGGAAAAATATTGTGACTGTCTTCTCTATCTATGTCGTAACTTTCATATCTACGTCTATCAGGTTTCCCCCCCAACTTTCGGTTTTGGAGAGAAAATAATCCACGTTTCTCCAACCTCTCCTTGTAGCTCATAGGCAGCATTCTGGTAAACATCATCAGCACTCTCTCCAAGGCCTCCACATCTTTCCTGTAATGGGGTGACCAGAACTGCACACAATATTCTAAATATGGCCTAACCACATTTTTATAAAGCTGCAAAATAACTTCCTGACTCCAAAGACCAAACCGATGACGCCATGCAAACCATATGCTTTCTTTACAATTCTGTTGACTTGTATTGTTACTTTCAGGAACCTACAGACCTGGGCTCCAAAATCCATCTGTACATCAATGCTGTTAAGGATCCTGCCATTGATTGTACTCTTGCAATTGACCTCCTAACGTGTAAAGCCCCTGCCCCACTTTCCCGATTTTTCCCTTGATTCAAACTCGGAGAATGACAGTAATAGCCAGTCGTAGGTACTCGGGGCTATTCTTTTTAACTTGTGGACATTTTTGAACATGCTGAAAAAACGTCCCGACTTACCCGATGCCCTGAGTACCTACGGCTGGCATTGCGAGCCGCTACGAAATATCTACGGACTCCTACGACCTCCTAAGGACTCGCTACGGACTCCTACAGACTCGCTACGGACATTCTCCGAGTTTGAATCAAGGGGAAAACTCAAGAGAATTCGTGAGTAACTCGGGAATGTGGGACAGGCCCTTAAACTCTCACAAATTAAACTGCAAAAAAGCTCCAGCCTTCTTGTAGAAGGTTTAGACTCAAATTAGTTCTCTGGAGTTTTGCTGTATCATTCTTTAGGGAGGAGCAGGTGATTTTTAGACCCATTATCTCCTGAGTTCTTTATCAGAGGTGATTTTCTTCTTTTTATATCTGGGTTATGTTTAAACTAATTGATAGAGGTTGATTTTGAATGTCAGTTAAAACTTCCATTATTACAGCACCATGCGATTGTCAAAGGCAATTGGATGTACATTCTTCCTCCTTTAGTTTATAGATTCCCTTGTTTCTGCTTGTGACGTTAAAATGTCAGGAGCCGGGCAAAATGGAGGTACTTTTTTTTAACGCATAATCTTTTGAGACTATCTCTAAAATGATCATTAAAAGTTTGAGGCAAAAGTGTTGCTCACAAGATTGTTTCACAGGGCAGTTATGGGTCAATTATGTAGATATGGAAATAAAAGCACATATAGGCCACACCAAGCAAGAATAAATTTCCTTCCCTAAGGTGACATTAGTGAATTATTTGAGTTTTTATTACAAACCAACAGCTTCAAGGTCTATTTTCCTGATATCAGATTGTTTTAATTTCCAAACATTTTTTAACTGAATCCAAATTCTTAAATTGACCTGCTGGGATCTGAATGCACATTTTCTGAATTAAAATAGTTTCATATAAAGAAATTTGAGAGTCGGGGATGAGAAAACATCATCTTGCCATTAATATTGCATTGGCAGATAGAACCCTGTCTAGCAAGACTGGAGAGACAAAATCAAGACCAAAGGAAAAGAATTAGAAAAGAGAAAGTAAACAAACAAAGTTTCAAGTGGAATCAAAAATTCTTGCAGAATTGAAATGGGAGAACCAGTTGATGTGGAGTATTGCACTTTGTTAAGGTGCCAACTAACAGGTTATTAAACAAAGTTGGAGCATGTGCAATAGGGGGGATACAGTATGTTGAGGTGGATTGATAATTGGTTACTGGGTAGAAACAAAGTAGGGGAATGAATGAGTGTAATTGGTGGAGTGTAACAAAGTCGGTTCTCAGGCCCCAGCTGTTGACACTCTATAGCAATGATTAGGATGAAAGGTCCAAGTGTAGTAAAGTCAAGTTTATCAATAATGTGAAGGTAGATGGTGGTGTGAATTTGGAAGAGGGTGCAGAGCAATCTCATAGGATATAGCCAAGGTCAGTGAAGGCAATGATAGAATATTCTGTGCAAAAATTTGACATTGTCTACTTTGATAAAAAGGAAATATAAGAGTTTTATTTTAAATGGTAAGGGATTGGAAAGTGTTCAGAGGAACCTGGGTGACTTTATACACTAATCAATGAAAGGTAATATTCAGATACAGCAAGCAAGCAGGAAAGCAATGGTATTTTGGTGATTACTGTTGTATTGAAGTTATTTTGCAATTAAACACATCATGTTAAAGTTGTGTAAGTCCTGGCAAGAGGGCTCTGGAATATTGTGTACAGGTCTGGGTTCCCAACCTGAAAAGGAAATACTTGTGGTGGAAGAAGAACAACATATGTTTGTCTGATTTGTACTGGAGATAGAGATTGTCCTTTGAGAAACCACCGTGATCTTGTTGAAATGCACAACATTATTTAAAGGCTTGATCGGGTTGATGGAGGGATGGTGTTTCCCTTATTGGGATAGCTGGTACTAGGGGTTTAAATGAGGGGCTGAGCTCTCGAGGCTGAGAAAGGGGTTCTTCAGCCAAGTGGTAGTGAATCTTTGGAAGTCTCTTTCATAGAGAACTGAGTATATTCAATACTGAGATCAATGTTTTGTACATTCATGGAATTGAGAGATATGGGTTCAGTGCAGTCAATAACATTGAGATAACAGGTCAGCCATGATTATATTGAGTGATGGTACAGGCACAAGTGGGTAAAAGAACCACTTTTGATTCTATTCTTTGTTCTCATGAATCTCTGCAACAATTGATACAGATGGCTGCGGCCAAGTCATTGGATATTTTTAAGGTGGAGATTGACAGGTTCTTGGTTAGTATGCGTGTCAAGGGTTATGGGTCGAAGACAGGAGTATGCGGTTGAGGGCAAGATAGATCAGCCATGATTGAATGGTGGAGTAGACTTGTTGGGCTAACTGGCCTAAATCTGCTTCTATGACGTGACTTTATCTTGGTCCCCTTGGATAAGATGGAAGACTGAGCCACTATTTAATTGCCAACAAATGACCCTCATTAATTGATATCCTCGATGGATAAAGAATAAAAATCCTCCTCAATTCTGATGCATGCAACAGTTGAATTGCCTGACACTGATATACTAGAGCAAAGCCTTTCATTTGTACATTGTTTTTCAAAATATTTTGCATTCTGATTTGACTTGTAGTTACGACTATTGAGGTAGGACAACAGCTGATTTCCCTCCAACTAGTTTTCAGAGGCCACTGCATGGTAAAGACTGGGTGATCTCTTGATTGTGGTGGGAAAAACTCCTGGGTCTTTGCAGTAGTGATATGTAATATTTCATATCCCCTTAGAAGAAAGTCTCAATTTGGCATTTCATCTGGAAAGTCTGCCTCATGTTTGTGGGATCTGACCTAAATCTAGAAACTCCTAGCTCAGGTTATGTATTATCCATTTGTGACAAATGACACCATGAGATGTTCTGATGTTTTGCTAGGTCTAATCCAAATGAGTGGGGAGATACTTGGCCAAAGCACTGCCACATTTCTCTCCATATAATAATGAACTTTAATCGGCGGCTTTCCACACAAGACACAATTGTGATCTATTGGGTTGCTTGTAATTGATGCATGACAGCTGCTGGGCTGGAGGGTTTTGAAAACCTTGTCAATAAAAAAGGTTTATTTAGAAATAATTCATTGTTAATTGTTGGGCAGTGATGAAGCAATTATTAGTTCTTCAGACCCCCTATATTTGGCCTTGAAACAACTCTGGAAAGAAGTGCTAGCAATTTTTGCATTACCTAAACCTATCACTAACAAACTAAAAATGTTGTTATTAGAAAGACAAATTCCGGGACTAAAAGTAATCAGGTTGGTTGGGTGTGCAATGGGGAGTGTATATCTATATTCTGAGTGATTTTAAACTGCTGATATGGGACCTGGCATTATGGGGGCAGATTGGTTGAAACACTAACTCCCTACCTTCTAAGGAAAAAGCTTCAAAATATAGGAATATATTTTAACATAATGCTCTGACTGTCCGAGGACACTTCAAAGCACGATAAGAAGGCAGAACAGTGGTGTAACGGTATAGTTGCTGCCTTAGACCCGGAGCGCCAGAGAACCAGGTTCAATCCTAACTACGGGTGCTGTCTGTATGGTGTTCGTTCTCCCTGTGAACTGCATGGGTTTCCTCTGGTTTCCTTCCACACTCCAAAGACGTACAGGTTTGTAGATTAATTGGCTTCGGTTAAATTGCAAATTGTGTATACGGGGTGATCTGTGGTCGGTGCGGACACAATGAGCTTAAGGGCCTGTTTCTGTGCTGCATCTCAAGACTAACGTCAACCCTAGGGGGCAGAGAAGTATTTTGGCTGGCCTATTAATTAGTTGCCTTTACAAGTGTATGTAGCCCTTTAAATCTCAGCCCTGTTGTGCACTTCAAGCTTTCTGATTCAAACCAGCTGCAAAGTTTGAATGACTCCAAATTTACAGCTATCCTCTAAACAAGGTTTAAATTTAGTCATAAATAACAGAAAACAGATTAAAATAAAACTTCTGACCATGAGTGAAAACTGAAATATATTTAACCCTTTTGACCCATTCATTAAAAAAAAATCTTATCTGCCTTTTGTTAAGATTTGGAAGGGGCAAAAGGGGTCTGTTATCACAAATAAAACATGAACTGTTTTGCTGGTGTTCTATTCTATTTTGGGATCTACAAATGGAGACAGATAGCACAACAATGGGAAAGTTGTGTTGGACATTGGTTAAAATATTGGCATGGCCACAACTTTTATTGATTAATTGGAGATCTAATTATTGCCAGCAAGGAAGCATGTATTGTAATTTCTTATTAGTCTTAAGAAGATGGGAGTGAGAATAGTTCCTGAAGTTGACTAGTAATAGACGCTGCTGCACTGTCTTGTTGATGGTACAACCTACATCTCAGATGTGCAGGTGGATCTTCTTTAAATAAGAACATGATAAATAGCAGGTACATCTGTTTCTGGTGCATGTTCCACCTTTGGAAGAAATCACTATGGACCTTCATCTTTGGCCCACTTTCCTGCACAAACTTTGTATCCCTTGCTTTACTTACAAACCAAAATTCTATCCATCTGCATCTTGACTATATATAGAGACTGAAGATTCACAGCCATTGAGGCAGAGAGTTCCCAGCTTTCCACCAGAGGGGGAAAAAAACATGCCTTCCCGTGTCGTCTCTGAATGGCTTATTCCTCATTTTGAGACTGAACACAAAGTCCTCTAAGAACTCAGCGGATCAGGCAGCATCTGAGGAGGGAATGGACAGGCGACATTTCGGGTTGGGATGGTTACTGCTGGTGTTAGACACTTCAGCACAGTCTCCACATAATCATGTAAACTATTTTACATTTTCAATATTTGTTCAGCCCCCTTTCAAAGAGGCACTTGAATCTCCTCCCTCTGGTTCTTTCAGACAGTGATTTCTAATTGAACAACAATCACAACTGTTGCAGGAGCTCGGTGGATCAGGCAGCCTCTGTGGATGCAAATGGACACACGATGTTTCAGGTCATGACTCTTCATCAGACTGACCTAAACCATTGCCTATCCATTTTCTGCACAGATACTGTCTGATCTGCTGAGTTCCTCCAGCTGTGTGTGTGTGTGTGTGTGTGTTTTTTTTGCTTCGGATTCCAGCATCTGTAGTCTCTTGCATCTGCATTCTAATTGAAAACTTCTTTCTCAGGAAAACACTGCAGCAACTTGATAATGGTGGGGGAGAGAGCATGGGAGGAGATGATGCAGTCTCCGAATAAAAAAAAATATATATATTAAACCTTGAATAATTCAAACTTTAGTGATACGTGAGTGTGGCAGTACTAAATATGTCATAGATCCCTGCATTTTAAAAGACTTAACAGTGAGTGGTCATTTTCTTGAGGAGGGGGGGAGGATGGAATGATGCAAGGCTGATTCTAAAGGCCATGATGGTGATTAGACTGTCATGGAGCATGAGCCGATTGAAGGCAGCTGCTTTGGTGTAGCATGTTGCTTGGGGCTCATTCACAATTCCCAGGGATCGGCAATCCTTCAGAGGTGATGGAATGGCTCAGCGTTTCAGTCTATCCGTCACTGCTGGGGCATTTTACTGTGCAAATACTGCGCTGATGGGCCACATCAGTCAACTGCAGCAAGAACTGGTGCAAGCCAAGTGGCATCAATTTGCAGCTTCGGTGCAGCCGTTCAATCATTTAACAATGCATCGCTGCTGTTGCATGTGTGTGTATAAAACAACTCCCAGATTAGGAGCTAAGGTGTGAGGCAATTTGTAGTTCCATGCCAGGGGATTTGGTTTCAAGTGGAGGGTGAAGTGTTTACTGCACAAGAGTTGGCTTGAAGCAACTTATCTTTAACTGCATGGTGGGTTGCAGATGTTTCCAGCTGCCACATGCCATTTTTTTTCAACAAAATAAATCTGGTGTTGACTTGCACCTACTTTGGATAACTAACAGAAGCTGCTCACCCCGGTTAAGATTGATGGCTTCTTTGCTTTTCCTTTTAAAGGGGCACCATCGTCAAATACAAGATTGTACCTGCAGTTGGTTTGCTGCTTCTGATATCTGTAAAGTCCTTCATGGGAGTTGCATGAAAAGATTGACCAGGAATGAGTAGGTAAGAGGCATCTTGCATGTGCTTGAATGAACCGAGTAGAGTGGGATATGGAATTAAAGCAGACAAGTTGGGATTAGTGTAGATTGTCGTAATGGTCAGTATAAATGCCTTGGGCCGAAGGACCTGTCAAAGACTAGAGGGTGTAATTTAAGGTGAGAGACAATGTTTAAAGGAGGTGTGCAGGGCAAGTTTTTACGCTGGATATTTGAACTTGCTTCTAGAGGTGGTGGTGATGGAGGCAGATGCTATAATGGTGTTAAGAGGCTTTTAGATAGGCACATGGATATGCAAAGAATGGGGGATATGGATCATGTACAGGCTAATGAGATGAGTTTATTTTTGCATCATGTTTAGTGCGGGCAGTGTGGGACGAAGGGCCTGTTCCTGTGCTGTACCTTTCCATGGTCTATATTGTCAACTTTCTCACTCTATGAACGTACAGTGACTGAATGCCTACTCTTCACATTGGCTCAGTGGAATTTGCCCCTCATGGACCATGGGGGCGGGGGGGGGGGGGGGGGTGGGAGAATGAAGGAGGAGCCGGCGTACTTTGTAACATTGTTCAGTGCCGTGGGCCACTATTAGTATGCATTGGGTATGCAAGCATATAATTTGACTGTGCCTTGTATTCTATATTCCCCTCTCCATTAATTTGCAATTTTAC
>CM075978.1:150287269-150372441 GCA_038087875.1 Malacoraja senta
AATGCTTCTTCAGACGACACCACCATTGTGGGCCGGATATCAAATAATGATGAGACGGAGTGTTGGAAGGAGATTGAGAACCTCGTGACCAGGTGTCGAGACAACAACCTTTCAATGTCAGCAGACAAAGGAGATAGTGATTGACTTCATGAAGCAGAGTGGCACACATACCCTGGTTTGCATTGATGGCGCTGAAGAGGAGCGGGTTGATAGCTTCAAATTCCCAGGAGTAAATGTCGCCAACAACCTCTCCTGGACCACCCTTATTGAAGCAATGGCCAAGAGAGCACACCAATACCACTATTTCCTGAGAAGGTTTAGGAAGTTTGGCATGTCCCCAACAACTCTCACCAGCTTCTACAGATGAAAGCATTCCTGAAGAAGGGCCTCAACCCAAAACATTACTCATTCCTTCTATCCAGAGATGCTGCCTGTCCTGCTGAATTACTCCAGCATTTTGTCTATCTTCAGTGTAAACCAGCATCTGCAGTTCCTTCCTAAGCATTTTATCGGAATACATCACAGCGTGGTTTGGGAACAGCTCCATCCAAGACTGCAAGAAATTGCAGAGAATTGTGGACACAGCCCAGACCATCACACAAACCAACCTCCTGTCCATTGACTCCATTTACACCTCACGCTGCCTCCCCAAGCCTGTCAGCATAATCAAGGATGAATCAAGGATGAATCGCACCCTGGCCAACCCCTCTTCCACCCTCTCCTAAAGTATAGAAAAAGGTGTAGAAGTGAGAAAATGCACACCTCCAGATTTGGGGACAGTTTCTTCCCAGTTGTTATCAGGCAACTGAACCATTCTATCAACAATTTGAGAGCAGTCCTGAACTACTATCTACCTCATTGTAGATCCTCAGACTATCTTTGATCAGACTTTACTGGCTTTATCTTACACTATACATTATTCACGTTATTCCCTTTATAATGTGTCTGTACACTGTGCATGGCTCGATTGTAATCATGTATTGTCCTTCTGCTGACCGATTAGCTCCCAATAAAAAGCTTTACGCTATACCTCGGTACACGTGACAATAAATTAAACTGATAAACTCAGCTGCTGCCTGACCTGCTGAGTTACTCCACCACTCTCTGTTATATGGTTATAAAAACATGACATCACTAGAATTAGGAGCTGGTGTGGGCCCATAAACTTCATTAAGATTATTCCCCATTTCTTAATTCTTTGAGGGTCCAAAAGTCTTGAATATACTGAGATCATTAGTCTTTGGAGACTTTGAGAGAATTAATCAATGATTGAGCATCCATAGTCCTCCGGATTAAAGAATTCCAAAGATTCATAACCCTATTCAGGTCAGGTCGGGGGGGGGGGGAGTTCCCCCCGCCACGGGTACCCTGTAACCCCGTGCTACCTGCTCCATGGTCGGATAGTCGGCGACTAAACCGTCTCCTCACCTGGTTTGCCAGGTGAGGAGGGGGCTGTGGACCCCCAGAAGGACCAAAAACAAGACCTGTCAAAGTGCGGATGAGCTTTTAGCGAGCCAACGGCCATCCACACTTCAGTAGAAGTTGCGATCACTGTCGTACATAGCACTGTAACGAACGATGATAAAGCACACACACCAAAATCCTATACTTCCAGCGGCAGAAGTCCGCAGGAACTGGAGGACAGAGATTTGTGGTGCGTCCATCACCGTTCCCATCGGAAACCAGCACCACTGTGTCGCTAATGTTTTCAACGATGATGATCTGATGATGATGATGATCTGATAACTCTGTGAACGTAAGCATTTTGCTTAATTTCATTCCTAAGTATTGACTCCTTATCCTGAGTTTAGTCCACTGCTTCTAGAATCCCCAGTCAGAGGAAACAGTCTCTTTATATCAATCCCATCAAGCCTCCGAAGACTATTATGTTTGTATGAATTTACAGTCATGCATATTTTGCATAAAGAATCAATCTCGCTTATTACTGCTCTCTTTCAATGATGGTTAAACATTGTGGTATTATCCCAACAAATCCAAGTTTAATTCATCCTGTGCAGGAAATGTTTGTAGAGTATAGTTACATTTTTCTCGTAACTGTTTGTCGTCTCCTGTTCCCCTGCTATGTACGTTGTCCCAGTAGCTCTAACGCCAGGTCTTTACCATTAGAGCTACTGTATAGACTCTTGAGAGGCATAGAAACGGTAGACATTCAGAACCTTGGCTTTAAGGTCGGAGGGCAAACGTTCAGTGCAGGACAAGTTGTTTTTTACACAGTGGTGGATGCTTTTAAAAGGCTTTTAGACAGGCAGAAGGATAGTGAAGCTTTTTTCTTTCCACAGATGCTTCTTGACCTCTTGAGTTTTTCCAGCATTTTATGTTTTTATTTCAGATTTCCAGTATCTGCTGCTGTTTATTTGATTTTGTGTTTCCTTCAGTGGATCGGTTTCAAAACTGTACAGAGCTGGTTGGGGGAAGGGGGGGCGGGGGGAGGGGGGGGGGGTCTATAAGAAGTCCAGATACGACCTTGGTAAAGCCATCAAAAAGACCAAAAGGGACTTCTGCCCCAAGCTGGAGGATGAGACGGATGTTCGGCAACTGTGGCAGGGCTTGAATGCCATCACCTCCCACAAGGCAAAATCAGGAGGCAGCTCAATTGTCAGCGAAGCATCACTCCCTGACGAGCTCAATGCGTTTTACGCACGCTTTGATAGGGAGAACACTGATGTGCCTTCCCGAGCCCCCTTTCGCCGTGATGATATTTCAGTCACAGTCACAGAGGCCCACCCTCTCCCAAAGTATAGAAAAAGGTATAGAAGTGAGAAAATGCACACCTCCAGATTTTTCAGGGGGGGGGTGAACCCTCGGAAAGTGCTTGGACCTGATGGTATACCTGGCCCTGTTCTAAAAACCTGTGCGGACCAACTGGCTGGAGTTTTTAGGGACATTTTCAACCTCTCACTTCTGAGGTCTGAGGTTCCCACCTGCTTTAAAAGGGCATCAATAATACCGATGCCCAAGAAGAGCAAGGTGACGTGCCTCAATGACTATCAACCAGTGGCATTAACGTCTGTGGCGATGAAGTGCTTTGAGAGGTTGATTATGGCGCATATCAACTCCTACCTCGACAAGAACCTCGACCCACTGCAGTTCGCTTCCTGCCACAACAGATCAACGGTGGATGTGAACTCACTGGCTCTCCACTCTGGACCACTTGAACAACAGAAACTCATGTCAGGCTGTTATTCAGTGACTACAGCTCATATGTCAGGCTGTTATTCATTGGCTTTAACACCATCATCCCCTCCAAAGCTCTGGGTCTCTGCGCATCCCTCTGCAATTGGATCCTCGACTTCCTCATCCACAGATCACAGTCTGTCCGTATTGGTGGAAATGTGTCATCCTCGATAACTATCAGCATGGGAGCACCAACGCTGCGTGCTCAGCCCCCCCTGCTGCTCTCACTCTATACTCATGATAGCTGGACATAGTACAAACTCCATCATCAAGTTCGCCGACGACACCACTGTTGTGAGACGAATCACTGATGGTGACGAGTCAGAGTATAGAAGTGAGATCGACCGATTGACCAAATGGTGCCAGCACAATAACCTGGCCCTCAACACCAGCAAAACCAAGGAACTTGGTTCTTGGTTCTTGGTTCTTGGTTGTGGACTTTGGAAGGGGTAGGATAGGCACCCACAATCCTGTTTATATCTGTATTTATGTATTCTGTATTTATGCTTACAATGCTCTGTTGTGCAGCAGCAAGCAAGAATGTCATTGCCCTATCTGGGATACATGACAATAAACTCTTGACTTGACTTGAAGTACTTAATTAGCTGTAGAATGTTTTGGAAGATCTGAAAGTGTGAAGGACAAAGTAAAAACAAAACATTTCTTGCTTGTTTTGTCTTTGACTACTATCTCTTCTATATCAGCAGACTGAGAATTTGCAGCAGCTAATTAAAATGTTGCCGTCTATGTTGCCAACCTTCCCTTCGAGGTCAGACTTTTTGCACTATCTCTTCATCTCATATCCAGGTGCTTGTAGGACTCCAGCCCAATCATTTGTGAAAATCTCCAGGATGGGTCTTTCGTCAATAGCCACGATGAAGACAATTCACCGAGTTGTGGTTCGAGGAGAAATATTTGGATGAAAGGGAGGGAATCAAGATTAAAGAGTAAAGGGCCTGTCCCACGAGCATGCGACTGCATGCGGCAAGCGCGACCTAACCGGAATCGGGGGCTGCGCGGGGGTCGTGCGGAGGTCGAGTGATCCCCGTACAGGGCTGGTCCCACCAGCATGCGACTGCATGCGGCAAGCGTAACCAAACCGGAAGCGGGGGCCGCGCGGAGGTCGAGTGAGTGACGTGGAGTTTGAGCGAAGTCCGCGGTAAGTACGCGCGTGACGTACGGCGTCAAGACGCTGCGTACGGCGTCGAGATGGTGCGTACATCGTCGAGGCGGTGCGTGTGGCGTCGAGGCGGTGCGTGCGGCCTCCATGTGGCAGCGGGCCGGCAGGCCGTTTGAACACGGTCAGTTTTTCGGAGCCCGCACGATGTCGGGACCAGCTCCGCACAACTCCATGCGGCTCCCGCAATCGAAGTGGGACCGGCCCCGCGAGGCCGCACGGCTAGCGTGACCACGTTAGGTCGCGTTTGCCGCATGCAGTCGCATGCTTGTGGGACAGGCCCTTAAAGCTCAAAAATCAATGAAAGAAAAATTATCTTTGGAACAGAAACATCTATGTTAACCATCAGAAGAAAAGGAATGTTCATGTATAACAAAAGCAGACATGTATTGATAGAGTCGTACAGCGTGGAAACGGGCCCTGCAGCCCAACTTGCCCATGCTGACCTACATGTCCCATCTACACTAGTCCCACCTGCCTGCATTTGGCCCATAACCCTCTAAACCAATCCTATCCATATACCTGTCTAAATGTTGCACTAGTACCTGCATCAACTATCTCCTCCAGCAACTCATTCCATACATCCATCACCCTTTTTGGAAAATAAAAAAGTTAGCCCACAGATTCACATTATTTTTTTTTTTCCCCTCACCTTAAACCTATGTCCTCTGGTTCTCAGTTTCCCCTACTCTGGGCAAGAGGCACTTCTGTGCGTTTACGTGATCTATTCCTCTCATGATGTGAGAAATGGAAGCTGGAATAGGACATTCAGCCTTTTATGTTGGCTCCATACAATAAGGTTTTCTACCTCAGCACTGCCTTACTGCACTCACCCTGTCTCCCTTGATTCCCTCACCATCTATTGATCATGAACACAAAGGAGGACCAAAGCCATGAGCAAAGCAACCTGATCGACAACCTGTTATAATTGTTTTTCTCTGTGATCCTTAATCTATCAATCAGTCTTGTTTTTTTTTTTATCAACAAAGGGAAGCAACCATTGCAATCTGATTATGGGTTTCCCCACACTTCTCTTGAAGAGAGGTTCCTGAGCCTCTGAATGGTTAAAGGCACTGAGTTCTGCTGCACTCATTGTCCAGTGAAGATGACGTCAGCTATGTTGACGTACACAAGGTCTCCCCGCTGGCATGTGATCTGAGCACTGGAATTGATAATGTAAATTCTCTCAGCTTGGTTACTCCATTTTGCAACTGATGGGTAACACTGCAGTGATGTGAAACGGCTGGGAAATGAAGCAGCCATTTGCAATGAGTCAAGCCAAATTTAATACTGTCGATCTGTGCTTGGTTGTCATTAAAGTGACAGGTCAACAAAGTACTTCATTGCCAGGTCTCAAAAGTTAAATGAAACGTTTAAGTAATATTTAAGTTAACGCAAAAGTGATGGGTGTCATCTCTGTGGCAGATCGGGTGTAACTGTGTGGAGTTTGCACGTTCTCATAAGGTGATATGGTCATAAGTGATAGGAGCAGAATTAGGCCATTTGGCCCATCAAGTCTACTCTGCCAATTAATCATGGCTGATCTATCTCTCCCTCTTAACTCCATTCTCCTGCCTTCTCCCCATAACCCGTGACATCCGTAGTAATCAAGAATTTATCTATCTCTGCCCTCTTTGACTTGGCCTCCATAGCCTTCTGTAGCAAAGAATTCCACAGGTTCATCTCCCTGTGACCTAGTGGGTTTCCTTCGAGTGCTCCGGTTTCCTGACACATTCCAAAGACTTGCTGGTTTGTAGGTTAATTGGCTGTTGTAAATTTCCTCTAGTATATAGGGGGTGGATGTGAAAGTGGGATAAGGTCTCTAATTTTACTTCGGAGTCACGTGAGTGACTACGTGAAGAACCCGCTCAGTGCGCAGGCGCGGCATTACGCCAGCAGTGCAACAGCGGCGGCAGCTGGAGGAAGGCTCTCTGGCTGCAGTTTAAAAGACGGACCGTTGGGTAAGTATACAGAAGTAGTCTAACGGAGAAGGAGAGTGTGGGTGTTCTTTGGAAAATGAGTACACTGAAGAAAAGACTCTCCAAAAGAACTGCCCCCAGCTCAATTCCACCATGGGAAGGGGGGCAGCAACAGGCGGCAGGAACGCACATAGAGCGCTCCGCTATCCCCGAGACCGAGCCAAGCCCAGTCCCGCTAATGCCTGGACAGCGGACAGGGAGGAAATCCATGAGGAAAAGTAACCGGCCGGTAATTTCCGATTCGTCGGATGGGGACATGTCTCCACCTAAACGGAGGAGAGACAGCCGCCAGAGCTTACAACAGCTCTTGGAGCAGATGCTCCAGCGGGATACGCAGAAAGAGCGTTCTCGCGGAGGTAGGTCAGGCACCTCCTCCACAGTGTCTTGTGCACTGCCCTCCGCTCCCTCATTACTGGAAGCTAGCATTGGTGACCAGGGTTGGGCTGGTCTGGGACAGGGGCTGGCGGACGAGTTCGGCAGTATGCAAGGGGTGCAGGAGCAGGAAGAGCTGCTGGGTGTGGTGGACCGCTATGTAGCAACCCTACGTGCTGGAAGACCGCTGGAACCAAAAATGGCGGCCAGCATCAATCATCTTTCCAATAAACCCTTGCAGGAGAAGGTGTTTCTTGAGGCGCTCGAACTTTACACAGCACCAGAGAACTGTGAGGCCCTCAGAGTGAAGAGTATGAACAGCCAGATCTGGGGGCACGTGGGGTCACACATTCGTAACCATGAACTAAAGCTACAGCGGATCCTAAGGCTCCTGACGTCGGCCATTACAGCCTTTGCTCGTTCTGTAGAAAGTACGGAGATGAATACGTGCCAGCAGGATGTGCTGGCACTGATGCGCAACACAATTTGAGATACACAATCTCCGGCGGGGAAACATAAGACCTGCCCTCAATCCCAAATTTGCTGGGTTGTGCAGAGCCCCAGCTGCAGAGACGGACGCTCTGTTATTTGGGAAAGACCTCAACAAAAAACTGAGGGACATGGAGGAAGCAGCGAAAACTTTCAGCCTCATGAGGGCAGGCCCCGGGACGAGCAACACTAGACCTACAATACCCAAGCGGCAGCACCCCATGGCATCCACCAGTCGACGTCCTCAATGTGGGACTGGTGAAAGCTCGGGGACCGCATTTTATCCCCAAAGATCTTTTTTAGATCAGGGCCCACAGCGGACCCCATGGAAAATGCACCACCCCCCAACATCGCCAGCACGTCAGACAAGCAAAGCCTACAAAAACATGAGGAAACAAAAGAAACGCCAATAACCATGGAGGTAGGCGGGTCTGGTTCCTGCCAGCATATAGAGAATAAGGTTGCTTTACTAACAGGGGGGCCGCCAGTTCAACATTGGCCCCAAAGGGTATTTTCTCCCTCCGTCAAAGAGAAACGTGAGGGACAAGCTGAACTGGTGAGACTTATCAAAAAGGGGGTCATCGAAAAGACCAAACATGAACCTTTGGTATTTGTATCAAATATATTCACTAAAACCAAAAAAGATGGTGGATGTCGCATCCTCATTGACTTAAGATCACTAAATAAGTTTGTTAAGTATATACATTTCAAAATGGAAACATTTGTTACTGCCAAACAACTGATTTCCAAAGGATACTTCATGGCAAGCATTGATCTTAAAGATGCTTACTATTCAGTCCCCATATACAAGGATCATTGCAGATACCTAAAATTTATCTGGTTGGGGCAGCTGTGGCAGTACAAAGCATTGCCCAATGGGGTAACTTCAGCCCCCAGATTATTCACCAAAATATTGAAAATAGCCATGCCAATACTAAGAAAACAAAAACATATTGTCATGGCATAACTGGATGATATTCTGATAGTAGGGAAAACGATGGAATTGGCTGTGGCAGCAGTATCAGCTACAACTCCTCGAAACTCTGGGGTTCGTCATACATCCAGATAAATCTAAGTTGAAGCCATCCACTATTATGGACTACCTGGGCTTCACAATTAACTCAGTCCATATGACTGTTACCTTGCCAAAGGAAAAAATGGTTGCATTAGCACAATCATGCAACAATTTAATGGTCAACAAACGACCAACTATTCGACAAATAGCAAGAGTGATTGGGAAAATGGTAGCAGCATTTCCGGCTACACAATTCGGACCTTTGCACTATCAAAATTTACAAAGGGCAAAGGTACAGGCACTAAAACGACATACAGGTCACTATGATCGTGTCATGAAATTACCCACTGAAGCAATATCAGAGCTACAGTGGTGGGCAGAAAATGTTTGGCATAGTTTCAGCTCTATCATCATCACTAACCCTACTTTAGTTCTTCAAACAGATGCCAGTGCTCAAGGCTGGGGAGCAACTAACTCCATATCCAGCACAGGTGGTAGATGGACTTACCTAGAGTCATCATTACTACTGACACTGGGCATTAACTATCTAGAGATGTTGGGAGCCTTTTATGGTTTAAAAGCATATGTATCTACTATGCAGCACTTGCATGTTCGGTTACAGATCGATAATACTACGGTGGTGGCTTATATTAACCATATGGGCGGCATAAAATCATTATCATGCGACAAATTGGTCAATGTGATTTGGCAATGGTGTGTCGAAAGACATATTTGGCTATCAGCTACTTATCTACCAGGTAAGCTAAACACAGTGGCAGACACCAGGTCACGCAAATTCAATGATAACATCGAATGGATGTTAAACCCTAAAGTATTTGCTAAAGTTATTAAGCAGTATGGAACGCCAGATATCGATTTATTTGCATCACGACTAAATCACCAGTTACCTATGTATGTCACTTGGGAACCAGACCCAGAGGCAGCAGTGGTAGATGCCTTCACGCTGGATTGGGGAAAGTTTTTCTTCTATGCTTTCCCTCCCTTCTGCCTCATCAGTCGGGTACTTCGCAAAATACAGATGGACTCTGCTTCTGGAATTTTGATGGTGCCTGACTGGCCTACACAGCCATGGTTCCCGGTTCTACATGACATGGTGGTTCAGTCACCAATGGTCTTTCCCAGTGATCCAGGATTATTAACTCACCCAGTATCAGGCATAAGCCACCCATGTCATGAGAAAATTAAACTCCTGGGTTGCAGGTTTTGAATAGACCTTACCTGGAACTGGGATTGTCCGAACGAACCATCACCACCATGTCGGCATCCCTTCGAACATCCACCAAGAGGCAGTACTTAATCAGCATAAGAAAATGGGAGAAGTACTGCCAGGAAACAGGGACAACAGCCACAGCCACCAACGTACTGGAGTTCCTGGCCCATCTACACCATGATGAAGGGATTAGTTACAGTGCCATCAACACAGCGCGGAGTGCTATTTCTGCTTATCTCAAACCAGCAGGACAACAGGCAATGGGATCCCATCCACTGGTGGTAAAACTGATGAAGGGCATTTATAATATCAAGCCCCCTAAACCCAGGTATACCCATATTTGGGATATCAGTGTGGTCCTGACATACCTCAGGGAATGGCCACCTGCCAGATCCCTCAGCCTCGAGCAATCTACACTAAAGACGCTCATGTTGATGGCACTCGTATCCGCTCAGAGGGTCCAGTCGTTACACAAGTTAAGACTGGACAACATGGTGACCACCCCAGATCAGATCACATTCATCATACAGGGTCTGGTGAAGCAAAGCAGGCCAGGAACAGCTAATCCACTCGTGGTATTCCGGGCCTACCCATCAGAGCCACGGTTGTGTGTCGTGACCCATCTACAACATTACATAGACACAACCCACAATATCAGAGGGAGTGAAAAAGCCTTATGGGTCAGCCACAAGAAACCTCATGGCCGGGTAACGAGCCAAACCATTTCAAGATGGCTCAAACAGGTACTGAAGGCTGCCGGAATAGATACTAATACATTTAAATCTCATTCCACTAGGGCAGCATCTACATCAACGGCCGAGAGAATGGACGTACCGGTTGACCATATTCTGAATACAGCCGGATGGTCGAGGGAAACGACATTCAGAACTTTTTATAATAAGCCGTTGATGAAACCTGATTTATTTGCAGAGAAAATATTACAAGCTGCAAATATTTAATTTAAGCCCGGGGGAGCACTTTAATTTTTGTTATTGTTAATAAATACCTTTGTTGTTTCTTGGAAAACGGATTCATTGGTTGATTACGATAACACTTCCTCCCTCAAGAACTTCGGCAGTGAGTGAAATAAAACTGTTACACGGTTTGAAATCACAGAGCTTTGAAATCTTCACGTAGTCACTCACGTGACTCCGAAGTAAAATAGTAAGATTAAACGAGAACTTACCAGTTTGAAGTTTGATCTGTATTTTATGAGGAGTTACGATGAGGGATTACGTGCCCTCCGCTCCCAACCCTCATTATATGGATCAAACTAATAAATTGATGTCTCCTTTTCTTTACTATGTTTACTTCAAATACCTGTGTCTATCTGTGATTCCACACCGCTGCTTGGAAGTATGCCGCGCCTGCGCACTGAGCGGGTTCTTCACGTAATCCCTCATCGTAACTCCTCATAAAATACAGATCAAACTTCAAACTGGTAAGTTCTCGTTTAATCTTACTATTCTATTGTGCTACAGCAAGTAAGAATTTCATTGTTCTATCTGGGACATACTGTATGACAATAAAATACTCTTGACTCTCAAATTTCTCTAAGGTTCTAATGTTAAGTAACTTCCACCTCTATCCCCCCCCCCCCCCCCCCCCTCCATCCCCTAGTTGTTTAACCAGTTCCACAGCTCTCCACATTGTATGTAGACAGAAATGCTGGAGAAACTCAGCGGGTGAGGCAGCATCTATGGAGCGAAGGAAATAGGCAACGTTTCAGGTCGAAACCCTTCTTCAGACTGGTGAGGGTGGGGGGGGGGGGGAGAAGAAATGAAGAGTTGGAGCCAGAGGCCTGAGGGAGAGCTGAGAAGGGGAGGAGATAGTAAGGACTACCTGAAATTAGTCCTCCACGTTGTATCCCTTGAATTCACACCTTCCTTCAACAAAATGGAAAATATCTCATTCAAAGTCATTTCCAACCCCATCCACCCAACCACACCCCCACTCTTCCCACCAACCTATATGCCTGAGAATAAAAAGCAAGCAAATGCAGGTGCTGGATTATTGAGAAAAAAACAGAGTACTGGAGGAACAATGGGCCAGGCAACATTGGTGAAGATAAATAATCTAATGCCGTTTTGGATCACGAACCCGTTAGAAAACGAAGAAGGGTCTTGACTCAAAACGTTGTCGTCCATTTCCCGCTGCAGCTGGTCTGCTGAGTTCCTCCAGAACTTTGATTTTTGCTTTTAATACAAATCTAGTTTGTGTCATCTCTTTTGATCATCTAAATTGATATTCTAATCTAAATTTAGATTTAGATTCAATTAACCTGATTAGATCTTGTACCTGATACATTTTAATGATCTGTGTAAATGCATTCCCCTAATCCATATGGACCTCCACTCTTTTTACGTTTTGACCACTTAGTTATTATCTGGATTTGGCATTTCTTGGTTGGAAATGGAGGATCAGCATTAGGTGTGGCTATCCATCGATTAAAGTTTCACTTGGTAATTCATCTGTGAGATTATATTTACAAAGAGATTGAAATAAAGGTTTGATTCCACGGCAGCACGATGGAGCAACTGGTGGAGTGCCTCACAATGCCAGGGACCTGGGATCGATCCTGGCCTCGAATGTTGTCTCTGTGGAGCTTGCACGTTCTCATTGTGACCGCGTGGTTTTCCTCCAGGTGCTTCAGTTTCCTCTCGCAGCCCAAAGACCTGCAGGTTTGTTGGTTCATTGGCCCCTGTACATTGCTCCAGATACTACCTACACGCTAGGGGTGATTTGCAGAGGCCAATTAGCCTATAAACCTAAGATAGACACAAAAAGCTGGAGTAACTCAGCGGGACTGGCAGCATCTCTGGAGAGAAGGAATGGGTGATGTTTCGGGTCGAGACGTGGGATGTGGGAGGAAACCGCAACATCGTGAGGAAACCTATGAGGTCACAGGGAGAAAGAGCAAACACCACACAGACAGTACCCGAGGTCAGGATCAAACCCGGGTCTCTGGCGCTGTGAGGTAGCAACTCTATTAGATAAAGCACAGTTCAATCCCACCATGTGGTGAAACACAGAAAAAATCTCACGTTTTTAAACTCGTCGCCTTAAAATCAAGCAATGACTATGTTTCAGTAATTTTGCTGGGGATGTTCGATTACTTTGTAAACCTTGGCTGAATTTGTGTTGAACAGTGCTTATCCTGATGCCCATCTGAACTTGTACTTTAAACGTCAGCTCCATAGAGAGGAAACGGCTTAGCAACTTTGTAAAAGCAACTGGCAGTGATGACAGACGGTGAAATGCTGAGTGAACCATGTAAACTAGCTTCATTTTGCAGGAGCCAGTGACGTTTTGAGTTAAAACACTTCTACCAAGTGAGTACTCTTCGCCCATTAAAAAAAACACACGTGCTTTTATCAATGGAAAGGAGGCTTTGATCTTTAAACAGCACTGCTTTGTATGTATGTTTAATAAGTGTGCCTTATCTGTGATGTTTCAGGTCTGAAAAGGCAGGCAGTTATAAAACCAATAACCCTGCTTGCGCTTAATAGGATGTTTAAAGTGCCGTCAGTAACTTTGGCTGCTGTCTAGGCTCCACTTACCCCATTCAAACCAGACCGTAATGCCTTACTTTATACTGCTGTTCTGTCAGCCCATCAAAGAAAACCTACCAGCTCTTTCACCACGGTTAATTTGCACTTAATTTGTTTTTGAAAACAGAAGCTTCAAAAAGAATACATAGATAAGAAGCGTTTGACAGCAAAGGCCAGAACCAATGTGGGTGTTTTGATCCAAAAAACACAATTCGCACTAGAGAAACCTGTGCCACAAATTTGTTTACAGGATATGTTTGAGGCCAAATGGCAAACTATCAAAAGGGTAGCAGTGGTGCAGCTGGTAGAGCCGCTACCTCATCGTGACAGAGACCCGGGTTCGATCCAGAGCTTCGGTGCTGTCTGTGTGGAGTTTGCACGTTCTCCCTGTCACCACGTGGGTTTTTCCTGGGTGCTCCGGTTTCCTCCCACATCCCTGAGACAGGTGGGCTTGTAGGTTAATTGGCCTCTGTAAATTGACCCTGGTGTCTAGAGATAGACACAAAAAGCTGGAGTAACTCAACGGGACAGGCATCATGTCTGGAGAGAAGGAATGGGTGACTTTCCGGGTCGAGACCCGAAACATCACCCATTCCTTCTCTCCAAAGATGCTGCCTGCCCCGCTGAGTTACTCCAGCATTTTGTATCTATCTTCGGTTTAAACCAGCATCTGCAGCTCCTTCTTATACACCTCGTGTCCAGGGAGTGGATGAAAAAGTGGAATATCATTGAACTGGTTTGAACAGGTGATCGATTGTTGGCATGGTCTCCGTGGTCGGTAGAACCTGTTTACATGCTCTATCGCTAAACTAAACTCATCATCTTGTGGTTGTGCCTTGGGCCACATTCATGCCGCATTAATGCCACATGTCACCAGAAGTTGTAAATTTTGGTGTTTCTGCAGTAACTTGGGAACAGAATTGCAGTTTGACCTTCCAGTGTAATTGTGAGGGAGCATTGCCCTGTGAGAGGTGAATTATGGATGAGATTTTCAAATGTGGATGTTAAAAAAAAAATCCCCTGCACTATTTTGACTTAAAAGAGGAATTATGCTGGTGTCCTGACCAATGTTGATCACTCAATTGACATCAGTGTAAGCAAATCATTTCACTGTAATCGCTATACTGTTAATGTTGACCAAATGATCAGCAGATGCAGGTTTACTAAAAAGGACACAAAATGCTGGTGGAACTCAGCGGGTCAGGCAGCATCTCTGGAGGACCTGCATAGGTGATGTTTTGGAGTCGCCTTCTTCAGACTGATTGTGGTGGGAAGGAGAAAGCTGGAAGAGGTGTAGAGGCAGCACAAAGCCTGGCAAGTGAAAGGTGGGAACTGCTTTTCTGCCACTAGGATTAACAAGCATCGTGGTGTGGACCATGTGGTGGTGAGTCTCCATGGAGACTCCCCTGTAGTCATTATGGTTGGATCTGTGTCCTTTCTTGAAGAAGGTCACGAAAACTACATCTCCGATGCCCACTTGGTAACTCCTCCTCTTCCCAAACATGGGAGGAGAAGTTTTGATTTTTGCAGCTGAAGTTTGTTTCCCTCTGCAAACGTTATCTCCCACTTTCTGGAAAGAGGAGCATATACTGGTGGACCTCGGGGATGTGATTTTGGTGGACAATCATCAAGCAAGGACATTGATACGGTCTGCCCTTGCTGCAATGTTGCTTCTTAGTTGGCCCTTGGCTTTCTTTGACTTCTCAACAGTTAAGGGCAATGTTGACGCAGAATCAAATAGTTAGCTGTGGAATTAAGTGTGGGGGTGCATTCCAAGGGCAAAGCCACAATTGAGGAATTCTATGGACTGTTTCGTGGGAACAGGTGAGGGAGGTGGGGGTTGATTGGCAGAGGGAATGATTGGCAAAGGCCAGAGATAAAAAGATAAGGGAAGAGGAGAAAAATGTGAAGCCAGAGGAAGGAATATTGATGGAGAAAAGGGGGGGGGGGTGAGAAGAGAACAGCGGAGAAATGGGTGCACATCCAGGTGGGTCACAGGGAAGAGAAGGGCAAAAAAGGGTGTTGGTGTTATCTAACATTGTAGAATTCAGTGTTAATGTTAGTAGGTACTGCTAGGTACTTAGCTGTTACTTTTCCTACTTTACAAGAATAATTTCATTTTAAAAGTACGTAAACTGCTTCAGGATGTCCTAAAACTGCTGTGAAAAGCTTGATATAAATACGTCTTTCTTTCTCATGCAGCAGGTAGAACAGTACAATAGTTATAATGGCAATCGGGAACAAACTTGATACTAGCGTGATACCATCACGACAGTGAAAACAAAGACAGCAATGTACCTGAAATGTATATCATAATCATTAGAAGAGTGAAATCTTTGAGCAACATTTCTGAAGCTTGTCCAACATCCCTGTTACAATGGACATCTGCCATTTAGTTCCATGACCACCTTTGTGTCATTCAGTCCATTTATCCTCGAGGAACTTTCTTATGACAAAGCTCTTCAGTTGCCCTGTGACGAGATGGATCAATTATCACCATCGTGGGAAGTGAGAGATGTGGGGGGGGGGGAATGGATTGCTCTGGCAAAGAATGAATAAGGTTGAAAGCCATCTCAGATTTATACCAGAGCCAAGGTTGTATTTCCAAAATCACCCCGAGCCTACATTCCCTGATCTACACTGTCGCAGTTTTAGGATGCTTATGCTTATTTCCAAATATCTCCTTGATCTCGTTTGTTCTCATATATATTTTCACACAAAGGGTGGTGGGTATATGGAATGAGCTGCCTGAAGAGGAAGTTGAGGCAGATACTATAACAAGATAGTGGAAACAAAGAACTGCAGATGCAGGTTTATACCAAAGATAGATAGCAAGTGCTGGGGTAACTCAACGGGTCAGACAGGATCTCTGGAGGAAAAGGATAGGTGACATTTCAGGTTGAGACCCTACTTTAGATTGTTCTTTCACCATTGGAATTCACTCGTTTCGCCTTCTCCATAGCCCAAAATGGACCCTAGTGGGCTCTACCTTTTCTTGATCATTGTTGCCTGCTATGATTTGTCCTTTTGCATACCTTTCATTCATTTATTTCTTTGTACCTTTTCGTATCTCTTGTTTCCCCCACCCCAGACTCTCAGTCTGAAGAAGGGTCTTGGCCTGAAACATCACCTATTCCTTTTCTCCAGGAATGCAGCCTGACTCTGACGCTGTTACTCCAACTTTTGTCGATCTATTATACCCTAGTATGGTATAATTTGACTGGATTGTATGCAGATCACACACGTCACTGTGTCATTGTACACGTGACAATATAGAAGCCATTGAATCATGAAAATATCATCAACACAATAAATGGAATAATTTAATAAAGTACCTTGCAACTATTTTCTCAAGACCAATTAGGAACTAGGAATGGCCCTAAATGCTGAACTTGCTAGCTCTGCCCATATCTCATGTTTGACTTAAAAAACACCTGTGTCTCCATCCTTGATTTGCGATCGTTAATGTTCCAATGAAGCAGAAGTGGGCATGTCACTAATGAGCACTCGGGAGAGTTTGGGTGGGTTAGGACTTCATTTCTTGGACGCAGGAGACCCAGGGATGGCCTTAGAGGTATATAAAATCATGAGGGAAATAGACGGGGTGAATGCACAGAGTATAGGAATCAGGAACCAGAGAACGTAGGTTTAAGGCCAGCGGGGAAAGATTTAATAGCAACTTTTTCACACTGAGGATGATGCCAGAGGAGGTAGCTGAGGCTGATCCTTTAACAACATTCCAGAGACACTTGGACAGGCACATGGATAGGAATGGTTTAGAACAGGAGCGTCAAACTCAATTTAGGTCACGGGCCGGATTGGGCAAAATGCGACTTCATGCGGGCCGGATCAGTTGTGCACGCGCGAACGTCAGTCAGCCAGCCCCGAGGCCAAGGGGAGCTCAGCATTGCCATTTTGCCTGTTTGACAGCTGTTGCCCGGGGCAACCGCAGGCCATTCACGAAGCGGAGGATGAGAGCGCCCCGCCGCCATCTTGCCTCTTTGACGGCTGTTGCCCAGGGCAACCGTCCCCTTGGCAACCGCAGGCCAATCACGGAGCGGAGGATGGAAGCGCCCCTGCCGGCGCAGCAGGCGGCACAGACAGCGGTGGGAGAGAGGGCGGTGAGCGAGAGTGGTGAGAGAGAGAGAGAGCGGCGGGGGAGAGAGCGGCTGCGATACAGATACATAATAAATGGTCGTGAATATAATTTTTTTTCCCCAAATCATCCCGTGGGCCGGATTGGACCCCTTTGCGGGCCACATCTGGCCCGCAGTCCGGTAGTTTGACACCCCTGGTTTAGAAGGATATGCACCAAATATGAGCAAATGGGACCAACTTAGATGGGGCATCTTGGACAGCATAGATGAGATGGGCTGAAGGGCCTGTTTCCATGCTGTATGACTTTATGATTCTAAAGTGCTACATGGGTGTAATTGCCTGTTCCATCTTATTTAATTGCCCTCTCAGAAGAGAAAATGAATGGAGGTGAACACTTCTAAGCTGATAAACACTCTCAATACAATGGAGATACTTAAATTTGAAACTGCAAATGAAATTACATTGTAGAAGCCAGTCGCACAAACGGAATTTACAATCTATTTATTTTGGACCTCGTATATTTATTCGTAACGATGCCAGCAACTTTTATATGCTATTTGCAGAAAGTAGTGTTACAAGATTCTGAGAGGTTTTAATTGATATGTAAATCAGTTTGTTGACATACAATTCACCACGCAGTTGATCAAGAGTTGACAGTGGTTTACACTGAAGTCAAAGGGACGTGAGCGCAATTATTTGTGAGAATTGTTGTCAAGAAATTGGAAAATAGAAAATCTTATCCTGAAATATATTGCCTCAAGGAAGATGTGAGATGAAGAACCAAGAAACTGTGGCTGCTGAAATCTTCAGCAAAAATTGTTGGAGGAACTCATTGTGGTGCAGCGGTAGAGTTGCTGCCTTATGGAGCTTGCAGCACCGGAGACCCGGGTTCGATCCCGGCTATGGGTGCAAACTGTATGGAGTTGTACGTTCTCCCCCTGACCGCGTGGGTTTTCTCCGAGATCATCGGTTTCCTCCCACACGCCAAAGACGTGCAGGTATGTAGGTTAATTGGCTTGGTGTAAGTGTAAATTGGCCCTAGTGTGTAGGATAGTGTTAATGTGCGAGGATCGCCGGTCGGCACGGACTCGTTGGGCCAAAGGGCCTGTTTCCGCGCTGTATCTCTAAACTAAACTAAACTAACCTCGTAGAAACAAAGAACTACAGATGCTGGATAATACACAAACAGGCACAAAGTGCTGGAGTAACTCAGATGTTCAGCAGCATCCCTGGAGAACTTGGATATCTTGCACCCCTCCCCATCTTCATCTCCACCCCCCCCCCCCTCCCACCCCGGCTTCAGAGCTTTGGCAACTTGGGTTTGATCTGCAACATGACTGCTGTTCGTGTGGAGTTTGCAGGTTTCACCTGGGACTGCACGGGCTTCTCCTGGGTCCTCCGGTTATTTTTCATACTCCAAAGGATGTGTTGGATGGTGTTAATTGTGCGCTGTAATTTTCCCCGGTGTGGGTGGTGACGCGAGAGGAAAAATGAGATTAATGTGTCCGGCTGCTTGATGGTCAGCCTGGATATGATGGTTCGAAGGGTAAGTTTCCATGCTGAATTCCATTGAGCATTTGCAAGCTTCTCAACTTTAGTCTTTAGAGATACAGCACAGAAACAGGCCCTTCGGCACACCGAGTCCACGCCGACCAGTGATCACCCAATACACGACACCATTTTTCACAATTTTTACTGAAGCCAATCAATCTACAAACTTGGACGTCTTTGGGAGGAGACCGAAGCACCCAGAGAAAACCCATGTGGTCACAAGGAGAACGTACAAACTCCATGCAGACAGCACCCTTAGTCAGGATCGAACTAGGGTCTCTGGCGCTGTAAGGCAGCAACTCTACCGCTGCACCACTGTGCCGCCCTGACATGAGGGAATTGTGCAATTTGCATTGTAACACAATGTATTTTAAAACATATGCAAACCATTCTGATCACTCTGTTACAGGCTTCGCTCTGCAGTAAACACATGTGGAACACAGCTCTACTGGAAATAATGCTCCACATCTGGGTAAATTTCCTATTCTTGGATGGGCCACATGCCTGTGGACCTAACTCAGTGCAGATAGTTCTGCTATAACACAACAGTTGCATTCCTGCAAAATTGCATTCCTGAGAATTTCGCATTGTAGAAAATTACTGTATGTTACAAATGAATTGAGTCAGTGGGACAGGAGGGTTGGGGGCTTGTGAGTTTCAGACTCACTCTAACAGTTATTTTTCCTGCTGTATATTCAAGAACAAAGGGTCTTGTTAATTCCTAGGAGTTATTTTTTGTTTCTGCAAGCTAAACATACTAAAGGTTGTATGTTATATTATTTAATGGAATATCATTGTACGAAGTGCCAAAATAAATGATCAGTTGTCATTTTCAAGATTCAATTAGTGAAACTAGTGGTCTGCGCTCTTAAGGGAAAATGGTCTCTAATTACTGTCGGGAGGTGACATGAAAACATTTTGTTTTACCCTAGACTGCTTTTTCCTCAAGACAGCTTTTTTTTTTACTGTTCGTTAATTTCCAAAGTAACTTCTAATTGGTTTTGTGGTTCCTGATCAAAATCACATTACAACCAATTCGACGAGTTTTGTTTCCTATTTCGTCAACTGTGTTATATCAAATTAGCATTATGGAAACATGGGTTTCACAGAACTCTCTGAATCTTGATTCACCACCGACCCAGACTTGCAGAGAGCCAAACATGTAAATCCATGTCTGAGAGATGTCTCATGAGGTGGAGTAGGCTCCAAAGTGACAGCAGGCTAATGCGATACAAAGGCTCTAAACCCAGTGTCTGAAGAAGGGTCTAGACCCAAAACGTCACCCATTCCTTCTCTCCAAATATGCTGCCTGTCCCGCTGAGTTACTCCAGCTTTTTGTGTCCAACTTCTAAATATCCCTGATAGTCTGAGATATTCGAGAGCAAGCTGAATGGATTAAAAAAGAAAGTGAATAGAGAGACATAGAAAAGGTTTACCACCTTGCTCGAGGATGAGCGACTAAAGTTACATCAAAGATTAGAGAGATAGTGTGGAAACAGGCCCTGCGGACCACCGAGTCCGCATAAACCCGCTATCACCCCATACACTAGCACTATCCTACACACGAGGGACAATTTACAATTTACAGATGCCAATTAAACAAAAAATATGTGTCTTTGGAGTGTGGCCGGAATCCGGAGCACCTGGAGAAAACCCACACGGTCACGGGGAGAACGATACAAATTCCGTACAGGCAGCATCCAAAGTCAGGATCAAACACGGGTCTCCGTAAAGCAGCAACTCTACTGTGAAGCCACTGTGCCACCCTAAACAAAGCATTAAAATATTATCACTTTTTATTTGCCTGCACACACTATAGTCCTAAACTGGAAAGAGTGTCATCCCCGTTGATAGATGAAGGTACGCAATGCATCATCCTTAGCTTGCGAACTGAGCAACTTGCAATTTATTTTACCTTTCCAATGTGGAAATGGGTTGAGATACCTGAGATAGTAAGGTGTTCAAAAGACCCAGTCAAGAAGGCAGATTAAACAGAGGTTTTTAAAGATGTAGAATGAGGAAATGACACTTCCCCACATTTCATTCATTAATTGCCTTCAAAACAATTACACACATTTTTTTTGGGAAACACATAACTGTACAGTCAGCATTTTAAAGAAAAAGCAGGATTCACAAATTAATTAGGACTCTGTCAGAACAAAAAAAAAGTATTTTATAAATGCTGGCAGCTTGTGCTTCAACAGAAGTCTCTGTTTTTATTTCAGACTTCTAGCATTGTATGCATGTATTGTCTTTTCGCTTACAGCTCACCATTACTAAAATTGCTTTCTTGACATATGATGTTGAATAGTGTCCTTAAAAGGCAGTCAATTACTGGCATTTTTCCATCTGCTGTTGTGTGTCGAATTCTGGTCATCGCGCTTTTGGATGCATGCTAATGTTTTGGAGCGGTTTCAGATGATATTGAGTGAAGTGGTTCCACAAGTTCATTAGTTCTCAGAGCAGAATTGGGCCATTCGGTCCATCAAGTCTACTCTGTCATTCAATCATGGCTGATATATCTTTTCCTCTCAACCCCATTCTCCTGCCTTTCCCCATAACCTCTGACACTCATACTAATCAAGAATCTGTCCATCTCCACCATTGAAATATCCATTGACGGCCTCCACGGCCATCTGAGGGAATGAATTCCACAGTTTAACCACTCTCTGACTAAAGAAATTCCTCCTCTTTTCTAAAGGTACATCCTTTTATTCTGAGGCTATGGCCTCTGGTCCTAGACTCTCCCACTAGTGGAAACATTCTCTCCACATCCACCCTATCCAGGCCTTTCCCTACTTGGTAAGTTTCAATGAAGTCCCACCTCATCCTTCCAAACTCCAGCGAGTACAGGCCCATTGCCGTCAAACGCTCATCATATGTTAACCCAATTATTCCTGGGATCATTCTTGTAAACCTCCTCTGGACCCTCTCCGGTGCAGCACATGCTTCTTCAGTTATGAGGCCCAGGGCTGGTTAAATGGAGAAATTGCAGAGATGGAGCTATTCTGCAGATCTGGTTAAGGAGAAATTAAATAGAGCTATACAGGATTTTAAAGAGTTCTGATGGAGTATGGTTTCTAGCAACAGGACGAACAGTAGCCAGTGAATACAAATTTTATTGGTCAATGATCAAGAGGGTTATGAGGTGAATTTGTTTATGTGGAAAGTTGTGATTTGGAATTGACAGTCAAAGAGAGTCATAGATTCAAAGTCATCCAGCATGAAACAGTCCTTTCTTCCATGTCAACCAAGATGCCCCTTCTAATCTAGTCCTGTTTGCCCGTGTTTGACCCATATCCTTCTGAACCTTTCCTATCCAGACTGAACCATAAGTATCTAAGTAGAATTAGATTAATACTTGAAATAAATGTTTGTCTTTAGGGTAACGAGAATGGGACGGGTAGGCTCTGGAAGATGCTGATGGAAATGTGAGGAGAAACGATTACGGGAATGGAATTGTTCAGTGATCTGAATTAGACTCGATGGGCCTAGATGACATCCTTCTATATGATAATGAAATACGGAAACATAAAATATGGAAGGTCAGCTAAGATTTCCGTTCTCAAGTCTCTGGAGTGGGATTTAAACCGATAACTCTAAGGCAACAACATTACTTATTAAGATATGGTTGACACTTGATCAGAGGCACAGTATGAAAGGCAGGAAAAGTACTCTGTGAAACACAGTAAAATTGAGATACAAGATACTGCAGATGATAGCATCTTAAGCAAAACACAAAGTGCTAGAAAATCTCAGTGAGTTGGGCAGCATCTTTGGAGGGGAAATGGACATGACATTTCGGGTTGGGACCCTTTGGTCTGTCCATACCCCTCCACAGATGCTGCCTGACCTGCTGAGTTCCTCTAGCAGTTTGCTTTTTATCCTGTAAACCACATCAAACCACGTTCCATGTCAAAATCCATTCAAAACCCAACCAACGATCCTGTCAGAGGGCCTGAACAACAGGGAGAGGTTGGGCAGCCCAAGACCATTCCTTGGAGTGCAGGACGATAAGGGGTAATTTTTTCAAGGTCGATAGGATCATGAGGGGAATAGATAGGGTGGATGCACAGGGAATCAAGTACCAGAGGACTAATAGGTTTAAGGTGAGAGGGGATAGAATAAATAGGAACCTGAGGGGCAACTTTTTCACACATAGGGTGGTGGATATACAAAATGATCTGCCAGAAGAGGTAGTTGGTATAACAACATTTATAAGGCATTTGGACAGGTACATGGGTAGGAATGGCTAAGAGGGATATGACCAAGCGTGAGCAGATGGGATTGGTGTAGATGGGGCATCTTGGTTGGCATTGGCACGTTGGACTGAAGGGCCTGTTCCCATTCTATCTGCACTCTCCTTTTGTCTTCTGTACTGGCTGTGTCAGTTTTAGCCGGCGTAACGCTGACGGGACATATATGTGATCTGTATCCAGACCGTCAACTCCACACTGAATCAGGACAGTCCAAGGTTGCAGTTGAGGTTACAGCACATTCAGAGCTTACGAGTTGCAATGCACTAGCGTCTAAGTCTGGAATGTGATGGCACACTCACCACAGTTCATCAGTGGTTCTGCAAGGAACCACCACCAAGCCATTAACGGGATCCGTTTCATTATAGCTCTGGTTAGCTCACAGCCCACGGTGTGAAACTAAACATGGTTTGAGTTTTAATTTGTAGTTTAAAAAAAACAACGTTTTGTGTGACAGCGAGCTTGAGGTCAAGATGACAAAATTAATTTTCATTTATATAACACCTTTTTAATGTTGCAAAAATGTCACAAGGTGATTACTCACAAAAAAAAGCTGTGGACAGTGCTCCAGACGTAAAACGCTTTCTGGCATTAGAACTTCTTGTGATAATTTATATGACTGGTTGCAATTTACAGTAACTACATACTGAGTAATATATCTCTAGCTTTCAATAGTGTTTTCCTTCTCGGTTTCAGTTATTTTTCTTACTTGTCAGATACAATTCATTGTACAATTCATGCACAACTTTCTGCTGTGGAGGTAACACAATAATCTAATTCTTGGTCTTTACTAATGTCAGCCAAGTTGTGAGACGGAGAAATTCCCTGGTTTACCAGGGACTGTATTGGAGTCAAATTTTCACAAGTATTTTTACTTGAGTTATAGGCACAAAGCCTCTTGCCCAGATTAGGGGAATCGAGAACCAGAGGGCATAGGTTTAAGGTGAAGGGGGAAAGATTTTATAGGAAGCTGAGGGGTAACTTTTTCACACAAAGAGTTGTGGGTGTTTGGAACAAGTTGCCAGAAGAGGTAGTTTAAGAAACAATTAGACAGGTACATGAATAGGATAGGTTTAGAGGGACATGAGCCAAACGCAGGCAGGTGGGACTAGTGTAGATGGGACATGTTGGTCGGTGTGGGCAAGTTGAGCCAAAGGGCCTGTTTCCACACTTTATGACAATGATTCTATTAGTTCTGTCATCTTTCCTTTTTCCTCTCTCTGGGATTATGTGGTGATGGGAGGCAGTGGGAGGAAGAGAGGAGTATGTTCAGATGAGCTTCCGGAGGAGGGAGTTGAGTCAGGTACTATAGCAGCATTTATAAGACTGTTGTACACGTAAATGGATAGGAAACCTTTTGTAGGGATATGGGCCTAACACAGGCTAATGGGACCAGCATAGATGGGGTACCTGGAACGAGTTGGGCCGAAGGGCCTATTTCCATTCTGGATGACAGTGCCTCCATATCAATGTAACTCTTCTTATTTGTGACATCTGGTTAAGTTGAGAGTGTAGTTAAAGGGCTTAGTCATGACATGTAGCATCCTGATATCCTTTCCATTCTACAGACAAACGCCGACAGCAAAGCTTGGAGCCTGTGATAAATGACAGCTTGCTACACACATCACGGCCAAGCAAGGTTAAAGAACAAGACGACTTCTGCCAAATTTCATATGCATAACCATGCTGGGGTACAGTAACAAAGTGGTTATATTACTGAAGTAATAATCCAGTGAGTTAGGCTGATGATCTTAATCATGAGTTCAAATCCCACCATGGCAGTTATGGAATTTATTTCAATTAGCTAACAAATCTGGAATTAAAAGGGCAGTGTTGGTAATGGCGATGATTATGCTGCTGAATTGTCACGAAGCTCATTGTCCATTAATGCCCTTAAGGGAAGAGAATTCAGTCTGGCCTTTACATGACTTCAGTTCTATAGCTTCGTGCTTGAATCTTAACTGCCTATCGAGTCAATTGGTTCAAGGGCAATTTGGGATGAGCAATAAAATGATTTTCGAGTGATCCTCACATGAATAAAACAACGAGAGTTTCAAGGGACTGCAGTTGCTGGAATCTGTCACAAAAAGAAAGGAGAGCAGATGGAGGAACTCATCGGGTCGGGCAGCATCTATGACTAAAATGGACAGTCCATGAATCAGTTTAGTTTACTGTTTGGTTTAGTTTGGAGATACAGTACAGCAAAAGGCCCTTCAGCCTAATGAATCCACACTGACCAGCGATCACCCGTACACTTACACTATCCTACACAAACTTGGGGCAATTTCCAATTTTACTAAGCTAATTAACCTATAAACCTGTACGTCTTTGGAGTGTGGGAGGAAGCTGGAGCTCCTGGCGAAAACCCATGGGGAGAATGTACAAGCTCCATACAGACAGCACCCATAGTCGGGATCGACCATGGCTCCCTGGCTTTGTAAGGCAGCAATTCTACTGCTGCGCCACCATGTCATCCAGGACAAGACACTTAATCGAGAGGAGATGTTGCTAGTATATTGAGGTGCGGGTAGGGGTGGGGCAAGAGCTAGCAAGTGGTAGGTTGGTGCAAGTGAGGGGAGATTGACTGGGATATAATAGTAGGTGGTGGGAAGGGTGGGTTGGGGCAACACGGGAAGCGGTAAGTGGAGGATAAAGTGAAGCAGATTCTGGAATCTGATGGGGAAGCAAGGTGAAGAATGGGACTGAAGGAGGAGGGATGGTGGCAGATGGGGACCTCTTGCTTTCCCGCCTCTCCCCTCTCACCTCCCCCTCTTGTTATCACACCTTCCCCAGCCAACAATGGGCCATTATGGGCTCCACCTTTGCTGAGGTCATCTGTCAGGGGCCCTGATTTGATCATTTGTCGGCACTGGGCCTGTACTCGCTGGAGTTTAGAAGAATGAGGGGAGACCTCATTGAAACATACAGAATAGTGAAAGGCTTGGATAGAGTGGATGTGGCGAGGATGTTTCCACTAGTGGGAGAGTCTAGGACAAGAGGTCAGCCTCAGAATTAAAGGATGTTCTTTTAGGTAGAAGATGAGGAAAAAAATATTTAGTCCAAGGGTGATGAATCAGTGGAATTATTTTCCACAGAAGACTGTGGAGGCCTGGTCAGTAGATATTTTTAAGGCAGAGATACTGTAGATAGATACTTGATTAGTGCAGGTGTCAGAGGTTATGGGGAGTAGGCAGGAGAATGCGGTTAGGAGAGATAGGTAGATCAGCCATGATTCTATGGCGGAGTAGACTTGCTTGGCCGAATGTCCTAATTCTACTCTTATCACTTATGACCTTATGTTTGTTCTGGCCTGTTCTCGCCTCATGTTTATTTCTCCCCCACCCCCATCTCTACTCTCAATCTGAAGAAGGGTTCCGACCCAAAATGTCACTTTTTTTCCCCTCCAAAGATGCTGCCAGACCCACTGAGTTACTCCAGCATTTTGTGTCTATCCTTGAGAGCAGGGGATCTAGTACGATGAATAAATAAAAGGCCCTGACGAATTGCATCTGAAACAGAACTGGTTGTTTCTCTATAATTTGACAACAGCCATGGAGCAACCTTTGGAGTAAGCTTGTTTATTGAACAATTTGTGGCTGAACAATTACATTTGTGACTGTTCCACTGAAGACCAGTCAGTTTGGTTTAGTTTATTATTGTCAGGTGTACCGAGGTGCAGTGAAAAGCTTTTTGTTGCATGCTATCCAGTCAGTGAAAAGACTATACATGATTACAATCAAGTCATCCACAGTGTACAGATATATTTTGCTTGGGCAGCTCAGAACCCAGCAGTCTGAACGGTGATTTCTCTAAATTCAAGTAACCCCTGCAATCCCCTTCTCCCCCTCCCCCACCCTAGTTTTCCTACTAGTTCCACTGTTCGCCTCCCTGTATTCCTTCGTCATCACCTTTTCCTCAGCCAACAATAGACCAAGATGGGCTCCACCCTTCCTTGGCCATCTGTTACTGACCCTGATTTGTTCTGGCCTTTTCCTACCTTCAGTTCACCCCCTCTCCCCTCCTTGGGCATCACTCATCCTTTTTCTCCAGAGATGATGCCTGACCCGCTGAGTTACTCCAACAGTTTGTGTCTGTCTTCCGTATAAACCAGCATCTGCAGTTCCATCCTACGGGATAAAGGAACTGATTTCCCCTTCTCTATGGAGATTTCAGTTGCGCACATTTTCTTGTGAAGCACAAAGTCACCTACAGGACTCGAGAGGAGGTAATGCTCTCAGCTCACTCAAATAATCGATGAAGGATTTGACGTTGAGTTAATTGACTTCCTGCCGCATAGGTTGATCCAGCCCTGGAGGTAGCAACTTTGCTTAGAAGGGGAGGGGGAGGGGGGGGGGGGGCAGTTGAGGGGTTTTCTGTTTGTACTCTGCTGTGCCTTCTGAAGTGGTTAAATGCAATGCTGCATCATGGCAGGGTTAGGCATCGTACACCAAATCCTCCCTTTGGCAGGTGCAGCGTTCGAGCAATCTAAAATCTGTTCCCACTTTCACCCCTGGAACAACATCTGCAGCGATGTTAATGTCGTTCCGCTTTCCAGCCTGGGGACTTGGCAGAAAAAGAATGATACCACAAATCACACCTCCTGGGAGTCCTTAAGTTACATTTCACCCAGTGCTTTAATTCTGTCCTTTAACACTCAAGCATCTGATAAAAGCCACTGAACCATATTGATGATTTCTGTTGCAGGAGCTGCCTAAGCAAAAAGGAGAACGGGAAAATCACATCCGGTTTTCCACCTTCTCTCCTTGTACTTTTATTTTACAGGCCCTTTACAGACCAATGAAATATTTCTGGCAGTGAGTTTACTTAAAATGCTTAAGGTGTGCCCATCACTTACGGGTTAGGCACTTTTACAAAGAGTGCATTGTCGTTGTGTATCCCTACAGCTGCTAAGGTTTTGTTATAGAAACAAAGAAAATAGATGCAGGAGTAGTCCATTCGGCCCTTTGTTATGCATGGAGGTACAAGGAATTGCAGAATTGAGCAAAGCACAAAGTGCTGGAGTAACTCAGCAGTTCAGGCAGCATCTGTGGAGAGAATGGACTGATGACTTTTCGGGTTGGGACCCTTTTTCAGACGTTCATTATGTATCCTGTGCTATGTGTGTAGGAGCCAAATGTGTCTGGTGTCAAATTACTGTTGTGAAAGGAAACCTTGCTTGATGCTGGACTTTGGAAGTGGAGCTTTTTCTGTTGCTCTTTCTGCCATCTTTGGCTCAGTGGGAAGCATACATGACTCAGGGCCAGGAAGTAGTGGGATCAAGCCTCTTTCCAGAGGCATGAACACCTAAATCAAGGCTGTTACTCACTGGTGTCAATACTGGGAAATTCCTATTTTCTCAGTAATGTAGATGCTCTCTTGTGGAAGAAATGTTAAATCAATGAACCGCAGGTGCTCTCAGACAGATGATTGTTCATGTCAAGGAACTGCGTATGTACATAGATCCTTGAAAGTGGCATCACAGGTACACAGCCTGTCAGCACATTGGCCTTCATCAGTTGCCTCAGTAAAGCCACCAGCATAATCAAGGATGAATCTCACCCTGGCCACTCCCTCTGCTCCCCTCTCCTATCAGGCAAAAGGTACAGAAGTGACTTTGAGTCCTGAAAAGCGCTATATAAATAAAATCTATTATTATTATTATTATTAGAAGTGTGAAAATCCACACCTCCAGATTCAGGCACAGTTTGTTCCCAACTGTTATCAGGCTGCCGATCCATCCTATCAACAACCAGAGAGCAGTCCTGAGCTACTATCTACATCATTGGAGAGCCTTAGACTATATTTAGTCAGACCTTGCTAGAATTGATCTTGCAGTAAACGTTATTCCCTTAATCATGTATCTGTACACTGTAGATACCTCGATTGTAATCATGTATAGTCTTTTCACTGTCTGGTTAGCACGTAGCAAAAAGCTTTTCATTGTACCTCGATACACGTGACACTAAACTAATCTTCATGGTTTCAAGAGATGCGGCATGTCACTGAATACGCTAACAAAATTTTAATGATACATTGTAGAAAGTATCCTGACTGGTTGCATCATGGCCTAGAATGGCATTTCCTATGTACAGGAACTAAAGAGGCTGCAGAGAATGGTGGACTCAGCCCGGTCCATCACGGGCACAGCTCTTGCCTCATCAATAGCATCTACATGAGGCACTTTCTCAAGAAGGCGGCATCTATCATTAGGTTTCCCCACAGGCCATGCCCACTTCTTGCTACTACCATCGGGCAGAAGATCCAGAAGCCTGATGACACACACCAACAGATACAAGAACAGCTACTTTCTGACAACAATTAGGTTCTTGAAGCAACAACCAGCGCACACCCTAATCCTACCTCAACAATGGTATGCCCCTGCTTTTTTTTTAAATTTACACTGTAGCTGTAACTCTACATTTGGCCCAGTTTCCCCTCACTTTTCACATTACGTGTTACATTCATGCATTGTATGATTTGCCTGGCAAACATGCAAAATGCTGCAAAAAGATATGAAAGTCTTTCACTATATTTTGGTACACATGATAAGAAGGCAACAATTCTACTGCTGTGCCGCCCCTTATTTTACAAATTGTGTTCAGCACTAATCGTTTGTTTTTGCAAAGACTTTTTCTTTTCACTTGCATATAATTTGTGTATTATTTACGTTTTGTGTTCTCCAAATCAATGTGCCTGTGATTTGCATTGTAGCTCCTCGAAACTTGCGCATGTGACAGTAAACCTGACATTATATAAAGTATATTATAATTATATTATCCCTAAATGATCCCCATTTGCCTTGCACCTTGTTATTAAATCTCCTCTTTCTTTCACCCCTCAGAGACACATCTTTGTGTTCTTTTCTATCTTTCCACTTTCTGCACATCTTTAAGATTTGTTTTATCTGCAGCCATTTCCACTTCTGGCAAGATACCATTGACCTTAAACGTTTACTCTTGTCTCCCTCCGCGGTTAATGCCCCTAACCTGCTGAATGATTGCCGGGTCTTTCTGTTTTTAAACCACTTTGAAGCTGGAGGCTGTCCAGCACATACACAGCTCCCTGATGAGAAATCTGCCCCGGCCCTGTGTTGACACCAGCAGAATCTCGCAGTGTGGTGTGTAAACTAACACAGCTGTGTGAGAGTCGGGGAGGAGAGGTGCTGTCAGGGTCAGTAAACTGTTCTCCAGGGGATCTCGAGAGGGGAAGAGAATTGTAGAGACCAGCTCAGGGTCACTGGGGGCTCATTTAGACTCCCTCAATGAACAGAGCAAATGCTTTCCACCCTAAACTCTGTTGGAATTATTGATATTATCATTCTGAGAAACCTCAGTAACAGTACACCATCTCTGTCCAGTGTCACTGGTTCACCTGCTCTGGTGCCACAGTTACTTGCTCTCAGGTTGTACATTCTGAATTACCCACCAGGTCTGTGCCCTGCATTGCAGATGGTAGAGATGCATTACTCCACATGCCACACCCGGTAGCTTTTGAACTGCCCTCATCAATACATCCATTGTACATGTGTTAATGAGGACCTGGGACTCCTGTTCAGACTGTAGAAGGATCCTAACCTGAAACATCAACTACCCGTGTTCCCCAGAAATGCGGCCTGACCTGTTGAATTACTCCAACACTTCGTCTTTTTGTGAACGAGCATCTGCAGTTGCCCATGTCTCCATCACGCAAACCAACCTCCCTTCTAGTGACTCCATCTACACTTCACGCTGCCTTGGCAAGGCCACCACCATAATCAAAGATGAGTCTCACCCTGGACACTCCCTCTTCTGCCCTCTCCCATCAGTCAATAGATACAGAAGTGTGAAAATACACACCTCCAGATTCAGGGACAGTTTCTTCCCAGCTGTTACCAGGCAACTGGATCATCCTAACATCAACCGTTGATCGGTCCTCAGCTGCCATCTACCTCATTGGAGACCCTCGGAATCTTTTTAATCTGACATTTCTTGACTTTATCTTGCACAAGACATTATTCCCTTTATTCTGTATCTGTGCACTGTGGATGGCTTGATTGTAACTATGTGTAGTCTTTCCACTGACTGGATAGCACGTAGCAAAAAAGCTTTTCACTGTACTGCGGTACACCTGACAATAAACTAAACTAAAGATAGACACAAAAAGCTGGAGTAACTCAGCGGGATCGGCAGCATCTCTGGAGAGAACGAATGGGTGACTTTAAGCTCCTGTAAAGAACGGTGCCAGCAATCTGGGCACTTCTCAATAATGGAGGATGTGGCTGGGAGTAAATGGCTTTAACCTGTTGTGGGGGAGGTGACCAAGACTGCTGACATCTCTGGGGATGTAATGGTTTGGAATGAATGACTGTGACAGTGCGGGAGGGCGAGCGGAATGAACACGAATGGATGTGTCGCGCTGAATCTAGGCCGCTTCACTAATCGTGCCAATCCAACTCTGTCTGAATGGAGTTTCCTCCCAACACCCAGCTCCTGTCGCTCTCCATGTGCTGCACAATAACGATCATAATTCGCTGCTTAACCACTTTATAAAGAAAACCCACTCGCTATAGAATGAAACCAACTCAAAAGACAATGAGGCTAATCACAAATGGTTTGCAAATTAATCCTAAACCCTTGCAATTGTTTCTCTTTTACAAGAGACCTTTTTGGTGAATCTACCCCTAAAACAGCCCCTTCAATCCCACTGTGCATTGTGAGACTCATTGAACTAAATTGCCGGGATTGCATAAAGTAATTCCTTGGTAATGCAGTGGAAGGTGACACACCTCTCTTCTATTTAAGCCCCTGCCATACTCTAGAATGTGTATTTGAAATTAATTTTGTTTGTTTAACAAAAAACTCTTTTATTTCAGAAATGTAACAAATGAAATCCTTAAAGGTCAGATTAGATTGAGAACCTCACAATCAACCGTAAAAATCAAGTGAATGCTTGTGATCAGGCTAGGCTTCATTGATGGATTGAAAGATACAACACGCAGACTGGCCCTTCGGCCCACTGAATCCACGCTGACCATCCATCACCCGTTCACGCTAGTTCTATGTTATCCCATTTTCTCATCCATTCCGTACATACTAAGGGCAATTGACTGAGGCCAATTAAGACTACAAACCTGCCTGTCTTTGTGATGTGGGAGGAAAATGGAGCACCCAGAGGAAACCCACCTGGTTACAGGGAGAACGGGCAAGCTCCACACAGACAGCACTCGAGGTCAGGTTCAATCCCGTGCCCCTGGCACTGTGAAGCACTGTGCCAGAGACACGGGATTGAACCTTTTATTTTTCCTTCTTTGTGAATATAATCTCACAGATTAATTACCAGGATTGAACCCGAGCCACTGGCACTGTGAGGCAACAGCTCTACCATCTGCGCCACAATGCAGCCCTAATGCCAGGGTTGTGAAATAGCAGCATTTTCATTCGCTACTACCCCAGAACCAACAACACACTTGTTTGTCAGTCCATTGCCGTGCTAGTTTCTGTGAGGTGAATATTGCATCATTTGCATCATTCAAAACGGTTGAGGGTCATCTGCTCCTAATCCCCATTTGTCCACCTTTGACCTATGCCCTTTGACTTTCACCCAGTTAAAATCTATTGACCTCCATTTTGAAGGAAGCAATTGACATCAGCTTACATAAGCTTTGGGGGCATTGATTTCCCTGCTTTCGTGTTTACAGTAATGTTTGCTGATCACTTTCCTCGATGACACTTGCTTCCCTCCAATATAATCACAGACTTCCTTTATCATCAAAAGATACATAAAATAGGAGCAGGAACTGCCATTTGGTCCTTTGAGCCAGTTCTACCATTGAGTATCAAGGCCTCCATTATCTTTATCCTTAACTCAATTTCTTGTCTAATCCCAAAATCTTCAATTGCTCCGTGGTTAATTTTTTAAATTTATCTCCCCCTTAAATATACTGAATATGTCTACAAATGTGAATGCAGCTCATGGGTGCCTATTACTCTGTCCTTTTGAAATGAATAGTCAAGAACAATGCAATCCTTCCAGGCTGTTTATCAGCTCTATTCTGTAACTTCGGTTGATTGATCACATTTGAAAACATAAAATCGCACACATGCACATGCTCTCGCATGCCCACTCTCGCACACACTCTCCCGCACACTCTCTCTCTCTCGCACTCTCTCACTCTCTCTTTCTTGCACTCTCTCTCTCTCACGCTCTCTCTCTCACCCTCTCTCACACTCTCTCTCTCTCACACTCTCTCACAGAAACACTGTGAGTTTAATCTCACCACACACACACTCACACTCACACTCACACTCTCACACATGCACACTCTCTCACACAGGTCACAAAAGTAGTACATCACAGGAACAAGCCTTTCGGCCCACAATATCTCCGTTGAACATGATACCAAGATAAACTAATTTAATCTGCCTGAACATGATCCATATCCCTCCATTCCCTGCATATCCATGTGCCTATCCAAAAGCTACTTAAACACCACTATTGTATCTGACTTCACTACCACCACAGGTAGTGTGTTCCTGGCATCCACCACCCTCTGTGTAAAGAAAGTAAATCTTGTCCCACACATCTCCCCTTACCTTTGCCCCTCTCACCGATAGATATGCACAGATGCATGCATATGTACACATACAGTACATCCAATTTTATATACAGACATATAAACACCTGCAAATATATATGCAGGAACACACACACATACCTGCATGTACGCACATCCACGCAGATGCAGAGCTGAACACAGCCACCCATACACGCATCAGGAATTTCAAGTGCCAGCACAGACTGTAAGCAAAAGCTCATTTTTGTGCCAACCAGACCACAATTAGAGTCCAGTAATAACTATGGATTGTTTGACTCAACAGGGATCATTCTCATAAATTAATGGCATGGCCTTCATTTTATATGAAGGTTTTCCGCCATGAAAGCACTGAATTTTGGCATGAATTGGAGGCTCCATTAAATTAAAATTACATTAAAGAAATCTGCAAATGGCATTGTTGACGGCAGACTCTCGTTCTAGAGGGAAGAGTGGACTGGATAGAGTTAATCTCTGTACTGGCAGAAATCTATATTTGAGATGAAGCCAAATGCCTCTTGGTTGACATTAATGTATGTTTCCGTTGGCACGGCGACCTTGTTTTTGTGTAGTGATTGGAATCTCACATATATGTGGCTTACTGCGAATACTGGGCTGCCAGACCTAATGTCCATCAGTAGCAATTTTGACAGAATTAGAAAATAGTAAGTTAACCCTTTAAAATATTTAACAAAATGGTGATTGAATGATTCGGACGACTTCAGCTTACAGAGTCCTGGCTCTGAAGAGGCTTTGGGAATCTTGCACCGTGCCAACAGAATCAATGGCAATGGGACATATTAAACAACCAGGGACAAATTAGAGGCTACTTCCCACACACCCAATCATGCCAAATTGCATTCAAGTAGAGCCTTTAACATCCCAAGGTCCCTCCATGAGATTGTGGCCCCGTCTGTTAACCTGATTAAAACCAAGAACCCCACTGATTGATGGTCAAGAGATAATAAAATGGGGAGGGGGTTTGTGGTCCATGGGTGCAAAAATAATGCATGGGAAACATGGCAAGAATGGGACATTCCAGAAAACGTTTAAATCAAATTCCTGCAGTAGAATTAGGAGCCCGATTATTAGATTGGGTTGCCTAAGGTAAGAGGTGTGAGAGGCATTTCCAAATTCCTTTTTGAACGCACTTCTGCTGAGCAGTCTATTCCTATTTCATTGGCTATAAAACACATTGGGAAAGAGATAGAAAGGTGATATACAAACGCAAACATTTTTGCTTATTTTTTCTGATTTTCGGGCTACCCGTCCTTTCAAAATGGCAAACTTGATATGAATATATAATCATATGTATATATATATATATATATATATACACACACTATATATGTGTGTGTATGTGTGTGAGTGATTGGTGGTGGTCGGAGATTAGCAGCCACGCTTCCGTCAGTCTGCCCCAGGGGCGGTGAGCTACAGAAGTAGCTCACCACCACCGAGTGTGACTGAGGAGTGAATGAATAATGCGATGTAAAGCGCCTTGAGTATTAGAAAGGCGCTATATAAATCCCATCCATTATTATTATTATTATTATATATATATGTAAGCGCGCACACACACACAGTCAAACAGAAAGGAATAATTAATATACTGTATATATATGTGTGTGTGTACATGTATATATATGTGTATGTATGTGTATATGTGAATTTGTATGCATATATAAATCAAGTTTGCCATTTTGAAAGAATAGGTAGCCAAAAAAGAAAAAATAATAAAAAGGCTTGGCTTTGTAACTTACCTTTCCATCTCTTTCTCAATGTGCTTTACAACCAATTAAAATCTCTTGGAGTGTCACTGTTTTGATGCAACAAAATACAGCAACATATTTCCCTGAAGGTTGAGGGCTGAACGTTTTGTAGATGTAAATAGTTAAATGAGGTTGTGGCATAGATAAGTTGGATAGTGACAGTTCTATTTTCAAGAGTCGGGGAGTCTAAAGTAGAGGACGTACAGGTAGGTTTAAGATAGAGGGGGAACATATTTAAAAGGGTCCTGAGGGGGAACTTTTTCACACCAAGGGTATTAGGTGTATGGAATGAGCTACCAGATGAAGCTTCAGAGGCGGGTACATTTACAAATGCCTCAAAGATATTTATACATGGATAGAAGGATATGGATTAAACACAGATGAATGGGACTTGCTCAGGTAGAATTCGTGGTCGGCATGCATGAGTTGGGCTGAAGGGCCTGTTTCCATGCTGTCTAAATCTCTGACCTCGGAGCTCCAACCGTGGGTGCTTGCGGACTTAATTTCACAGAACCCGTGGTCTCTGGTCAGAGACCGACTTCGGGAACTCCAAGCCGCAGGAGCTTCGACCACCCCGACGTGGGAGTTTCGATCGCCCCGACGCGGGAGTTTCGATCGTCCCGACGCGGGAGTTTCGATCGCCCTGACACGGAAGCTTCGGTCGTCCCGACGTAGGAGCTTTGACCACCCCGCCTCGGGGGCTTCGACCGGCTGCGGGAGCTTCGATCGCCCTGATGGATGGTTCGACTACCCCGACCGCAGGAGAATAAAGAGGAAGAAGTTTGGACTTTTGTGCCTTCCATCACAGTGAGGAATGTGGGGAATCTGCTGTGGTGGATGTTTATGTTAACTTTTATGTAGTTGTGTGTCTTGTTGATTTTTTTTCTCGTATGGCTGTGTGGTAATTCGCATATTATTGTACCTAATTGGTACGTGTCAATAAAAGACCTTTGAAACCTTTGTATTGTGATTGCTAACTTTTCCCAGGAGATTCCATAAACTACAATGAGGTGATGCATAGATAATCTGATTTTAGTAGTGTTGGTTGAGGGGTAAATGTTGGCTTGTACATCCAGGAGAACATCTTTGCCCATCATAGTACCTTTTGTATCCATCTGAGAAATAGATGCAGTCTGGATTCTCATCTAATTGTCTTGAATGGACAAACTTCTGGCTCATAAATAATTGTGCAATCTGGGAAGAACATTACTACAATGGGGACAACAGCCCAGTGTTGGAGGGGCTATGGTGGCGAGGGGCCTATTGAATGTGAAGTGGAGCAAACATCAATTCCCAAGATATCTTTGAGATTTTGGGAATAACTTTGCCAGGACTGTGGGTGGAAAGACAGTGGAGCTATAGAGGGCAGCAGAGGCCTGGACTATAAGTATGGAGATTAATGGGTCTCTGTAAACCTTTTAGTAAGTTGAAACCAAACTTTTAGGTTTTCCACTTGCGAAGATATTTTACTGAACGTTCACAGCAGAAGGCCAGGTTATTGGAAATTCAAACATAGCATGCAGGAAATGAGTGCTAAGACTCCAAGGTTGAAAGCGTGCACCACCAGACTCAGGCACAGCTTCCTCACCTCTGTTATGAAGCTTCTGAATGGTCTTTCCTCGAGTAAAGGTTCTGTTCAATTCACCTCTATAACATTGCAGACATTGGACTTTTTCTATGGAACTGATGTGTTACAATGCTGAGCAATGTATACTGCACTCTGTATCTTCCCCTTTGCTCTACCTATGGTACTTGATTGTTTGACATGATTGTATTTATGTATAGTATTATCTGGTTTGGAGAGCATGCAAAACAAAGCCTTTCACTGCACCTTAGTACAGGCGCCAATAATAAACCTAAACCAAAACCTAAATCAGAGGTGATTCTGACTGGGACTGGAATGGACTAAAACAGCCTATCGTTTCTGGATTGTAACAATCAGGAAAGACATTTTGGAACATTGGGGGAAGTGAAAGCTATAAATGGAACACATAGCTTAAAGTCAAACAAAGAAAGGAATAACACAGCTTCAAATATTGCCATTCATATCTTCAGGACATCCCAGAATTCAACAAAGCCAATAAATTACATTTTAACGGGCAGTTGCTGTTTTAATGCAAGGAAATACAACCATTGTTGAAGAAACTATGTAAAATGATGGCTATGGATTATTTTAAGAAGAGCAAAATATAAGCAAAATCAGCAGCAGTAGGTTAGACAGCTCTGCGACCGACTCCATCATTAATAAGAACATGGATGGTTTGACCTTTGGTCACAGCTCCACCTTGCCCAAGATAGACACAAAATACTGGAGTAGCGGGACAAGCAGCATCTCTGGAGAGAAAGGATGGGTGACGTTTTGGGTTGTGACCTTTTTCAGACTTATGTCAGGTGAGAGGGAGATACATAGATATGGAAGTGTATGGTGTGAAAATAATTCCTTATCTATGACAGTGATTCCATCAGTATGTTCTATAAATAACAAGGACCTAAGCAAAAAATAATTAATGTTGTAAAAACACTGAGCAGGAAGCACTTAAAGGGTGGGTAACTCTTGGAACTGAATTATTTAACCCTATCAAAGGTAATTATTCTTTTCCCTATTCAATTAGATTTCAAGCTCTTCCCACTCATAAGGCTTCTCAGTAGAATCTTGTTCATCATCTGGTTGAAACAACTGTGTGTTGCAGTGAACGTTGTCTTCCATTTTTCAGTCTGTTTGCTGACTTTCTCATCTATTGATAATTGCTGAATCTTTTCCATCTTGACAAGACTGTTTATCTGCCGGGTCCCAGGCCACAGTTATGAATAAGTCAGAAATGTCCATGTAGCTTTGTTCTGAGTGTCCTGCTCTCTTCTAAGTGCTGTACTTCAATTCTAGCCACTGGTCATCAATCGTTGTGCCATTGAAAGCCATGACTTCAGCTGCCATTTGTTTCTGGCACTCCACCATGCAGTCGATGTGAAGGCACCTCCCATCTTCATCCCGAACCTAACTCCTGTTACACTGCATACATCGTATCAAATGGGATATATTCAGTACAGATCTGCTCCCTGAAAAATGGGGATGTTGGGGTGGGAGATTGCAACCTTCACGTGGTTCACCCTGTTTCGACTAACGCAATCAACCCGACGTGCGTAAACAAAAGATCAAATAGAACAAGTTGACCTACAACTTTAGGCTGCGCACGCCATACGCAAGAAGAAGATTGTCATGTTTTGCTTAGTTTAGAGATACAGTGTGGAACCGGGCCCTTCAGTCCATTGCGTCCACGCCAACCAATGATCACCTATACACTAGTTCTATCCGACACATTAGGGGCAATTTACAGAAGCCAATTAACCTACAAATCTGCATGTCTTCGAAATGCGGGAGAAAACCGGAGCACCCGGAGAAAATCCAGGGTAGGGGAGTCTGAAACTAGAAGGCATAAGTTTCAGGTGAGTGAGGAAAGGTACAAAAGGGAACTGAGGGGCAACATTTTCACTCAGAACATGGTGCTTATGGAACAAGCTGCCAGAGGAAGTGATAGAGGCAGGTACAAATATAGCATTTGAAATATATGCATGGGCAGGTACTTGGATAGAAAAGGTGTGGAGGGATATTGGTGAGGGATACAAGAGCGTTGTGCTCAGTTAGGCAACTTGGTTAGTATGGATATGTTGAACTGAAAGATCTAATTCCATGCTGTGAGGCTCTATGACTCTATGGTCTCTCTACCTCTCTCTCTCCTAATATGTTCCTCAATACCTTCAGGACATCTGTAACTAAAACCGACCCTAAACTGGGTCTGCTTATGAGAATTGGTGTCAAATATTTGTTCGGCAATGCTTGTTGACACAATATGAATACACTTATCTCTGGAAATGATTTTCCCATTCACAAAGCTTGCTGGAGTCTTTTCATAGCTCATAATTTCTCTCAGATGAAAGAGATTACCCACATCTACATTTTTAATCATCGACTGAAAATATTTTGCTTCCAATTATATTATGCTTGGCATGACATCAGAGTTCATGTTCGTATCTTAGCAATTACTCAAGAACAGAGGGATTGTGGCATATATGTACGAGGTTCTCTGAAGGCAACAGTGCAGATTGATAAGGCAAGTAAGTGGAATACTTGCCTGCATTAGCCGAGGCATAGATATTCACACTGCCTTGGAAAAGCAGCCAACATAACCAAAAATTTGTCCTACCCCAATCATTCCTTCTTCTCCCTGATCCTGTCTAGCAGAAGTCACAGAACCTTGAAAGCATGCACCATCAGGCTCAGGAAGAGCTACTTCCCCTCTGTTATCAGGCTTCTGAAAGGTCCTTCCATAAGCTGGCTGATTCACCTCTACCCCACTGCAGTCTTTGTCTCTGGAACTGATGCACTACAATGCTGAGAACTATATTCTGCACTGTGTATCTTCCCCTTTGCTCGACCTATTGTACTTGAGTTTGACTTGATTTTATTTATGTGTAGTATTATCTGATCTATTTGGATAGCATGCAACACAAAGCTTTTCACAGTACCTACTGCACATGACAATAATAAACCTAAACAGTATGTAAAAGCAAGGATGTTATAATACAACCATATAAACATCAGAGAGGTCATGGATGGAGTATTGTGTGCAGTTCTGGTCACCACACTATAGGAAGAATGTGGTGATGTTGGAGAAAGCGCAGAGGAGATTCTCCAGGATGTTGTGAGGAATGAACATTTCAACCCTTAGAGCAGAGGAGACTGAGGGATAATCTAATCAACATTACTAAGGTGTCAAGATTATAAATGATCTCCTTCTATTTTCTTTTCTTCTTTTCTTTTCATTTATTCTCTTTCTTCTATTTTCTATGTCTCAACTTTCTTATTTCATTCTTTATTTTTCTTTTTCACACACTATATATCTCACATTTTTCTATTTTTCATTATCTAACTTTTTTCTTTTTCTTCTTTATTTCAAAAAATTTAAAAAAATAAGAAGCTGTACATAAAAGGTATTATGAAAATATGATTGTATACAATTGTACTTACTTCTAATAAAATAAAAATATAAACAAAAAAAACATTACTAAGGTGTGGAACAGTGTTGTAGCTGGTAGAGCTGCTGTCTCACAGCGCCAGATCATGGGCGTGTGGGTTTGAGTGTTATTTGGTCGCTGTAAATTGCCTCGTATATAGGAACTGGTTGAAAAAGTGGGATAACTAGTGTGAATGGATGATTGATGGTCAGCATGGAATTTGTGTGCCAATGGGCCTGTTTCCATGCTGTATCTTTCGATCAATCAATTGATACAAACTTATGAGGGATAGAAAAAATCCCTCATAAGTTTGAAAAAAAAAATCCTCTTACCAGTACAGTCCATAACCAGAGGGTATAGGTTTAAACTGAGGTGTCGGAGGTTTTAAGGGGACTTGAGGAAGAACTTTTTCATCCAGCAGGTAGTTAAAATTTTGAATGCATTTTATGACTGCATAGCAGAGCCAGACACACTCGTATCATTAAGAAGTATTTAGACGAGTGCTTAAAACACCAACGCACAGAAAGCTATGTTGTGCATTAGAAATGGAATCAGTGTGTCTTTGTAACTCATGTCCAGTATGGATATAATTACTGGAACACCAATTTCCATACCATATAATTCAGTGGCTCAATGAGAATATTATTAGATGATTTATGGCTACTGTTGTATTCTTTGAAGTGTAGTCACTGGTTTGATACTGGAAATGTGGTGGCTGTTTTCTGCACAGTAATATTCCACAATATTTGATTAAGAGCAAATAATATATTTCTTGATGTGGGTTAATGGTTACATATTGGAATGATTACAGGGGGAAATTCTGCAGATCCCCTGGAACTGTGCAAGGGCGCACACAAAGGACATAGCACATAGGTTTCAAGTGAGAAGAGTAAGATTGAATAAGAACCTTAGGGGATACTTCTTCATGCAGAGGGTGGTGGGTATATGGAACAAGCTGCTGGAGGCCCTAGTTAAGGCTGGTACACTGACAACATTTGAAACTTGCAGTAAGTCCCCAATTTTCTATTATGTGCGCAAAAATACAAAGGTATAGAGTGATCTTTTGAAATACCCCTAAGATTGCCGAAGGTGTGTCAGTTTGGTATCTCATCTGAATGAAGCCAACTCTCTAAGAATTCCAGCATTCCCTCAGTACTAAAGTGAAGTATCTGGTGACAGAAGGAACTACAGATGCTGGAATATTGCGTAGAACACAACATGCTGGAGTAACCTGCTGAGTTACTCTTGTACTTAGTTTAATTTAGTTTAGAGATACAGCACGGAAACAGACTCTTCGATGCACTGAGTCCACGCTGACCATCGATCATCCGTTCACACTAGCTTCAACGTCATCCCACTTCCGCATCCACTCCCTACACACTAGGGGCTATTTTACAGAGGCCAATTAACCTAAAAACCCGCAAGTCTTTGGGATGTGGGAGGAGAACGGAATACCCAAAGGTCAGGATGAGGCAGGAGCTCTACCAGCTGCACCACATTGAGGGATTTGGCCATGTTTTGTGGACAAGTTCTTTAAGACTTATAACTCGGGGGAGGGGAGACTGTCCACCAACGAAGAGACAAATGACCAAAAGAAGTTAGAGATCTCTTCAATTGGTTGGTGTCTGTTTATTACATTTAACATTGATTGGGGAGCAGTACTTGCAAAGGAAGCGTTGCTTGCTTATAAATGGATCGAGCAATTGCAATGTTATATAAGAGAGGAATTACTGCGCAGTTTGAGACACATAAATCAAGTCTGGAGTGCATTTCAGCGCTGCTGTTACTGCTCCTTTGTGACTGAGTTAACCTCTGTGACGCTAGATGTTCAATATTTAAAACAATAACTCCAGAAGGGTTTGAACAGAAAATGAGGAACACAGAGGCAATGTGAAGCTGATGACTAATTGTTCCTTGGGCGATGGAATACAAAGCAGACATGTGCAAAAATTACACAAACCAAATACATTAACAGCCTGGATTTTAGACTGAAGACAAAAGAGACTACAGATGCTGGAATATATGAAAAAAACAGAACACTGGGAAAACTCAGCAGGCCAAGCAGCAACAGTGGAGGCAAAATGTGTAAACATGCCCTGATAAAGGGGCTCTACCCGCAATACTGAACAACACCTTATGCCTGCACAGATGCTGCTTGACCTGCTGAGTTCTTCCGGGGTTCTTTATCTGGTCCTGGTATATTGACTCATGGTTTGGTGATAGATCATGTATAATCTTACAAATGGTCGCTCTATTTAATTATTTGGCTGCATAAGGACACAGAAGAACATGGCTTGCACGCTTGGCATTATATTTTCCTTTGTTATATTGCATACAATGAAAAACCTTATGATGAAATTCTTATCTTGGAGTTAGAGCAGTAAGGATTCACCAGATTATTTCCAGATTTGAGATTAGGCTGTAAATTCTTGGCATATACGCATTGAAACATAGAAGCATAAAAGATAATCCTATGGTAACATACAAGATGCTAAAAATCTATTTTAGTTTAGTTTAGAGATACAGCATGGAAAGAGGCCCTTTGGCCCACCGAGTCCATGTCCCCCATCAATCACCCATACTTTAGTTCAATGTCCTACACATTATGGACAATTTTTACAGAAGCTAATCAACCTACAAATTTGCACATCTTTGATATGTGGGAGGAAACCGGAGTACCGAAAGAAAACCCACCAGTCACAGGGAGAACATACAAACTCCACACAGACAGCACCCGTATTGAGGATTGAACGGGTCTCAGGTGCTGTGAAGCAGTAACTCTACTGCTGCGCCACCGTGCCGCTCTTTTCTCTCTCCAGATCTAGAACTGGGGACACAGGCTTAGGAAAAGGGACTGCCATTTCAAAGTTGAGACTGAGGACAAGTTTTCTCATTGCAGGTTTAGAAATATTTGGAATTATCTACTCCAGTGGATTGTGGATGCTGCTTTAATGAATTGATCTATGTCGGATCTATATATTTTTAGATACTCAAAGAATTAAATATATATTTATAGAGCAGGAGAGTCAGCCATGATTTTATTGCATTTGTAGGAAGGAACTGCAGATGCTGGTTTATACCAAAGGTAGACACAAAGTGCTGTAGTAACACAGCGGTTTCAAGCAGCATCTCTGGAGAAGAGGAATAGTTGACGAGTCAGAACCCTTCACACTGCTGAAGAATTCTTCAGACAGTCAGAAGTGCAGACTGTCTGAAGAAAGGTTCCGACCTGAAATGCCACCTATGATTTTATTGCATGGTGTGCAGTTCTCAAAAAGTTTGTGATTGAATCTTGGTTCTAATTTTTATCTTCTCAGTGGATCTATTGTTGCAGATTTAAATGGATGTTTATTTATCTATAGATATATATGTTCATAAGTATTGTTTGTAAAATCTACCACACATGGGTCACTATTCCAAATTTCTCCATGTTAGTATTTGTAACATAAAACATAGAACAGTACAGCACAGGAACAGGCCCTTCAGCCCTCAATATCTGTGCTGAACATGAAGCCAAGTTAAATTACTCTCCTCTGCCCACATATGATCCATACCCTTCCATTCCCTGCATAACCATGTGCCTGTCTAAAAGCCTCTTAAAGGCCACTATCTTATCTGCCTCCACCACCACCCCTGCCAGCATATTCCAGGCACCCATCCCTCTCTGTCTATAAAAACTTGCCTTGCAGGTCTCCTCAAAACGATTCCCCTCCTATCTTATAACTATTCCCTCAAGTATTTCATATTTCTAACCCGGGGAAGAAGGCTCCAACTGTCTAACCTACCAATGCCTCCCATAATTTTATATACTTCTATCAGGTCTCCCCTCAACCTCTGACGCACCAGAGAAAACAATCTTAGTTTGTCAAATCTCGCTTATGACTAATACTCTCTAGTTTTTAGTTTTAGTGTTAGAGATACAACGTGGAAACACGCCCTTCAGCCCACCGAGTCCGTGCCAACCAGCAATCCCCATACACAAGTTCTATCCTACAGATTGGAGACAATTTATAGAAGCCAATTATTCTACAAACCTGTACGTTTTTGGAGTGTGGAGGAAACCAGAGCACCCGGAGAAAACCCAGGCAGTCACAGGGAGAACATACAAACTCCGTCTCGACAGAACCTGTTGAACCCGGGTCTCTGGCGCTGTAAGGCAGCAACTATACCACTGCGCAACTGTGCCACTCTAATACATACAGTGTTCTCGTAAACCTCTTCTACACCCTCTCCAAAGCCTCCACATCCAGACGAATCTACTCCCTTCGTCGACTTCCATTTCATTCTTACATTCTTATCTTGCCTCCCCTTAAATACTTAATTGCATTGAAATACACTTCTAACTGAAATAAATCTTTCCACTGGTTTATGTGGCAGAAGTCCCACGTGTAATATCTTCTCCGATGGAATATAGATAGGCTTTGCATTTTTGTACATGAAATGTACTTGCATGTTCACCTCTGTGCTGAGCTACAGGTCATCATTCATTATCAGTCAATGCGGTTTAAAAATTAAAACTCTAACCTAGATATTGCTGGAGGAATGCAGCCTGCATCAAAATGACCTGCTGGTATTTAGAACATAGAATATCAAAAAGTACAGCACAGGAAATAGCCCTACACCCTACAATGTCTGTGCCGAACTTAATGCCAAGCTAAACAAATCTCCTATTCCTGCACATGCTTATGGGCACATCCATACCCTTTCCTGCACATGCTTATGTAAAAGCCTCTTACATGCCTCTATCATACCTGCCTCCACTACCACCCCCTGGCAGCACACTCCAGGCACCCACCACCCTTTGTATAAAAAAACTTGCCTCACATATCTTAACATGTTTCCTCTTTCGCTTTAAACCTGTGTCTTTGATATTTCCACCCTGGGAATAAAAATGCCTGCTGTCTACTCTATCTATGCCTCTCATCATTTTCAATACTTTTGTCAGGTCTCCCTCAACGTGTTCCAGGGAAAACAGTCCAAGTTTGCCCACATCAATGCTGGACATCAGCTCATGAGTATCCGTAAGGAAATCCCAAATATATTCCTGATCACAAATAAGCAATCAATTAAATAAATGCCACAGATTTCAAAATATATAGCCTTCCTTTAGGACATTCAATGCACTTCACAGCCAACAAAGTACATTTATGCTGCCTCACAGCGCCAGAGGCCTGCGTTCAATGCTTACCCTGGGTGCTGACAGCATGGAGTTTGTGTGAGTTTCCCCCCATATCCCAAAGGAATGCAGATTTGCAGGTTGATTGGCTATAAATTGTCCCTCATATATTGGGAGTGGATGAGAATGTGGGATAACGTAGGACTAGAGTGCCTTCGTGATGGATTCTTAGAGCAGCTTGTATTGGAGCCTACCAGGGAGAAGGCAATTCTGGATTTAGTGTGATGTAATGAACCAGATTTGATAAAGGAACTTGAGGTTAATGAGCCATTAGGAGGTAGTGACCATAATATGGTCAGGTTTAATCTACAATTGGAGAGGGAGAAGGGTAGATCGGAGGTGTCAGTGTTACAGTTAAATAAAGGGGACTATGGGGCCATGAGGGAGGAGCTGGCCAAAGTTGACTGGAAATATACCCTAGCAGGGATGACAGTGGATGGCAGGTATTTCTAGGAATAATACAGAATGTGCAGGATCAGTTCATTCCTAGGAGGAAGAAAGATTCCAAGGGGAGTAAGGGGTGACCGTGGCTGACAAGGGACGTCAGGGACAGTAAAAAAATAAAAGAGAAGGAGTACAACGTAGCAAAGATGATCGGGAAGCCAGAGGATTGGGTAATGTTTAAAGAGCAACAGAAGATAACTAAAAAGACAATACGGGGAGAAAAGATGAGGTACGAAGGTAAGGAGGATAGTAACAGTTTCTTTAGGTATGTGAAGAGGAAAAAATTACTTAAGACCAAAGTTGGACTCTTGAAGACCGAAAAAGGTGAATTTATTATGGGGAACAAGGAAATGGCAGATGAGTTGAACAGGTAGTTTGGATCCGTCTTCACTAAGGAGGACACAAATAATCTTCCTGATATAGGAGTGGCCAGAGGATCTGTGGTGACGGAGGAACTGAATGAAATCCACATTAGGCAGGAAATGGTGTTGGGTAGATTGATGGGACTGAAGGCTGATAAATCCTCAGGGTCTGACGGTCTGCATCCCAGGGTACTTAAGGAAGTGGCTATAGAAATCGTGGTGATAAGTTTCCAATGTTCCATAGACTCAGTATCAGTTCCTGTGGATTGGAGGGTAGCTAATGTTATCCCACTTTTTAAGAAAGGCGGGAGAGAGAAAACATGGAATTATAGACCAGTTAGCCTGACATCGGTGATGGGGAAGATGCTGGAGTCAATTATAAAAGATGAAATAGCCGCACATTTAGATAGCAGTAACAGGATCGGTCCGAGTCAGCATGGATTTACGAAGGGGAAATCATGCATGACTAATCTTCTGGAATTTTTTGAGGATGTAACTAGGAAAATGGACAAGGGAGAGCCAGTGGATGTAGTGTACCTGGACTTTCAGAAAGCATTTGATAATGTCCCACATAGGAGATTAGTGGGCAAAATTAGGGCACATTGTATTGGGGGTAGAGTGCTGACATGGATAAAAAATTGGTTGGCAGATAGGAATCAAAGAGTAGAGATTAGCGGGTCCCTTTCAGAATGGCAGGCAGTGACTAGTGGGGTACCGCAAGGCTCGGTGCTGGGACCGCAGCTATTTACAATATACATCAATGATTTGGATGAAGGGATTCAAAGTAACATTAGCAAATTTGCAAATGACGCAAAGCTGGGTGGCAGTGTGAACTGTGAGGAGGATGCTATGAGAATGCAGGGTGACTTGGACAGGTTGCGGGAGTGGGCAGATGCATGGCAGATGAAGTTTAATGTGGATAAATGTGAGGTTATCCACTTGGGTATCAAAAACAGGAAGGCAGATTACTATCTAAATGGCTTCAAGTTGGGAAAAGGGGAAGTACAACGGAATCTGGGTTCATCAGTCTATGAAAGTAAGCATGCAGGTACAGCAGGCAGTGAAGAAAGCGAAAGCGTTGGCCTTCATAACAAGTGGAGTCGAGTATAGGAGCAAGGAGGTCCTTCTGCAGTTTTAAAGAGCCCTAGTGAGACCACACCTGGAGTATTGTGTGCAGTTTTGGTCCCCTAATTTGAGGAAAGGCATTCTTGCTATTGAGGGAGTACAGCGTAGGTTTACAAGGTTAATTCCCGGGATGGCGGGACTGTCATATGCTGAGAGAATGGAGCCGCTGAGCTTGTACACTCTGGAGTTTAGAAGGATGAGAGGGGATCTTATTGAAACATATAAGATTGTTAAGGGTTTGGACACGCTAGAGGTAGGAAACATGTTCCCGATGTTGGGGGAGTCCAGAACCAGGAGCCACAGTTTAAGAATAAGGGGTAAGCCATTTAGAACGGAGACGAGGAAACACTTTTTCTCACAGAGAGTTGTGAGTCTGTGGAATTCTCTGCCTCAGAGGGCGGTGGAGGCTGGTTCTCTGGATACTTTCAAGAGAGAGCTAGATAGGGCTCTTAAAGATAGCGGAGTCAGGGGATGCAGGGAGAAGGCAGGAACGGAGTACTGATTGGGGATGATCAGCCATGATCACATTGAATGGCGGTGCTGGCTCGAAGGGCCAAATGGCCTACTCCTGCACCTATTGCCTATTGTCTATTGTCTATTGTCTAATGTGAATGGGTGATCGATGGTTGGCATAGGCTTGGTGGGTCAAAGGGCCTGTTTCCATGCTGTAAATCTGAACTGAACTGAACAAAACTGAACTAAACTTATAGGGTAATAATAATAATAATAATAATAATGGATGGGATTTATATAGCGCCTTTCTAATACTCAAGGCGCTTTACATCGCATTATTCATTCACTCCTCAGTCACATTCGGTGGTGGTGAGCTACATCTGTAGCCACAGCTGCCCTGGGGCAGACTGACGGAAGCGTGGCTGCTAATCTGCGCCTACGGCCCCTCCGACCACCACCAATCACTCACACACATTCACACACAGGCAAAGGTGGGTGAAGTGTCTTGCCCAAAGACACAACGACAGTATGCACTCCAAGCGGGATTCGAACCGGCTACCTTCCGGTTGCCAGCCGAACACTTAGCCCATTGCGCCATCTGTCGTCGGTAGCATTTGGCTAAACTGAGAGAATGACTGCCTCACTGTTCCTGGGACCTGGCTTTGAAACCAGCCCCCAGCGCTATCTGTGGGGTGTGTACACATTCTTTCTATGACCATATAGATCTTGGCTGGTGTTCTGGTGTCCTCCCAACATTTCAAAGACAAGGTGGTAGATTAATTGCTACTGTGAGTAATCCCTTGGTGTCAGCTGGTGGTTAAAATATAATCAAAGTGAGTGATCAACGTGATGTGAGTGAGTGCAGGGAAAGAAAGAGAATGCAAATGGAACTAATAGGACTGGTCTCTAAAGAGCTGACGTGGACATGATGGACTGAATAGTGTCCCTCTGTGTAGTTATGAAGATAAGAACTTTAAACATACAGTAGTTCATTTGCATAGGTTGAAAGCTCACAATATGACGATGATGACTGAATAATAGGTTTTAGTAAATGTTGACATGTCATACCATCATACTGCATGGAAACAGACCTTTCAGCCCAACTTGCCCATGCCGACCAAGATGCCCAATCTACACTAGTCCTATCAGCCCGCGTTTGGCCCATATCCAAACCCTTTCCAACCCATGCCCAAATATCTTTTAAAGGTTTCTGCCTCAACTACATCCTCTGGCAGTTTGTTCCATATACCTACCACCCTCTGTGTGAAAAAGTTACCCATTTGGTCCCGATTAAATCTTTCCCCTCTCACCTTAAACTTATGTCCTCTGGTTCTTGACTGCGCAACTCTGGGGAATGTTGACTAGTTTTTATGTATTGCTCAGAACACCTTGGTCATCTTCCCTCTCTCTCTTCAAATCTTGTATCCTGTAGCCTTTCATTGCACTGTAGCTGGAACACTCAGAGCTTTCAGCAAAGATGTGATAGTGGGTTTTAGATAGACTATGAAAATGCAAGGAATGGAGGGACATGGTAGATGAACATGTTTTGTCTTGGCATCATGTTCGGTGTGGCCTGTTCTTATGTTGTACTTTTCTATGTTCCAACACATTCTAGATCTCAATGACAGTACTACAATGGTGACTAGATAATGGAACATAAGTCTAGAACATCTGCTTTCAAATCACCACAGTAGGATATGAACCCAATAGCTATCTGACTCAGACACAGGAACTGCTGAGTGGTTGAATTGTCTTTCCCTGTTGCTGTAGGGGATCTGAGTTTCATGGGATATGTTCTGAACCATTAAGATCAGGAAACAACCTCCATTTTATAAATTAAACTTCATTCAAACCACAACTTTCCACTGACCCGGTGAGGCGATGCAAAAGTGTTTTCAGTCAACAGTACTGTCCTGTTCCAAAGTTATATTTCCGATGTTGATAGTCCTTAAATCTACTTTAAAATAATTCCATTGAAATGCATCTGTTTCACATGAAGTTTATTGGAGATGAATGATGTGGCTTCTTCATTGACCTGAAGTGAACTATTGTGAACCATTGTTAGGATACCGAGGCATGCCAAATATAACTGCAGTCACAGAAACTGGCTATTATAATTATATGTGGTAACTTTCATGTGGAAAAATATCAGTTGAAATAAAAATAACATTTTCACTGGCTAAACTTCAGACTGATAGAATGGCAGTACGTTTATTTTAGTTTGCTGAAATTTCTAAATAAAATTAAATATGTTTTCTTTCCCAATTCTTCCTTTGAATTGTTCCTCACTGGGTTGACTTTTGATCAGCCCTGAAATAAGCTTATAGGTTGGATTAAATTCAGGGTTACAAATAATATCAGTGCTTTATATGTAGGCAAAAAGATGCCAATATGCATGTCACTTAAAAATTAAACTACATTTATCAATAAGAAGAGACAGGAACTGCAGATGATGGTTTACAAAGAAAAAGCACACAAAATGCTGGAGTAACTCAGCAGGCTAGGCAGCACCTCTGGAGGACATGGATAGGTAGCAGAAGTCTGAAGAAGGGTCCCGATCCGAAACGTCATATTTCCATATTTTCCAGAGATGATGCCTGACCCGCTGAGTTACTTTTGGCTTTGGCAAAATTGTAAATGTTCTCTTGTGTGCAGATAGTGCTAGCGTATGAGGTGATCACTGGTCAGTGTGGACTTGGTAGGCCGAAGGGCCGGTTTCCGCGCTGTATCACTAAATTAAACTAAACTAAAGCACTCCGTTGGCATTGCACTTGAGTGTCCGTCTAGATATTTGTGTTCAAACTTCTGCATGAGTACTTGAACCCATAAACTTTGCATTCACAGGCAAGATTAGCATGCAATGATACTCAGCTGAATCGCCTTTCTGAATGTTAGGGTGTTCTATGTTACTCTGCTCCATCCAAATATAGGACCAGTAAACTCACCCATGATAAATGGTTAACTCTAGACTGTATTCAATCATCTCAAAATAAATTTAAGACAAAATATTAGTTAGCCCAGAAGCGCATTTTCCATGGTTTATCAACACGGCGGAAATGAAGTTAGTCATTTACTGTCAGTGAATTCTAAGGTCGTGTTTACTGACTGAACTTACAGAATCTGAGGTAAGCTTTCCCACTTCTGGTGACTAAAATGCAAATTAATTTCCTCTTCTAACACTTTGTGCAACACATTTGCCTCTTGTTCATCGTGAGAGTTCCAAAGTAAATTAATCATTATTTTGACTATGATCACCGAGAGAAAAGCAAAATGTGAAAGTGATTTCAAAGATGCTTCTAAATTTTTGTTCACACTGCCTGCTTCCAAATGAGTGCCAGAGTGGCCTACTTCTGTTCCTATGTCTTATGCCCTTATTAAAACAAATGTCTTAGAGGGATTGTCACAGTGGATGATGGAAAGCTGCAGTCCTGAGAAGAACTAGGGGTCATCGTCACAGGGGAAGGGGTCAGACTTTTTGGATTAAGATGAGCAATGTAATGCCAAGTAATGGCGAATGTTTCTAACTCTCCATCTCAGATGTCTGTAGATGCTTTGTTGTTGTGTATGTTTCCAAATGATATCAATAGTTTCTTAGGATGCATGGAAACATCTAAATGGATGAGTGTAATATCACCTGAGTGATATTACACTCATCCATTTAGATGTTTCCATGGCGGAGTAAACTAACGTTCTCTGTGGTTTCCACTGAGTAACCATATTGTGCACATATGTGGGATGTTGCCCTGGAATAAATTACAGTGGGGAAATGATCTTGAGATTGGGGAAAGTGAACGAGATGGAGGATCTTACTGAAGAGTGAGAAAAGGCTCCATGGTCATGTGGTCCACAAATCTCCAAAGGAAGTGGATTATATAGGAGGGAATCTGTTTGGTTTCTTTCAGCTGCATCTGGAGAAGTGCCACCACTCTGACAGCCGAGTCTTGCATGTTACTTGCATGAACAGCAGTGATATATTGTCTACTGTGGGTATAAAAATACTGAAAGCTAATCTCCGTCAGTGCATATCCAGCTTCCATTTACTTCCGATGCCACATCAAAAGGGCTGTCCAGCTTAGTTTTGCCAACTCTGGTTGCATGTTTTTCTGAGATACCCTCAGATAATCTCCAACCATAAATCACCCGTTGCCTCATCAACTCATTGTTCTCTCTATTGGTCCATCCACCCGACATCACTGCTTGCTCACAGCCAATTGGAAAAAGGAATACTTTAGTTGGCCAATTGGATTAATTTTGACCATCAGTGAAACAGTCTTCTTTTCCCTGCGTCTCTGATATTTCCACAACAAATTAATACAACTGCCCAGTGAAATATCTACTGTTCTTCTGATTATTCTCCTAGGTTGCTTACAGCTGTCGACCCCCTTACACAATGGGTTGCTCTATATTTGGCCCACCAATACTCCTTGTAACAATTGCAGGTTGACATTGAGTAAGTGACTCAGAAAGTTCATCAGGTTTGACCCCTACTTTCACTGGGAATTGGGAAAACACTGGAAGTGAGTGGAAACCTTCTGTGCTGTGTAATTCGATGATACTATTCTCTAAAAATCTTGACCGAAAGTTGACTCGTTATTTTTGTCCAGAAACACCGGCTGATTTTCATAAGTTGTAGGAGCAGAATTAGGTCATTCAGTCCATCAAGCCTAGTCCGCCATATAATCATAGCTAATCTATCTTTCCCTCTCAACCCCATTCTTCTGCCTTCTTCTCAGAACCCCTGAACCTGTACTAATCAAGAATCTATCAAGCTCCAATGTCTTAAAAAGAAACGTCCTGATTTTATAAAGGAAGTTGTATGTATATCTTCCTTCTTAAAACACTGCAAGATCTTGCACATCAGTGGGTTACTTAATCCTCAATATTATGCACCATTCTCTTCGATCCTCTATATCTGGCCATTGGATATTTGAAAGTACTAAATCCCTGTCCACAAAACTGTTCATGTACTTCAACTAAATGAGGATCTTCAACGACACTCATCCACAAAAGGTCTTTTACACTGTCAAATATTAAGCCATGTTTTTATATAAACATTTTTTAATTAACATTTATTTGAGAGTTATTGTTGTTGAGAATTATTTACTTTTAATTGTGGTACGAATGACAGCGGTGGTTTTAGCTACTAAATCCCCAAGCTCTGGAAGTCTCACCTAAATCTTTGTGCGTTCCATATTCTCTTCTGAACTATAAGATGCTCCATCAAACTTTTCTTTCTGGCAAAGTTTTCAGTCATCTGGCCGTATTGGCAGTGAATGGAGAGATATACTGTAGATCATGTGCAGGCAGATGAGATTAGTTTATCTTGGCATTACGTTTGTCAGAGACATAGTAGGGCAAAGGGCCTGTTCATGAGCTGTACTGTTCTATTTTCTATATGGCTCAGCATCAGAATTTGTTTCATAATGCCTCTGTGATGCACCTAGGACCTTTCCTTCATGATATTATGGAAGTGAGGGGTGTTGTTGGTTTCTTTTTAATTCAGTTTAGTTTATTGTCATGTGTACCGAGGTACAGTGAAAAGCCTTTCTGTTGTGTGCTAACTAGTCAGTGAAATGACAATACATGATTACAATCAAGCCGTCCACAGTGTACAAATGCAAGATAAAGGGAATAATGTTTAATGCAAGATAAAGTCCAGTGAAGTCTGATAAAAGATAGACCGAGGATGTCCAATGAGAGGAGGTGCACGTCATATCAGCACTTAAAAAGTTGCCCTATTTGTTAAAAATCTCTGGAACTTCATATTGCATGTACTCTGCAGAATTATCATTTGGATATTATCATGCAGATTAGACTCATTGTATTATTGCATTAGATTGTATGCACAGATATCGCAGTGGGACTCTCCACTAAGTTCCCAGGACTTTATGGCCTTGAGTAGTACCAAAGTATTTTTTTTTCATATTTCCTTACAACCTAGAAGAGTGTGGCAAGGGATTTGTTCAGTCGTTCCAGTAGCAGAAACAACAGAGAAGTCATACTGAGAAGAGAGATTGACCACACTGACCCAGTTTGGGTTTGTTTCTGATACTGTTGGTAACCCCTATAATTGGGCTCAAGTTGTTGTTGATGTGTGGCGCCATGCGCGGCAGCCTCGCCAGCAGTCCTTTCATCCTTTCACCCTTTTTATTCTTTTTAGTCTGTTTAAAACTATGTTCCTGGAGGTTTCTTAGACTTTTTTATGTGGGGGAGGTGGGGAGGGGAAGGGTGAAACCGTTTCCCAGTCACTTCCCGGTTGGGATGTGTCTATTCTCCGAGTTGCATCTTTGCCCCCCCCTCACGGCCTACCATCCAAGCCGCTGAGAGTGTTCTTCCGTTCCGATGCCGGTGCTCCGATCATCCCGGCGAGAGGGCCTGAAACATCGGGCCGCCGTTGCGGCAAATGCGGAGGGCCCAAAGGCCCCGACCACGGGTGAACAAAGAGGAAGAAGACTGAACTTTATTGCCTTCCCTCACAGTGGGAAACGTTGATTCTGTTGTGTGGGGATGTTCATGTTAAATTCTATCGTGTATAGTTTTCTTTTTATTCATATGGCTGTATGGTAATTCAAATCTCACTGTACCAATTAGTGCCTGTGATAATAAATGTCTCTTGAATTCCTGAATTCTTGAAGTTCAATATTCGAGATCTGTGAATCTTTAATCTTTAATTATTTTTTAAATGGTGGCACAGTGGTGCAGAGATAGAGTTGCTGCCTTACACTGCCTGAGACCCAGGTTAGATCCTGACTATGGGTTCTGTCTGTACGGAGTTTGTCCGTTCTCCCTGTGACCGCGTGGTCAGGATTTAACCTGGGTCTCAGGCACTGCAAGGCAACAAACCTACCATTGCGCCACTACTATTGCGCCACTGTTTCTTACCCCATGTAACAGAATGAGGGCCGCTCGAAGGGGATGGAACCCAAGAGTGGTTAAAATAAGAAAGCGATTCTCACAAGTTTAGAGAATGAAATTCAAAATTGATATGATGAGTCATTGCTTAAATGTTTTCGTCTGCATAAATTTGTTTTTGCTAATAAAAGTGGGCTTCAGGCCTAATGACACTCATGCATTAATCACCCTTTACTGTAAAAAGTATTCATCAGAGCCATTTACGAAAGCGAAATTTATTACAGATGGGCAATTTAAAGGTTATTTGTGATGAACACTTGTCTGTAATGATATTATCAATGATACTTTGCTGCTGAGAATGCAGGAAATGCGCAATGGGTAGGTCGGCACCTGAAAGGAGAAGAGGAGGAGGATTCTCCGACATATCTGTGTGGAGACAAGGTGAGTGAGAAATAAAACTCAGCTAATCTTACTTGCCCTGTATTCCTCACTGCCACGGCCATGCTTGCAGTAATGGAGTGTGATACATATGCAGTCTTGACTCTATAGTATAGAAACAAGGAACCGCAGATACTGATTAATATACAAAAGGACACAAAGTGCTGGTGTATCTCAGCAGGCCAGGCAGCATCTCTAGAGTACAACTATAGGTGACGTTTCAAGTTGAGACCGTTCCTTTCTCAGACTGAAGGCGATGTTTTTGGTCACCTGAAGAAGGATCTCAACCTGAAATCCTATCCATGTTCTCCAGAGATGCTACCTGACCAACTGAGTTACTCCAGCACTTTTGTGTCCCTTTGACTCTAAAGTAGTTGCTTTACAATTGAAGAACACAAAGTGCAGGAGTAACTCAGCATCTCTGAAGGGCAGGGACAGGCGACGTTTCATGGTAGGACTATTCTTCAGATGATTGAGAACATTGCCTGTGCATGTCCTGTCCCGAAATGTCACCTATCTATGTCCTCCAGAGATGCTGCCTGACCTGTTGAGTTACTCCAGCATTGTGTGAACATTGCAAGACTCCAGCATCCAGAGTTCCTTTACTATTGATTCTACTTTGGAATGGCACAGTGGCATGGCAAGTGGAGCCTCGACCACGGCCTGTATGGAGTTTGCACAAGCCAAAAGGCCTGTTCCTGTGCTGCACTATTCTATATTTCATAGTCCTAGTCATACAGCATGGAAACAGGCCCTTCAGCCCAACTTGCCCACACCGACCAACATGTCCCTTCTCCACTAGTCTCACCTGCCTGCATTTGGCCCAAATCCCTCTAAAGCTGTCCTCGCCATGTACCTGTCTAAATGTTTCTTAAACATTGTGATAGTACCTGCTTAAACTACTTAATCTGGCAGCTCATTCCATACATCCACCATCCTTAGTGTGAAAAAGTTACCCCTCAGAGTAGAACGTACAAACTCCGTACGGACACGCACCCGTTGTCTGGATTGAACCCGGGTCTCTGGCGCTTTAAGGCAGCAACTCTACTGCTGCGCCACTGTGCTGCCCCAGGTAGTTGCATTATTGTGTGTTCATTATGTAGGAAGAAACTGTAGATGATGGTTGAAACTGAAGATAGACACAAAATGCTGGAGAAGGATGATGTTTCGGGCCTAGAAGAAAGGTCTAGACCCAAAACATCACCCATTCCTTCTCTCCAGAGGTGCTGCCTGCCCCGCTGAGTTACTCTAGCATTTTGTGTCTATTGTGAGTTTATTTACATCCTCATGTTATGAAGAGTGGAGCAGGTTTGTGAGGAAAACACTGGGTTTAGACTCGTGCTCCTAGCGCCCTTATCCACTGGTGTTTCTTATGTCGGGTATTCTTCTGGATTGATTGATAAAGACTGATTGCTATGGTTAGTCAACAACTCCATTATGGTTCTTTCAAATAAGCACAAGGATGATAGAGCTACTGTTAGTGAACTACACTCTCCATAAAGTATTTCTGGATCAACAATGTTTATTTTTCGAGTTTTAAAACAAATAGCTTGCGGAACAATAAAGTTGTAATTGTTTTATATGGAATATCTTGCATTAGTGAGTGTAACAGGAGATAGATATTGGTTAGCTTTTAAGGTTAATTCTTCATATATCCTAAACTTTCTAAATGTAAACGGTATTTTCTAAAATTCTTATGCTAAATGTCCAAGCTAATTAGGAGAATTTGTCAACTGTCAACGGACGGCATGTGGTGGTGCAGTGTTAGAGTTGCTGCCTTACAGCGCCAGAGACCTGGGCTCGATCCCGACTATGGGTGCTGTCTGTATGGAGTTTGTACATTCACCCGTGACCACGTGGGCTTTTTCAGAGATTGTATTGTAATTAAGTTATTAGCCATGTATGTAGACATACAAGGAATTTGAGATCTTCAGTTTCCTCCCACACTCCAATGTCGTACACGTTTGCAGGTTAATTGGCTTGCTATAAATGTAAATGATCCCTAATGTGTGTAGGATAGTGTTAGTGTGGGGAGATCGCTGGTCGGCGTGGACTCGGAGGGCTGAAAGGTCTGTTTCCATGCTGTATCTGTAAAAATAAACCGCATTCTCATGTTCCTGCTACCTGCCCTACCACTCAGTCAGGGTCATGGATTGGGAAGCTCTGTAAAAGATACAGTATGCTGTGTGGCCTCGGGGCATTCTGTACATGGTACACACTTTGGCCACTGTGTGCCAGAGGTTCAAGAGGAGTGACTGTTTCGGGTGGTGGATGGTACACCAATATTCAGTATGGTAGACTCAATATTGCCAAATGTCGCGAGTGTCCTTGGGACCTGCACTTATTCAGGGGATATGACCCGCTCTCTATCATTTTACTGGCCAATGTTCAGTCACTTGAAAATAAAGTGGACATAAGGGCAAGGCTGCTTTATCAAAGGGAGATGAGGGAATGATGTGTGCTCTGTTTCACAGAGACATGGCTCATCCCCAGCTACCCAGACTTAGCCATCCATTGCATGTACAGAACGCAGGCATCTGGGAAAGGGAGAGACAGTGGCATTTGCCTTATTGTCAACTCTTTGTGGTGCTCAGACGTGGCAGTCCTGTCCAACTCCTGTTCCCCGAACCTGGAATACCTGGCGGTGAAGTGCCGCTCCTTCTACCTCCCAATGGAATTCATCCCCATCATCCTGACTGCGGTGTACTTTATAAAGAAATTATAAAGAAAGCCCATCATCACTTCTACTTCCTGAGACGAATGCAGAGATTTGGTATGTCAGAGAGGACTCCCTTGACCTTCTACAGGTGTAGGTAGAGAGCATATTGACTGGCTGCATCACGGTCTGGTTTGTCAACTTCAACATCCAGGAGTCAAGAAGACTGCAAAAAGTGGTGAACACTGCCCAGTCAATCACGGGTTCTGATCTCCCCGCCTTCGAAGAGATATAAGGAATCGCTGTCTCAAAAAGGCAGCCAGCATAATCACAGACCAACAACACCCTGGCCGCACACTCATCTCACTCCTGCCATCGGGAAGAAGACAAAGGAGCTAGAAATCTGTAACGTCCAGATTCAAGAACAGCTTCTTCTCTACAGCCATTAAACACGACAACCTCCAAATAAGCTCTGAACTACATTGGGGACATTGGTTTTGTCTTTTTGCACTATTACTGTAACTATTATTGTTTGTTTATTTATATAGATATGTGTGTGTATATATATGTGTGTGTGTATGTATATACACACACACACACACACACACACACATATGTAGACACTGAACTTTTTCTCCTTGTTTATGATGCTATTTACAGAGTATTATGTTTACACATTCTGTTGTGCTGCTGCAAGTAAGAATGTCATTGTTCTATCTGGGACATATGACAATAAAACACTCTTGTCTCTTTAGGCAAGTGGATAGCATTCTATCACAATACTGACATGCCTTGTAAATGGTAGTAGGGTGTGGGAAATCAGAAACTTGCTTAACCCCTGCAGAATAACCAGCTGTTCTTGTGGCCATACAGTTATATTGTTTTAAAAAAAGGCAGTGCTGGATTAACTCAGTGGGTCAGGCAGCATCTCTGGAGGTAGGTGACATTTTGGGTCAGGACCCTGCTTCAGACTGAATAAGGATCCTGACATGAAACGTCACCCATCCATGTTCTCCAGAGATGCTGCCTGACCTGCTGAGTTACTCCAGCATTTTGTGTCCTTTTGTGTAAACCAGCATCTGCAATTCCTTGTTTGTACAGGTAGATATGAGCAGCTGTAAATTGCCCCAAGCACATAAATGAACGGTAGAATCTGGGTGGAGATGATGATAGTGTGGGGAAAATAAAATAGGTTTGGATAGAATTAGTGTTCAAAAGAATGCCGGTGGTCAGTATGGACTCAATGGGCCAAAGGGCTGCATCTCTCTGTGACTCCATGATAAAAAATCAATTTGAGAGCACAGTGAGTTCATCTTGTAGTTCAGAGTGTCCAGCCTTTCCTGTACCATCCGACAGGTTTTCTTTGTACATCAGTCAGGTTTAGCTATTGAACCCTGATATATATTAAGAATGATGTAAGGAGTGGGTGGTTGTGGGAATGAGGGGTTGTGCTACTTAATACTATGTTAACCTCCCCCTGGACTGTGTTAATTAGCCAGGGCTACACCGTCATAAATGGTGCGCTTCAGCTTTGATCTGCACTAGTAAACACCACAGCCCTCAGCAGTGATCAGCCAGAATGTGATTGTGGTTTGTTTGAGAGCCCAGTTGGTGAATGAAATTGACATGTAAAAAGCACACACAAACATGTCCTCTGACACTGAATTACTGGCATCTTTGCTTCCTGGAAGGGAAGCTTATTTACAGAAGACAGCTTTCATTCCATTAACCCTTTACGACCCAAAATGTCTTTGACATCAGCATCACTTACCTAACCCAGTGATCTTTTCTGACCTCCAACTTTAGTTTAGTCCAGTTTATTGTCACGTGTACCGAGGTACAGTGAAAAGCTTTTTTTGTGGCGTGCTATCCAGTCAGCGGAAAGACTATAAGAAGGCAGGTACGGGATACTGAGTTGGATGATCAGCCATGATCATATTGAATGGCGGTGCAGGCTCGAAGGGCCGAATGGCCTACTCCTGCACCTATTTTCTATGTTTCTATGTTTCTATGTTTCTAAGGGTCTCAACCTGAAACGTCACCCATTCCTTCTCTCCAGAGATGCTGCCTGTCCCGCTGAGTTACTCCAGCATTTTGTGTCTATGCATGATTACAATCAAGCTATCCACAGTGTACAGATACAGGATTAAGGGAATAATGTCTGGTTGAAGTCCAGTAAGGTCAGAGTAAACATAGTCCAAGGATCTCCAATGAGGTAGATGGTAGCTCAGGACAGCTCTCTAGACTATTCAGAACAGGACCTCAAAACTTTCTACGAATTGAGTCAGTTTAACATGGCGTGAATTTGCACCCAAGAGATTGTACATTAATGGAAACAGGATTCAGAAAATTGAGTCTCATCGCAGTTATTTAATAAGGAACAGAGGAAATATTGGGGATTATGGGTCAATTGGCACTGAACATGATTTTCAGCAGATACCCTTGCATAGATTATTTATTGGAGGCTAGAAGAGTGCTTTTTAAAGCAACCTTATTAAGATCTTTCTTATTGGTTTTCAATACAACCATTCTCTCTCTGAGTTCTGATGAAAGATCATTGTACTATCATGCTAACTTTTAATCTTCCTCCTTGGATGCTGCCTGTCAGCTGAACATTTTTGCAGTGAAAGATATGTGCTAGAATCTTGATTGAAACACATAGAGAGTAATTCAACAGGTCAGGCAGCTTCACTGAAAGATATAGTTCCTTGAAAGTGGTGTCACAGGTAAATAGGGTGGTCTAGGAGGCTTTGGGTACATGGGCCTTCAGCAGAGAGGGTGCTGAGTATAGAAGTTGTGATGTTATGTTACAGTTGTACAAAACATTGGCGAGGCCATATTTGGAGTATTGTAATCAGTTTTGGTCGCACTGCTGTAGGAAACATTTTGTTAATATGGAAAGAGTGCAGAGAAGGTGTACGAGGATGTTGCCAGAACTTGAGGGCCTGAGCTACAGGGAGATTGGGCTGGCTGGAACTTTATTCCTTGGAGCGCAGGAGGATGAAGGTGATCTAATAAAGGTGTGTAAGATTGTGAGGGGAATAGATAGAGTAGATAGATGCACAGTCTTTTACCCAGAGTAGGGGAATCAAGAACAAAAGAACTTACTTTTATGGTGAGAGAAGAGAGATTTAATAGGAATCTGAGGGGCAATTTTATCATAGAGAGGGTGGTGGGCATATGGAATGAGCTGCCAGAGGAGGTAGTTGAGGCTAGTACTGAAACAACATTTAAATTACATTTGTACAGATACATGGACAGTAAATAGAGGGATATGTGGGGAACACTGGTAGGTGGGACATGTGTACATGGGGAAGCTTGGTTGGCATGGGCAGCTTGGGCCCGGGGGCTGTTTGCAGGCTGTACTGCTCCATGAATCCATGACATGGATAAGCGGCATTGGGGTCGTGACCATTCTTCAGAGTGGGTTTTTTCCAGCTTTTTGTGTTACTCTATCTAACTAACCTGTTTGTTTCTTCTGCTTCCCCTGTGTTATATCAGCTCCTCGCCACCTCACTCTCCATCCATACATTTGTTTTTTGTTTACAGCTCTATGACCTCATGGCAGATCTCTGTCTCTCCACCTAATGGGTAGCACATGCAAAAGTTGCTTTAAATATTCATTCACACCACAAACAAGTGCAACCTTCAGGCTGTGCCCTGCAGAACTCTGCAACATTGATAACCCCCCTTTGACTGAATAATGAATAACCTCTATGCAACACCATTCCTTTCATTTCTCTTGCACAGTGCCAAATACTAATAATGCTTATTCTGTTGCAGTTATTTTTAACTACACCAAAACACTCCCTAAATCTAAATTGCATCAAATTTTTAAATGTAATTTGGGAGGTTGCAGAAAAGCAAAAGACTTTATACACTTTCCAGTTTGTGTAATCTGTTTGACAATCTGATTTAAAACAGAATGTGTGCATTGGATCATTTGAAGGGAATTCACAGCTAAAAATGATTCATTTAACGAGTGTAGATAGAAAATGGATTTAGCACTCGCAGTTTCTGTTGCTAACAGAAATAGTACGTTATTGATTAGTCACTTAACTGTAATTGACTTGATGCACCATTTTTGATACCCCTCACAGTATGCCATGCATGGGATTCTCTGCGGAGTTGAAAAATACTCTGTAACATTAGTAATAGAAGCATTAACCCCTTTGGATGAAACCCTGTGCCATATTTGAATGAACTCTTGAAAATAAACATCACAGATGAAAGAATGTCACACAATGACTTTTTTAAAAGTAACGCTACACAATGTGACTACAACACACAAACACTTTCCTGAATACTAGCAGACACCACTGGTTCTCTCCCCAATGGAAAGCAAGTTTCTCCCAGTAGCAATCCTCTAATTTTCCCTTGTGATTGCCGACCTTTTCTCCTCCTGAATGCTCAGGTTTAGTTTAGTTTAGATTAGAGGTACAACATGGAAACAGACCCTTCAGCCCACCGAGTCCGCGACGACAAGTGATCACATCACTCGTACACTAGTTCTATCCTGGACACGAGGGGCAATTTACAGAAGCCAATCAATCTACAAACCTGCACAAACCTTTGGAATGTGTGAGGAAACCAGAGCACCTGGAGAAAACCCACGTGGCCACAGGGAGAATGTATAAACTCTGTACAGCCAACACCCGTAATCAGGATCATACCTGGGTCTCTGGCGCTGTTAGGCAGCAACTCTATCACTGTGCCACTTTTGATCTCTGCTGCTCTGCTGAGATGGATTTCTGACCTCTCCCGCACTTCAAGTAAGGGTTGAGGCACAATCCCAGTCCTGGGCCTTTCCCCTATCCTAACTAAGGATCTCAACTAACCTCCAACATATTAACAAGGCCCTGCCTTTAGGATCAGTAGAATCTCTCCATGGTCTCTTAGATATCAATAAATAATTTACTATAAATGTGTACCATGCTCATTACAGTATTTGTGCTTACACTTATAAATATTGCTCCAGGATATATGGCGGTTTAATACCATATAGCATTATATGGATATTACAAACAGAATCAGGCCATTTGGCTCAATTGATCTATGTTTATGCTCTACATGGTGTTAGCAGTTATAGGGAGAACGCAGGAGAATGATATTAAGAGGGAAAGATAGATCAGTCAAAATTGAATGGCAGAGTAGACGAAGGACCAAATGGCCCAATTCTGCTCCTTTAACTTATGAACATCATTCTTGTCTCTGAATTTCACACATCAAAACACATTAATCTTGTACTGATCGTGAACAATGCTTTATGTGAAATTAGCCTCTTCAAATATTAGTATCCGAGTTCTTAACACACGGACAAAATCCAGTTTGATGGAGACAGTTCTCACAATCAAAAAAAAAGAATCAATGCATTCATTGTGGAAGAGTAAAGGAATTTCACACAATCTCATTGATTTGGGTGGAGAACTTTGCAAAGGTCTTTCACAGGAACTAGAAATAATCTGCATATGGTTGGAATATAATCAGACTATCAGTGGTAGACAAAAATGCTGGAGAAACTCAGCGGGTGAGGCAGCATCTATGGAGCGAAGGAAATAGGTGACGTTTCGGGTCGAGACCCTTCTTCAGACTCAAGCATCTGACTTGAGACTCAAGCATCTGCAGTTCCTTTTTAAACAGATTATCAGTGGAATATCTTTCTCCAAGGGATCTATTGTAATGGCATCAGTGCACTGGACTACAGGATGCAGCTTCATACATGTTCCATACTTCTTCCCACCAACCACCAGTTGGGTCTAACTCTCTAACCAACTTCAATACCTTCTTCCAAAGGTGAAGCCATAACCCAGCTGCTGCATGAATCAGGGGTAGTCAGGAAAAAGAGTGTGGGGGGGTGGGGGGGGGGGGGGGGGGGGGTGGAGGGAATCCTTTCAAGCTAGGAATTGTCACCGACTCTCGCAAGATCAAAAAAACAAGCAGAAGATCTTTGTAATGATCCAGGCTACCACATCCCCTTGAGGATGATTTGTGGAAGGGTATATCAAATGCACCTCTATGGATGTGATTAATTCATTCATACAATACCGCATAATTATAAGGCGTATTGATTTTACGAAACAGCAAGTCGACTGCTCCGACCCAAAGCTGGTTTTGCATTGTTGTGCTCCTGTTGTCAGTTCGATTTGAAGGCAGATTTACTTTTGATCAAAGGTGTGAGCTGCCACAAGTCTGCGAGCTGAGGATTGTGCAGGGTTTTAGTTTGAAATGGAGAAGGAAGTTCATGCTTTGGGTTAAACGTGGAGGAGGGGATTGTGGAGGATGTAAATCTTAAACGTAAACCGCCGGTGGTTTTTTTTTACATTGTTTTCAGTTTTTTTTAGAGCTACAGCTTGAAAACAGGCTCTTCAGCCCACACAGTCCATTGATCACTTGTTCACTACTTCCATGTTATCCTAAGTTTTGCATCCTATACACAAGGGGCAATTTACAGAAGCCACTTAACCTACAAACATGCACGTCTTTGGAATGTGTGAGGAATCCGCAGCTCCTGGAGAAAACCCACGCAGTCACAGTTAGAACATATATAATCTGTACAGGCACCACCCATAGTCACGATCAAATCCCGATCTCTGGTGCTGCGAGGCAGCAGCTCTACCACTGTACCACTGTGCAGCCCCTAAGTTTAATTTGGGGTCTCGATGAAGTGCTAGAAATTGGAGCATTTAGTGACCGACAAGAGAAAAATGAGGACTTAGTTTCACTCTTAGATCATCAATGCGTTTGGCAGATTTTGTTTGGAAAAACAATATGTTTATTAGCTATTGTTGAAGAAACCATGAGGGGAAACAAAATTAGTACCGCTAGAGTACACATTAGGAGTGGTCTGGGTAGTTCTGGTCGCCACACTGCAGGAAGGAGATAATTGTACTGAAGAGGGTAAAGAGGAGATTCACCAAGATGTTGCCAAGCGTGAAATGTTACAGTTAGGAAAAGAGATTGGATAGGCTGGATTTGTTTTCCTTGGAGCAGAGGAGGGCGATGAATGACCTGAAAGAGGAGTATAATATTATGAGGGACATTGATAGAGTAGATAATAGAAAACTTCTCCCCATAGTAGAGGTATCTCAACAATACGTTATAGGTTTATGTTAAAGGATGAGAGGTTTAGGGCAGTACATTATTTTAAATCCAGAAGCAGGTTAAAATCTGCAATGCCTGCATAAAGTGTTGGTGGAGGCCAGTAGTCCCACAATGTTTGAGAAGTATCTTGATGAGCATCAAGGTAAAGAAAGAAATGGAGCAAATGCTGGTAAATGGCATTCGTATGGATGAGTACTTGATAACCACCAAGGACAAGGTGGACCGAAGGGTCTACTTCAGTGACTCTATAACACAATGCTGCAGTGGTAGAGTTGCTGCCTTACAGTGTCAGAGGCCCGGGTTCGATCCTGATCATGGGTGCTGTCTGTACAGAGTTTGTACGTTCTCCCCGTGACCTCGTGGGATTTCTCTGAGATCTTCAGTTTCCTCCCACACTCCAAAGACATACAGGTTTGTAGGTTAATTGGCTTGGTATAAATGTAAAATAGTTCCTAGTGTGTGTAGGATAGTTAATGTGAGGGGATCGCTGCTCGATGCGGACTCGGAGGGCTCTATCTATAGTATTTGGGTTTGACTTGATTGTATTTCTGTGCAGTATTATTTGATTTGTTAAGATAGCAAGCAAAACAAAGCTTTTCGCTGTACCTCAGTATACCTGACAACAACAAACCTAAACTTCATGGAGAACTTTACTATATTTCTTCAAAAGGGGCGGCATGGTGCCGTAGCAGTAGAGTTACTGCCTTAAAGTGCCAGAGACTCGGCTTAGATCCTGTCTACCGGTGCCGTCTGTACGGATTTTGTACGTTCTCCCCGTGACCACGTGGGTCTTCCCCGAGTGCTCAGGTTTCCTCCCACACCAAACACGTACAGATTTGTAGGTTAATTGGCCAGTAAATATTGTGAATTGTCCCTAGTGTGTAGGATAGTGTCAGTGTACGGGGTGATCGCTGGTCAGCATGGACTCAGTTGGCCGAAGGGCATATTTCCGCACTGTATCTCTAAACTAAACTAAACTAAATGAAAATGTACCTATTATATCCACTTGAGAGAGCAGACGGAAGTTCCGAAGGAGCACAGTTCCCTCATAAAGCCAGCCTGGAGTATGTAATCAAATCTCTGGACTTGGAAAACATGGATTTCTATCTGGGAGGCAAGCATGCCTCTATTGAGCTGAAGGTATAGGGGGAAAATGCCTTGATGGGCCTTGACCTCTGATGGTTCATGTGTTCCCCAGGTTTGCAACCAGGTTACAATAATCAATGTAATTCCTTGTGCTAATGGTTTATAAATCTATTCTTAATTCAATATCCCTATCAGTAAAATAATCAATTAGCCAATGGTTAAAACATTGCATAAGTGACCTTTAACAACTTTGAGGGTCGTAGGTTGAATCTCTGCTCTGTACTTATTCATAATGCCCTGACCCGTATCCAGGGTGCTGCTAAGCTGACCTTGGAGATGTCTGAATAAATGAATGGGGAATACAGGCATGTCTCAAAGCTTGCAATTCTATAGATTGAATAGAAGAGTGCATTGGAGGGTCAGATCAGACTGCTCTTCGTGTCGAACAATTTACTCCCCTCTATGGTATGGCTTATACAGAAAGCATGAACAGTTGGGTAGGGTTCATTAGAAAGCCCAGGACCCAAGCAAATCAAGGAGACAGCAATAATCAAGAATGGAGAACAGATCTAATTAGGAGGATTCAAAATAGGACAAAGAATAAAATAAAAGACTGATATGAAGGAATGAAGTATTGAAGCAGCTCAAAAGGACACAAAATGCTAGCATAACTCAGCAGGTCAGGCAGCATCGCTGGAGAACATGGATAGGTGTCGTTTTGGGTCGAGATCCTTCTTCAGACTGATTGTAGGGGTGAGGGAGAAGAAAGCTGGAAAAGGGGAGAGGCTGGTCAACGTGTGGCAGGTAGTAGGTCAGCGCAGGCCAGGGGAATTGTTTAACAGGTAGATGGTCGGTACAAAGGCCAGAGAAATGAACAATAAGTGTGAGGCAGGTTTGTAGAGTTGCTGATTGAGAAGCCAGGGGGGAGGAAAGTAGCAGGAGGTGGAGGTGTGGGTGGGGGAGTTGGGTTGGATGGGAGAAATAATTGGGAGTCCAAGTAGGGCCCAGGGGAGGGAAGATATGGGGGGGAGGGGTCTGTTGGGGAGAAAAGAGGGTGGACGGGGGTGGAAGGGGGGGGGGGGGGGTTATGTTATGTTTTATTTAGACAAAGTCAATGTTCAAGATAAATAACTGTGCAGAACTTGTGAACTCAAGAACAGCACTTTGTGTCATAGTTCTCTTTTAATAGTTCAGACCATAAAAACAGCATCCTGGTTAGTAAGGGTGTCAGGGGTTATGGGGAGAAGGCAGGAGAATGGGGTTGTGAGGGAAAGATAGATTAGCCATGATTGAATAGCAGAGTAGATGATGGGCCAAATGGCCTAATTCTGCTCCTATAACTCCCTGGCTTCTCAATCAGCAACTCTACAAACCTGCCTCACACTTATGATCTTTTACATTCTGCATCTGCTCCCACACTCTAGTTCACATGGTTTCTCTATGACATGCACGTTACTCGCTTGTCATGATACAGTTTCAATTTTAAGAATATAACTGGTTAGTTAGAAGTTACCTAAAATTGGAGATTTCAACATTCGTACCATTGAGTTGTAAGCTACCAAGTGGAATATTGAAGCCGCTCCCTAGTTTTCTAGACCTCCCAGTCTTCACTCAGAAGAACAACCTGACTGCGCCAATTTGAGGAACTCTGGCTGAACTATTAGGATACAATCAGCTCACAATTATTTTTGTAAAACACCCTCACAGCTACAAGAGAGTGAGAGATTGTTATCCCATTAATCTGTACTGGATCCAAACCCATATTCTAAACATGGGAAGATAGTGTACAGAACTCCAAAGTCCTTGTGGGAAGACTAGCACTAAACAAGTACTTTTCTTCTGGAATCACAAACTGATCTTACCTTCCTGACCTTGTACAACATTTGATTTAATGTTTCACAGGATATCTCCAGCAACTCATTTTTTTTTATTATGTCATTTATGTTTACAGACCTGTTATGCTGCAAGTAAGAATTTAACTTTTTCCATTTTGGTACATATGACAATTTTGCCACCAAAACCTCTTTGCCATCATTGTCACGGCCTGTTAGATCATTTTGGAGGGAACATGGAGAGTGTGAAATGGGATGATAGTTTCCTTGTTCTAACTGATAGTCACTCTCAGTGGATTGAAATGAAATGTACGGGTTTGAATATCACTACAGAATGCTGATGACGAGGACTACATCTGAATGCCGTACTTAAAGATCTCTTCTCTAACTTTGGCCTTCAATTTTGATGTGCTCTATTCATAAAGGTTATGGAAAAGAATGGGATCAAACATGCACGCATACCTTGATCTTGTCCGGCTTCAAATGGGCGGCACAGTGGCACAGTGGTAGAGCTGCTGCCTTACAGCGCCAGAGAACCGGGTTCGATCCTGACTACGGATGCCTGTACCTCCTCTGGCAGTTTGTTCCATGTACCCACCACCATTTGCGTTAAAAAAAAGTTAGCCCTCGGGTACCTATTAAATCTTCCCCCCCCTCACCTTAATCCTATGTCCTCTGGTTTTCGATTCCCCTACTTTGGGAAAAAGGGCATGTATCCTATCTATTCCTCTCATGATTTGTACACCTCTATAAAATGATGCCTCATCCTCCTGCACTCCAAGGAATAAAGCCCTAGCCTGCTCAACCTCTCCCTATAGCTCAGGCCCTTGAGACCTATAAATCCTCACTGCACCCTTTCCAGCATAACAACATTTTTCCTGTACCATGGTGACCAAAACTGAAAACAATACCCTAAATGTGGCCTCACCAATGTCTCATACAACTGTGACATGACCTCTCAACTAAGTCTGGATTTTGAATAGTCTGGATCATAGTTGGATCCAGAGCAGACTGGAGGAAGTAGGATTCCAAATCCAAGCTAGCCATGACAAAGAGTTCCGATCAAGAACCGAGCTATCCTAAACTTGAATCAACAGTAAAATCAGGAAGAATATGAAAACTGGTCCCAAAGCTAAATTTATAATTCTTGTTAGTAAATGTTCATGTTGAAAATGTATTTATATCTCAATGTGGCTTGTCTAAAGAGTAACAGTGCAGAACTTCAATATGTTTGTTCTGTGTAATTTAAGTGAATGTTTGTTCTGTGGTCCTGGTTGGATGGGAGAATCGTGTAAAGCAATAATATCACAGCTCGACAAAATCCAGGTCAGCAGCTGTATGAAGAAGGGTCCCGACCTGAAATGTCACCTCTCCATGTTCTCCAGAGATGCTGCCTGACCCGCTGAGTTATTCCAACACATTGTGGGGGTTTTTTCAACAGCTTATAGACTTGACATGTGAATAGTAAAAAAAAATGTGCAGCTCTGCAAATAAATCTTTACTTCTTTTGGATAAGGATATGCTGCAAATACCTTTGTGAAGATATTATCTCCACCTTGCTCAAGGGCTCTAGGATTTCCTCACTAAACATTTTTGCCTCTCTTTGCTCCCTTAAAACGAATTTCTTTGACCAACCATTTGCTCAACTGTCTTAATTTCCACTGTGGTAATATCTAAAAAATTAAGTGACTTCCAATATAGCACTGTGGGACGTTTACTACATTGAAGTGGGTATATAAATTCAGGGTGGCATCAGCGGACCTGATGCATCGCCGTGCCAAAGATATGGGTTAGATCCTGACTACGAATGCTGTCTGTATGGGGTTTGTACATTTTCCCTGTGACTATGTGGACTTTCTCCGGGTGGTCCAGTTTCCTACCACTGTCCAAAGACGTGCGGGTTTGTGGTATAAATGGCTTTGTAAAAAATCTCCTGTTGTGTAGGATGCAAGAGTGGGATAACATGGAACTGGTGTGAACGGGCGAACGATGGGCAGAAGGGCTGGATCCACGCTGTATCTCCATAAACTAAATGCATCTGTGTACTGTGGTTGAACCTGTGTGGTGAGTCACAGTTGGGAAGGAATGGTAAGTCCCTCTCTGGCTCAAGCCAACAGCCTCTTCACATTCCTGTCAGTTGATAAGAGAAACAAGGACTGGCTTAGACTTTGAGTTCAGCAAAACTTGAACTCTGCAAGATCTGGGTAATGCTTTATTGATCAATGTACAAGGCTGTAGACTGTCTCTGACTTCATTTGGAAAAGGTTGGTAATGATGAATTAGTCAGTGCTTTGCTCCATTTCTTGCAACTCCTCATAGCTTTCAACGTTGAAACCATTACGAGCATATGTTTCGGACACTATGAAAACATGACATGCATTCTGAGGGAGCTGCTGGTGGAGGCTGCACTCAAAGGGATATCCTACAGCCATCTTGTGGCTGCTCTCCCTGACAAAATGAGTTGATTTAAGACTGCAATTAATTTTGAAACTGATTTGACAGTTGTTGTACGTCTCTGTTTTTTGATCGTTGCCCACTTTTGGCTCTTTCATTCATTTAAAGAGTGAGGTTAGAAGATATAATTGTTCATCTCATCATTGTGACTCAGAATAAAACTGTGTTTATTGTTTTTGATCATGTCGTATGCACATACATAGACACACACATACGTGTGAACAAACTCTCACATGAACACATATACGTATATGCTCACACATGTGCACGCACGCGCATGAACGAACACATGCATAAACAAACATGCACGAATACACACAGAACGCAAACATGAACACACACAAACAACACACATACACCAGAAATGCACACATTTGAACACCCACACATTCACTCCAACTGATATAAATACAAACACACTCTGACTCACTCACAACACATTCACGCAATGAATATGCGCACCCACACACAAATTGAAGTGCACACACATTCGCACGACACACACGTTCACCCATACTCGTACAGCACAAAACACTGTCAGACTCACTCACAACACATCCACCCAATGAATACACACACATACGTAACACACAAACATATTCAGTCAATAAATCACATCCTGCCTGTGTGAGTCTGCAACTGTTTGAAGTCACTATTTTATCAAGAGCCAGGCTTCCTCAGTTTATCTTGTGATGGGCCACAATACCATCGAAGGGTCTGAACAACAGCGGTGAGTTGAAGTGCTGCTCTGGTGTGTGATTTGCTTCAGGGTGCTGTTGATAATACAAAGACTCTTTTGTTGGTCTATTTAAAACCAACATTAATCCAAGATTACCACCCATAAAATGTACCTTTCATCTCCTCGCTGTTGCTGGTGTAAGGCTCAGGGTGTGCTGCTAAGTTCCAATTGTTTGGTGAAGTTATCTGTATTTTAGACAGAATATTTCTCCAAGACCTTGCCTTCCATTCAGAGTGTCCTAAAGGGGCATGTTTAAAAATCAAACTTCTGTTTTTAATGCAGGTTTATTCCTTCTCTATATTGCTATGAGGATGTCAGTATGACTGGCAAAAGGCAGGATCTGTGATTAAATCATGCCACCTTGTTGCCTGTTACGATATTTCTCCCAGATTTATGCACAATGGTTTTGCTAATGCGATACTGTGGTGTGCATTGGAGGAGGAGGTGAAGAGGGGGTGTGTTGTAGGGTGTAGCTATGCACAAATTGCTAAAGGTGTTGGTGGTTGAGAATGGATCAGCCACATGCCATAGACAAATGTCTGAAAAAATGATTTCTGTCTGGCAAACAACGCTTGCTATTGAACCACACAAGGAGATGTTAGATCAGTCGACCAGAAGCTTGGTGTAAGGAGCATCTGGGTGAAGGAAGGACGGTGGCACAGCTGATAGAGCTGCTGCCGCACAGCTTCAAAGATCTGGGTTCAATCATGACGTTGGTTGCTGTTTGTGTGAAGTTTGCATGTTCTTCCTGGGACTGTGTGGGTTTCCTATGGGTGCTCTTAATGGATAGGAAAGGTTTAGAGGGAGATAGGCCAAATGCCGGCAGGGGGGACTAGTGTAGATGGGGCATCTTGGACGGTGTGGGCAAGTTGGGCCGAAGGACCTGTTCCATGCTGTATGACATTATGACTGGTTTTCTCCCATATCCCAGACATACAGGTTTGTAGGTTAATTTGCCTCTGTAAAAATGCCCCTAATATAGCAGATGAGAAAGTGGGTTAACGTAGAACTAGTGTGAATGGGTGAATGATGGTCAGTGTGGTCTCGATGGGCCGAAGGGTCTGTTTCCATGCTTTATCTTGAAACTAAACTGAACCAAACCAAAGCTTGGAAGGCTGAGAGATTTCCTTGAGAGAATTTCAACAAAATCAAGTACAAACTAAAACTCCCTCTATAATGTTTTTGTATTGCTTTTAAAAAAGATATGTAATTAGGAGTTGAATTTTCATTGCACAACAGTGTAATGCAAGGAATATCAATCTTGTGCCATAGATTATGTATATACTGGTTGTTGGTGATATTCAATTAATTGCAATTCATTCTAACCTTCCTGTTATTTTGAGCAAGACCCAGTGAACTTTTTTGCACTAAACATTGCGACTCGTAAGTCAAAGCTTTGTAGATGTACATCTCAAATCGTGTACATATTAAAATAATGTTTAATTTCCAGCACATAACATATGTTGAAAATATTTCCTTTTTTTAAAGTATAAATAGAGGATGTGTGCTGGCCAAATGTGACACATGACAAATATATTCATATGCAAGGCCGACTGGGAAATTCAGCAGCAATGCATCTACAAGTGATTTGTGTTTGCTTTACATGTGAGTTATTTATCATTTCACACGGCAAGTGACAAAATTCTCTATTTATATGACGTGCCACATTGTCTTCCAAATTCCCTTTGTTTTTTTCTCTCATCTTTAGTGTCCACAATGTTAATTGCATGTTTTCTTTGTGTGTAATTCATTAATTACATTTTGCTAGTACTGAAGAGAGAACTTGTAATTGTATGACACACTTTTTTCAAAGAGTCTCATTGCATTTCACAGCCAATGAAGTATTTTTGCCAGGGTGGCAGAGTGACGCAGTGGAGTGGTAGAGTTGCTGCCTGACAGTGCTAGAGACCCGGGTTCGATCCCGACTACGGGTGCTACCTGTATAGAGTTTGTATCTCCTCCTGTGACACATGGATTTTCTCTGGGTGCTCCGGTTTCTCCCACAAAAGACATGCAGGTTTGTAGGTTAATTGGCTTCAGTAAAAAGTTGCAAATTGACCCTAGTATGTAGGAGAGTGCTAGGGAATGGGTGATTGTTAGTCAGGCAGGGGCCTGTTGGGCCAAAGGGCCAGTTTCCGTGCTAATACTCTAAAGGCTAAAATAAAATTGTAATGTTTTTCACTACGACAATGTATAAACTGTTGCAATATTGGGTGTTATATTTGACCCTGAGTGGAACTTTGGACCACATATCTGCACCATCACCAGGAGTCATTCCCATCTCCTGAACAACCCCTTATCTCAACCTCCACCAATCTGCTGCTCAAAACCTCCATGTACTTCATCAGTGCTGGTGGAACTCAGCTGGTCAGGCAGCATCTGTGGAGGGAAATGGACAGATAATGATACTTCATTATCTCTCGTCATCATTCCAACACACTCCCAGCCCACTACACTTGTTCTACCTATAAACTGGAGTTCATGCTGAACTCCGTTGCTTGTGCTTTGACTAGCACCATATTTTCTTTATTATTCTCTCAAACTGGTTTTGACCTACAGCCGGTTGCGGTAAAGGCACTAAGTGAGTGCAATTTCTTGTTAATAAACATTTAGTTAAATGGTCGTTCTTGCTTGGGAGATGTCTTGTGAATTCTTTGCTCTTGTTTGGCAGACGCATGCTTAGAAATTCACCTCAGGTCAATAGAGCTAAATGCTCTTTGCAGTCCTGTCAGCACATTGTCTCTGATTCGAGCGTTTATCCATCCTATAATGGAAGTACAGCTGACATGCTGAGACCCCATTGATGATTAACCTGTAACACGGTTCATGTGCGGCCTCTCCACAGCCTAAATTTTAAAAACAGGGCTAACTAATTGGACAGATTATCCTGTGCTGACAAAACACCACACAAAAGCTTGTTCACCCATTGTCCCTGTACTTTCTGATTTTTCTGGCTTCCAGTCCAAAGATGTCTCAAATATTAAAATATTCCCTTTGGGTTTGAAGCTTTCCTTCCCTCACCCATCCCATTTTAAAATCTTCTCTAACACTGCCATCTTTTGTGTTCTTGCAAACCAATGCATCCGTGACAAGTTCAGACATTCTCTCTCTCTCTCTCTCTCTCTCTCTCTCTCTCTCTCTCTCTCTCTCTCTCTCTCTCTCTCTCTCTCTCTCTCTCTCTCTCTTCTCTCTCTCTCTCTCTCTCTCTCTCTCTCTCTCTCTCTCTCATCTCTCTCTCTCTCTCTCTCTCTCTCTCTCTCTCTCTCTCCTCTCTCTCTCTCTCTCTTTTCCTCTCTAATTTCCCTCTCTTCACCTACCTCATTTCACCTCCCCTCCTTCCCCTCCTCTTTCTGTCCCTCTCTTTTATCCCCCTTCTCTTCCCTCCCTCCTCTCACTCACACTCTCTCCCTTTCTCCCTCTTTGTCATTGTTTTTGGTTTGTCTTCTCCTCTTGCTTGGTATCAGGTTTAATGTCAGCATTGAGCCATCCACAGTGTGCAGATACATAATAAAGGGAATAATGTGAATAACGTTTAGTGCAAGATAAAGCTTGTAAGTCTGATGAAAGATAGTCGAGGGTCTTCAATGAGGTAGATAGTGTTTCAGGACTGCTCTCTGGTAGGGATAGTTCAGTTGCCTGATAAACAGCCGGAAGAAACCATCGCTGAATCTGGAGGTGTGCGTTTTCACACTTCTATACCTTTTGCCTGACGGGAGAGGGGAGAAGTGGGGCTGTATAAAGTGTATAAATGTGGAGGTTCGTTTGTGAAATGTTCTCAGTAAAATATGCAACTCACTCGTCCGTCAATGTCATAAGCAAAGTCAATAGACACGTGGAGAGAGTGTGCTGTGTACTTTCTCTAGTTGAGGCGGAGTGAAGTTGAGAATGTGGAAATGTTGCAAAGAAATTCGACAAACCATCTTAAACGGTGTCCATTCTTCCTTTCCACTGACGTCATGTGTAGTGTAATGTAACCCGCCACTTCACTAATGTCCATCTTGTGCCTTCTCTGAAGGCCAACTTGATCTGCAGGTTGTCTTAATTCTGGTTAAACTGAGGCCAGCAGCTCACTTGCACTGGCAAGGTTATATCAGCTATTAGCTGCCAACACTGTGGTTTTCCCTGTAGCTAGATGTGGGTGGCTCATATGCTTGCTGTGATAGGTGTAGTAAAGCTGTGAGTTGCAGAGGAAACCGAGTTGCTTAGTGTCTGTGGCCTGCTTTATCCGGGCATATGTGCTAGAGATGAAGTTTGGGAAGATGTCCATATATCTAGTCTATATATATGAGTACCCATATATATGTCTGTAAGAAGGGGTCTTGACCCAAAACTTCACCCAATCTCTCTACACAGAGATGCTCTCTGTCCCACTGAGTTACTTCAGCATTTTGGTGTCTATTGAGAACGTAATATGTAAAGAAGGGAACTTGCAGAATACTGGGCCTTCTCCACTGTCAGAGTGAGGCCACAGGCAATTATAGGAACAGCACCTCATATTTTGCTTGGACAGTCTACAACCCAATGCACAATTATTGATTTCTCTAACTTCAAGAAACCCTGCGTTCCCTCGCTCACCATCCTCCTCCACCCTAGACTTCTTGCTAATTTCACGGTTTGTATCCCTTCTTTACCACCTCGTCCCCAGGCCAACAATGGACCATTGTGGGCTCCACCTTTCTTGAGTCATCGATGCAGGCTCTTCCTTTGTTCTGCACCTTTCCATACCTCTAGTTTCCCCCTCCCTCACTCAGTCTGATGAAAGGTCTCGACCCAAAACATCTCCTATTCCTTTTCTCCAGTGATGCTGTCTGACCCGCTGAGTTACTCCAGCATTCTGTGTCAATCCAGAACTTAATCCTCTTGGACCAAGAACTGAACCTCCCTTATTAACCCACCTTGTCTCTGAATCAATATAACGTAGATACAAGTCCCTCCACAAGGACATGAGCACATTGTCCAAAATGACACAGAGTGCAGTTTTATGGCAGGTACAGTTTTTCAGATGACTCTTCAGTGTTTAGAGTGAATGTGAAAAGTCCCCCAGCAGTATGTTGAAAACATCAGTACAGAATCTCCTCATTATCCTATCCAAAGTATATCGTGATTGTGGCCATTTAAAAAAAAAGACTACCAGTTCAAGGTGGAGATATCCTCAAAGTATGGGCCAATAGTTATTCATCAATCAATAGGGTGTTCTCAACTTGTAGAAGCAAGGAACTGCAGATGCTGGTTTACAAAAATGACACAACGTACTGGAGTAACTCAGCAGGTCAGGCAGCATCCCTGGAGAACATAGATAGGTGATGTTTCAGGTCGAGCTTTACTTCAGACTGATGTACGGTCATTCAACACAAATCCATGTTCTCTAATCAATAGATGATCTCATCTTGCAGAAACAAGGAACTACAGATGCTGGTTTGCAAAAAAAGACACTAAGTTGCTGGAGTAACTCAACTGGTGAGGTAGCAACCCTGGAGACCATGGATAAGTGATGTTTTGGGTTGGGACCCTTCGTTGGACTGTTCTCACTTTATCATTTTTCCGAGTGCAAAAGTCGGTTGCTTTGTCTCCAACAATACGTTCAGTGAAAATGGAGAAATCCATGTTTTCCATAGATGCTGCCTGACCCTACGGGTCACTCCAGCACCTTTGTGTCCCTTCTCTATACAGCAGTGAAACCCTGCCTGGTGTCAGGCAATCCCCACCCCTTCCTACATGGCAGGATGGTGAGCGATCTCCTCGCCACCTGAAGCTCACCTTCTATTGGGCTGTGCTTCAGTGGGTACGACCCCTCCCCATGCCAGGGGATTGAAGAGTCTACTCTGCCATTCAAACATGGCTGATCTATTTTTCCCTCTCAACCCCTTTCTCCTGCCTTCTCCCCATAACTCTTGACACCCTCACTAATCAAGAATCTGTCAATCTCCGCCTTAAATGCCCAATTGCGGCCTCTACAGCTGTCTGTGGCATGAATTCCACTGATTAGCAGCCCTCTCTCTAAAGAAATTCCTCCTCATCTCCTTCTAAGGTTCACCCTGTTATTTTGAGGCTATGCCCTCTGGTTAAGACTCTCTCACTAGTGGAAATATCCCACCCACATTCACTCTATCCACGTCTTTCATTATTCGATAAGCTTCAATGAGGTCCGCTCATCCTTTTAAACTCCAGTGAGTACAGGCCCAGTGCCGTCAAAGGCTCGTCATTATTTTTCCTCGTCAGATTTTCCTCGTCATTGTACCTCAATAGGTTTGTGTGGCCTAACTGAGCAAATCTATGAGAGCAAATTCTCCAGCCTGGGCCTCAAATCAAGCCAGGAGTTGGGGCAGGTGGGTAGGAAGGTGGATCACATGCTTTTGCTCACTCAATCTTTTTTGTTAATTTCGCTGTCTGCAGAATTTAATGCCTTCCACCTCTACTAAAGGCAGACAGCCGACATTTCTCAGTTAATTAAGGGAAAAGAAAGGAGTCGCTGAAGTAAATGCTGGACAAATGCTCCCTCCGCAACCAGCAAACGATCTCCGAGGGCACAGAGATGCTGAATGCCTCGCTTCTTCGCACACACTGCAAAAAATCTTAACGACTTCGGAGAGATTTTGAACACTGTAATGTGTCTCAGCACAAACTGTGGTAAATAAATTGCAAGTTATGACTGCTGTGGAGAGATATGCAGGAATGTGGCTACACCAGGACGGACACCAGACAAGATAATGAAGAATGTAGAATAAAGGATGGCTTGCTATCTCCCTGTCCAGATATTGAGAAGCCCATAGCCTAATGCCGAGTGTCTTTCTGAATTGGCCTTTAATTTAGATTCAAACTGAACAATGAGGCTTTGCTTTTTTTTCAAGTTAGTATCTCTGTCATTTGCATGTTTAGAAGGAACTGCGGTTGCTTGTACAGACCGAAGATACACACAAAGTGCTGGAGTAACTCAGCGGTTCATGCAGCATCTCTGGAGAAATGGGATGGTTGACATTTTGGGTCGAGACTTCGGATGGGAGTGTCACCCATCCTTTTTGAGGAAAAGGTCCAACCCGAAACGTCACCATCCTTTTTCTCCAGATATGCTGCCTCCCCTGCAGAGTTACTCCAGCACTTTGTGTATATCTTCTGACATTTGCATGTTCCCCTTACCAGCTAAATAAAATCAACAACGCTGGTTCCATATGTAAAATTTAAAAACAACTTTAAAGTGCTCATGTCCCCTCTGTAGGCTGCTCTTAAAAAGTAACTGGTTACAAAATGTTCTCATTAATATTACAGGATTTCTTCATTTTCCTACTGGAAATTTTCCTACTTTATGCTTTAAAAAAAAAAAAGTTTTTAAGAAGGAATAACATCATATAACGGTGAGAGTTCATGAGCAGGGTCAGTAAAGTTACCAAAGTTGTCAGTAGGACGAAGAATTGAATTAACATTTGCGGTGAAAGGAATTGGGCCGGCACAATGGCGCAGCGGTGGAGTTGCTGCCTTACAGCGCCACACGGTTTGATCCTGACTACGGTTGTTGTCCGTGCAGAGTTTGTAGGTTTCTCCCTGTGACTGCATTCCTCCCACATTCTAAAGATTCTATAGGTTTGTAAGTTAATTGGCTTTGTAAAGTTATAAATTTTCCCTAGTGTGTGGGATAGTGTTAGTATACGATGTGATCACTAATCGGCACGGTCTCAGTGGGCCGAAGGGCCAGTTTCCCACACGGTATTTCTAAAGTCTAAAGTAATTTTGAAGTTTACGGTCTATATATAATCCAGTTACCTTCCATCAGAGATCTTCTGACTATCTTTATTTGGACTCTACCCTATCTTGCACTAAACGTTATTCCCTTTATCCTGTATCTGTACACTGTATCCTGTATCCCTTTATCCTGTATCTGTACACTGTGGGGCAGCTTGATTGTAATCGTGTATAGTCTTTTCACTGACTGAATAGCACGCCAACAAAAAAGCTTTTCACTGTACCTTGGTACATATGACAATAATAAATTAAAATAAACTAAGAAGTAAGGAATGAATATTGCCATTAACCCCTTTGACGGTCAGTCCTGCTAAAGTCATTCACGTGGCAATAGGTAGTTTAAAAAAAAATTATATTGGAAGTAATCTCTCTCTAATACTTTGAACTGTCACCATAGGAGGTTTCAGTGGACCAGCCGAAGACAGGTCTGCGTACTTGAAGCATTCAATGCACATCTTGTACGCACATGTACCACTTCAAGGACATTTATGTAAGAATTTAATTTTAAGATACACTCTAGTTGTGCAACTATTTGGTTTGACTGTAAGGTTGCTTTTAGTTCTTCGTTTGAAAGCACTAAAATTAATTGGCATCATCACGTCATAAAAACTGTAGTGCACTTTGGTTAGTTGCTGTCGGCTATCTCTGGTATTTTAACGTTAACTTTATTGGGGTGGTTCTGTACAAAAATAGGAGAGTTTATGCATTCATTCAATAACCACTTTAAGTTGTTTCTTATATCTTCACTGGAACAGGGCCATTCCAAGCAGTGTGATCAAACAAAGTGAAATGATAGTAAACTGTATAAGAAGATATTTGAGTTGATGACAAATGCTTGGCTCAGAAACAAGAATCTTATTGGAAGAAAAAGAGGCAGAGGGATGGAGAATTTTACAAAGCAAACCGCAGAGCTCAGAGACCTGGCAGTTCAAGACATGGCTACCAAGAGTGGAGTGATTATGTCTGGGGTTGCTAAGGATTCGAAATTGGAGGACGACAGTTATCTCAGAGGTTTAAGCATTGGAGGAATTTCCAGAATAAGGGATGGGCAAAATCATGGAGGGATTTGAAAAAATGGATGAGGAATTTTGAAGGCATTGCTTGCAAGTGAGTAATGGGGGAGTAGGGTTTGAGTGAAGGGCCTGTCCCACTTTGACGACCTAATTTGCGAGTTTAGAAGATTTCGCATTTGCCATAAGCTTGAAGCATGGTCGACACGTGGTCCTAGGAGGTCACGGTAACTCTCCTTCATGCTCGAGAGAATTCCTGCATACAAATAAAAATTTCCCGCAAATAAAAAATTTCCGCGAGTAACAATTGGTCGGCATGGTTCTTTTGAACTCGTAGTGCAGTGGTAGTGGGGTCGCCATGTAGTCATAGGTAGTCGAGGTAGCCCGTAGGCAATCTCCTTTGCTGACGGGCAATTTAATTGGCTCATTGGCGAAACAAAACGTAAGCATGAGTTTTCAGAACCAAGGAAAACCGACCGGTAATGTTAAACTTTATTAAACGTTGTCTGGCTTCTTAAACGTTTGTGTTTGTGTGTGTGTGTGTGCTGATGGTCGATCCAGCTCGCGGTTTCATTGCTGACGGTTGATCCAGCTTGCGGTTTTTCAGTCGAGTGCCCCAGAGCTTGAAGGTCGAAAACAGTTGCTGAAAAGTCGCGTAAGTGGGACAGGCCCTTGAGTTTGGACAAGGACAGCAGTAGAGTTTTGGATGATTTTAGACTTTAGACTTTAAGAGATACAGCGTGGACACAGAGCCTTTGGCCCACTGAGTCCACGCCGACCAGCGATCTCCGTACACTAGCACTATCCACCGCACTAGGGACAATTTACAATTTTACCAAAGCAATTTTTACCTACAAACCTGTATGCCTTTGGAATGTGGGAGGAAACCCGAGAACCTGGACTAACCCCATGCGGTCACAGGGAGAACGTACAAACTCCGTACAGACAGCACCCATGAACCCGGGTTTCTGGTGCTGTAAGGCAGCAACTCTACCACTGCACTACCTATAATGTTTCATGATGTTTTCATAAAGCACAGATTGAAGGAGTCGTGTCTTCTACCAAATAACATTTGCCTTGCGAAGGTAATCTCAAATAGGATTGGCAGCCATGCGACACTCAGGAGGTAATAGGACAGCAGGACTGCAAGGATATATGGTGGACTTTGGATGAGCATAGCTCAGGGTGGGGCGATGTCTTCAAAGTCAACCCCAATATCCTTCACTTCTGCACAGAGGAATAAACAATTTGGGTAAGGTGGGAAAGTGTGGCCAATGGAGGATATTGAAGAAAGAATTTCAACCAATCTGCAATGACTAGGTTAACCCAATAGAGTAGGTGTGAGCTCCCCCATCCCGTGTAATATGATGTAGATATTGAAAACAATCAAATGGATTGCAGGACTGAGACTCCACATTTACAATGCTCTAGGCACATTTTGATGTAAGTGTCCATTGGCTTTCCAAGGTCTCTGTTCTCCTCCACTTCATTGTTCATGGCTCCATCAATAACATCTGTGCTTCTAGCTAACTGGGTCCAAAGATATGGAGATTCCTGCCTTGACCTCTCTGCCTCAGTCTGTTTCCTTAAAGTGCACTTTAAAAGTTACCTCTTTGGCAAAACATTTTGCCAAATTCTGTTACATCTTTAAATATTTTGTTTGATAACACGTCTATGAAAGCCTGGAACGTCACATTACATTAAAGGTGCCATATAAATGCATATATTTGTTCAAACTGAAGGGGTCTGGGTGAAATTTGAGACAGAAGGAACTGCAGATGCTGGAACCTTGTGAGTCTAAGGAAAGGTTCTGTCCTAAGATGTCGCCTATCCATGTCCTCCAGAGATGATGCTTTACCTACTGAGTTACTCCAGCACTTTATGCTCTAGGTTGTACTGGTACAATTTAGGTTTAGTTTGCTTGTTCCGACTGGCATAAGGAATATAGAGAGCAAAAGAATGAAAGGGAGACAGCAGGTGCACTGGGGAAAATATAAATCTTGCAGAGTACTTTGGAAACATGAGTAATACCAGAAGATTTGAAAATAGCTAATGCGATTTCAATCCTCCACAAAGTACAGAGGCATGACCCTGAGTATTATTGGCTAGTTATCTTGACATCAATAGTGGGAAAGAAATACAGCAGTCTATTAGAAAGGATGCAATGCAGAAACATCTATCAAGATCAAAGGTAATAAACAAAAAACAACATTGGTTCATCAAAAGGAAGTCGAGCCTAACACATTTATGGCATTTGTTCACGGTGTAATGAAGTTACTGGCTTGTGGTATATTAGATATCCTGACTTCCAGAAGTCGTTGACAAGGTCTCTTACAGAAGCCTTACAGGTAAAGTGAAGGCTCATTGGATTAGGGTGAAATTGAGCAGATGGCTAAAAATATTTCTCGGTTTAGTTGGGTAGAGTAATACTGCACGGAAACAGGCCCTTCAGCCCTTCCTGTCCATGCTGACTAAGATACCCCATCTATGCTAGTCACATTATCTTATTGAAACATATAAGATTAGTAAGGGTTTGGACATGTTGGAGGCAGGAAACATGGTCCCGATGATGGGGTGAGTCCAGCCCCTGGGGCCACAGTTTAGGAATAAGGGGTAAGCCATTTAGAACGGATAAGAGGAAAAGCTTTTTCACACAGAGAGATGTGAATCTGTGAATTCTCTGCCTCAGAGGGCGGTGGATGCTGGCTCTCTGGATGCTTTCAAGAGGGAGCTAGACAGAGCTCTTAAAGTTAGCGGAGTCAAGAGATATGGGGAGAAGGCAGGAACAGGGTAATGATTGTGGATGATCAGCCATGATCACATTGAATGGCGGTGCTGGCTCGAAGGGCCGAATGGCCTACTCCTGCACCTATTGTCTATTGTCTATTGTCTATTTGTGAGCATTTGGCCCATATCCCTCGACCTTCCCTATCCATGTACCTGCCCTAGTGTCTTTTAAATGCGGTTATTGTACCTGCCTCAACTACCATCTCTGCCAGCATGTTCCATATACCCACGCCCTCTGAGTGAAAAAGTTACCCCTCAGGTTCCTATTATATCCTGATTGAAGGATAGCTACGTGATAATTATTTAAGTCGCCCCATGGTGTAAGAACCCGCTTTTGATCCAGATGTTTATGACGTTGATGAGGGTATTGGTGGCAGTGTGGGTATTAGGAGGATACAGAGAGGTTATTATTTATTGAAGGGGGAATGAAGTGACAGTGAATGTGCAAGGATATGGCAGGTAATGGGCAAGGAAATAATATGGAAAAGGATTTATTCATCCACTTTGGTCAAAAGAATATTAAAAGTTTCACACATTTTAGAATGGTGAGTGATTGAAAGTTGTTTGTGTGCAGAGTGGCCAGCATGTCATGTAGAGAAATGACTTAGAAATCACAGTTGCACCACGGTAGAGTTGCCACCATACAGCACCAGAGACCCGGGTTTCGATCCTGGCTACGGGTGCTCTCTGTTCTCCCTGTGACCACATGGGTTTGTCCGGCTGCTCCGTTTACTCCCACATGCCAAAGACATGCAGGATTGTAGGTTAATTAATAGTCCCTAGTGTGCAGAATAGAACTAGTGTAAGGTGATCGTTGGTTGGTGCGGACTCGGTGGCCCGAAGGGTCAGTTTCCACTGTATCCCCTAAGCTAAACTAAACTAAACTAAACTACTCTGAATATTAACAAATAGGCTCAACAAGCTCTTTGGGAGGGAGGTGGCAGGTTTTTCCTTTAGTGCAAGAGGATTTGAGTGCAAGACTGGTGACGTCTTGATCTAAGTATATACAATAGATCCCTAAGTAGCCACATCTGGAATATTGTGTGAAAGTCTTATCTCTCCTTACCTATGGAAGCTTATACTTGCACAGATGGAATGTAGCTAAGGTTCATATGATTGATTTTTTGGGTGGGTGGATTTATTATATTTAGAGAGATTTAAGGGCCTGTCCCACTGTACGAGGTAATTTCAAGAGTTCTCCCGAGTTTTCCCCTGATTCGACTCGGAGAATGTCCATAGCGAGTCCGTAGGAGTTCGTGGTTGTCTCGTAGCGGCTCGTACGAGTAAAAAGTAGCAATTTTTTTCATCACGAGTATTTTTTTACTCGTGGACATTTTTCACAGTGTTGAAAAAACGTCACAAGTTTACCGGATTTCCCAAGTACCTACCGTTACTCGTACGAGCCGCTACGAGACATCCACGAACTCCTTCGGACCCGCTACGTACATTCTCCGAGTTCGAAACAGGGGAAAACTCGGGAGAACTCTTGAATTACCTCGTGCAGTGGGACAGGCCCTTAAGCAGGTCGTCCTGTATTCTCTACAGTTTAGAAGAATGAGAGCTAATCTCATTGAAATGTACAAAATTCTTAAGCAAGTTGAGAGGTTACTTGCAGAGTCAATGCTTGCCTTGACTGGAGTGTCGAGAACCAGTGGTTACAGTCTCAAATTAAGTGACAGGCTATTTAGGACACAATTTATGATGAGCTATTTAGAGTGGGACAGTGGCTCAGCTGGCAGAGCTGCTGTCTCACAGCACCGGAGACCTGGATTCAATCCTGACCTCTGATGCTGTCTGTGTGGGGTTTGCACGTTTTCCCTGTGACCACATGGTTACTCCAGGTTCTTCCCACATCCCAAAGACGAGTAGGTTTGTAGGTTAACTGTCCCTAGTGTGTCGGGAGTGGATAAGAAAGTGGGAAAACATAGAACTAGTGTGAACGGGTGATCAAAGATAGACACAAAATGCTGGAGTAACTCAGCGGTTCAGGCAGCATCTCTGGTGAAGATGGATGTGATGTTCCGGGTCATGACCCTTCTTCAGACAGAATGGGTAACGGATGGTCAATGTGGACTCGGTGAGCAGAAGACCAATTTCCCTGCTGGTATCTTTCAAACAATCAAGTTGAAAAGAAATTTCTTCAGCTGGACTGTAATTAATATTCGGAATTGGGCTGTGAAGGCTCAGACCTCGTTAGACCTCATTTCCCCTCGTTAGACCTCATTTGGACTACGCAGTTGCAGCATGGGACCCATACACAAATAAAAACATTTCTTCCATCGAATGTGTCCAAAGACAGGCAGCTCGATTTGTTACTAACACCTATGAGAGAGAAGCGAGCGTTACCAAACTTCTGAATTCTCTGGGTGGAACCCTCTCCAAGACAGACGTGAAGCTGACCGTTTGACCTGTTTTTACAAAATGTTAAATGGTCAGCTCGACATAGATTACAGAGAGAGAGAGAGAGAGAGAGAGAGAGAGAGAGAGAGAGAGAGAGAGAGAGAGAGAGAGAGAGAGAGAGAGAGAGAGAGAGAGAGAGAGAGAGAGAGAGAGAGAGAGAGAGAGAGAGAGAGAGAGAGAGAGAGAGAGAGAGAGAGAGAGAGAGAGAGAGAGAGAGAGAGAGAGAGAGAGAGAGAGAGAGAGAGAGAGAGAGAGAGAGA
>CM075978.1:150372641-150520517 GCA_038087875.1 Malacoraja senta
GAGAGAGAGAGAGAGAGAGAGAGAGAGAGAGAGAGAGAGAAAAAAAAAAAAAAAAAAAAAGAAGAAGTAAAAAAAGAAGAAAAAAAAAAAAGAAGATGATGAGAACCCTGGAAGAGTTGAGACAAGAAAACTGTGCACTCCGGGCCCAAAGGAGGAAATGAGTAAACAGCGAAAAGAACTTGTCAAGCAGCTCCTGAATGTAAGGGACAATCACCCAGAAGTCCCAAAAAGGACACATGAAAACCACAGATTCCAGCTGCTGCTCACTTCCCTATGGCCGCTCCGACCCCTCTGAGCTGCACTCAGCCCACCAATACACCATTAGTGGACACCCCTTCTGTACACAGCTTGCCCCAGGTACACAGTCAACAGGCAACCCTCACCCTAGCTTCACCCAACCTCCTGCCCCCAGTCCGAAGAGCAAAACCCCCAGGTAGTCCTACTGACTGATTCCAACGGGAAGTTTCTGGACCCCCAGAGGCTGTTCCCAGGTCGTCAGGTATTGGTTAAAACGTGCAGCACCACAGACCATGCAATGAGGGTCCTGAGCAAAGACACCATCGGGAGCCCTCAACACATTGTGATCCATACAGGCACGAATGATTTGCGCACCTTACGTCATCGTACTGCTGGGGCAATAACGAGGATGGCAGAAAAGGCCAGCATGGAATTCCCTGATTCGAGGATCGTGATCTCTATCCTGCTGCCCAGGACGGATACCTCACCCCATGTGATTCACAACACCAACATAGAGATCAGCAGAGGATGTGCCGCCCTCCCTAATGTCCAATTGGCCCACCACCCGACCATCGGTACATGGGACCTCCATGATGGAATACATCTAAACAGACAGGGGATGAGGGTCTTCACAAAGAGCCTCAAATATACTGCCCTGGGACGTAACCTTCCACCCCCACGATCAATGGGAACCCAAGAGGCCAATCTGGACTCCCCTTCCCCCCCACCATGTCAGGACCAGCCGCCAAACTGCGAGGCGACATAATAGCCCAGCCAGGGCCGCCACTGCCCCCGGCCCATCATTCCAGCCACAGCCGCGGATCACCTCGGAGATGGAGAGATCAGGCAGCTGCTGCACACCCTTTGTTCCCACCTCCTATGGTAACAAAGTGACTGATAAAAACAGCATATGATTGCACTGAATTAGTACTGTTGATATTGTTGATATGTTTGCACTGAATTAGTACTGTTGATATTGCTGATATTGCTATTAATACTGTTGATATTGTTATTATTAATATAGTTATTATTACTAGGTGGCAGTACGAGTCTGCCTTACCATAGCATACAAACTTTACCTAACATTCCCCAATTATAGAAAAAACTAGTGTTTTCGCACCTGTCCCACGAAATAGGTTTTATTTAAATTAAAAAAGAAAAGAATATAAATAGAAAATAAATGAGTTCATTTCATATAGGCTGCTGGAATATCCAGGGTCTCTACTCTTCAACCTTCGGGATGAAGACTGGGAACCCTGAATCCTAAAGTCTATAGAAGACACTGATATAATGATATTAACGGAAACATGGTATCGAAAGGATACGTTCATTCACTGCCCCTCAGGGTACCATGAAGTCATGGTGCCCTCAGTAAAAACTACTGATATACGTAAGGGCAGAACCTCTGGGGGCGTCTTGGTATGGTACAAAGAAGAACTAGACAGTCACATTACATCAATAAAACAGGGGAAATCACATATATGGTTGAAACTAGATAAAACAATTGGAATAACTGGAAAAGATATATATCTATGTGCCGCCTACATACCCCCAATAGAATCGCCATATTTTGAAGAGGACATATTTGAAACTCTCCACATGGAAATCAATCATTTCCAGGCCCAGGGAAATGTGCTACTATGTGGAGACCTGAATGCAAGGACCGGATGTGAACCCGATTCCATAGACCCACAGGGCAACAACCATGTGTTCGGTCAAACCCCCTTGTATGTCACACCAACTATCATTAACCGGAACAACCTGGACTGCGAAATAATAAAAGTGGTAGAGAGGTAGTGCATCTCTGCCTGTACATAGTTAATGGTAGGCTCAGAGGGGACTCGATGGGAAGGTTTACATATTCCTCAGCTCTTGGGTCTAGCGTGGTAGACTACGCAATTACTGACATAGACCCCTGCACTATCAGTGCATTCACTGTTAGGCAGCAGTCCCCTCTTTCAGACCATAGTCAAATCAATGTGTACCTAAAATTTCCTGTTCAAACTAAAAATTTAAAATGGAACCAAGTAAGCTGTATAAACTAAATCAGACTTACAGATGGGCTTCAGATAGTGGAGATAAATTCATCGTGGCCCTGAATTCACCTGATCTCACAAATAAAATATTGAAATTCAAGACAAACCCATATGAGACTACTAGAGATGGTGTAAACATGGCTATAAAGGACATTAATATGATCTTTCACAAGGCAGCTATCAAATCTGACCTTGTGAAACAGAAGAGAAAAATTATCAAAAAAAACAACCATGAAAAATGGTTCGACCACGAGTGTAAAAATGTCAGAAAAGATCTGAGGAAAATATCGAACCAAAAACACCGTCAACCAAACAATCCAGACTTACGCATTAGATATAATGAAACTCTTAAAAGGTATAAAAACACGATTAGGAACAAAAGACAAAATCACACTCACAAAGACTTGAAGAAATTGAAAATTCCATAAATCAAAACCAATTTTGGGATATGTGGAATAACCTGAGCACAACAAAACTGCAAACATTACCAATTCAAGACGGTGATATCTGGAGGGCACATTTCAAAAATCTATATAAAGACATCCCAATAAATAAAATAAACTCAAATCATTCTCATATCAAAGAAAAACTCCAAAACACTAGAATAGTAATTAAAGATTATCAAAACCCCCTTGATTTCCCAATTACTTTGGAAGAACTGACCTTAAAAATAAAATCTCTTCACTCAAAGGAAGCCTGTGGTCCAGAGAGCATTAAAAATGAAATGCTCAAGTACAGCACTCCGGAGATGCAGAACATAGTGCTTAGGCTGTTCAACATCATACTACGTTCAGGTTATTTCCCTGATATTTGGTGCCAAGGGCTTATTTCACGCATTTATAAGAGTGGAAACAAACTAGACCCAAATAATTATCGCGGCATCTGTGTCAGTAGCTGCCTAAGGAAGTTATTCTGCAGTATCATAAATAACAGAATGCAGGATTTCCTTAACAAATACAACATTCTCAGTAAAAACCAAATTGGCTTCCTCCCAAAACACCGTACCACTGACCACATTTACACCCTCCACACTCTCATTGAAAAAACATGTACACCAAGCAAAAATGGAAAAATATTTGACTGTTTTATTGACTTTGAGAAAGCATTTGACTCTATTTGGCATGAAGGGCTCTATTACAAACTCCTCTGTTGTGGTATAGGAGGAAAGGTATATGACCTTATCAAATCAATGTATCTGAATAATAAATGTGGCGTTAAAATTGGGGACAAACGCACTGATCTCTTCGCCCAGAGAAGAGGCGTCCGGCAAGGCGGCAATCTGAGCCCGACACTGTTTAATGTATATATCAACGATTTGGCAGTAAAGCTGGACCAGAGCACTGCGCCGGGCCTCTGTCTTCTGGACGGAGAGGTAAAATCCCTGTTTATGCGGATGACTTGGTTCTGATGTCCCCCACAGAACAGGGACTGCAGCAACAGTTGGACCTACTTGATGAGTACTGCCAAAATTGGGCCCTGGCAGTAAATCTAAAGAAAACCAACATCATGATTTTTCAGAAAAGACCCAGATGTCAGGAAGATAAATACAAATTTACTCTCAATGGTATTATTATCGAACACACTATGAGCTATGCTTACCTTGGCCTAACTGTTGCAGCATCAGGGAGCTTCAATATGGCAGTGAATGCACTAAAAGAGAAAGCTCGAAGAGCTCTGTATGCAATAAAAAGAAGATTCTACAACATCCAAATTCAATTAAAATCTGGTTTAAAATATTTGGCAGTGTAATCCAGCCTATTGCGCTTTATGGTAGTGAAGTATGGGGGCCGCTCAGTCACCATAGTTATAGTAAATGGGAAAAACATTCAACGGAGGCCCTGCATGCGGAATTTTGTCGGAACATCCTCCGCATCCAAAGGAAAACACCAACAAACGCATGTAGGGCGGAATTAGCAGATACCCACTGATAATAAATATCCAGAAAAGAGCACTAAATTTTTGGAATCACCTTAAATCTAGCCCACCAGATATCCTCCAGTTTAAAGCCCTTAAAACACAAGAGGGGAGCCCAGAAAGAGTTCCCTGTGTCAGCTGGTACTGAGACTAACTACCCCCATTCAGTTAAACCCTATCCAGTTAAACCCTGACCAGCCTCAGATCAATACTGATCCCCAATCAGAGATTATAAATTGCAGACTATCTCTCAACTGTTAGAGACATAAAACAGAGACAGACCCTCACCAAATACAGGCTAAGTGACCACTATTTGGCAGTTGAAAAAGAAGACAGAAGAGATTCTGGCAACCAAGAGAAAACAGAATATGCGGCCACTGTTTGACAGATGAGGTTGAAACAGAGGTGCACTTCCTCCTAAAATGCAAAAAAATTGACAAAACAAGGAAATATACTTTGACAAACTCAGTCAGGCAACCCCTGATTTTAAAGAACTAGATGATACATCAAAACTAAGAATAATCCTTGGTGAAGGAAATATGGCACATCTTGGTGCACAATATGTAACAGCATGCCATAACCTGAGAGACGGTGAATGACCAATATGCACATATGTACGCACACACTAATTGACATTAACTGACACTAAGAAATTAATATTGAATTGCTAAATTTGCTATCCTGTTGTACTGCTTACAGCTGCAAGAACGTGTAGCAATCAATAAAGGCCTATAGGCCTCTTGCGAGTTTATGTACAGGGACATATCTATATATGCACTGTATACTTGTATTTATACTTATGCATTTTAAATATGTATGTCATGTTTTATACTTTGGCAATATAACAATGTATTTTTTATCATGCCAATAAAGTTTTAAAATTGAAAATTGAAATTGAATTGAGAGAGAGAGAGAGAGAGAAGAGAGAGAGAGAGAGAGAGAGAGAGAGAGAGAGAAAGAAACAGAAAAAAGAAAGAAAGAAAGAGAGAGAGAGAGAGAGAGAGAGAGAGAGAGAGAGAGAGAGAGAGAGAGAGAGAGAGAGAGAGAGAGAAATAAAGACACAAAAAAGAAAGAAAGAGAGAGAGAGAGGAGAGAGAGAGAGAAAGAAAGAGAGAGAGAAAGAAAGAAAGAGAGCGAGAAAGAAAGAGACAGAGAGAGAGAGAAAGACAGAGATAGAGAAAGAACGCGAGTGAGAAAGAAATCGAGTGAGAGGGAGAAAAAAAGAGAGAGAAAGAAGGAGCCTTCTGAGAGATATTAAAGAAATAGGGATAAATACACATACACAGAGATGAATGGACGCAAACAGATTGATTAGGACTTTGTAATTAGAAAGATACTGCTTTTTCCCAAATGTCTACTTGAAATTGTTCATTCAAAACTAGAACCCAATCTACATGTAGGATGCCAAACAAGAATGTTTACTGTCCATTGCCTTTTAGTGTTAGCAGCTTTGATCAGTGGCTTTTCTGAATGAAGATCTTTCAATAATTATCTTTAACAATAACGAAGCCTGTCTCCGGTTGGCTCCACAGGACTTGGTTAATGGTGTCTTAAGGGCCTGTTCCACTTGGGCATCATTTGCGTGTCACGCAGGTGGCGCGCGAGGATTTTGAGAATCCCCAAATCCTGGGGCACCGCGCTCTACCGCGCATCACTGCCTACGCCACCACGTCTCACCACGCGCATGCGCGCGTCGTGCGTTGTGCAGCGTAAATGATGTCGCGTAAATGCCGCGCAAATAATACCCAAGTGGGACAGGCCCTTAAAGACACTTTGTTGAAAGAAATGCAGTGAAGTGGAAATCCAGGTTTTTGGTCATTGGTGACTTAAATTCTACAGAGATTTGGTATTTGCATCATAATGGAGAAAACGCCACATCAACTGTGTCTCTGCGATACTCTGAAAGTTTGATTGTCTATAATGGTGGAATGGCCTTCTGCAATGTTGTAGGAGGATCTAAAATATGCAAACAGGAGGAGACCCTTTGGCCCATTGAATCCATGTTGGTTCTCTGAGAAATCTCATCAATTCCGTTCTCCCACTTATTTGCTTGTAACTTATTCTTCAGTCCGAGGATGAGTATAGAAGTTGGGAGGTCACATTGCAGTTATATATAAGATTTTGGTGAGGCACATTTAGAGTATTGTGTTCAGTTGTGGGCACCATGTAATAGGAAAGATGTTGTTAAGTTGGAAAGGGTGCAGAGAACATTTACGAGGATGTTGCTGGGACTCGAGGGTCTGACCTATAGGGAGAGGTTGAGCAGGCTGGACTCTATTCCCTGAAGCGCAGGAGGTGTGATCTTATAGAGGTGTACAAAAAATTATGAGAGGAATAGATTGGGTGGACGCACAGAATCTCTTGCCCAGAGTGGGGGAATCGAGAGCCAGGGGGCAAAGGTTTAAGGTGAAGGGGAAAGATTTAATCTGAGGGGTCACTTTTTCATGCAAAGGCTGATGCATGTATGGAACGAGCTGCCGGAGGAGGTAGTTGAGGCAGGGATTATCACAACATTTAAGAAGCAATTAGACAGGTACATGGATAGGACAGGTTTAGAGGGATGTTGGCTAAATGCAGGCAAGTGGGACTAGTGCAGATGGGGGACATGTTGATGTGGGCAAGTTGGGTCAAAAGTCCTGTTTCCACACTGCATGGCTCTATAACTATAACTCCATGGCATGGTGAGATGACCAAGGAAGACCAGCACTGCCTGAAATCTTCACTCACTAAGAATTGACGTTTAAAAAATTCTGCAGTTTGCCATTTAGAGTGGCAAATAGACGGGACCAAGACCGGTGGAGGAGCGCTGAGATGTGGAAATGGTTCTAATGCAATTAGATGCTAAGTGACTAGATACGCAACATACGATGAAATGAAGGGTAACCTGGAGGTCTGCCAGATTTGACCTTGAAGTATGTCAGACTGCTGCTGACTCTAGATACGTCTGCATGTGCATATGTCCATTAATGCTCATGCACGTAGACACGCATTTAAACAAAATCATCAGAAGCTGTTGTTAACCCTCTGGTGACCAATGCTTTACTGTTTCACTGCAGGTCCATTACAGCATGTTTTTCCATTGCAATATTTTTTCAACAGAAATATTATTGGAATTGAAAGCACATTTAAAAAAAACAGATTTGGAATGTAGGACAACATCTAAAGGAAATGGAAAATGTACAACTTAGCCTTGAAACAAGTTGTAAACAGTGTGCAAGATTCTTCAAAGAGTTAACTGAGGCATAATGTTTCCTCTTGGCAGTGTCTTCGTGAATGTAATGAGACAGAGCATACATATACAAAAAAAGGTGGAGATTTATTTCGCAGATAGTATACTTGCTATTTAAATGTTGAGTCTCTGAGTTTTTGGTGCAAACAATGTTCTTTCTGAGAAATTGTTCTTTTGTACAAAGAAGGCATATAACGTGACTGGCCAATCAGCTCATGATATGAATATGCACATAGTTGTAGAGAGAACCACATTTTCCATATATATTCAACTCTTCTGGTCAAACAAAATGCAAATAAAAACAATGATTGAAGAGATTTTCAATTTGTAGTCTGGAAGCCATTCTACAATAAAAACATTGTAATGTTGATAGGCTGTATGCTGTATTGTGATTGCAGTGGAGAGAGGGCAGAGGAGATTAACTGAAATATTGCCAGGACTGGAGGACATCAGTTATGGGGAGAGATTGGATAACATTGACTTAATTTCCTTGGAGCAACAGAAGCTGAGAGGCTGTTCTGACAGAAATATATTAAGATTATGAGAGCCGCAGATGGGGTAGATGATCAAAAGCTTTATTCCATCCTAAAGGGCTCACAAATAAGAGAGCATAGGCTTAAGGTGAGAGGAAGGAGTTTTAACGGGAATCTGAGGGGGAAATTATTTTACACAGAGAGTGGTTGATATCTGGAACTTGCTATCGAAGGAGTATCAGATACTATTACTGCACTTGAACAAGCATGGCGTCAAAGGATATGGTCTGAATGCAGTCAAATTGGTCTAGTATAGATGGACAAAAAGGTCAGCATTGACCTGGACTGGAAGGACTTAAAGGCCTGTTTCTGTGCAATACAAATCTACGATTCTGGCGCTGAGTGAATAACCAATGTAATGTGGAGGTATATCCTCTCTGAACAAAGAGGTTTAACATCCACACCTGGTTTTGAGATAGGAGCACAAGCTGATCCCCTGGTACTACCTTGAGCAAATGCAGTTCAGTTGGAGGTGTCGTCAGATAGATGTTAAACTAATGTACCTACTGATGTTAAAAATCCCTTTAAAAATCACCCTGTGTGTGAAAAATAAGATGTATTTTTTAACATTTTTTAGCTTGGTATTAAAAAGGCACTAATTGGCATTATAAATCCCAATAATTTGGATTCTAATTATCCATCCATAATTTGAAGAATGGGGTGTCTTGACCATTACTTATCCCAAAGTCTAATTGGGATTTGTCTGGATAATTCAAGCCAATGCAAATCCTTTATATTTTAAAAAGGGTGGCCCATCATTTCCTCTCAAAGACCAGATCCAATTCCTCCAGATCCAATTCCAAGTCTTGCTACCAGCTCCTCCGTGTGAAGAACATGTCTCACTGTCATTTTCTCTGGGAAGAGAAGGAGAATTGTACAAATTCTGGAGCAGTTTGGCCTGAAAGACAAGTGGAATACAAGCAAGGCAGCTACAAGGATATATGTAAGCTCTTTGTAAATTGCCAGAAGTGAATAGAGAGGAGAGAAGGGTTTAAGATTATTAGACATGAAGAATAGAGGCGCAGCATTATGTTTGATTCCCAGAATGGTCCCAGAATTTGTTTTTGGTCGTATTGTGCAAATTGCGAGGGAAAATGATATTATCAGGGGCACATACAGGAAGGATTTATTGAGTTAAGCGATATATGAGAGCTCAAAGTATGTACACAATTAAATTGATATGATTACTGCAAGTATCCAATCAATGAATGTGTCTACTGATGTCAGGTTAGGTTCCTCTTCCTAAGGTGCTCAATAAATTGCTTGGGCATTAACTGTTAATGATGCCATCTGTACTAATCATGTGAATGAAAGATATTAATAATTGGTGAAAGTAATATTAAAGTTTAAACTAATACTTTGTTACCGACCAACTGGTTGAAGGATGCCAATTACAAGGTTCTCTCTCTGAAGAAGATACAATGATAATAAAGTGAAGTGTGGGAATTTGTCCTAAAAAAAAGACACAAAGTGTCGAAGTAACTCAATGGGTCTGGCAGCATCTCTGGAGAAGATGGAGAGGTGACGTTTCGGGTTGGGACCTTTCTTCAGACTCGCAGTGAAAAATACAAGATGTAATAGAATTGCAGATGCCCAAAGATAGACACACACTGCTGGAGTAACTCAATGGATCAGGCAGCATTTATGGGGAACATTGATAGGTCCCCTCCTCCAGAGGAAGAATTTCTTCCGAATAGAGTTTTAGCATCCACACTTGCTTTGAGGATATGAGCACAAAAGTGCTCTGGTATCAATTTTACTCATTCGTTTTACTGAACACAATACAGCAGAAGCTGTGCAATGGTCACTATGTCCAACATTCAGTCCCATTGACTTCAGTGGATCTAACCTTACAAGAATGGCATTTAAGAGGCAGAATACAACATGCAGTCATGATCACATTGATCTTTTGGCACAAATAGCCAAGGATAAATTTCTACCGCACATCTTTACAAAGGCCATGAAAGTGCAGTCTACCTTTGTAATTGCGGGCCTCTTTGCAACAGATTTTAGTTATAGTGATCGGAACGTCCCCACAGTAATCAGACACCAGTGTCTCCTAGGCTGCCACTTACACTGCAGGAGGTACTTGAGATTGACAAGCAATTGCTTCGATTGCTTGTCAATAACTACTAGGTGGTTCAAGAAAATTCTTTAATCAGTTACAGCGGACAATCAGCAATAATGGGCGCCATTCCCCCCACTATGGTCCATTATAACGAGGGTTATCTGTTAATTTATGGCGATATTTCCAAAGGTTGTCAGCAAATTGCAGCCTTACAGCTTCAGAGACCCAGGTTAGATCCTGACTATGATGGCTGTCTGTACGGAGTTTGTACGTTCTCCCTGTGACCGTGTGGGGGTTTTCTGGAAGCTCCGGTTTCTTCCCACCTCCCAAAGATGTACAGGTTTGTAGGTTAATTGGCTTCCGTTAACTGTAAATGATTCAATGATGCTTTATTGTCACATGCACCTAGGTACTGTGAAACGCTTTGTTTTGCATGCAAGCCGATATTGTCACCAGTGCGTGCAGGATAGCGTTAGTGTATGGGACGACCACTGCTCAGCGTGAACTCAGTGAGCCGTAGGACCTGTTTCCACACTGTATCTCTAAAAACGTTGCAAATTCTCATATTCATTGAAACTGAGAAATACGAAAAGCTGCTATTTCACCATCACCCATTTGGCATTGGGCCACACCTCTATGTTTAAAATAGACGGTAGCAATGAGAATACCATTTTGTCGATACCACACTCATATTTTACATTAAACTTCATTGGTAAGGTCTGAAAGGTGAGGCATGGTTTATGATAGCTGTATCATCTATAGCTCTTACTTAGAGTTATTCTCTCCCCACCGTGGGAACGTTGCTTAATGCAAACCGTGTGCACCTTTGATCGCGTCCCCCCATGTTTGAAATTTCCACGTGGCATTCTCAGTCGGAAATCGTGTCATCACAAAGCGATTTTGTTTTAATAAACAGGAAATTGTGGCTTGCATCTCACAAATTCCTGAACAACATACAACCTTTAAACACAGAGTTCATTTGTAGTACAGAGGGGGGTCCTTTCAAGTTTATCTGCAATAATCTGCAATAGTCTCGTTCAACTCTCAGCTCTTCGAGTTCACAGACTCCAAACAAGGAGTATAGAGGGTGGAGTTCCGACTGGCTCTTTACATAATCCAGTGGTAGCAAGCTATCAATTAACCTGACCTCACTTCAGTCTGTGAACATTAGAAACATTGTTGATTCCTTAACAGAAAGTGAAGACTTCAAGGATAGACATCAAGCCAACTAGTAGGCCTCAATTTGAATATACACTGTAAAAGGAACAAAAATATTCAGAGCAATTGGATCAGAGCAGAGAGTGTGTCAAATTATTTGGCCTGATATTTTAAAGTATAGGCTCAAAACATGATGGGCTAAATGGGCAGTACTATGGTGTAGCGGTAGGGTTGCTACCTTACAGGGCCAGTTTGATCATGATGACGAGTGCTGTCTGTACAGAGTCTGTGGGTTTTCTCCGGGTGCTCCAGATTCCTCCCACATTCCAAAGACTTGAAAGAAGTCCATGTTTGTACATCAATTGGCCTCTGTAAATTTCCCCTAGTGTGTATGATGCGAAAATGGGATAACATAGAACTAGTGTACAGGTGATTGTTGTTCGGTGTGGACACGGTGGGCCAAAGAGCCTGCTTCCATGTTGTATCTCTAAACTAAACTATCAAGGCACAGTTAAACATTTTCTTTGACACGATTTAAGATTTGAAGAATATTCCTTGGCTCAGTTTCCTCAAGTAAGCAGGCTGCCTGAAGTCATCAGAAAGAGTTGGATCAGGGAAATTCCATGGATGGATGCCAATAAAATCTCATTAATAAAGACGAGTCCAGTCGGGCAGTGATTGTAGTTCATCGTAGCGGGGAAACCTATTTATTTATTTTAATTTTCCATAGAGATTTAGCTAAATCTGTGATCGCTAGTCATCAACATTGATGTCACGCTCTGTTATTTAGTTACTGTGCTCTACCTACTCCCATCCGCCTCATCTGTGAAAGAGTCTATGTTGCCACATCAAAACGCACAATATCTGTGGCAGCAAATTATCCTGGATCCTGAGAGACTGTGCAAAACAACACATGGATGTAACTTTTCCTTATCCATTTACCACTTTGTAAATGTGTTTGGGCTATTAATAATAGCCTAGGATAGGCAGATCACATCTGAATCCTGAAGTTAAACAGACTTGGCTCTCAAAAGGACACAATGTGCTGGAGTAACTCAACAGGTCAGACAGCATCTTTGGAGAACATGGATAGGTGATGTTTCAGGTCGAGACCCTTCTTCAGTTGCTTCTTCCGAGATGGTGCTTGACCTGCTGAGTTACTCCAGCAATTTATGTCCTTTAGTGTAATAACCAGCATCGGCAGTTCATTGTTACTACAGTCTTAGGTCTCCTTGGTATGCTTTAGCAGTAGATGGATGGCAACAGATTACTGATGCAAAGCCAGACTGCAGCATCTATGATGTTACAACGGACTCAGGACTAAACATCACATTGAAATTTCTTTGAAAGTTATAACCTGCGCCAAGCCGACATGCGATGTTAATTCAAGGATGAGCAAGGTTAAGTGAGAGACAAAATAAAATGGCAAGTCATACAGCATGAAAACAGGCCCTTCGGCCCAATTTGCCCTCACAGACCAACATGTCCCATCCTCACTAGTCCCACCTGCCTGTATTTGGCCCATATCCCTCTAAACCTATACTATCTATGTACCTGTCTAAATGTTTCTTAACTGTTGCGTTAATACCTGCCTCAAATGCCTCCTCTGGCAGTTCGTTCCATACACCCACCACCCTTTGTGTAAAAAAGTGAAATAGTAAGATTACTATTAAATCTTGCCCCCCTCACCTTAAACCTATGTCCTCTGGTTCTCGATTCCCCCACTCTGGGTAAGAGATTTTGTGTGTTTACCCGATCTATTTCTCTCATGATTTTGTATGCCTCTATAAGATCTCCCCTCATCCTCTTGTGCTTCAAGAAATAGTCCTAATCTGCTCAACCTCTCCTTATAGCTCAGGCTCTCGAGTCCTGGCAACATCCTTGTGAATCTGTTCCGCACCCTTTCCAGCTTGACGACATATTTCTTATAACATGGTGCCCCAAACTGAACACAATACTCTAAATGTGGCCTCACCAACATCTTATCTAAATGCAACATGACTTCCAAACTTCTATACTCAATACTCTGACTGATGATGAAGTTCAATGTGCTGAAAGTGTTTTCTGTTAAAGTTCATGATTGTTGCAGTATAGTCTCCCTTGAATGTTCTTGGACAGACATATGTACATCTAGCCTACAGAGCAGGTAGGCTACTGTATCTGGAGGTGGGCTACAGGGCCAGGTCAGGACATTCCTGTGACACGACAGGAAGCAGAGAAGCCTAGGAGAAGTGATGGAGCAGGACCCATGATGGAGACTCAGGAGACTCAGGATCAACCAAGGAGAAGAGGCTCAGGATGAAGGGTGATGGACCAAGGAATGGGAGACCCAGAGGCTGAGTGGTGACAGAAATGGAGCATCAATAACAATATAATCAGGATTTATGCGATGAATGTGACAGGAGAGACAGAAGTAAATGGTTGATGAGTATTGATCTTTGTTCCATCTAAATTAGGCATAACAAAGGGCCAAGAAATTAAAAAGGAGCAATTAAGCCTGAAATTTTCCCTGGCTAAATGAATCAAACTAGTGGATAAAGGCAATGGAGAATACCATAGACCTGCATAATGTTTGTAATGTACCAGATGGGAACTCCAGGACATTTCCTGTGTCATGTCCAACCATAGTGCTGGAAATGATTGCACTGTTGTCAAAATTATGCTGCTTTAACATGTTTCCTTTCTACGAATACTGTATGCATTTGCTCTTTCTGACTGTACAGTTCTGAGTATGCCCAGTATCTTGAGTGTGTGTAATTAAGAAGCCATTTGTTCCATGTCGAGTAGAAGTGAGTTTTCCAATTAGTCAGGCATTTCAAGTGTCTTCAGCTAGAGGAGGTCAACAACTTCTTAATTGCTGAAGATAAACAAAAATTGCTGAAGTAACACAGCAGGTCAGGCACCATCTCTGGAGAAAAGAAACGGGTGACATTTCGGATCAGAACCCGTCTTCAAAATGAAAGATAAAGGTGGTTGGGGGTGGGGGGGAAACTAGAGGCGAGAAAATGCCATAACAAATCAGGGCCCGCAACAGATGACCTCAGGGAGGGTGGAGTTCATAATGGCACATTGTTGGTTGGGGAAGATGTGCTAACATTGTGTGGGGCAGCTTTTTTTACACAGAGGATGGTTGAGTGTCGGAACACACTGCCAGGGTTGGTGGTTGAGGCAGATACAATAGTGGAATTTAAGAGAGTTTTAGATTGTCATATAGACATGCAAGGAATGGACGGAAATGGATTCTGCATTGGCAGAGAGATAGTCCTACCATCATTGTCGGCCCAACCGTTGTGGGCCGAAGGGCCTGGTCTTGAACTGTTCTAAGTTCTATGTTAGATCTTGCGCATAACATGAAACCACATTGATTTTAATGAGTTTTGAATGGCACAGATTGTGAAAGCTAATCATTTAAAAAATAATCTTTATTTATTTTTATGTTTAATTATTTCTTTGAATATTTTTAAGGTTGTGGTAGATAAGATCTCTAACACAAAGGGATGAAACGTTAGTGTGAATGGAAAGGAATGCAGAGTCGTGATTTCAGTCAGAACCCCATGACCTTATCAAATGGTGGTGCAGTCTCAAGACATTCAGTCACCTACCCCTGTTCTTAAATTGAATGCCTTTACCTAACTTTATCTCTTTATTTATAAAACAAATTAATTTTTTCCACACATTAATAGTTCACATTAATTTAAGCATTTTTAAATGTCTCTGAATATCAGAGATGTTTAAATATTATTGAAATGAGTAACAGTAACAGTTTTGATTGAAGGCAAAATATCTCACCACTTCTGCCAAAGCTTTACCAGCTGTCGATGGCAGTCAGAGACATTTTGAGCTAGGAACCATCTCATTATGATTCCTGCACATTGTCACCATCCAAGCCTTGGCTTGGGAGATGGGCGGCACAGTGGGTACTGTCTGTAGGGAGTTTGTACGTTCTCCCTGTGACCGCATGGGTTTTCTCCGGGTGCTCCAGTTTCCTCTCACACTTCAAAGACGTGCAAGCTTGTAGGTTGTTTGGCTCCTCTAAATTGTCCTGAGAGTGTAGGATAGAACTAGTGTAGGGGTGATTGTTGGTCGGGTCATTCGGCCGAAGGTCCTGTTTTCATGCAGTTTCTATAAACAAAGCTAAAAGTACAGCACATCAAAAGTACAGCACATCAAAAACTAATCTCATCTTCCTGCACATGATTCATATCCCTCCATATCCATGTATCCATCTAAAAGCCTCTTAAAAGCAACTATTGTATCAGCAAATGCCACATTCATACCTGCAATTAAAAATTGCATAAAATTTCAACTGCTTTTATTCCTGGCTCATGCTTAACTTTAGGTTAAAGAGGACAATAAACAGATGGGCAGGAACCCAGTGCGCAGTCGTTGCAGTTTGGTGTGAAAATTTGTTAACCTGCATTATTTTGGCAGGCACACATTCCTGGGCTTGGCGGCATGCAGAGACAGAAAAAAAAGCTATATATTTTTTCTCTTTCCACCAACCTCCCCCCTTTTAATTCGCATTCAGTTGATGAAAATATTCAGTCATTAGATATTGGCTGATGTTGTGGCTGCTAGTGCTAAAATCTGGTCCACGGGTGTTAAATCCTGACTGCAGTATTGATTCTCGGAGCACTTTTTGGACTGAGTACAGATTCACAGTGATGTCTGCTTGACACCACATAAGGGAATCTGAATTGTCAATTTGTTGGTGGTGTTGAGTTGCTGCTACCCAATGCCATTGGGTGCAGTGGGGGAGTTCAAACCCAGTCTATTTTACAGGCTGCTGTTGGTCATATTACAGTGCTGGCTTGAGGGACACAACCAAAGGTTTTCTTTCCCTCCCTCCGTACATGTCACAAAGCCAAATATCACACATTGCCTCTGACCCAGGAGTTCAAAACTGAGTTAGGCTAGACATTCCAGGATATCATGATAGCAAGTCCTTCATTTTTTTTAACCAAAAATTATTTAATCAATTATTTACAATAATATTTACAGTATGGAGTAAATCAAAACAAAACCCACCACCATAATGCAAGACAAACAAATATACTAAATAAACTACCATACAACTATATTACAATACTTATTGAGGAAGCATTCAACCCCCCGTGGTGCCCAGCGGTCCTGGAAATCCCCCAGGGTGCCCATGGACAGCGCGTAGTCCCTGTCAAATACCACCCGGGCGTAGATGTAACCCCGGAAAATGGGTAGGCAGCCGGCTCGGGCAGAGGCCTCTTCCGTCTGGCGCCGTGACTCGCGGATGGCCAGCTTGGCCTAGCAAGTCCTTCTTGACTGGGATAAACCAGAGGTAGCAGTTTATTAAACCTGGAGAAACTCAGCGGGTGAGGCAGCATCTATGGAGCGAAGGAATAGGTTACGTTTCGGGTCGAGACCCTTCTTCAGACTCTCGACCCAAAACGTCACCTATTCCTTCACTCCACAGATGTTCAATGTTCAACATGGACTGAGAGGGCCGAAGGGTGTGTTTCCATGCTGTATCTATCAATCAATTGCAAAAACATTAAAACAAAACCTGAAAAATGATTCAAAAAATATTTAAGAAAGAAACAGCCTACAATGTTTCAAAACCTTCAAGTAAACTCAAAACCACTTTCACAAACACTTTAATCCCTTGCAATCATAAAGGTGTTCAGTGGTATGGTCATGGAAAGTACTGAGAACAGTTATCAAGAAGTTTGGGACCTTTATGTTCAAGTTCAAATGCATAGAAATCCAGAACTTCCAGCACTTACATGTAGATGTACCAATAATCACATACTGAACACAATTTGTACCTTCCAAAAGTTGATCTTCTTACATTCATTTATTCCAACTGTATTAAAACTCAAATATTGAAATTGATAACTTCAAAATAGAGGCTAGATACTAAATTATTAACTTGCAGCATTTGCACATGATTCAACATTTTCTAACACTAGGTTGATTTTTGTAACTCAAACATTCACAAATGATTTTTCCTTTAAATAGGTTCTTGAAAAAACTGACATCAAATTGAAAAGTTAATACTTCTATTGACATTTTCACCATCAGAAAAGGGTAGGAAGGAACTGCAGATGCTGGTTTACACCGAAGATAGACACAGAAAGCTGGTGTAACTGAGCGGGACAGGCAGCATCTCTGGAGAGAAAGAATGGGTAACGTTTCGGGTTGAGATCCTTCTTCAGACTGAGAGTTAGGGGAGTGGGAAACGAGATATGGAAGGGTACAAAGAACATGTGAAACGTGAGAAAATGTACAAAGAAAAGGGTGTTATGTTGAAGCACTCGCTATCCAAAATATTGCAGTCTCTTTAATCACTATTAACAGGCATTTTAAGTGTTATTTAGATTGTCAACTAAGCAGCCACCTTCAGAAGAAACAAACCTTAACAATAAAGCATCTTGCAAAAAACAGGGGGATTTGAGATTAAAGGGCCTGTCCCACGGGCATGCGACTCCATGCGGCAAGCGCGACCTAACCGGAAGCGGGGGCCGTGCAGGGGCCGCGCGGAGGTCGCGGGGCCGGTCCCACTTCGATCGCCGGAGCCGTATGGAGTTGTGCAGAGCTGGTCCTGACATCGCGCGGGGCTCCGAAAAACTGACACTGTTCAAAAATTCCGCGCGGCAACGGCCTGCCGCCCCGCAGCCGTATCGAGGCCGTGCGCGCTGCATCGATGGCCGTGCGCACTGCCTCGATGCCGGACGCAGACGATTTGGTAGCGCTTGCCGCATGCAGCCGCATACTGTTGGGACCGGCCCTGTACGGGGATCACTCGACCTCCGCGCGGCCACCGCGCGGCCCCCGCTTCCGGTTAGGTCGCGCTTGCCGCATGGAGTCGCATGCCCGTGGGACAGGCCCTTAAGACTTAAATCTGGCCATTTCTTCAGTACCTTAAGTATTTGACAATATGTTTCCTCCCTGTCTAAGAGTTGACAACTCTTTCATGGTCTTAAATGGTTCTAACAGATCAACCCTAATTCTCTTATTTTAATACAGAAAATATTGTCAGTCCCTTCAGGTTTCTCTCATCATGTTAGTCTGTGAGCTTAACTACTGTTAGTAAATGTGACACTGTCCTTTAATATTGAATTCTAGTGTTTGTTGGTATTAGCATGGGTCACAGAGGAGGTGAACTAATTTTATTTCACTTCTGGTCTGAAGAAGGATCCCATCCCAAAAATGTGCACAAAAAGCTGGAGTAACTCAGCGGGCCAAGCAGCATCTCTGGAGAGAAGGAATGGGTAACGATTTGGGTCGAGACCCTTCTTCAGACCCGAAACATTGCCTATACATTCCCTCCATTGATGCTGCCTGACTCACTGAATGTTTCCAGCACGGTTTAGATATTATTTATCCATTGCTTTAAAGGGACGGTGGTGCTGTTTGTAGCTTTTTTTACTGCTGCACTGGTTTTGTTCAGTCTAACATACAGACTGAAGTTTGGGATCCATGGGTCTGTATGTCTGTTAGGCAGACCTCACCTTTTACTGACTAGGTCTTTGAAGGAGCTGGAAACATAAGGTACAGAAGGCTTCCATCTAACTAAAGAGATTTTGATCATTCTTGGGCTACTTCCAGTCCTTCAGTTACTGACAATAATGGGACTTTTCAACCTCTATGTTTTAGGAGTGGGCTGTATTGAATTACTCAATGGCTATCACATATAGCTGTGCTGGCAGAGAAACATGTAACATTGCACCTTCTCTGTGTTGTCAATTTCACAGTGTTACTTTCACACCATTACAATACAATATTAAAGGACTCTGTCACCTTTACGCAAACATGAGAATGTTTGCCAATTGACTTAGCTTTATTTATTTTGTTTTCCTAATGGGTTGTTCAGAAGCAGTGAAAAATTTTAAAAGAGGGAAAAAAACACAGTCAGGTTTAAGATTGTTGAAATATAACTGAATTACTGCGTCGACTAAACAGAATTACTTCTCATCCGTGACCATAGTTCAGAAGAATTTAATTGGCTGTGATGTGACCTGAGATGGTGAACGGCACTATAAAAGTGCAAATCATTCCCCTTTAGGCTGACTTGGAAGGCACTTACAACTGAAGAAGGGTTTGGAGAACAGTCCTGACCTGAAACATCACCTGTCCATGTTCTTCAGTTACTGCATGTTACTTGCTGAGTTACTCCAGCACATTGTGTCCTTTTGTGTAGACCAGCATCTGTAGTTCCCTGTTTCTATACTTAAAACTTTAGCCTTTCCATTGTAAAATGAAGGATCAGACTCCCTGCCTCGCATCAAACTGCCCCCAAACATGTACACAGCAAAGAAAAGTCTTTATTCCTAGTATTCAGTAAGTCATATATTTCACTCCTTTAATTTGCTCCAAAACGATCAGTTATTTAGTATTATAGTTATTAATTTATTATATTTTTGATTATTTTATATTATCTGTGTGTTACTGCGTTTACAGGCTTGTTAGGTTGCAGCAAGTAAGAATTTCATTGTTCTCTTGTTGGTACTAATGACAAACACACTTGACTGTTTATTGTCTGTTGACTGTCCATCTACACAGTCTGAAGAAGGGCCTCGACCCGAAACATCACCCATTCCTTCTAGCCAGAGATGCTGCCTGACCTGCTGAGTTACTCAAGCATTTTATGTCTATCTTCGGTGTAAACCAGCATCTGCAGTTCCTTCCTACATATCTACACTTCACGCGGCCTCGGCAAGGCTACCAGCATAATGAAGGATGAGTCTCACTCGGTCACTCCCTCTCCTCCCCTCTCGCATCAGGCAAGCGGTACAGAAGTGTGAAAATGCACACCTCAAGATTCAGGGACTATTTCTTCCCAGCTGTTATCAGCAACTGAACCATCCTATCACCAACTGGAGAGTGGTCCTGACCTACCATCTACCTCATTGGAGACCTTGGAACTATCTTCAATTGGGTGTTACTGGACTTTGTAGAATGTGTTAACAAGCGTGTAACCCTGAAGAAGAACTACCTTCAGCACAAGTTCAAAACCATAAAACTACCAACAGCAACCTGCATTGATATATTGCCTCTGACATAATGAAATGACACAAGCCACTTAATAGGAGCATTGGAGTATTATCAAACAAATATACATTAACAGAGTGCTGGAGAGAGGGGAATAATCAGGACTGAAGGCTAACATGTTATGAATCTAGAAGTGTTGTAAAGGAGGCGTTGCAGATGGAGAGAGGAGAGGATACCATATCTTAAGCCATAGGATCATGAAATACACTGTGCATGTTAACGCTTTGCTTCAATTTGCTAACATTTCCAGTACTGATCTGTCACCTATCAAAAATCACTATGATTAGAAGCACCAGGGATTAGGAAGTGGCTTATGAATTTTTTACTTGGAGTCAAACAGCACAAAAACAGGCCATTTGGCCTAACTCGCCCATGCCATCCAAGATGCCCCATCTAAATTAGTCCCATTTGCCCACATTTGACCCATATCCTTTCCTATCCATGTACCTGTATAAGTTATCAAAGCTTACTGAGTTGAATTTATGCATTTACTTAGGATAGTAGGGTGTTGGATGGAAGAGATAATGCAGAGATCATTTGATTTGCCAATATATTTGAGGGATTATCATTATAGCAGAACAGCAAGCAAAGAAGAAAGCAGTTGTATTCACATAGCAGCTTTCTCAGGGTATTCTGAGATGCTTCAGGTCAAAAGTATTTTTGAAGTGTGGTCCTAATGACACTTGTACAGAGTACATTCCCGCAAAAGCAACAAGACAAAGACTTGATAATATCGAACATATAACAGTACAGCATAGGAACAGACACTTTGGCCCACAAGCCTATGCCGAAAATGATGCTGTCCTTCAATGCTGTTTTATTATTAATTGGGCATGTACTGTTCTGGTTAGCTTGGAGGACTTGCCAATATGTAATGGTGCAGCTTTATTAAAAATTGGGTATATAGTAATTTAGGACACAGCGATAGAATTGCTGCCTTAGACCTGGTTCAATCCTAATTACGGGTGCTGTCTGTATGGAGTTTCTACGTTCTCCCCGTGACCTCGTGGGTTTTCTCCGGGTGCTCCGATGTCCACCCAAATTCCAAAGACGTGATGGTTTGTAGGTTAATTGGCTTCTGTAAATGTACCCTCATATGTAGGATAGATCTAGTGTAAGGGGTATTTCTGGTCAGCGTGTGGAGTCAGTGGGCCGAAGGGCCTGTTTCCATGCTGTATCTCTAAACTGAACTGAATTAAATGGTTAGCATGGTGAACTTGCCTATGCTTAATGGTGTAGGATCTTTTACATACTGTATACTGAGGGAGGGCAGACACAGAATCCACACGTTATTTTAGTGGAACCATCAATCTACTTTATCTCAGGCAGCTTAAAGATTTCCAGTTTAGTGCAGTGATTTCTTTACTGCAGGGGGTCATGGAGGTACTGGCAGTATGAGTGTATGATATCTAATGGTTTTGGTGGAGTGATGTATGCAGGTATATCCCTTGGTAATCTTGTATTGCGAATGCATTTGATCCATTGAGACTGGGTTTAGTTTCCCTGCTGGATGTCCTTACAATACTGATACTTCTCAAATGTCACACAAGGAGAAACTTACCCTAGAAATAGTGCAGTGAACTAACAAGCTTCCTATTTTGAGATCAATGCTAATCAACTGCGCTGTATTGAGGACTTTTCCAAGTTAACTGAAAGCTCACTGAGAAAGGACATTTTATTTTAGTTTAGTTTAGAGGTACAGCACGGAAACAGGGCCTTCGGCCCACAGACTCCACACCGACTGGCGATGCCAATACACTAGTACAATCCTACACACACTAGGGACAATTTACAATCTTTACCAAATCCAATTAACTTACAAATCCGTACATCTTTGGAGTTTGGTAAGGAAACCGGAGAACCCAGGAAAAACCCACAAGGTCACGGGGTGAAAAAACAAACTCCGTACAGACAGCGCACTTAGTCAGGATTGAACCCGGGTCTCTGGCACTGTAAGGCAGCAACTACAGTATACTGCTGGGCCACCGTTCTGTTTAGTTTAGTTTAGTTTAGAGATACAGCGTGGAAAGAGGCCCTTCACCCCACTGACCATCAATTACCCATTCACATTGGTTCTGTTATCCAACTTTCACATCCACTCCCTACGCACCAGGAACAATTTACAGAGGCCAATTAACCTAGAAACCCACACATGCTTGAGATGCCCGAGGTAATGGGAGCAGCCGGAGGAAACCCACATGGTCACGGGAGAACATGCAAACTCCACACAGACAGCATCCGAGGTCAGGAGCGAAACTTGGTCTCTGGCACCATGAGGCAACTGTGCAATAATTGCACCACTGTTGGCCATAATATTAGCCATAATTGACAGCAAATAACTTTTTTACTACAGTTATGCTTCGGTCTTGTATGGTGGTCATGGTCTTATAGACACTTGTAGTACAAGGTAAAGGAAAGTGTGAATCAGGCCAATTAGTTTGCTCAAGTGTTTCAACTCCCAACATGCCTTGTCCCCTCATCCGCTTCCACCTCAATTATAAATCAATCATCTCTTTATACATGTATGTGGCAATGTTAACTACCTCACTTCTTCATCTCACAGTTGCCAGTTAAAAAAATTCCCATTAATGGCGTGGGAAGAATAAAAATCTTTATTTAATAACTTTATAACCTTAAATCCATTTGCTCAAGACTAACCCCCAAGCAAAAGCAGTTCCTCCATATATACCCTGTCAAGCCTTTCAATTTGTCTTCCCTTTCCCAGTAACCAGAACCCCAGTCTAAGGAAGTCTAAAGATGAGCCCCGACCCGAAACATCACTTATCCATGTTTGCCAGTGATGCTGACTGACCCGCTGAGTCCAGCACTTTGTGTCCCAGTTTACTCAATCCATATTCTCCATAAAACACAAAGTGCTACAGTAACTCAGCAGGTTAGGCAGCATCTCTGGAGAACATGGATAAACGACATTTTATGTTGAGACACTTGATCAGATTCAACAGCCGACGTTTCAGGTTGGGACCCTTCCTTGCACTGGCTATTTCTCTAAACTTCTGGCTGCAGTATTACAAATCTGCATTTCGAGACTTTCAATATCCTTATTGAATCACAAAGTCCAGAACTGTATATGGTCCTCCAAAGATTATGTGAACAAGGTTGCAGCTAAACTTTCTGCCTTACTCAGAAGATAACAGACTGAGTGCTTGCATCTATTCAGAAAGTTTATGAAAGAGTCATTTGGCCCAGGTCATTCATATTGTCAAAGGGTTTGATAAGCTTGGCATAAATAAGACTTTTCCATTTGTAATGGAGACGAGACCCTGAGCAAAAAAAAGAGTAGTCCTTAATAAATTCAAAAGGGAATTCATAAGAAATCTTGTTAAACAAAGGGTAATTAGGAAAGTACTTTACTGCTGCTCATTTATTCAGAACAGTTGCTATGAATCTAATTTTTCGAAGAGATTTAATCATTCACTTCATAGAGCAACGTTAAATTTTGGTGTGATAAACTTTTACAAGCGGATGGCCTAAATTTGAAACATCATTAAATTTTCTGGCAGGTACAGACATCTGAGTTTTGAGATTTGAGAAGTGAAATCAGAGACCCACAGTTCACAATGTAAGCCTGTCAAGTGACTAGGATCAGAGCGGCATTTTCCATTTCCCATCACACACAACACAACACAGTGAATCAACATGGACTGGATCCAAACTCACGAATAGAATACTGCAGAACGCAGCTCTGCTTCACTGGGGACCGTGCAGGCATTCCTTCCTACACTCGTAACAGTTTGGCGCAGAAGTAGCAACTGGTCTTCAGTCAAAAGGTCAAGGGTTTGAACCTCACCATTAACTTGAGCACCTAATCGGGACTGACACTGCCCAAAGGGATTGCAGTGTTGTTATCTTGCAGCTGAGATGTTAAGAGGCTCAGCTTGTACATCTAATTGGATGCAAAACATCACAGGGCACTTTTTTTGAAAACCATGCTGGAAAAAAAACACATCTTGAAAGAAGTTGGGGGGAATATATATTCATGCACTGAAGATTTAGAGGGAGAAATTCGTTTTTTTAATGACAAGTGAAAGAAATGAATAAGGCACCCATTATACTCAGTAGGAACAAGGAACTGCGGATGCTGGTTTACAAAGAAGGACACAAAGTGCTGGAGTAACTCAGCGGGTCAGGCAGCATCCGTGGAAGAAGTAAAGGCTCTGTCTCACGGTGTTGCGGTCATCGGCGGTGAAGTGCGGCTTCGCCTGTAGAGGGGACCGCACGGCAACGGCGAGAGCGCCGAGCCTATGCCACGGGAGCGCCGCACGGATGCTGCGCGGGAGTCGAGTGATTTAAATACGGCTGGTCCCACGAGCTTGCGGTAAGTTAAAAAAAGGGCGGGCCGACTGCGATGACATCATTTTGGATCTGCGGGGCTGTGGCGGCGGCCGTCCTGATCGCGGCGCTGTAGCGGTGGCTGTGGCGGCGGCCGTGCCACACACGTGCCTCACTGGCGGAGGCTGTGGCGTTGCAAGTTCGACGCACGGCGCTTGAGCCACACTGGCGGCGGCTGTGGCGGCGGCCGTGCCGCACTCATGCCTCACTGGCGGAGGCTGTGCGGTAGGGACATATTTTTGAACAGTGTTGGTTTTATTTTGTGCGTTTGACCGAGTGCGCGGTCTATGGCGGCCCAGGAGCGGTAGATTCTTCCTGTTTCGCCGCCAATGACCGCCGACTCGTGAGACAGGCCTTTAAACATACTTTGAGGAGATTTTGCAGTGGCCACGTGTGTTATCCTTACGGAGTTTCAATACCGCCTGTGACTGCGTGGGTTTTCACCAGAAGCTCCGGGTTTCCTTCTACATTTCAAAGAAGGCAGATTTGTAGGTTAATTGGCTTCTGTAAATTGTCCCTAGTATGTTGGATCAAATTAGTGTAAGGGCAATCGTGGTTGGTGTGGACTCAGTGGGCCATAGGACCTGTTTCCCTGCCGTATCTCTAAACAAAACTGAGCTATGAGGAAAGAGCATGAGGACGTTCCTGACACAGCAGTCTCTTGGCCTGAAGCATCGATAATTCCTCTCTCCCCACACCCTTCTTCCACAGTTGCTGTTTGACCCACTGAGTTCCTACACCTGTTTATGTTTTTTCAGTTTTTATGTTCCAGTTTCCAGCATCTAAAGTCTCTTGTGTCTCAACAGACCAAGAATAATTGCTTGGCTTCATCAAAATGTTGACACAATAAAATAATTAATGGCATTCGTTTGAGCTGTATTTTCTTCCTCTGCACCTCCCTCTGTATGAAAAAGTTGTCCTTCATGTCCCTTTAAATTTTGTCCCTCTCAACTAAAATCTATGCCCTCTAGTTTTAAACTCCCCCACCATGGAGAAAAATCTGTGACCATACACCGTATCTTGGGCCCGAATGATTCAGTTAAACTTCTGGTCGGCAATGATTCCAGGGATCTTGATGGTGGGAGTTTAGTAGTCCAATACAATCAATCTCACCTCAATGTCGTAATTCACTTGTTTTATCCATGTTTGGATTAAGAATGTGCTGAGCTCAGGAGTTATGCGGACCTTACAAAACCCAAACCGACCTTGTGTGGTCAGGTTATGAATGAGTAAGATCTATTTGAGTGCCCTCACCTTTTCTCTCTTTTGATAATGTGATTACACCGATGGGATGGTAATTAGTTGGTCCAAACTTGTCCTGCTTTTCGTGGATACAGGTATTTCCTGCATTATCTGAAAAATATCAGTATTGGATCAGCCTGTCTTGGGGTCAACAACCTCTGGAGCCCAATATCTGAGTTGGTGTTGATTTCCATGGTCATTGTTTAGTTTAGTTTGGAGATACAGCATGGAAACAGGCCCGTCAGCCCACCGAGCCCACGCTGACCATCGATCACCCGTTCACACTAGTTCTACGTCACCCCACATTTTCACCCACTCCCTACACATTTGGGATAATTAACCTACAAACCTGCATGTCTTTGGGATGCGGGAGGAAGTCAGAGCACCCAGAAGAAACCTAAGCGGTCACCGAGAGAAAGTGGTGACTCCACACAGACAGCACCCAAGGTCAGAATTGTACCGGGGTCTCTGGTACTGTGAGCCAGTACTCTACCAGCTGTGCCACTGTGCTGCCATCTTTTGCATTGTACACCACCTTTAGCTGCACACCATTGCTGTATCCAGATTTCAGATCAGAACCAACACAGTTCCTTCTCTTCCTCACTCATATAATGTACGCTACCCTGCTGTGAAATGTTAATACTAGCAATTAAGTCTTTTCTCAGATGAATCTAAAAATTCAAATCGACCCAATTAGAAAGATATTTTGAAACGTGATTTGAATCATAAATTTTCCAAATGGGTGCTACTGCCTTACATTAATAAGACTGCTAGTTAATTGCTCTGTATTTATCACTAATCAGCAACTAACCTAAAGGCAAAATGGTTTCCAATTATAATGTTCTACCTCTACCCACCAGTTACCTTAGACTCCAGCTTTAATGGATAATAACAGGGCTGCTACATGAGTTCTAACCTTATCTACATCCTTTCTACCATGGATCTATCATTGAGGACTGCTCCCCCCAACCCATTTCTCATCAACACTCTGCTGAAACCTCCCTGACAATACAGAATCCAAATCCTCAAGCCCATCGACACTCATCTTCGCCTTACGACTGCCTTTCAGGATGCATCTCACTGCTGTGAATGGAATATGCTGTGTAAAAATGTTGCTTCTTGCAATACAACAGTGACCAGAAATAATTCATTGACTTTGGGATTCCTGTTTCTTGTTTTTCTACTAAATGCCATCACTATTATCGAGTGGCTGTCTGACAAATTCTAATTGGTAATGCATCTATTTTCAAATCTACTTTTCTCCCCCCAAATTACTTTAGTGTCTTGTGTTATGGAGCCATCAATGACTGACAGCTTCTAATGGATTGCATCAGCTATGGAGTATACCTCAGATTTCCTTATGTCATGGAAGGAGGCCATTCCACCCATTGAATTCATGCTGGATCTCAGAGCAATCCTCTCAATCCCATTACCCCATTTATTTCCCCTCAACCAATTATCTCACACATGCCTGATAGTTTAGTTTAGAATTTTTGTTGTTGTCACTTGTACAGTGAAAAACATTTGGTTGCATGCTAAATAGTCAGTACACATGATTACAATTAAGCCATCCATAGTGCACAGATTCAGGTTAAATGGAATAGTGTCTAGTGCAAGATAAAGTCCAATTAAAGATAGTCTGATGTCTCCAATGAGGTAGATGGTTGGTCAGGATCATTCTCTAGTTGTTAATAAGATGGTTCAGTTGTCTGATAACAGTTGGGATAAAAACTGTCTCTGGATCTGGAGGTATGTGTTTTTACACTTCTATGCCTCTTGCCTGATAGGAGAGAGGAGAAGAGGGAGTGTCCAGGGTGAGACTCGTCCTTGATAATGCTGGTGGCTTTGCCGAGGCAACGTGAAGTGTAGATGGAGTCAATGGAAGGGAGGTTAGTTTGTGTGATGATTGGGATTGCTTCCGCAATTCCCTTCAATTTATTGTGGTTTTGGATGGAGCTGTTCCCAAACCAATGCTTTCTATGCGCATCTGTAGAAGTTAGTGAGGAGTGTTGGGTACATGCCAAACTTCCGAAGTAATGGTGTTGTTGTGCTTTCCTGGCCTAGTCACTTTTCCCTGATTATGCTAACATTCACCAAGGGGGTTGCTAGCTTGACATCCGGAATGTCTGGTATGTGGGGAAAAAAAGTGGGAGGGATGCCACAGTTACAGCAACAACGTGCGGATTCAGGGTTGAACTTGGGTTGCTGGCGCTGAGATGCATCTGGAGTGCAATTTTCTGCTTGACAGAAGCCAATTCTACAACCTGACAGAGACCTGGACCTCAGATAAGGAGTAAACCAACTCTTAAGCTATTGCTTCATCATAATAGAGTGAAGACAGTTGATTGATTGCAAGATACTGCATGGAAACATGCAGTATGACTCGATGACTTTATACAGTGAAAATAATATAAAGAGAGTAAAGAGAGAGAGGAAAGCAAAAAAGGGAGAACAGGAAAAGAAAATGAGCAAACTTTAGTTTAGCTTAGAAATACAACGGAAACAAACCCTTCAGCCGAACATCAATCACCCATCCTCACCAGTTCTATGATATCCCACTTCTGTGTCCACTACTGACACACTGGGAGCAATTCACAGAGGCAGATTAACCTACAAACCCGCACGTCTTTGGAGATGTGGGGGGAAACCGGACCACCTGGAGGAAATCCATGTGGTCACATGGAGAACGCACAAACCCCACACACTCAGCACCCAAGGTCAGGATTGAACTTGTTTCTCTGGGGCTGTGAGGCAGTGGCTCTTCCAGCTGTACCGCTGTGCATTCTAGAATGAATTGGAATAGTGGAAGGTGAGAGAGCAGGAATGGAAATATTTCACATCTATAAGTGCGCGGCAGGCATCTAGAGTTGTCAGGTTTGTGTTGTGTAACTCGAATCTGCAAGTGCTAATGGCAGCAAGTGAATTATGGTTCAAGGGAGATTATTGGTTGTGAAGGATTATGACTAATTGTGGCCTGTGATCCGGGTCATGTAACTACATGGGTAAAACTCTGGCAAGCAGACAGCTGGCCACTTGAAGGAATAATTTTATAGCCTGGACTGAAATCCTCACTCTTTCCTTCAATTTAAACTCCAGCCAAATGGAATACCACTCCACTATAAATACGGAAGTTAGATTAGAGGTAAGTATAGTTTGTAATTCCATCACATTTGGCCACAGTTGCCGACAAATTGCAATTCCATCTTGTAATTCCTATTTGTAATTCCAACATGTAATTCAAGTTGTAATAACTTGTAATTCAAGTAATAACTTGTATTAATAACATACCTTACATTAATAACGTATTACTAACTTGTATAAGTAATAAGTTGCAATAACGTAATTCAAGTTGCAATAACTTGTAATAACTTGTTCCTCCAACTTGTAATTCCATAGTCTGTAATTCCATCACATTTGGCCACAGTTGACGAGTATTAAACAAAGTGCGTCGGGTTAAGGTGAAAGGGAAGATTAAAGTGGGATGTCAGGGGCAACGTTTTCACTCAGAGGATAGTCTCTATCAGGAATGTGCTGCCAAAGGAAGGTGTAGAAGTGGACACCATAGCAGCTTTTAAGATATTTGGAGAGATATATGGATAGGAAGGTTTTAGAGGGATTTGGGCCAAATGCTATCAAATAAGACTAGCCCAGTCTGCTAACTTAGTCAACATGGACAAGGTGGGTCAAAGTGCCTGTTTCCATGTGGTATACCACTATGACTCTGACTCTATCTAGTAAATGACAATAATGTTGTTCAACCTCCATCCTCCAAACCCCTTGCTGGTGGATACGACACACCATCGTAACAAATTAAGATGTTGGCTCCAAATTTTATTTTCCAACAGAATCAGGAACAGCTTCTGCCCCACTGTCATTAGATTACTGAGCAGACCCCTCAGAAGCTAAATGTGTAATCTCAATCTCCCAACCTACCTCATTGTGGCTTTTGCACTTTTTTAAATGCTGCACTTTCTCTGTAAGTGGAGGGGAGAACCTTGAAAATCTAGAAATTGGTTTGCCAGCCGGATGGTCTCTTTTCAAGCTTCTCCACCGTCCTTCACTATAATCAGTCTGAAGAAGGGTCCCAACCCGAAGCATCATCTGTCCATTACCTCCACAGATGCTGCCTGGCCCACTGAGTTACTCCAGCACTTTGTATTTTATTAAAGATTCCAGCATCTGCAGTTCCTCTTGTCCCCCTTCAGACAATGTGCCCTTCTCTAGGAAAGCAATTGTGTGCAACTTAGGGTCTCAACGTTGGGGATATGGGCTTGGGAGAGGATGCTCATATTGGTTTGCTTATCCTGACAGAGGGTTTTACTGAGGGATTGTTGGGGGTGTTTTTTTCTATGCCTCAATGTGTCTGCTGTAGATAATCCAGTTTCAAAAGGAAGACAGTGGTCATAGCCGCCTAGTGAAGCATATCAATTTTAAAAGACAATTTTGTGTCTTGATATTAAAAATTAGGAAGATGAATTAGGAAAGATCTTAAACATTTACCTCTTCTGCCTCCAAAGATGCTGCTTGATCTGCTAAGTTCTTCCAGTGTTCAATTTTTTTACCACAAATCCAATTGATTATTAGGTTGGGTCACTAACCTGTTCCTGATACATTTGGGCCAACACTCTACACCAGGGAATCCACCCTTGATGTTGAACATGCTGTGAGCATTGATTAGATCTGAGGCAATGGATCCCGAGGCCCTGTCTCCTGAAGTGCCCCAATCTTTTTGACAGACTGCCTCTCAAAAAGGCCTTTGAGCTATTGTTAATGTCCCTGACCATCATAAGTAGTTAACACATTTTCAACGGATCATAAATAGTCTAAGAGACGGAATGAAGAATGTTCAAGTACAAGAAATTAGAGGAAAAAATTAACAAGAACCCATGGGCCAACTTTTTCACACGGAAGGTGGTACGTAAATGGAGCAAGCTGCCAGACAGATTGGTTGAGGAAGATACATGTATAGGAATGGCTGGAGAGATGTGGGGTCAAATGCGGGCAGATGGGATGAGAAGTTGGGCATTTTGATTGGCACGGGCGGGTTCGGCCTTGGGATCTGTTTCCATGCTGTATGACTATCAATTAATTAAAGTGTTAAGACAAAGTAAAATTAACAAATATAAGCAAACCTGCCATTGCTTTCTCCACAAAATTGTAATTCCATTCAGACGAATGGGAATGCACAATGAGATCAGCCAAACCAGGAGGACAATATGAAGTGTATCTTCATCTTAATTCACTGTTACGCCACTGATGATCTCAAGGGCAAAGAGTGTGTGGGGTCAGATGTATTGGTACCTCATCTCCATCTTGGTTCTGGCTTGCACATTGCAATGTGCAGACATGGAGTTCATGGAGGAGATTAGCAGGAGGAGGATATGGCTGGTTGTTCTCTGGAGTCAGGCCAGAGATGTATCCAGTCAGCCACCAACATTTGAGCTACCAGTGCCGAGTAAGAAAAGATAGGGTCAATGATTTGTGTAGGAAGGAACTGCAGGTGCTGATTTAAACCGAAGATAGACACAAAAATCTGGAGTAAGTCAGCGAGACAGGCAGCATCTCTGGAGAGCAGGAATGGGTGACGTTTTGGGTCGAGACCCATCTTTGGTTCTGAAGAAAGGTCTCGACCCGAAACGTCACCCATTACTTCTCTCCAGAAATGCTGCCTGTCCCGCTGAGTTCCTCCAACTTTATGTGTCTATCTAGGGTCAATGATTTGTTGGGAGGGACATCCGACTCATTCCAATGGAGAAAACGTAATGAGGCAAATCCTCTTCCTCATCGTTGATCTAACAATTGGCATGGTCTCCTGACTATGCAATAAAAAAGATACTTGATTAAAAGGAAAGCTTCCAACATTGACACTCAAGCTGCAAGCAGTATGAAATATTCCGCTGATCTCTGTCGTTTGCATTGCTATGATATGTTGAGAGATTCTTGCACATTTTGCAGACTGAGGTTTTTTGTAGAAGTGGAACCGTTCTTTGTTGGAGAGGTTGGGCAATAACCTGAAACAGTGCACTTTCTGCTAAGGGTTGGGCTCAGTTCTGAAAACTCACGACTCTGGCTCTCGGTTGTGCTGAAGTGCTGGGAAAGTCATCGCAATGTGGGTGTTCGAGTTGCAGATGACCAGAAGACGCCAACTCATCTTGAACAATTGACACTTATTAAAAAAATAAGTTTCCATGACCTGGATAAAATTTTGCAAATCATTAGTTTGCATTTTCACATGATCTGGCCAAAAAATTGTCCCAAGCCTCACATTGGTGAAAACTACTTGAAAGTCCTTGCAATAAGAAATATACTTTGGCGAAGGAATAATTTGAATAAGAATATGCAGAAAACAAACACTCACAACTTAGTTTAGTTTAGTTTATTATTGTCACATGTACCGCCGTATGGTGAAAAGATTTTGTTTGCCTACTATCCAGTCAAAGTAAAGACTATATATGAATACTATCAAGCCATCCATAGTGCATAGAGAAAGGATAAAGGGCACAACATTTAGTGCGCGGTACAACATTGAAGTCCAATAAAGTCTGATTAAAGATAGATCAATGGTCTTCAATGAGGTAGATGGGAGGTTAGGATCACACTCGCTGATGAGAGGATGAAGTAGACTTAGATAGGATCAGGTTCAACGTTGTTGACTCTGGAACCTTGGTTACAGTCTTGGGATGAAAAGTAGGAGATGAGAAGATATTTTTAATATGCCAGGTGATGCAAATAGAGCCAAATAGCACGGAAGCAGGGCCTTCAATGCAACTCATCCAAGCTAACCAAGATGCCGCATCTAAGCTAGTCCCATTTGCTCACATTTGGCCCATATTTTCTATCCAAACTCTTTCAAATGTTTGCACAATCTTGAGGTTTGTAGATACACAGTCATTGTCGAGGCTGAGATCAATAGATTTTTGGAAACCAAAGGAAAATTAAGGTGAGGTATTGGATCAATGGTGATCTTATTGACTACCTATAAGACCTACAACTACATTGGATTCCTATTTTGCGGACACGATGACGCAGAATATTGTGGGTTCAAGACACACTGGGCTAAATCACAACAAATCTATACTAACTCCTCAGCTCAACAGTTTAGTTTAGTTTAGTTTAGTTTAGAGATACAGCACGGAAGCAGTCTCTTCGGCCCACCGAGTCTGTGCCGACCAGCGATCCCCATACACTAGCACTATCCTACACACATTTTCAAAATGTTTCCGAAGCCAATTATCCTACAAAGCTCTACGTCTGTGGAGTGTGGATGGAATCTGTGCACCCAGATAAAACCCATGTGGTCACAGGGAGAATGAACACACTCCATACAGGCAGCACCCTTGGTCAGGATCGAACACAGGTCACTGGCACGGTAAGGCAGCAACTACCACTGTGCCACCCTGCTGCCGAAGAGGACAAGCAAAAATATAAGAAATATTGGAAAATATCAGCAGACCAGACAGCATCTGAGTGGAGAGAAAAAAAAGAGCTGATGTTTCAGGTCTTTTCATCAGCTGTTTTATTTCAGATTTCCAGTATCGGTTGTTTCTACTCAGGGAGTGCTGCACTATTCGAAGTGATGTCTTGCAGATGAGATGTTAACGAACAACACTTTTGCTGTCTCAGCAGATGTAAAATGCCACATGGTTTTATGCAGATGGGGTGCATGGTAGAGGGTAACGGGGAAGTTCTCATCAATGACGGACAAAGTTATCCCTTGAGCAAGAACAATAGGTTATCTGGCTGTTACAATACAGAGTCAAACAACACTGTATCATACAACACAGCATCATACAACACTGTATTATACAACATTGTATCATACAAAGCTTTGGAAGCAGACCCTTCCAAACAAATGCAACTTACTTCATAAATATATTTAAGGAGGGGAGGAAATAGGTTACATCTGAATTGCAACAACTCCTAATAATAGTAATTGTGCATCAAAATTGCAGTACGTGGAGAATAGCTATGTACAAATTCTGAACATATAATCATTTTTAATTAATCATCGCACTATTGCTAGATTAGCCATTTTCATATCGCTGCACAGAGATTTAGAATTTGGTATAGATAGGATGGACAGATTTGGTTTAGTTTACAACATGATAACATATTGCTTATTATTTTCTTTGGATCACTGAGTTCATCGACACCCATTCACACTATTCTACGTTATCCCACTTTCACGTCCGCTGCCTACACACTGGGGGCAATTTACGTAGGACAATCAACCTACAACCCCGCACGTCTTTAGGATGCGGGAGGAAACCGGAGCACCCGGAGGAAATCCCCTAGTCACAGGGAAAATGTGCAAACTCCGCACACACACAGACAGCACCTGAAGTCGGGACCGAACCAGTGTCTCTGGAGCTGTGATGCAGCACCTCTCCCTACTGTGTCACTGTGCCACCCTGTACCATTAGAAATTGTTTAAAATGTCTTGTACTCAATACCATTGTGAAATCTGGCTGACCCCCATGTAAACAATCAGTGCACTTCAAAAAATTGTTTGCAAGTAGATTTAAGTGTTTGAGAAACACAGAGGTGCTATGTAAATATGTCTTTATCCAAGAGATGACTTCATGGCAAGTTCACAGTGTTATCTGCATCTTGAATTAGTCCCATATTCATGCCACTTATTAATTTATTTCACTAAATATTTTTATTGTGTAGCTATATAGACTGCCGGACCATTAGAGGGAGTTTCCTTGCCAACTCTGTCAACATATTTCATAGCATCACATCTCCTAATGGAATACTGAAGACCTGTCTATATTAAAGTAATGTTAATGTTTTGTTCGATGGTGCAGAAAGATAGTTAAAGGATTGGAAAGGGTTTGTTTGATGTCTGTTTCCTGTTAAGAAGGAAGAATTTCTTTAATTTGGAAGGGTTTGAACCAATCTCCTCCAGTACTTTATCTTGTTTCATTACCGGCAATCGTATTTAAACCCCAAGGTCAGGAATTCACTCCTTTAACCTCTCCACCTCTTTCCACATTTAAGATGCTCAATGAAATGACCATGTCTTAGACCATGTCTTATAATAGACAATAGACAATGGACAATAGGTGCAGGAGTAGGCCATTCGGCCCTTCGAGCCAGCACCGCCATTCACTGTGATCATGGCTGATCAACCACAATCAGTGCCCCGTTCCTGCCTTCTCCCCATATCCCTTGACTCTGCTATCTTCAAGAGCTCTATCCAACTCTTGAAAGCATCCAGAGAATTGGCCTCCACTTCTGAGGCAGAGAATATCACATTCACAATTCCCTGGGTGAAAACGTTTTTTCTCATCTCCGTTCTAAATGGCCTGCCCCTTATTCTGAAACTGTGGCCCCTGTTTCTGGACTACCCCAACCGGCGCGGCTTAAAATCGGCCGTGGGATCTTCCATCGCCCGGCGGGTGGGTTCAACATCGGGAGCCTCGATCGCTTCGATGCAGCAGTTTGACTGCCTGGCCACGGGAGAAGAATCAAGGAAGGATAATACTTTTTTTCCCTTCCATCACAGTGAGGAGGTGCCTGGAGGAGAGTCACTGTGATGGATGTTTGTGTTAAATTGTGTTAATTGTATGTTTTGTTGCTTTTTACTGTTATGACTGCATGGTAATGAAATTTCATTCAAACTTGTTTTTGAATGACAAATAAAGAATAAATAAAGAAATTCAATTCAATGTTTTAGTAAGATCCCCTCTCATCCTAAATTCCAGTGTGTACAAGGCCAGTCGCTCCATTCTATCAACATATGACAGTCCCGCCATCCCGGGAATTTACATCAATTTACACCTACGCGGCGCTTCCTCAATAACAAGAATGTCCTTCCTCAAATTTGGAGACCAAAACTACACACAATACTCCAGGTGTGGTCTCACTAGGGCCCTGTACAACTGCAGAAGGACCTCTTTGCTCCTTTACTCAACTCCTCTTGTTCTGAAGGCCAACATGCCATTAGCTTTCTTCACTGCCTGCTGTACCTGCATGATTAGTTTCAGTAACTGATGAACAAGGACCCCCAGATCTCGTTGTACTTCCCCTTTTCCCAATTTGACACCATTCAGATAATAATCTCCCTTCCTGTTTTAGCCACCAAAGTGGATAACCTCACATTTATCTACATTAAATCGCACCTGCCATGCATCTGCCCACTCCCCCAACCTGTCCAAGTAACCCTGCATCCTCATAGCATCCTCCTCACAGTTCACACTGCCACCCAGCTTTGTGTCATCTGCAAATTTGCTAATGTTACTTTTAATCCCTTCATTAATGTATATTGTAAATAGCTGCGGTCTCAGCACCGAGCCTTGCGGTACCACACTAGTTACTGCCTGCCATTCTGAAAGGGATCCATTAATCCCTACTCTTTGTTTCCTGTCTGCCAACCAATTGTCTATCCATGTCAATACCCTACCCCCAATACTATGTGCTCTAATTTTTTGACCACTAATCTCCTATGTGGGACATTATCAAAAGCTTTCTGACAGTTCAGGTACACTACATCCACTGGCTCTCCCTTGTCCATTTTCCTAGTTACACCCTCAAAAATTCCAGCAGATAAGTCAAGCATGATTTCCCCTTCGTAAATCCATGCTGACTCGGCATCCTATTACTGCTATCCAAATGTGCCGCTGTTTCATCTTTTATAATTCTCCAGCATCTTCCCCCCCACCAATGTCAGGCAAACTGGTCTATAATTCCGTTTTCTCTCTCCCGCCTTTCTTAAAAAGTGGGATAACATTAGCTATCCTCCAATCCACAGGAACTGATCCTGAATCTATAGAACATTGGAAAATGATCACCGATGCATCCACGATTTCTAGAGCCACTTCCTTAAGTACCCTGGGATGCAGACCATCAGGCCCTGGGGATTTACCAGCCTTGTCCCATCAGTCTATCCAACACCATTTCCTGCCTAATGTGAATTTCCTTCAGTTCCTCCATCACCCTAGGTCTTCTGCACACTAGTACATCTGGGAGATTGTTTGTGCCTTCCTTAGTGAAGACAGATCCAAAGTACCTGTTCAACTCGTCTGCCATTTCCTTGTTCCCCATAATAAATTAACCTGTTTCTGTCTTCAAGGGTCCAACTTTGGGTCTTAACTATTTTTTTCCTCTTCACATACGTAAAGAAGCTTTTACTATCCTCCTTTATATTCTTGGCTAGCTTATCTTCGTACCTCATCTTTTCTCCCCGTATTGCCTTTTTAGTTATGTTGTGTTGCTCTTTAAAAGTTTCCCAATTCTCTGGCTTCCCGCTCATCTTTGCTATGTTTTACTTCTTCTCATTTATTTTTATACTGTCCTTGACTTCCCTTGTCAGCCACGGTCACCCCTTACTCCCCTTAGAATCTTTCTTCCACTTTGGAATGAACTGATCCTGCACCTTCTATATTATTCCCCAAAATACCTGCCATTGTTGTTCCACTATCATCCCTGCTAGCGTATCTATCCAGTCAACTTTGGCCAGCTCCTCCCTCTAGGCTCCATAGTCCCCTTTGTTCAACTGTATTCCTAACACTTCCGATTTTTCCTTCTTCACTCAAATTGTAGATTAAAACTTATCATTTCATATTATGGCCAATACCTCCTAATGGCTCCTTTACCTTAAGTTTCCTTATCAAATACGGTTCATTACATAACACTAAATCCAGAATTGCCTTCTCCCTGGAAGGCTCCAGTACAAGCTGCTCTAAGAATCCATCTTGGAGGCACTCCACAAACTCCCTTTCTGGGGGTCCAGTACCAACCTGATTTTCCAAATCTATCTGCATGTTGAAATCTCCCATAATAACCATAGCATTGCCTTTGCTACATGCCAATTTAAACTCATGATTCAACTTGCACCCCAAATCCAGGTTACTGTTAGGGGGCCTGTAGATAACTCCCATTAGGGTCTTTTTACCCTTACAATTCCTCAGTTCTATCCATACTGACTCTACATCTTCTGATTCTATGTCACCCCTCGCAAGGGACTGAATTTCATTCCTCACCAACAGTGCTACCCCACCCCCTCTACCCACCTGTCTGTCTTTTCGATAGGACGTATACCCTTGAATATTCAATTCCAAGCCCTGGTCCTCTTGCAGCCATGTCTCTGTAATTCCCACAACATCATACTTGCCAATTTCTAACTGAGCCTCAAGCTCATCCACTTTATTTCTTATACCGTGCATTCATGTATAATACTTTTAATCCATTACTCACCTCACCTTTCACATCAATTCCTATTTCACTTGGCCATACTCTCCTATCCCTTCCTGAGCTTTCTGCCCCATTAATTCTGGTGTCTTTCTTAACTTTTCTTATACTCTCTTTCCCTTTAACTCCATCCCTATATTTCCAGTTTGTCTCCTCCCCCCCACTATTTAGTTTAATATGGTGCCTGTCATCAAACTTAGTTGAATACTTTCTTGCAAAGCAAACTGCATTGCTTCATCTTATTGTGCATGCAAGTTGTTGATGTCCAACTGAGAAAGCTTTCGCGAAAAGCTTCTTTGAAAACTGCACTAGCACATGAATTGACTGTGATAACAGGATTATGCTGCAGGTTAGCGCTGGTTTGCAAGTTAAGCTTTTAGTATATGATTTAAAACATGTTTCCACTGTGTGACTGAAGACTTTTGGTTGAACAATAACAATCCTTCATAAAAGTGGGAGAATGTGACATCCCTGGATGGTATTGAAATGGTAGAAACATACTGCATGGAAACAGGATCTACAGCCCAGTGAGAAAATACCAAACATCAAGTCCCCACAGCTCCCTCAAGTTGATAGAGTGTTAAAGAAGGCATATGCTTTGCTTGCCTTCATTGGTTTGGAGATCAAGTATGTGAGTCAGGAAGTCACGCTTTAGTGTTATATATTTTTACTTAGGTTACATTTGGAGTATTGCGTGCAGTTCAGGTTGCCCTGATGCAGGGAAAGATGTGGAGTTTTGGAAAAGGTGCAGAGGAGGTTTACCAGAATCATGCCAGGATTAGGAGATATTAGCTACAGCGAAAAGTTGGGCAGATTTGAATTGTTTTCTCTGGAACGTCAGAGGTTGAGGGGAGACCTGACAGAAGTATATAAAATTATGAGAGGCATAGGTAGGATAGACAGTTAGAACCTTTTCTCCCATGATGGAAATATTAAATACTAGAGGGCATAGCTTTCAGGTGAGAGGGGTAAAGTTTGAAGGGGATGTGTGGGGCAGGTTTTTTTTTACATAGAGAGCGGTAAGTGCCTGGAATGTGCTGCTAAGGTGGTGGTGAAGAAAAATGAAATGGTGGCATTTAAGAGACGTTTGGTTAGGCGTATGGATATACAGAGAGTGGAGGGATATGAATTATGTGAGGACAGATAAGAGTTGGTCTTGACATCATGTTTGGTACAGAAGGGCTGTTCCTGTGCTGTATTGTTCTATGCTCTATCTACACCAATCTTACATTCATCTCTTTCTATTATCCACAGATTCCCCTCAACTATTCGCAGATACTACAACTCAACTGCACACTAGGCCCGACTTAGAGTGACCAATTAACCTACCAACCTGCATGTCTTTGGGATGTGAGAGGAAACTGGTGCTGGGTATCATCTGGAGATGGCATGGATCCACATGGAGTTGGTCACCAGGGCCAAGGATGGACATAATTTTATATCTTCCCCTTACTTGGATGAGTGGATGAAGCAATGAGCAGGTACCTGTCATCACCTCTGGATGTCCAAACTTAACACAGACCTGTCTTACAGCTTGTTCTCTCTCAAGCTGCAAGGTTTGTAGGTTAATTGGCTTTGGTAAAATTCTAAATTGTTCCTAGTGTGTTAGGATAGTGTTAGTGTACGGGGTGATTGCTGGTCGGCGTGGACTCGGTAAGCGTTAGGGCCTGTTTCCGTGCTGCATCTTTAAAGTACTAAAATAAAGGAACTAGTTGAAGCAGGTATGATAACAAATTTGAAAGTAATGTTTTATATAAGTATATGAATAGGAAAGGTTTAGAGGGAAATGGGCAAAATGCGGGTAAATGGGACTCGTATTGATGGGGCATTTTGGTCGACACGGACAAATTGGGCCAAATTGCCTGTTTCTGTTCTGCCTGATTCTAAATGCTTTCCAATTCACTTTTGCGCACACTGATTAATTCCATTTTGACCACCATTGCAAACAATGCCTTCAACTTTATTCCTATTCTCTATGTAAGAAAGCCTTTCCTCATATTCTCCCAGCTAGTTTATCTTCTGCTTAATATTTTAAATCTGCATCCCCTGATCCTTGATCATCCACTTCACTCTAAGATCTCATCGCCAGTCATGATTGAGTTAGATTACAGTTGATCAGCACTTTAACTACAGTTACCTACAACATCCATGAATTCTGATGAAGTGTCATTGATTTGAAACATTACCTCTGTTACTCTTCATATGGATACTCCACAATGCAGTGAGTATTTCCATCATAGAGTCGTAGAGTCATGCTGGGGGAAAACAGGTCCTTTGGCCCAGCTTGCACACGCTGACCAACATGCTCCATCTATACTAGTCACACCTGCCTGCGTTTGGCTCATATCCCTCTAAACCTACCCTACCCCTGTATCTGTCCAAATGTCTCTTGAAGGTTATGATAGTACCTGCCTCAACTACCTCTGCCAGCAGCTCGTTCCAGATACCCACCACCCTTTGTGTAAAAATACTACCCCTCGGGTTGCTACTAAATCTTTCCCTCTCACCTTAAATCCATGTCCTCTGGTTCTTGATTCCCCTTGTCTGGGTAAACGACTCTGTTTTCTGTTTATTTAAATTTCAGATTACCATCCTTTACACTGTTTTGGTTTTGTATTATTGGCAAATACTATCCAAAGTGCCATCTCCATTTACCTGATATCTACAGCTAATTGGCTTCAAATTTCTTTATGTCTTTTTGTCTCTTTATGTGGAAACAGACATGTTTTTGTCCACACCTCTCCCTCTCTGCAACTCAGAAATTGCTTCCTCATTTTTGCAATTCTGATGGAAGATTATTGACCTGGAACGACTATTTTTCTCTGCACCAATGCTGCCTAACCTGCTGAGTGCTTCTGACATTTCCTGCTCATGTGTAGGACTTCCAGCATCTGCAGTTTTGTTTTGCTTGGAAATACTTTGAAACCAAGTCACTGTTTCATGTCTTCATGAATGCACTGAGACACACCGTATGTACATCCAAAGAGGCAGAGGTTTGCTGTGATGTGGAGATAATATTGAATAGAGTGAGCCTGTACTCTTATTTATGAAGACTCCAGGAACTGCAGATGCTGGTTTCCAATAAAGACTGTAATTCGAGCTGCACCCGCTGCAGCTGGTAAAGCTGTTGCTCCACAGCGCCAGAGACCTGAGTTTGATCCTTACCTCGGGTGCTGTTTTTGTGTGTGGAGTTTGCACGTTCTCCCTGTGACTATGTGGGTTTCCTCCGGGTGCTCCGGTTTCTTCCCACATCCCAAAGTCGTGTTGCCAAAAGACATTGTGGCAGGAGAGACTAAACTGACCTTTTGTCGCTGGATAAGATATATCCTTTAGGCTGGAGATAAGGAGACATTTCTTCAATTTGAGGAATATGATTTTTTCTATTTTAAAAACCATAGACTGTGAACTGTCATTTCACTGAGTAGATTCTAGGAGATACATAGAAAATCAGAAAGAGTTAGAAGGGACTGCATATACTGAAATCTTGTGCAAAACACAAACTGCTGAGTTACTCCAGCACTTTCTAATTTATATGGAAAATCAGCAAAGATAGTACAGGGTTGAATAGCGTTGAATAGATATAATGTCTAATCTTTCCAATACATATGTTCTAATGACCCAACATACCTACATCCATCTGGTAGCCATTGGAAACATATTCTGCTGCTCTTAGCAGCCAATTAAAGATCAAATACAAAGAGTCGCCACATATAGGAGTTACGTGACCAAACATGTTAGGTTTTGCAGCTGCAAGTTGTGTGAAAGATTTGAATTGTGGGAGGATGCAGGGGGGCGAGAGGGGATTTCCTCCACTCAGCCACATGCTATCGTGACAATCTGTGTTTCATCATCACTGTCCACATCTGTGGCCTTTAACCATTCTGCGACCATGAAGTGATACCCTCTGTGGGCAGCAAGTCAATGCCAGGACACCACTTCCTGGCAGGCTCCTAAAATAACAAGTATCAGGCTCCTATCTGCAGTATCTCAGTGGTGAGAAACCTCAACAAGTTCATCAGTCTCTCTGACGTATATTCCGGTGTGTAAATTGCCAATGAAGAAGAATGTTTCTGAATTTCTATCCCTCAGGCAATCTGTACATGTTCTCAGATGTTTTTCCGATATCATCAACATGAAATATTAAAACAAGGAACTGCAGATGATGGTTTACCAAGGAAGGACACAAAATGCTGGAGTAACTCAATGTGTCAGGAGAACATGGATGGGTGATGTTTCGGGACAGACGTTTCAGTCTGAAGAAAGGTCTCAACCTGAAATGTCAACTATTATTGTTCTCCAAATATGCTGCCTGACCTGCTGAGTTACTCCAGCATTTTGTGTCTTAACCTGAAATATTAAATCTGTTTCTATTTCCACATACATTTCCTTTTCCAGCATTTCCTGTTCCTGGTCAATATTTATCTTTTACAAGGAAAATAGTTTATCTGGTAATTCTCACTTTGTTGTTTGTGGAATTTCCCTATACAAATTCATATTCATATTTCTTGGAATTTGACTTTTAAAATAAATTTGGATGTATGTATGGATGGATGTTTGGATCGATATATGAGTAGATAGGAAAGACACAAAGTGCAGGAGTAATTCAGCTGATCAGGCTACATCCCTGGAGAACCTGCGGAGAATCTGTGGAATTCTTTGCCACAGAAGGCTGTGGAGGTTAAGTCAATGGATATTTTTAAGGCAGAGCTAGATAGATTCTTGATTAGTACGGGTGTCATGGGTTATGGGGAGAAGGCAGGAGAATGGGGTTTAGAGGGAGAGATAAATTGAATGGCGGAGTAGAATTGATGGGCCGAATAGCCTAATTCTGCTCATATCACATGATATGACCTTATGAACAATTTTCAGGTCAGGACCTTTCTTCAGGCTGATTGCAGTGGTGGAGACAAAGAAAGCTGGAAGATTGGAGGGGTGGGGAAAAGCAAGGCAGGTCATGCCGAGAAGCAATGGATTGAGTGCAGGTTCCTGGAATCCCCATTGGGACTGAACTGGGTGGTCTTGAACTGGAGCTGGAAGCCATGGAAGCAGGCAAGTGTTGAGGAAATGCATGTTGCTGTGGTGGCGAGACCAGGTTAGAACATGGTCATAGAACCAGAGAGCAGCAGGAATCCCAGAGGGGGAGCAGTGAGAGAAAGAGTCTCGCAGAACTCCCATTGAGGAGAGGAGAACTTCTTCAAACCTCAAGTGGATTTTGCAGTGAAGCAGTCAAAATGTAGAAACAGGAAACTACAGATGCTGATTTACCAAGGAAAGACACAAAATGCTGGTGTAACTCGGTGGGTCAGGCAGCATCCCTGGCGAACATGGAAAGGTGATATTTTGGGTCGGGACCCATCTTCAGACGGATCGCAGAGGTGGGCGTAAGCAAATCTAGAAGAGTGGACAAAGCATGGCAGGTCATAGATCATGATTAGATATATGAATACAAGGGGTTTAGTGGGCTATTGTCCCAATGCAGGAAAATGGGACAGCATGGCCAAAATGGGGCTGACATGCCTGTTTCTGTGCTGTACATTGCCATGACTATGACTCTTGCATTAGAGCAGTGACTATACTTAATAAATAGTGATGACATTGAGCATGAAATAGTGAAAAGCATTTTTAAAGTGGAAGTTTTTCCCCCTTTTTACTCTATTTTCCTTCCTCTTATTCTTTCTTTTTTTCACCTCCTATCAAAGAGTAGCTCTATGATTTGTTTTGCTTTACTCTACTAACTAAATGGCCAATATGTCATATTGATATATAACAAAGTTAACTTGACAAAACATTTGTAAGATAATTTTGTGTAGGAATTGTGGTGAATTAAAGTATGCAACTTCAATACTGAAGTTATAAACACAGAGAATGCAGCTTGAGTGACTTATGAATGTTAATGGAAACTTGAGATGGCATTATTGCCTTAAGCTTACTGCCAGCTGTTTGTTACTGTGCATTGCAGTTATTGGGAACAGATTTGACACCTGTTTTTAAGACGAGAGGGAGGAGATTGCACTGGCAGTTAGACACCATTAGGCAAAGAAAAGTAGAGTAGTAGATAACATTAGATTAGCTCTAATTGGAGTTCAGACAAGACCACAATAAATTGTAGAGTGTTGAGGATGTAGCCCAGTCCATCACACAGACCAGACCTCCCACCATTGACTCCGTTAACACTTCTCATTGCCTCGGAAAAGCAGCCAACATAATCAAAGACGTCCCACCCTAGTCTTTCCTTCTTCTCCCTGTTCCTGTTGGCCAAAAGATCCAGAAGCTTGAAAGTGCATGCCTCCAAACTCATGAATAGCTTCTTGCCCTCTGTTATCAGGATACAGTGTGATTCTCCTCTAACCCATTGTGGACATTGGACTTTGCCTTTGGAACTGGTGTGCTACAATGCTGAGAACTATATTCTACACTCTGTATCTTTCACTTTGCTCTATCGATTATACTTGAGTTTGACTTGATTGTATTTATGTAGTGTTATCTGACGATTGGATAGTGTGCAAAACAAAGCTTTTCACTGTGCCTTGGTACACATGACAATAATAAAATTAAATGTAAACCTAAATATATAAATAGGAAAGGAATGGTCCAGCCGTTCATCCTGCCGTGTTAACTCTATACTCAGCATGAAGTGTAGACTTAGACTCCAATATGGCATAGAATGGCAATTGCAATGCACAGGAATGCCAGAGGCTGCAGAGATTGGTGGAAACAGCCTGGTCCAACTCAGCCACAACTCTCCCTTCCACCAAAAGCATCTACATGAGGTACTGCCTCAAGAAGATGGCATCTATCATCAAGGATCCCTACCATCTAGGCCATACCCACTTCTCATTGCTATTGCAAGGCAGATGGTACAAAAGGCTGAAATCCCACCAGGTTCAGAAGCAGCTACATTCCTACAAATCTCTGGGTCTTGAAAAAAGGTGCATAATCCGAACCCTACCTCAACAATGGAATACAGCCCACTTTTTCCACTTTATGAACTTGTTTTTTTTCTAATTATGTTTTTGCACTAATGTCTTGTTTTCTGCAGAGTGTTGTTTCTTTTAGAATTTTATGTGTAAGTTATGGATTTTTTATGTATAATTTGTTCTTCTGTGTTTGTCTGTGCCTGTGCAAGTGAGATTTTTCATTGAACCTGCATCTCACCATATTTATGCATACAACAATAAACTTGAACTGAAATAGTAATCTTCATAACTTATAATGGTATCTTTATACCTTCAGGCTTACTCTTAATTTGCTAATCAACCTTTTTTTTTGTAACTAATAGATAATCATTGATGTTAGTGGAGACAAACATAAACTGCTATCCTTTATATAACAGGGTGATTATTTTTAGAGATACAGTGCAGAAACCGGCCCTTCGGCCCACTGAGTGCATGCCAACCAGCGATCACCCCCGTACACTAATTCTATCCTATGCCTTTGGGGCAATTTACAAATTTTACAAAAGCCAATTAGTCTACAAACCTGTAAGTCTTTGGAGCGCGGGATGAAACAGGAGCACCTGGAGAAAACCCACGCAGATTACAGAGAGAACGTACAAACTCTGTACAGACAGCAGCCATAATCAGGATCAAACTTGTGTCTCTGGCACTGTAAGGCAGCAACTCTTCCGCTGCAGCAATGGGCCGCCCATATTGGAATTGACCTCTGGTTCTTTGAAGTGGGATATTTTGACATGTAGCTAAATCGTGCATCTAAGGTTCTTTTAGATGTGTTGCCTTTGAAAGACAGGTGGTGATAATTAATGATATCATTCTTTTGAATTACAAGGTCAACTTCTTTCTGAACTGGACCATCCTTAGGTAGTACTTTCTTCTGAGGTCATGAGTTCAAGACCTACTCTGGCACCTTGAGTGCAAAACTGTGGGTCCACACTCTGGTGCAGTGATCAGAGAGTGCTACATTGTCAGAGCTGTGGTCTTTTGGATGAAATGCTAACCCAAAGGCACTTTTCTCTCTAAGTTGGAAATGAAAGATCTGTGATACAATTTGGAAAGGAGAAGGGAAATCTACCCCTGTCTCAGCCTGTGATTCTCCATAAGATAGACACAAAATGCGAGAGTAACTCAGCGGGACAGGCAGCATCTCTGGATAGAAAGAATGGGAGGAATGGGTGACGTTTTCGGTCAAGGCTTTTCTTTAAACCATCCCTCTTTATTTACCATTTATCATTATTACCGACCTCCTGCATCCTCATGGATCTGATTCTGACCAATGACCTTATGTACTTTCTTCACCAAATGCCTTTTGGATATCGAGATAGTCTGGCAGAGGGGGTTGTAGATGCACATATTGTAACAACATTTAAAACGTCACTTGGACAGGTAGGGAAAGTTGAGAGGGATATGGGCCAATCATAGACAAATTGTGTTACCTTAGATGGAGCATCTTGTTTGGCATGGACAATATGGACTGAAGGGTCTGTTTCCTTGCTGAAAATCCCCTTCCCATTCCCATGCTGACCTTTCTGTCCTGGGCCTCCTCCACTGTCAGAGTGAGGCCATATGCAAATTGGAGGAACAGCACCTCATATTTTGCTTGGGAAGTTAACAACCCAGCGGTATCAATATTGATTGATTGATTTACCCCTCTCTCTACACCCTTCCCCCACCCTAGTTGTCCTGCCAGTTCCACTGTACGCATCCATATATCCCTTTGTTGTCACCTCCTCCACAGCCAACAATGGACCAGTGTGGGCTCCACCTTTCCTTGGTCATTGGTGCCGGCTTTGATTTGTTCTGTACCTTTTTCATAATACTAGTTTCCCTCTCCCCTGACTCCCCATTAGGAAGGGTTTAAAACCAAAACGTCACCTATTCCTTTCCTCCAGAGATGCTGCCTGACCCGCTGAGTTACTCCAGGTTTTCGTGTCTATCTTCGGTGACTCTATAACTGTTGAATACCTGATCCAGATAATATTTGCTTGCTGTTACCTTGTTTGTTGCTTTAAGACCATTAAAAGCTATCTGCCTGTTTTTTTGGCCTTATGCATCTCTGTCTCATACATCACGTGCAGTTTGATCATTCTGTGGTTACTGTCCCCCATGGATGGTATGACTTCTATTTCCTGTTCTTTATCTGGGTCACTTACAAATAGATGAAATTGAGCACTACCTCTCTTTGCTCCGTTGATGCATTGCTCCAATATGGTCCTATTCTTCATGTGTAAAATCTTGACCATCAGTCTGGTTTTTCTTTTTAAAACAAAATCAATTTGCTTTTCGGCAACATCTCTGAGAGGAAGGGTTTTGCCTCATGTTGCTTCGTAGGACACAGAGAAGACTACATAAACTGAAGGGAAGATGGAAAGAGGACAAATCATTATAGAGCAAAAAGGGATGGGCGGAGGAGGGGGATGGGTTGGTGAGAGTACATAAACACATGAACTTGGGGCACAGTGAGGAAGGTCAGTTCTGGTTTAGTCAGAGAAAGGACATCTTTATAATACAGTAGATCATATTACATCTCTTATTATTCTAATTTGTAAGCACACCATTTTGTTACATATAATATTCGCATTGGTCAGAAATATTTGTAAACACGCCCATTATGTGATGAATAAAATTGCCCTCCGTCAGAAATACTTAGGTCAATCAGCCCCTGCGGAGGGAGAATCGGAATTATCTTCCAGCATTTGTGATGCTTTGCTTTTAGGCTATTTTATCATTTTTGCAATCAGAGGTATATTCCTGAAAGTGTGATTTAATATTAGTTTTAGAGATACAGCGTGGAAAAAGGCCCTTCAGCCCACCGAGTCTGCGCTGACCAACAATTCCTGAACTATCCTACACACTAGTGACAATTTACAATCTTTACCAAAGCCAAGTGACCCACAAGCCTTCATGTCTTTGGAGTGTGGGAGGAAACTGGGGCACCCGAGGAAAACCCACGTGGTCACAGGGAGAACGTACAAACTTTGTACAGACAGCACCTGTAGTCAGGATCGAACCCGGGTCTCAAGTGCTGTAAGGCAGCAGCTCTACTGTTGCTCCACCGCGCCGCCCGTATATCTATATTACTAAAAGTCTGATCTTGACCACTTCCTGTTGTTCTGTATATTGATTTTAGAATAAATGCTGCCACTTACGGCTGTGATTTTTGGCCATCTTACTCAGAGTCCCCCTCAACTGCGCAGGACAAGAGGATTTTTCTCATCGATGAAAAATAAAAGAGTTATTAGTGTTTAAAAAATGTTGAGATTCTCTCTCCTGAAAGCCATGCCCCTTCCGGAGGGACTATAAAACCTGGAAGTGTGGAGGTGCCTCAGTTCTCTGCAAGATGGTGGAGCGAGAGGTCGCAATTCTCAGTCTGAGCTGTGAATAACACTGAACACATGTCTATTAGACTGTGAGTGGTATTACTGACTTGTCAGTGCCCTTAATTTGGTTTGAAAATGTAGTTTGAAAATGCAAAAGTGTGTTTTGGTTTGAAAGTGCTAAAGCTGTGTTGCCTTTGGTTTTGAAAGTGCTAAAGCAAGCTGTGTTTCCTTTGGTTTTGAAAGTGCTAAAGCAAGCTGTTGCCTTTGGTTTTGAAAGTGTTAAAGCGAGCTGTGCTGCCTTTGGTTTTGAAAGTGCTAAAGCGAGCTGTGTTGCCTTTGGTTTTGAAAGTGCTAAAGTGAGCTGTGTTGCCTTTGGTTTTGAAAGTGCTAAAGTGAGCTGTTGCCTTTGGTTTTGAAAGTGCTAAAGCGAGCTGCCTTGCCTTTGGTTTTGAAAGTGCTAAAGTGAGCTGCCTTGCCTTTGGTTTTGAAAGTGCTAAAGCGAACTGCCTTTGGTTTTGAAAGTGCTAAAGGGAGCTGCCTTGCCTTTGGGTTTGAAAGTGCTAAAGCGAGCTGCCTTGCCTTTGGTTTTGAAAGTGCTAAAGCGAGCTGCCTTGCCTTTGGTTTTGAAAGTGCTAAAGCGAGCTGCCTTGTCTTTGGTTTTGAAAGTGCAAAAGCGAGCTGCCTTGCCTAATTAGAGCTGCCTTGCCCAATTAGAGCTGCCTTGCCTTCTTTATAATTAAAAGTCTAATGTTGACCACTTCCTGTTTGTGCTTTATATTGATTTTAGAAAAAACGCTACCACGTACGACTGTGAATTTTGGCCATCTTACTCAGAGTCCGCTCATCAGGTGCCGAGGATTTTTCCCATCGATGAAAAATAAAAGAATTATTAGTGTTTAAAAAATGTTGAGATTCTCTCTCCTGTCAATCATGCCATGAAGGCCATGCCCCTTCTGGTGGGAGGGGGAGGGACTATAAAATCCAGAAGTGTAGGCGTGGCTCAGTCTCTGCAAGATGGAGGAGGGAGAGGTCACGACTCGCTGTCTTTAGTGGCCTTGCACCCTGCTTGAAATGGAATTTCAAGGAATAGCCTTGAGTCAACTGCGAGCCCACCAGCCGTGAGTGAGTGAGCTGCCAGCACAACAGGCTTGAGTGACTGAGCCGCCAGCCCAAGAATCCATTCGGCCCACAATGTCCATACTAGCCCTCTGGAAACCAGTCCACAACACCCATACTAGTGCTCCGGAAAGCCCCTCCCCCCTCCCACTGGCCACCAATATTGGAATTGGTGGAGAGGTGGAATATTGCGTTGGGGGACCAGTCCTCCCGTGTGATGCTGGGATCCAACGGGTCCTACTTAGTCTAGTAATATATAGACTAGAAGTAAACTGAATATAAAGGTGTATTTATTTAAAAGTGGAAATTTCTCCTTCAATTTCTATTAACGTCTGTATAATTAGAGCCACTTTCATTTAACTGTATAATTGTGTAGTTCAAACAAGTGATGCAGACTTAAGTAGTAAATTAATGGCTCCCATTTCTGTTCTGCAAATGCTAATCTGTTAATTGTTCATCTAAATGGCTCAGTTTAATATCCATTTATCCACTAACTGCTAGCAGTCTAGCCAGTGGAAATGTCATACCTCTAATTTCTTTAAAGGTGCATTGTAATTAAGACATCCCGTTGTTCAACAGCTGCAAATTGCTACAAATGTGGGTTGGCGTTTTCAGTAAAGAGGCAGCAACATTTTCCAGCGGCAGTCTAAACCATTGATAACAGCTAAGAATTAACAGTGCCAGCTCTCCTATCACTGATTTGCCCCGTGCTAATTACCTCAGATTTTTTTAAACCGCTGTTCAGTACCATCTCTCTGAAATCCTCAGTCACACCACCCCAAGGTGTCACCTTTTAGAACATACAATACAGGAACAGGCCAATCGGCCCGCGATGTCAATGCCGAATATGATGCCAAGTTAAACTAATCTCCTCTGCCTGCATATAATCCATATTCCTCCATTCCCCGCATATCTATGTGGCTATCTAAAAGCCTCTTAAATGCTCCTTTTATATCTTCCTCCTCTGCCTGCATGTGATCCATATCCCTCGTTACCCACATATCCATTTTGAATGCAAATGAGGATAAGGAATCCATTCATCTATCTTTCAGTCTAAAGAGGGGGTTCAGACCCGAAACGTCGCCTATTCCTTTTCTCCAGAGATGCTGCCTGACCCGTTAAGTTATTCCAGCATTTTGTGTCTCTCTTTTGAATGAGAGGTCATTGGCTTTCAATGAAAGTAGATCATGCCCATCGACAGTCTTGTCACAGCTATAAGCCTACAGTTCAGATGTGGTACCATATATTGGATTGTAAATTTAATCTTCAATTGAGTAAATGTCCACCAGGTCAATGCACAACTGTGGAAGTGACGAGGAGAGCTGATATTTGCAAATTCATCATACTTTGTAGAGGCACAAGAAACTACAGATGCTGGAAACTAGAGCAACAAACTATCTGCTAGAGGAACTCAACGGGTAGAGCAGCATCTCTTGGGTGGTGGGTGGTGTGTTGGGGAAGGCTATCGTTTCTCTCCACTCCCAGTCCTGATGCAGAGTCATGACCCAAAATGTATTTTGTTCCTTCCCCTTCACCCTCCCACAGATGCTGCCCGACCCGTTCAATTCCTCCACCAGATTGTTTGTTTGTTCCATTACATTTAGTGCTCAATGGAGCCTGAAAAGAAGTGCCTTGAAAACCTTACTCAAACGCTAACCGTATCCTCAGTAGAGTGATCTGGCAGCATCGCCTGCCAGTCTGTATCAAATTGCAAAAATACATCTCATTTCACAGTCCACCGGAACGAAATAGCATTTGCACAGAGCTCCACACATGGCAGAGGTCTCATTTCTTCATGCAAACATAAGTTCATAGGTTCTAGGAGCAGAATAAGGCCATTTGGCCCATCAAGCCTACTATGCCATTCAACCATGGCTGATCTATCTTACCCTCACTACCCCATTCTCCTCCCTTCGCCCCATGAGGAAGGAAGAACATTTCACTTCTGGTATTATATGAGAAGGAAGGTCATCAATGAACCAGCTGTAGATTACTGTGCCCAGAATTTGTCCTGCAGAACATCTGCAGAGATGTTTTGGGGTTGAGCTGATTGACCTTCAATATTGGTTGCTGGATCAATTATAAATTTTAGACTTTTTAGAGATACAGAGAGGAAACAGTCCATTCGGCCCACCAAGTCCACGCCAACCAGTGATCACCCCGTACACTAGTACTATGCTACATACTGAGGACAATTGACAGACTTTACCGAAGCCAATTAACCTACAAACCTGTATGTCTTTGGAATGTGGATGGAAACCGGGGAAAACCATGCAGAAATTGAAAATGTGCAGAAAAGGTATACTCTGACATAATTATGATAGGATATATACATATAATAATGAGAGGCATAGATAGGGTAGACAGTCAGAACTTTATCCCCAAGGTGGAAATGTCAAAGACTGGAGGGCATAGCTTTAATGTGAGAGGGGAAAATTTTAAAGGAGATGTGCGGGGGCAGGTTTTTTTACACAGAGGCTGGTGGGTGCCTGGATCGCACTGATGTTGTAGGCAGAGACAATTGTGGGATTTACCAGGCTTTTAGATAGGCACATGGGTATGCTGGGAATGGAGGTGTATGGGACATATGTGGGCAGATAAGATTAGTTCAACCTGGCATTATATCCGCAGCAGACATTGTGGGCCAAAGGGATTGTCCCAGTGCTGTTCTTTTCTATAGAGGGAAAACAAGGAACTGCCGATGCTGATTTACCACGCAGACACAAAAAATGCTGGGGTAACTCGGCGGGCCAGGCAGCATCCCTGGAGAACATGGATAGGTGGCCTTTCAGTGCGGGACACTTCTTCAGACTCCAGCATTTTGTTCGTGTTCATAAGTTAGCGGAGCGGAATTTGGTCATTTTGTCCCATCAAGTCAACCCCGTCATTCAGGTATGGCTGATCGATCTTCCTCTCTCAACACCATTATCCTGCCTTCTCCCCATAACCACAGACACCCGTACTAATCGTACATAGGTTCTAAGATCTTAATAATAGGAGACACATGTATTATTCTAAATTAAGGTCAGACAGAATAATACTGAAACTTTAAAAAGAGGGAACATTCAAGAAAATACTTGGAATTAAGTGACACGGGACAAAAAATAGATTTACCACAGCTGGTGCCCTTCAGAAGTGTAGGTTTATAAAAAGCATAAAGTGTTTGTTACTCATGATTAGTCCAGCTGAGGAAGATTCTGACTTTCATATTCTGTGCCATGCATGGGCGACATGAATATTTGACGTACAAACGCAGTGTTAAAAGCTCTCCAGTGTGGGAAGCACCAAACATATCACAAGTTGGGTGGCATAGTGGCGCAGCAGTAGAGTTGCTACCTTACAGTGCCAGAGACCCGGGTTTGATCCTGACTAAGCATGCTGCCTATACGGGGTTTGTACATTCTCCCAGTGACCTGCATGGGTTTTCTACGATACTCTAATGACGTACAGGTTTGTAGGCAAATTGGCTTGGTAAAATTGTAAAATTGTCCCTAGTGTGTGTAGGATAGTGTTAGAGTGCGGGGATCGCTGGTCAGCATGGTCTTAGTAGGCCGAAGGGCCTGTTTCTGCGCTGTATCTCTAAACTAAACTTAACTAAACTAAACTCAATGCCTAATCCACTGATATTAAGTAGATCTCTGCATGTCTCCTCCTGTCACTCTTTTCCCTCCATTTCGTCTCTAACCTCTGTCCACCCATCTGCCATTCAAACTTCCCCCACCTGTTTCCACCTATCACTTGTCAGGCTTTGTCCTGCCTCCACCTCTCTTCCAGCTTTCTCCCCCTCCACTGCAATCAGTCTGAAGAAGGGTTTCCCAACTTGAAACGTCGCCTACCCATGACCTCCAGACACACTGCCTGACCTGTTGAGTTACTCCAGAGCTTTGTGATCTAAACAAGATTCCAGCATCTGCAGATTCCTTGTGCCTCGCAATAAACTCTTGTCTGGATCAACGTAAAGTTACGTTAACTGTTCCACATTGTCAGCAACCACATAAAAGAGGAAGACCAGTCACGGGTGGCACAGTGGTGCAGCTGATAGAGCTGCTGCCTCACAGTACTAGAGACCCGGGCTCGACCCTGACCTCGGGTGTGGTCTGTGTGGACATTCGCACCTTCTCCCTGTGACCACGTGGGTTTCCACCGGGTGCTCCGGTTTCCTCCCACATCCAAAGACATGCAAATTTGTAGATTTATTGGTCTCTGTAAATTGCCACTCATGTGTTTAGAGAGTTGATGAGAAAGTGGGAAGAACTAGTGTGAAGGGGTGATAAATGGTCAGTGTGGATTTGGTGGGCCGAAGAGCCTGTTTCCATGCTAAACTAAACTAAACCAGTCAATCATATTGGGGCCAGGTACACAAAAATGCTGGAGAAGCTCAGCGGGTGCAGCAGCATCTATGGAGCGAAGGAAATAGGCAACGTTTCAGGCCGAAACCCTTCTTCAGACTATTGGGGCCACTGTCTAAGTTAACCATTTCTGCTAGTCTGTCATACCAGAGGGCTTGTTTATTTTGGAGTCCATTTTCTATGGAAGAACCTTCATTGTCCTACAGATATACTCTATTAATTTACTGATGGAATGTTCAATTGCAACCAGGGATTTATTTGCATAATATCCTATTGGTACATAAAGCCATTCCAAGTGTCAATTCAAAGATCTGGTCTCCTTTTCCGCCTTTAATTGTTGGAAAATCAGCCAATGTAAACACATTTGGCGACAGAACACTCACTTAAAGGACATGAATTTTTAATGGGAGGGGACTGCAGTTTGAGCACAGGACAGAGATCTCTGCTGCTATCTGATAGAGAAGGTCAAGTTGGGAACGGAAGGAGGTCAGGTAAGAAAAGAACATGACACAACAAAGCTTTCAGGTTCCAGTGCTCTGTGGCTGGCTGTCATGTATGAATGTGCTGCTGTAACACAGCCAGCGTGTTTGGATGTCAGACAATCCCACAACTACCGCAAGCATCGTTTTAATTCGGTGGTTGACTATTCAAAGAGTCGTGCTTTCAGAAAAGAAGAAAACAGACAAACAATATAGTTTAAAACACAAAGTGCTGTAGTAAATCAGTGGGTCAAGCAGCATCTCTGGAGGATTAGTTCATAGATTCATAAGTTCTAGGAGCAGAATTAGCCCATTCAGCCCACCAAGTCCACTCCGCCATTCAATCATGGGTCATCCATCTTTCCCTCTCAACCCCATTCTCCGGCCTTCTCCCCGTAACCCCTGACACCCTTACTAATAAATCAGGATAGAGGCAGATGACGTTTCAGGTCAGGACACATGGATCCCGATTCGAAAACTTTGCCTATTCATTCCTTCCACAGATGCTGCCTGACCTGCTGAGTAAAGGGCCTGTCCCACTATACGAGGTAATTCAAGAGTTCTCCCGAGCTCTCCATTGACAGTCCCGCCATCCTGGGAATTAGTTTAATTTATTTTAGTTCAGTTTTGTTTAGAGATGCAGCATTGAAACAGGCCCTTTGGACCATCGAGTCTGCACCGACCAGCGATCCCCACACACCAACTCAATCACTCATACAATATTTCTATGTTATGCTAGTTTTGCATTGTACAGACTAGGGGGAATTTATACAGAAGCAAATTAACCTACCAACCGGCTCTTCTTTGGAATGTGGGAGGAAACCGGAGCACCTGGAGAAAACCAACATGCTCACAGGGAGAACGTACAAAATCCGCAGACAGCACCCGTAATCAGGATTGAATCATGGCGTCTGGCACTGTTAGGCATCAACTCTACTGCCACTGTGCCGCCCAAAAATTGTCTGAGTTGTGATTTATCGATCTTAGATAATTTGCGTAGTCTATTGATTGTCAGTTTCCTCTGACTTACTATCCTATCCCCCCCAAAGATGTTAACTTCACCTCAAAGAGGCGCTCTCATTTGTAGATAATGCTGAAGGTTTTGTGGCCGCAGGGCTGTTACCATTGTACCTGGGCCTTTTGCCACTCAATGTTTACATTCTTCTATCATCCATCAGGAATTTATAGTCCATTTGGCCTTACCCTTCCCCCATCTCATGACTCCTCATTACTTATGCAAATAGAATATACATTGTCAAAAATTCTACATAATATCCCATTTTCTAAATGCTTCCGGTGCACTTTGGCAGATATTGCAAATTGATCTCCGACTTGGCTGAGATGTCAAACAGCAAAGTAACCCGTTTGATTTATGAGGTTGCTGTTTGAAAGTTGTTCCAGGGCACAAGTCAGACATTAAAACACACAGCAGCTGCAATACAAAGCTGCCTTCTGTGCAGTCGGGGAAGGGCTGAGAACAGAAGGTTTGGTTTATATATTCACCAGCCACTGAGAAATTCAATTCCACGTGTAGCTGGTACAACCTACTATTCAACCAGTGTACCTTCCCAGCACAGACACAGAGGCTGACTGTGCACTATCAGCAGGGTGGGGTCCACCCAGGGAGCGCATCAAGGCAATCACAGGTGCATAGCCCATAATTTCCTGCCCATTAAATTTAATGAGCGGAAAATCAGGGACAGTGTGGCTGCCCTTATCCATGATACATTTTCTTTGAAAGCAGCTCCATGCTGGGACTGTGGAATCAGCCCATCTATTCAGTTCTGCCTCCCCGTCACTGCAGAAATGCCAACAACTGTGGTCCTACACTAGCCTGTCACCCCTGTCTTTGCTCACCCTATATTTACTCTATAAATCCTTTTTAGTTGGGTTTAGTTTCGTTTTTTAGTTTAGAGATGCAGTGCGGAATCAGGCCCTTCGGTCCACCAAGACTGCGCCGACCAGCGATCCTCACACCCCAACACTATCCTACATACTAGGGTCAATTTACCATTTTACCGAATCCAATTAACTTACAAACATGTACGTCTTTGAAGTGTGGGAGAAAACTGGAGCGCCTGGAGAAAATCCATGCAGGTCACAGGGAGAACGTACAAATTCTGTACAGATAGGACTCATAGTCAGGATTGAACCTGGGTCTCTGCCACTGGAAAAGTGCAGCTCTATAGCTGGTCCAATATTTTAAAAAAATCCCATCTTTACCTCCAAAGGCTCTAGGTGTCCTATTCCTTTCTATGTATGTGTAGAAAGGAACTGCAGATGCTAGTACATAATGAAGATAGACACAAAGTGCTGGAATAGCTCAGCGGGTCAAGCAGTATCTGTGTTTACTTTTGTTTAGTTTAGTTTAGTTTAGTTTACTATCACGTGTACCGAGGTACAGTGAAAAGATTTTGTTATGTAGCTAACCAGTCTGGGGAAAGACTACACATGATTGCAATCAAACCATCCACAGTAAACTGATACATGACAAAGGGAATAACATTGAGTGCCAGATGATGTCCAGTAAAGTCCGATAAAGATAGTCCGAGGGTTTCCAGCAAGGTAGATCATAGCTCAGAGCCCTTCTCTAGTTGTTGGTAGGATGGTTCAGTTGCCCTATAACAGCTGGCAAAAAACTGCCCAAAAATCTGGAGGTGTGCGTTTGCACACTTCTGTACCTCTGGCCCCATGGGAGAGAGGAGAAGAGGTAGAGACCTGGGGTGTGACTCGTTCTTGATTATGCTGGTGGCCTGATGGAGGGAAGTGCATTTGAATTGTTGGTAAAATTGGGCTCAATCATTTTGCCCTTCATGGCTGAAGCACCTTTCATCATTTGCCTCGTATTTGGTGGTGAGGGACTTAAAGGCAGAGATTACATACTAGTTTACATACTAGTTTACATAGATTACATACTTGTTTACTGAACATACAAGGGACAAGTCAGGAGATTACATACAAGTTTACAGCACAAAAAAAAAGTCTTTGGGTCAAGAGGCCTGACCAGTGGATATGCACAGCACAAGCTCTCTCTCATCCACTCTTCAATCTTCCTACAACGTTAAAACAAAGATGTTGGAAATCTAAAATCAAACTGAAAATGCTAGATATACTCAGCAGGTCTGGCTGCATCAAGAGAACAAGCTAACATTTCATTTTAGAGATCCTTTGTCAAAGCTATGTTCTGAAGTCTGAAGAAGAATTTCAGCCCGAAACTTTGCCTTTTTCCTTCGCTCCATAGATGCTGCCTCACCCGCTGAGTTTCTCCAGCATTTTTGTTTCCCTTCAATTTTCCAGCATCTGCAGTTCCTTCTTAGACATTATATGTTATTTATTTAGAGATACAGCATGGAAACAGGCCCTTCGGCCCACCGAGTCGACTGACCAGTGATCCCCACACTCCAATACTATCCTACACAAACTAGCGACAATTTACAATTTTAACAAACCAATTAACCTATAAACCTCCACGTGCTTGGAGTGTGGGAGGAAACCGGAGCACCCGGACAAACCCACGCGACCATAGGGAGAACGTTCAAACTCTACACAGACACCATCCATAGTCAGGATCGAACCCGGGTCTCTGGTGCTGAAAGGCAGCAACTCTACCGCACCGAATAATGTTTGTTAAGGCGCAAGGAAGGTGGGTGGTAGTGTTGGCACTGATAACGTCATCATCGACAATATGTGCCAAGTGATATTACTGTTATTGATTGATTGAATTGATTGAAAGATACAGCTTGAAAACAAGCCCTTCGACCATCGAGCACCCGTTCACATCAGTTCTATGTTATCCCACTATTCCACTCCCTGCACAACTGGGAACAGTTTCAGAGGGCCAGTTAACCAACAAACCCGCAAGTCTTTGGGATGTGGGAGGAAACCGGAACACCTGGAGGGAGCCCATGCACTTACAAGGAGAACGTGCAAACTCCACATAGACAGCACCTGAGGTCAGGATCGAACCTGAATCTCTGCCGCTGTGAGGCAGCAGCTAAACTAGCTGCACGACTGTGCTGCCCTATCATGATATTAAAGACGTATCACGCTCCCACCTTCCCTGCATCCTAACAAGCTTCTTTTGTCTCCTTTCCAGTTATGATGATGGGTCTTCAAACCTGAAACGTCAGCTCTGTTTCCCGTACCACAGATGTGGTCTGAGCTGCTGAGTGTTTGCAGCATTCTCTGTTTTTAATCACTGCATCTTTCAATGCGACTTGCCGCAAGTTCTCAGCAAACAAGTAGGATTGACGCTCTCCTTTGGAGTAGTTCTGTAGATGTGCAAAAGCACAAGTGGCATTTGCCAGGGAGGAGAGGTGGACCAAATGGGTTCGGGTGGAGGAGGGTTATTAAACATTATTTATTAGTTCATTCCACTCCAGTTTTCCTGCTGTACAAGGTACATTAAAAGTTAATATCGACATGCACATCATGGACATATCCCACATGCCTCATACTGGAGCTGTACGTCATTTGTACCGGAGACAGACACCATTTGTATGGGAGATGGTAAACGTTTATGCAGCTCTTGTACCTTTCAGAGATGGAAGAGTAATGAATGCAGGTTCCTCCATCAATAACACAGCTTGTCCTGCTCTCAATATTGTCTCCTCCATAAGGCTAGACAGTCTGCTTACCAACTATACAGCAAGGTACACGCACAGGAGCAAGCTATTGGAAACAATTAAAGCTTACAATCCCAGATATCATTGACTGGTTAGTGTCTCCGCTCTATACGTGCGCGCTATTCATTGTAAAAATCATTTGGTGACACAAGCCACACTCTGAAAAAAGATGGACAGATGAATATGATATCTGAATTTAATATTTAAGAAAGAACTGCAGATGCTGGAAAAATCAAAGGTAGACAAAAATGCTGGAGCAACTCGCTCCATAGATGCTGCCTCACCCGCTGAGTTTCTCCAGCATTTTTGTCTGCCTCTGAATTTAATATAGTTAGATGAGTGGGTATTTTCTACGAGCGTATCTGGCAACCAGATTTTTGAAAAATTAATTCATGGGTCCTGGCCATCACAGGCAAGGCTGACATTTATCACCCATCCCTAACTGCCTTTGAACATGACTGATTCCTGAGCCATTTTAGAAGATGGGTCTCATCCATATCAATCACTTATTGTAAGAGCAGTAGATATCCTTTCCTGAAGGCCAGTAGTGAACTGGATGTGGTTTACACTACAATCCATGTCCATTATTTTTTGTGTAGTTCAGATTGACTAAATGAATTTAAATCTCATCGGGGACCCTCGGACTATCTTTGAATGGACTTTATTGGCTTTACCTTGCACTAAACATTATTCCCTTATCATGTATCTGTACATTGTGAATGGTTTGTTGAAATCATGTATTGTCTTTCTGCTAGCTGGTTAGCATGCAACAAGAACAAATGGTTTTCATGGTACCTCAGTACACGCGACAATAAACTAAACTGATAAACTAAACTAATATACAGTAAATGACAATGAAACTGTTTGGTAGGTATGGCCATTAATCCAGACTTTAGGTTTACTGATAAGGAAACGTGTGGCACGGTGGTGCGGTGGTAGAGTTGCAACCTTCTGACACAGTAAAAAAAAAGATTCTTCAACCTCCATTACCTGCCAATCAGATATCCATCAACCAATTAATTATCTTTGTATTGATCATTTGTACTTTTGGAAGATGCAGAGCTTTGTGGGTTTCTGGTTTGAATAGAGTGGTTTTATATGTTGGGAAGCTGTTATTGCTGCTACAGGTCCACCACCGATTTTCCAGCATCCTTGGTTTCAGAGCCTTTCTGGATTATCTGTTTTGCCGGACCAACAGAGGTCACGGCCTCCAAGAGGAATCCAGCGGTAGTGGAATGGTCCACCGAGGGGCAGAGATATCGGCTCGCAATGTTGGACAGGCTAGGGTTTTATTCCTTGGAGCACAGAGGGGTGATCTTATAGAAGTGTATCTGGTCATAAGGGTAATAGATAGTGTTGATGTACAGAGTGCTTTATCCAGAGTAGGGAACTCAAGAACCAGAGGATATAGCTTTTAGGTGAGAAGGGAAAAATGTAATAGGAACCTGAGGGGCAACTTTTTCAAGCAGAGGATAGTGGGAATATGGAACAAACTGTCAGAGAGGGTAGTTGAGCAGGTACTTTAACACCATTTAAAAGATATTTTTACAGGTTCAATGGATAGGAAAGGTTCAGAGGGATATGGATCAAATGCAGGCAGGTGGGACCAGTGTGGACGGGACATCTTGGTCAACATGGGCAAGCTGGGCTGAGGTGTTTGTTTCCAAGTTAGATAACTCCATAACTCTATGATTCCTCAAATGCTTTGGAAATCTCTAGGCCATGCCTCAGGAGAACACGAAAGCACTGGAATGGTCTACCGAGGGGCCGAGATATCGGCTCGCCCACCATCTCACCCACACCCACACACCCACCCTGTCAGCCATCACTTGCCCCTTGTAAGAACCTACAGCTCCCACATTGTCCTTGTTAGCCCTCTCAGGGCACATTAAATTGAAGAGGAAGTGAGTCATCCTCAATTCTGAGAGACTGCTTAAGAAGAAGAGTTATTAAACTGCAAACCTAGTCCGTAGCTCTAGGGATATGTTTACGCCCAACCACAGCACCAAGGGAACTGAAATTCAAGTAATTAAATTAATCTGGAATTGAAACCTAGAACTAGTCATGACTACAAAATTATTTTAAATACCCAGTGGCTCACAAACATCCATTTGGAAGGAAATTTGCAATCCTTACCCAGACACATTCTAGGGCGGCACAGTGGTGCAGCATTAGAGTTGCTGCTTCACACTGACAGAATGCCAGGTTTGATCCTGACTATGGGTGCTGACTGTATGGAGTTTGTACATCCTCACTGTCATCACATGGGTTTTCTGCGGGTGCTCCGGTTTCCTCCCACACTCCAGGCATACGGGTTTGTAGGTTAATTGGCTTCTGTAAATTGTAAATTGCTCCTAGCATGTAGGATAGCGCTAGTGTACAGGGTGATCACTGGTTGGTGTGCACTTAGTGGGGCAAAGGGCCTGTTTCCTTGCTGTAAGTCTAAAGTAAAGTCTAATGCAATTGACTTATATCTCATGTCCATTCCCTCCACAGATGCTGCCTGACTTGCTGAGTTCCTTCCGCACTTGTGTTTTACTGAAAATTGCAGCATCTGCATTCTCTTGTGACATAAATGCCTTGCCTATTCAGGGGCATTACAGATGAACATTAAATGCTGGCTTTGCTTGTGTCACCTGGGTAAATGTAGAAACAAGATAAAATTATGTTGCAATCTTGGCTAGACCAGTCATGTTATACTAGCTGTTGGATTAACACTGAAATTTCTCACTGGCGTCGCCATAAAGCCTGTGGCATAAACATCTATTCAGTGACATTTTCTCTGTAGCTGTAACATTATATTCTTCACTCTGTTTATTTTCATCTTTGCACCACCTAGTGCACTGCTGTATTGTATGATTTGACTGGAAAGCACACAGAACAAAGTTTGTCACTGTTTCTCAGTACACGTGACATCTATCTATCTATACATAACTAAAACTCTGATCTTGCGCTCTCCCGGTTTGCGCAGTTTTTCTATTTGCGCAAAAACGGTACGCGATAGCTCTACGATTTTTTGTCAGCTCCCTCACAGTTCTCCTGTGCTGCGAGTGCAACAAGTTCTGTTCCAATCGGTGGCATATTGTAAAAGTCTCCCTCTATTCCACACCCCCCACCAACCCCACCCACACGCCAGCATGGCCATTGCGTCTAGTGCTTCTGGGCCGAGCTGAGAATCTGAAGCCTGGCTCTAAGGGTGCCGACGGCTGATGCTTCTCCGGGGCATGCAAGAAGGGAGAGGAGTGGCGACCTCAAGATCCTGGGGAGAGAGGGTGGGGGAGGAGAGAGGATAGAGGGAGCAGAGGGGAGTAGGGGAGGGAGAGGAGTTATGTAGGGAGGGAGGGAGGGAGTGACTGAGGGTAGGGAAAAGGAGAGGTGAGGGACGGATTGGGGGAGGGTAGGAGGAGAGGGGCAAGAAGAGGGAGGAGGTGAGGAGGGAGAGTGGGGGTGGAGGGGGAATAGAGGAAGAGCAGGTGGGTGTAGGGGAGGGGTGGGGGAGGTAGGGAGTGGCGAATAGAGGGAGAGGAGGGCAGTGGGGGAGGTGAGGAGGGATAGTGAGGGAGATAAGGGAGGTGAGGAGTGGGGGAGATGGGGATGGAGGGATAGGAGGGGGGTAGGGAGGTGAGAGGAGTTATGGAGGGCGGGAGGGAGTGACTGAGGGTAGGGGAAAGGAGAGGGAGAGAGAGGTGAGGGAGGGATTAGGGGAGGGGAGGAGGAGAGGGGAAAGAAGAGGGAGGGTGAAGAGGGGTGGGAGAGAGTGCTAGGGATGAGGGGAAATGAGCTGCGCCTGTGCAGTTGGGGGCTATGGGTGAGTGGTGGAATATTGCATTGGGGGACCAAACCTCCTGTGTGACAGGGACAATCGGTCCCACTTAGTCTAGTTAATTAATAAACCAAGACTAATAAATTGTCTAATCCGTAAAAATTAATCCAATATTCATGGTTAAATGTGTTTTTGTTCATTATCACTCACTTCAATCTTGAATATAATTTTGATCAGGTTGAAAGATATGTATGGACACCATTCAGTCACTGTGTTACTAGATCCAGCTTCTTTCTGAAGACCTAAGTGTAGAATCCAGGCCAACACTTCAACACAGTACCAAACGAGATCTGCATTATTAGAAGGTAGACAAAAATGCTGGAGAAACTCAACAGGCGAGGCAGCATTTATGGAGCGAAGGAAGAGGTGATGTTTCAGGTCGAGACCCTTCTTCTGACTGATGACTGAGGTGGAGACAGTAGGCTCTGGCAGAGCTGGGTAGGGGAGGGGAAGGAGGGAGAAAGCAGGGACTACCTGAAATTGGAGAAGTCAATGTTCATACCGCTGGGGTGTAAACTGCCCAAGTGAAATATGAGGTGCTGCTCCTCCAATTTGCGGTGGGAGTCACTCTGACCATGGAGGAGGCCCAGGACAGAAAGGTCGGATTCGGAATGGGAGGGGGAGTTGAAGTGCTGGGCCACCAGGAGATCAGGTTGGTTAGTGCCAACCGAGCAGAGGATTTGGGCGAAGCAATCGCCAAGCCTACGCTTGGTCTCACCGATGTAGAGCAGCTGACACCTTGAGCAGCGGATGCAATAGATGAGTTTGGAGGAGGTGCAGGTGAACTTCTGCCTCACCTGGAAAGACTGCTTGGGTCCTTGGATGGAGTCAAGGCGGGATGTATAGCATTATTAGAGATGAGATATCCCTGAAGTTAAATTAGATCAGAGTCCCACCTATCGTCTGGGGTGGAGGCACTAGACCCCGTGTTGCTGTTTTTGAAGAAGATGTATAAAGGGATGTACCTTTAGAAATGAAATGACGATGATTTCCTTTCGTCAGAGGGTCGTGAATCTGTGGAATTCATTGCCACAGATGACTGTGGAGGGCAAGTCATTGGGTATTTTTAAGGCGCAGATTGACAGATTTTTGATATCTATGGGTGTCAAGGGTTATGGTTATGGTTATGGGGAGACGGCAGAATAATGGGGTTGAGGGGGAAAGATAGATCAGCCATGATTGAATGTCAGAGTAGACTTGATGGGCCGAATGACACAATTCTGCTCTTTGAACATAAATTTATGATGAGCAGCATGTAAATTCTGAGATTTTTGTTTAATTCTCCTTAAAAAGCTAATAATTTAATATTTATAATTCACTTCTATTTACACCTCCTCGAGGCTTTCCCTCATCACTTGGCACCTGTACTTGGCTCTATTATTCTTTTTGCTATTTCATCCTTCCCTTCTTCCACCCTATCCCAAACCTTCCTTTGTTTCTCTCCTCCTCTTCCTCAATACTATCTTTAAAGTTATTTTACCACTAACATTCCTTAGTTCAGATGAAAGATGATCAACCTGAAACATTGGTTGTTTCTTCACCAATGCTGCTCAACCTGCTGAATTGTTCTTGCATATTTTATTTTATTTTAGTTTACTTTAGTTTAGTTTACTTCATTATTGTCACGTGTTTCGAGATGCAGTGAAAAGCTTTTGTTTGCATGTTATCCAGTCAAAATGAAGACTATACATGAATACAATCAGGCCATCCACAGTGAAAGGATAAAGGGTACAACATATAGTGCATAAAAGTTCGATAAAGCCTTATTAAAGTTGAACAGCGTCTCTGTCCCTCATTGATACCATATGGCTTTGATAGTTTTGTTTACCAAGGTATGGTAAAAAAGCTTTTTGTTTGCATGCTATCCGATCAAAAAGACTATACCTAATTACAATCAAGCTATCCACAGTTTACAGATTAAGGATAAACTGTATAGCATTTAGTGCAAGTTAAAGCCTGATTGAAGATAGTTGAAAGGCCTCCAATGAGGTATATGGGAGGGCAGGACTAGAGGATCTTTGGGCAGGGCCGCTCTCCAGCTGATGTGAGGATCGTTCAGTTGCCCGATAACCGCACGTTTTTAGCATCCACAACATTTTGCTTTTGAATCAGAGTTGCAACCTTGTTAATATAGAAGGGATTTCCCTCCTTTTCATGAGTTTAGAAAAATTGGTTCTCTTTTTTAATAAAAACAAATTTAACAGGATTGTTTCCTTTAATGCATTGTTGGTGGCTGGATTGCCAAATTACCAAGTCCCAGACCTAATAATGAATTATTCCTTCAGTGAATTAGCTTCCTTACTTACGATGTGCAGTGTACACTATATTACGTGCTGTATAGATATGTGGACTGTGCACAATGGCAAATTTATCCTGTTCATGCGAGTGACCTTAATAATCAGGAGCCATGCAATCACTCATGTTCTGTTGGGTTCTCACCCACCCATGGGACACACTAATTATGCACCAGAACTTGAGATGTTTCCTGAATATATTTGGGGAGAAAATAATTTCAGATTTTTTTGATCATTCATTTGTGAGCACTAATCAATGTCTGGTTAATTATTCATCAGAATATTTTTCATCCTTGTTTTGTTGTTCAAACGTGTTTCCTTTTCCCACTACTTTACTGCTTTGAAAATGAAGAGGGGGATCTCTAAGGAGTCTTCAACTGTCTTGAATCCTGCATATTGTTCAAACCATCCCATTTCATGTTTATTCCAGAATTTAAAAAAAAAGACTTGCCAAAGAAAATTTTCATTACACCTATTAAGGGTGATTTGTAATTCACTCCTTTTATTTTCAGAACCATGCCTGAAGTTGATGTATTTATTAATAAATAGTAAAATAACCTCTCAAGCCTATTGTTCAGTTTGATCTGGGCTGAATTTAGTTTAGTTTAGTTTAATATTATTGTCACATGTACTAAGGTACAGTGAAAAGTTGTTTTTATTGCATGCTATCCAGTCAGTGAAAAGACTACACATGATTACACTTAAGACATCCACAGTGTACAGATAAAGAATAAAGGCAATACTGTTTACTGCATGATAAAGTCCAGTAAGTCTGAATAAAGACAGTCCGAAAGCCGCCAATGAGATAGATGGCAGGGCAGGACCGCTCTCCAGTTGGTGATGGGAAGGTTCAGTTGCCAGATAACAGCTGGGAAAAAACTGTCTCTGAATCTGGAGGTGTGTGTTTTCATACTTCTGTACCTCTTGCCTGCCAGGAGAGTGAAGAAGTAGGTGTGACTGGGGGGAGACTCATCTTTGATTATGCTGGTGACCTCGCCGAGCATAACCAAGGATGCGTCTAACCCCACTTGCCTTTATAACCCTCTGTAACCCTCACTTCCCTCACCAAACCATAAACTGTCAATCTCTGGAGGGAACGGATAGGTGCAGCTGATAGAGCTATTGCCTCACATCACCAGAGGCCTGGGTTCGATCCTGACCTCAGGTGCTGTCTGTACAGAATATGTACTTCCTCCCTGTGACCCCGTGGGTTTCCTCTGGGTGCTCCAGTTTCCTCCCACATCCGAGAAAATGTACAAGTTTGTTGGTTAATTGGCCTCTGTAAATTGCCTCGTGTGTGAAAGTGGGAAAGCACAGAACTAGTGTGAATGGGTGATCAATGGTCAGTGTGGACTCAGCGGGCCTAAAGGCCTGTTTCTTGCATAACTAAACTAAACTAAACTAAACTAAACTAAACTAAACTAAACTAAACTAAACTAAATGACAATTTACTAATTGATTTCAAATCTCTCTCAATATCGGACAATATCGGAGAGATTTCCCTGATATTATCTCTGAATATCCCCGGCTTATTTTAAGGTCATATCACATTTTCCCCTCTCTTTATTACCTCTCTCCTTTGATGATGGTCCTTAAATAGGAATACATGGGAGATAGAACACAGAAACAGACCATCAGTGCAAAGAGTTCATGCAGAAATTATACTGCACCTTCTGCCCATCATCCTTTATCTATATATCAGCAACCTGAAGAAAGGTCACAACCCTTAGCATCACCTGTCCATTCCCTCCAGAGATGCTGTAGTTGTAGTAGACACTGAGTTGTTCCAGCACTTTGTGTTTCACTCAAGTTTCCAGCACCTGCAGTTCCTTGTGCCTACCAAGATAATATTCAATACCTTTCTTCATTATTTACGTCCAACCTCCCCTTTCTTGTCCCTCTACTATTTACATTAACCATTCACTGTGGTTTTGTGATTTCCAGCTTCTCCACACTCTTTGGATAAAGAGGTTTCTTATGAGTTTCCCACAAGATTTCTTGGTAGCTATTCTATGACAGCCATTAGCAATGTTCTTTTCCACCCTATGCTTTAACTTTCAAAAAATCTTCCACAATCATAAAGAGCTCTATTAGGCCACTCTTCAGCTTTATTCTCTCAAGAGAAGAAACCTTGTCAGTTCAGATGTATTCTGATAACTTAAGACTTTACTTTAGACTTTAGAAATACAGCATAGAAACAGCCCCTTCGTGCCAACCAGCGATCACCCCATGCATTAGCACTATCCTACCCAATAGGGACAATTTACAATTTGCAGAAGCCAACTCACCTGCAAACCCACAAGTATTTGGAGCGTGAGAGGAAACCAGAGCACCTGGAGAAAACCCACGCGGTCACAGAGAGAACTATAATCTCTGTACAGTCAGCACCCATGGTCAGGATTGAACTCTGGCCTCTGGTGCTGTAAAACAGCAACTATGCCACTGCACCACTGTGCCGTCCCTAATACATATTCTTGCATTTCTGGTGTCATTCTTTGAAACTTCTATGTGTCCTCTCCAGTAACTCTACATCCTTTTCAAAATAAAGTACAAAGAATTGTTTGCTGGATTCTGAACACAGCTTGCTGTTCACTTATATCTCCCTAGAAATAAACTCAAGTGCATGGGTTGCCTTGTTTGTTTTATCACCTTGCAAACAAAACATATCGTATGTCTTTCGGTGACGGGAGTACTTGCATTCCAAGATCTCTTCATTTCTCTACCTCACATCTTCTAAGTAAGAAATGACCTCCCTATTATTTCCACCAAAACGTACTATCTCACAGTTATGAGTATTTGTCAATTATTTGCTCATTCTTGAATTAAAGGTCTCGTGTTTTGTTGGAATGTTCCTCAGTATAGACTTTCTCCCCTAGTTTGGTGTCAACCACAAATTTAGAATTGATTTTGATTCTAAATTCAAACGGTTATTAAAATTTGAGAACACCCTGATCCTAGAGTCCACCAGCCACCTTTATCATTGTGAATACCTATCCTTTCATCCGCCCTCCGCTTTGTGTCCCAAAGCCAGCTAACAATTCATTTTGCTTTCTGTCACCTGACATTGCACCCTCTGCCCATGGAGTCTTACAGTCATACAGCGTGGAAACTGGCCCTTTAGCCCAACTTGCCTACATCGACCAATATGTCCCATCTACCCTAGTCCCAACTACCTGCATTTGCCCCATATCACTCTAAATCTGCCTTATCCATGTACCATTCTAATTGCTACTTAAGCATTGCAATAGTCCCTGCCTCAACTACCTCCTCTGGCAGCTCGTTCCATGCACCACCTCTCTTTGTGTGGAAAAGTTACCCCTCAGATTCCTATTAAATTTTTCTCCCTTCATCTTAAACCTGTGTCCTCTGGTTCATGATTCCCATATTAATTTATTATTGGGTACTTTTTCAAATGTCTTTTGAAAATCCAGATAAATAGGTGTACTACATTACCACTCTCTTTGTATAGAGAAATTGTTTATAGAAGTTTGAACTATATTGAACTATAAAATACATTTGGACAGGTTCATAGAAAGAAAAGGTTTTGAGCTAGTATAGAATGGAACTGCAGATGCTCGTTTATACTGAAGATAGACACAAAGTGCTAGAGTAACTCAGCGGGTTAGGCAGCATCTCTGGAGTTTTGAGGGATATGGGGAAATAAGGGCAAATGGAACTAGCTTAGATGGGGTATCTTGGTTGTCATGGTTGAGTTGGGCTGAAGGGCCTGTTTGCTGCATGAATCTATGAGTATGACTCTATGGTCAAGAGGTCAAGAGTGGTTCTATTTCAAGAACTTTATTATTAAACTTTAAATCTGCAGATGATATTTTGTTCTCTAATATGGATCCTGTTATTTTTCATTCCATCAATGCACAGCCGTGGTCTTGATGAATGTGGAGCAGACACAAGGGGGCCAGATGTTCTACACCTGAACCTAATTCATATGTCATTACGATATTATATACAAATCTCAAACACATCACTTAGATAACGCCTTGATCTTCCATTTGTGAAGGGTCGTGTTTCAGACTCATGAAAGATGGAGATTTTTTTCACCTGGTTCAGATCAACACCATTGTTTCCTGTATCTCTTTATCTTTGAATTTGGTCAAATTCAAGTCACATTTTCAAATCTATATCTATCTATCTATACTATTACTAAAAGTCTCATCTTGACCACTTCCTGTCTACGTTGTAAATACATTTTAGAAAAAATGTTACCCTATATCGCTATGATTTTTTCACCATCTTACTCACCGTCCACCTCTCCTCCAACCGCCCCAAGTTTTTTTCCGATTGGTGAAATAATAAAAAATTTATGAATGTTAAAGAAATCGTGAGATCAGCAGATTGGTCTTCTCGCCTGTCGGTCACCATGATGAAGGTAACGCCCCTTCCGGGGGGCAAGGGAATAACGCCGCAGAGGTCGGACGTGAGTCAGTCTCCTCGGAAGACTGTGAGTGAGAGTTGAGTCCAGAACTGTGAGTCTACGCTGTGCTTCTTGAACTGAATTGAAGGATTGGTCTGCACTGTGCTGCTTGAACTGTATGGAAGGGTTGGTCTGCACTGTGCTGCTTGAACTGAATGGAAGGGTTGGTCTGCACTGTGTTGCTTGAACTGAATGGAAGGGTTGGTCTGCACTGTGTTGCTTGAACTGAATGGAAGGGTTGGTCTGCACTGTGCTGCTTGAACTGAATGGAAGGGTTGGTCTGCACTGTGTTGCTTGAACTGAATGTCGTGCTCATTCCAGAAGTCCCACTCACTGCGGAAGATCGGCTCAGGGGAGAGACTGCGCTCAACCTCTGAGAGTGTTACTGTCATATATATGTTGTGTGTGAGTATGTGTGTGAGAGGTGGTTTGTGTGTGAGATGGTTGGTGTGTGTGTGAGATGGAAAGTGTGTGTGTGTGAGATGGAGGCTGTGTATGTGAGTGTGTGTGAGATGGAGGGTGTGTGTCTGTGTGTGTGTGAGATGGAGTGTGTGTATGTGTGATGGAGGGTGTGTGTGTGATGGAAGGTGTGTGTGTGTGTGAGCCCACCAACCATGAGTGAGTCAACTACCAGCCCACCAGCCGTGAGTGAGTCAACTGCCAGCCCTCCAGCCATGATTGAGTCGGCTGCCAGCCCACCAGGCCCAAGTGACTGAGCTGCCAGCCCACCAGGCCTGAGTGATTGAGCTGCCAGCCCAAGAATCCATTCGGCCCACAATGTCCATACTAGACCTCTGGAAACCAGTCCCTTCAGCCCACAACACCCATATTAGCATTCCAGAAAGCCCCCCCCCCCCCACTGGCCACCAATATTGGAATTGGTAGAGAGGTGGAATATTGCGTTGGGGGACCAGCCCTCCCGTGTGAACATGGGACCCAATGGGTCCCACTTAGTCTAGTAACACTTAAAAATGTTCCCATCCACACATTTTGAAGATTGTTGGCACGAACTCCGTGGGCCGAAGCGCCTGTTTCCGTGCTGTACCTCTGAAGTCCAAAGTAAAGTCTAAAATTTGTGTTGGTGGAATGGGGAAGAATCAAATGACATTACAAGCAAAAGGTCATGATGAAAATCTTTCATCATGAATTTGATGCTGGGAATCTCACGGAAACATAGACAATTCAATTTCTCCCACGCCCGACCCGCTGAGTTCCTCCAGCAGATTGCTTCTTGCTCCAAATTCCAGCATCTGCAGTCTCTTGTGCCTTCGTGAGGAATATATTTTGGTCGGCATCTGGTGTGCTTCAGCTGAGAGAGCGATGTAGAAAGATTTTTAAACGTGAACAAAAATTTGGAAGCGTGACTTGAAGTTTACAGGATGGAGATTTCCACCAGAACCTAGACACTGATGTTTCAACTGATGGGACAGTCCTGATGATGTTCTGCGTTTTGTTTCAGAGAAAGTATTAAATTAATGAAGCAACTTTATGATTGACAATATCTGAAAGCATTTGGAAGTAATGAAGGATTATTTGAAATGCAGTCTTTAGAGATACAGCGTGAAAACAGGGCCTTTGGCCCTCCGAGTCTGTGCTGACCAGCAATCCCATACACTCAGCATTATCCTACACACGAGGTTCAATTTGTTTACGATCTTTACCGAAGGCAATGAACCTAAAAACCTGAAGGTAGACAAAAATGCTGGAGAAACTCAGCGGGTGAGGTAGCATCTATGGAGCGAAGGAAATAGGCAACGTTTTGGGTCGAAACCCTTCTACAGACTTGATGAACCCTTCTTCAGACAATGAACCTACAAACCTGTACGTCTTTGGAGTGTTGGAGGAAACCGGAGCACCCAGGGAATACCCATGTGGTCACGGGGAGAATATACAAACTCCATACAGACAGGATCGAACCCGGGTCTCTGGCACTGTGAAGTAGCAACACTGCGGCTGCGACATCATACCGCCCATTGCAGTCATCGTAAAAAATATAGAAAACACACAGCAAGCTTCCGCATTGAGGAAGACAATATGAGGATGACAACAATTGATTGATCGAAGGATGCAGCATGGAAAAAGACTCCTTGGCCCACTGAGTCCCAACCGTTGATCACCCGTTCACACAAGTTCTATGAGATCCCATTTTCACATCCACTCCCAATGCACGAGGGGCAATTCACAGAGGCCAATTAACCTACAAACCTGCACGTCTTGGGGATGTTGGAGGAAACCGGAGAACCCAGAGGAAACCCATGTGGTCACAGATAGAAGGTGCAACACTATACACAGACAATAACTGAGGTCAGGATCAAACCCGATTCTCTGGTGCTGTGAGACGGCAGCTCCAGGAACAATGCCACTTGCTGCCCAGGCAATAATGACTAGGAAATCTTTATCAGTAAAAAGGCACAAATGTGCTGGAGTAACTCCGTGGCCAGTCAGCATCTCTGGAGAACATGGAGAGGTGATATTTTGGCTTGGGACTCTTTTTCAGACTAATTGTGTGGGGTGGGGGGGGGGGGCAGGGGGGTAGAGGAGGTGGGAGGGAGGGGGGAATAAACGCTAGGTAGGGCAGGCTATAGCATGGCAGGTCATAGGTGAACACAGGCGAGCAGGGGGGTTGATAGGAAGGAAGGTGGTTGGACAAAAGCGATAGATGTAAAAAGATGTGAGACAAAATGGATTGAAGAGACATGAATTGTGAAGCCAGAGGAAGGAGTGTAGGTGGAGGGAGAGGGGGTGGAAAGATTTACAATCAGTCTAATGATAGGTCCTGAGCTGAAACGTCACCTATCCATGTTCTTATGGATGCTGCTTGACCAGCTGGGTAACACCAGCACTTATTATTGTAAAGCAGCATCTGCAGTTACTTGTTTCTATAATCTGTATCACTGATATCAATTGAGGGGTCATTGCTGGCCAGGATATATTGGACACCTCCCCTACCTTTCCTCTAAAGAGTGCTGGGGGGTAGTTTTATGTCAAGCTGGGTGATTAATCCAAGGCAGAGCCTACAGTGGTGCAATAGTCTCTATATTGTGCCATGACATGTCCTAGATTTTTTATTTTGCATGGAGTTAAACGTGCAACCTTCTGAATCAAAGGCATGAATGTGACCCAAAAGTGACGCAGATGGATTTAAAATTAGAAGTTTAAGATGGTGTGGAATTTGTGGAGGCCTTGTCACCTGCTTGCACGCTGCACTATGTAGAAATCATTTTCTGATCGGAACAAATAAAAATGAGCCAGGTGCTACAAAGGGTGATGGGTGTATGGAACGAGCTGCCAGATGAGGTAGTTGAGGCAAGGACTATCGCAATCTTTAAGAAGCAATTAGACAAGCGCATGGATAGTTAGAAGGATATGGGCCAAATACAGGCAAGTGGGACTAGTGTAGAAGAGACATGTTGGTCGGTGCCAAAGGCCCTGTTTCCACTCTATGACTCTATGCTACGTATGTTGGAAACCTGATCAACTGCAACAATTTTATCAAGAATATCAAGTGTTTTTGGATTACTCAAAAAACACTTGGTATTTAAATTTCAGATATTCTCGGATGAAATAATCTTGTACCATTTCAGCTGCATTAAACAGATAAAAGGGCTTGAAGGTGATGGGGGAGGGAACAAGCACTTAAGGGGTTAAAGGTTATTTCAATTTGATTGCAATGGCTCATTTACTGAAGCCTCTGCTTTTAAATCAGCCCAAGTACACAGATAGAGCAGATGATTGATTTTGAATTTATGAAACTACCTTACAAAGGACAAGCAGAATGGCTGGAGATGGGAAAATCACAGCCACAATCAATTTGTCAGACGAACCCGTGATCTTGGAGGTGGTATTGCTGGATTTTAAATAAAGTCTCTGTTTTCAGAAGAGAGCGGTGACCTCACTGTCTGCGCTGGGCTCATGTTGTCACAATGACATCTATGCCCTGCAAGCCTTGAGTGTGTTCCAGGGTCAAATTCCATCAGGATAGCGACACAAATCACCCCACATCAGATTTCTTCCCGGCTTTCCAACCACATCTGTTTTTTCTATCCATTCATGGAGTCATTGGAATCCATTGACTCCATCTACACCTCGCGCTGCCTCGGAAAGGCCACCAGCATAATCAAGAATGAGTCGCACCTCGGCCACTCCCTCTTCTCCCCTCTCCCATCGGGCAAAAGTTATAGAAGTATTTTTTTATTTTATTTAATTTTTTTAAATTTTTTATTTATTAGAAGTACATTACATTACAACCAATTACACTAGTACTCATCACATATATCTTATTACAATTAATGTACTCCGTTTATTTTCTACACTAATAAAGGGAATGGATAAGATTGAGAGAAAGAAGAAAGTGAAGGAAAAAAGTGAGGGTGTAAAAAACGTGACAACAAAAAAAACAAAAACAAAAGACAAAGACCCTATAAGAAAGAAATTAAAAACAAAAGGAGAGAGTTAAGAAAGACCCTGAAAAAGAAGAAAAAAGTGAGAGAGGGAAAAGAGAAAAACAAATACTTTTTTTTGTAAGCATCACGCAAATGGGACATACCAACTCTCCAGCTTTCATCCCCCCTTACCTGACCTCAGTTTTTTTTTAGTACTTTTGCACCCTATACTTGTAATAATTCTATAAATGCAGACCACGTCAGGTGGAAGTGATCTGGTTTACCTGCCAGAAGGAGTCTTATCTCTTCTAGGTGTAATGTTTCGAACATATTTGAAATCCACATGTTTATAGTTGGTATTGGAGCGTTTTTCCAGAATTTTAGGATTAATTTTTTTCAGTTATTAACCCATAGTCTATTAATTTCTTTTGGAACACATTTAGTTCTGGATTATCTTCCGTTGTTCCGAAGATAATCCATTCTGCTTTGGGTATGTTATAGAAGTATGAAAGTGCACACCTCCAGATTCAGGTGTTGAATGAAGTGTGAAGTCTGAAAAAGGTCTCAACTTGAAACGTCACCCATTCCTTCTCTCCAGAGATGCTGCCTGTCCCGCTGAGTTACTGCAGCATTTTTTGTCTACCTCCAGATTCAGGGACAGTTTCTTCCCAGCTGCTATCAGGCAACTGAACCATCCTACCAACAACTAGAGAGTAGTCCTGAGCTATTATCTACCTCATTGGAGACCCTCAGACTATCTTTTAACAGACTTTATCTTGCACTAAACGTTCTTCATGTTATTTCCTTCATCATGTATCTGTACACTGTGGATGGCGTGATTGTAATCATGTATTGCCTTTCTGCTGACTGGTTAACACGCAACAAAAGCTTTTCACTGTACCTCGGTACACGTGACAGGAAACTAAACTCAAACTCATTAAAATGGTGGGGTGAAAAGAGACCCATATTCCATCTGTAGGAAGGAGCTGCAGTTGCTGATTTATACTGAAGATAAACCTATCTGAAGCAGGGTTCCAACCCAAATGAAACCTATTCCTTTTCTTCAGAGTTGCTGCCTGACCTATTCCGTTACTCCAGCACTTTGTGTCTATCTCCCACATTCCATCTGATCAGTAAAGAGCTCAGACTAATCTCACTTCCCAGATCCCTCTCTGTGACCTTGACTGATATTGAGTGAAAGACACTGCATGGAAACAGACCCTTCGGCCTCCCAAGTCCACACCGCTCGTCCATCACCCATTCACACTGGTTTTAATGTTGTCCCACACTAGGGGCAATTTACAGAGGTCAATTACCCCCACATCTTTGGGATGTGGGAGGAAATAGGAGCATCTGGAGGAAACCCACATGGTCACAGGAAGAAGTGACAAACACCACACAAACAGCAACCGTGTTCAGAATCGAACCTGGTTCTCTGGCGCTGTGAAGCAACAACTCTACCAGCTGCGCCACTGTGCCGCCCCTTGTGGCATATCAAGTGCTCGTGCCTGCACCTATTAAATGTGGTGCGTTTTTTCCTCCTCCACCATTCTTTCAGGCAGTATGTTCCAGAGTGATGTACATTTAGAGTGGCAAAGAAAGCCATATAATGTGCTCGTCTGCAAGGGCTGGGATATTGCGTATATAAGTCAGGAAGTCAAACTGTAATTCTATAAGACTTTTGAAGCAGTGCATACATTTTTGGTTAACCCCCATTACAGGAAGGATGTTGAGGCTTGGAGTGCAAAAGAGGCTTACCAGAATGCTGCACGAAATAGGAAGTATTAAGTACAAAGAGCACATGTGGGCTGAAGGGCCTGTTCCTGTGCTCTATTGTTCAATGTTGTATATTTCCCACCACCCCCTCCTAATCATTCTACCACTTAGCTCTATAGTGGCAAAGGAAAGTAGATTATTGCTGCTTACAGTATCTAGACCTCACATAAGTCTATCCTGTTCAATTACATCACCTCAGCTTCCTTTGGTCCAAAGCCAGTCTTTAGGCAAACACTAAATGCAATTGGACAGGCAATAAATTGGCCTGATGATCACCAGGGCCCTTGTTGTGTCCTCAAAGGAAATATATGGGAATAATATTACATAATTGTCCTTGTTTGAACATGTGATCCAGTTCCCACTCTGCATAGTCCCACCATATAGTTTTCACCAGGAGTCTACTACCAACTCAAGAAGGATAAAAGGAATGGCTGAATAGTCTGAATAATGGACTCAACCCAAAACATCACCTATCCATGTCTTCTAGAGATGCTGCCTGACGCGCTGAGATACTACAGCACTTTGCTTTTTACGAAGGATAACTCAAGTTCCAAGCATCAAACGTGACATGGGTGGCACACTGGCACAGCTGGTAGAGCTGTTGCCTCACAGCGCCAGAGACCCCAGTTCGATACTGACCTTGGGTGTTGCCTGTGTAAAATTTGCACGTTCTCCCTGTGACCGCGTGGGTTTCCTCCGGGTGCTCCGGTTTCCTCACACAACCCAAAGACATGTGGGTTTGTAGGTTAATTGCCCCTAGTGTGTCGGGAGTGGATGAGGAAGTGGGATAACGCAGAACTGTGATAATGGGTGGACTAGGTGGCCAAAGGGGCTGTTTCCATGCTGTATCTCTAAACTAATGTAAAATGGGGCAAAACTGAGAGTAGTCAATTGCAAGAAGCAAATATTTCTGTCAACTCTCCACCTCCTCCTACCCCTTACACCTTCAGTAAATCATTTAAACTGTGCGATGTAATGGGATTCAAAAATGAGAAGAGACACAATTGAAAATGCATAACCTCAAACAATAAGATTTGGCAATTAGCAAAATAATTCAGAAGCTTTTGTTAAGCAAGGTGAATGAAACTGCTCCCCTGAATGTATGTCTACACCAAAAAGAAGTTGGTTACCTCAATTGTGTGCGTATATACTGCCTTATTTCAGAGACAGGGCTAAGCCTGGCTTTCAGATAAAATCTGCTTCCTGTTCTTCTTAAAAGAATGTAGAAGTTTTTTCAAGACTTCAGCAGTTTGTTTTGCAATTTGGCATATAGTTAAATTTCTTGCTGAACCAATGGAAGCGATGAATGGATGGGGGTGGGGGGCTGGATGTTTCCATCTGAGACTTTTCTCTTGATATACAATTCTTTGTAATTTGTTTTGGGCCCGCATTATTAATTTTCTGATCCTTCTGATCTGAGGAATTTTTGCATCCGTTACAATATCTATGCACTGAAAAAAGGCAGAGATTCATTTTACACACTGTAGCATTGAACACTCCGAGTTCAGGTATAATTGGTATGAAATGATGGGACGCTTTCGCTTAACTTAGCAACTTTCAGGGAAGCATTTGTTTTTGCATCATCTTCCAACTCTTTGAGTCATACAGCATTGAAACAGGCCCTTCAGCCCAACTTGCCCACACTGAACATGTACACTAGTCCCACATGCCTGTGTTTACCACATATCCCTTCTAAACCTGTCCCATCCATGTACATGCTAAATGTTTCTTAAATGTTGTGATAGTACCTGCTGTCCGCTGATCTTCCTGGCTGATGCTACTAAACCAATACTGAGTGTTTGAAAGAATGGCCTTTTTTGCAGGGAATAACTTATAGTCAATGGAAAGACCCCATTAATTTTAAATCACATTTGACCCTAGGCAATGACAATATATTGGACCTTTACTCCACCATCAATCCAGAATGAATTTGACATAAACCTAGAAAGATATCCACGATACTTCACTGAGTCATTAAAATAATCCAAAGCAGGATATCCATAGAGGGTGACTAAATGTTTGACAAAGGAGACCACAGATGTAAATGGTAAGGTGGAGAAGTCCAGAACTTTAGACCTTGACAGCTAATGAGATGACCATCAACGGTGGGGATAATTAGGCAAAACTTTGCATAATTAAATCTAAAAATGTAAAGAAGCTTGAGGCGTTTTGTGATAAACTGCTACAGTATATAAAATATAATATATATATTGTTTCCATTTATATATATGTATATATATATATATATAGCTATATAGATATCTATAGTGATATATCTATCTATATATATATATATTGTTTCCATGTATTCTGTGGGTGCTGCCTGTACAGAGTTTACACTTTCTCCCTGTGACCATGTGGGTTTTCACTGGGTGCTCCGGTTTCCTCCCACATCCCCAAAGACTTGTGGTTTTGTAGGTTAATTGGCTTTGGTAACAATTATAAATTGTCTCTCGTGTGTAAGATGGTGCTGGTGTATGGGGTGATCGCTGGTCGGCATGGACTTGGTGGGCCGAAGGGCCCGTTTCCACACTGTATCTCTAAAGGCTAAAGTCTAATGTAATATGTAAACTAGGTCTTTCCTTGGTAAACCAGCATCTGCAGTTCCTCGTTTCTACTATATAAAAGTAAGTCTATGTTTTCAAGGAATAATGGAATAATACAGCGCAGAAGGCCAATTAACCCATTGTGCCACTGCTTGTTCTTTGAAAGCCCCATCTAATTAGTTCCACTCCTTGTCTTTTCCCCACAGTCCTGCAAATTCTGCTTCGTCCAAGTATTGATCGAATTCCCTTTTGGAAGTTCCTACTGAATTTGCTTCCACCACGCTTTGAGGCTGTGCATTTCAGATCATAACTTGCCACATAGCATGTTTTGCCTCGAACTCCTTCAGAAGCTCAGTATTGATGGGAGTGGGCCAGTGTACTGAACCGGGAGAGAGCTATGCTTTCTAGGCTGCTGCCTTAATTGGCTGCTGCTTTCACCTTCTCGCTAGTAAACAGGTCCCAGATTACGAGCAGGTCTCCAAACACATGTGAGGTGCAACTTGAAGTTTACAGAACTGAAATGGAGGGTAAAAGTTGAATACAGTAAATCATATTCCACACAGCCAGATCTTCACTGTGAAAAATTGTCCAGAATTCAAGACCAATTAGAGGTTTCAGTCAGCAGGGTCAGATGCACTGCAGACTTAAGAAGTGTCTCTTCACTGTAGTTGAGTGTATTGTTCTGGCATTGAGATTAGGTCAATTGTTGGGGCAGCACAGAGCTGAGAATGCCCCAGCTAATCCTTGCTATTATTTGACCCTGAATCTGTATGAGGCTGATACTGAAACTGCCTACAAGGATGGAAAAATCATTCCCTTTACCAACACTTACATACCTCACCTTCATTATTCCACAGCTTATTGCTCCTCTCTCAATTATCGTTGTAGTTCTATTTAAATCGGAAAAGAAGCCGCGTTGCTCTTATGGGTTTAAGCAAAAAAGATTGCAGTAAACAATGCTGAGTTTGTGCTTGGTGTCAAATGAGCTCCTGCTGTAAGTTGATTTGGTTTTTTTATATAAATAAATCAATCATTGTTTGAGTTCAAGCTAAAATCAGTTTTACAAAACCACAGTTGTGGCTGCAGTGAATAAGGAGAATGTTGCTCTTCGAGCTTTCAACAGTAACAGCTGCGATTATATTGCTCTGCTAACACAGAAAAACATCCCAAGGCACTTCACAGGAGTGTTGTCAAACAAAATTTGACACAGATCCGCATGTGAGCAAAAACCATGTGAGAGATAAAGAGGCACTTCAAGTATTATGTCTGAGCCGATATTTTGGAGAGCAGAAATTGGTTCAGAAAGAAACATCATCTGCCTGTATTTTTTATGTATAAATCATGCACGACAAGCACATTGGGCATGTTTGGAAGCATTTTTTGCTCCTGTTTCCGCCAGTGGTTTTTTGCTCATGGGGTATTTGGAATTAGGCAGCTCTACCCCAGTGTCACGTTCCCCCGTTATATTTCTCACATGTGCTGACATCATGCCTTTCTGACTTACTGACAGGAGGGTCAAAAGGTCGCGAACTACAATCTTCAGTTCTCGGTTTCGCCAAAACAAGGAGCTAACCAGGCAGCATGTTAGAAAGGTGGGAGGTTTAACGGGCCCCCTTTGGGATTTAAGTTGGTCCATATCTACCTCGCATTGATTTCCATGTGCCTCCCCTCTACAGATGTACAACAATGGCAAAGATTGAAGCATTTATGGGACGGCACGGTGGCACAGCGGTAGATTTGCTGCTTATAGTGCCAGAGACCTGAGTTTGGTCCTGACTACGGGTATTATCTGTACGGAGTTTGTACGTTCTCCCTGTTAACGCATGGATTTTCTCCGGGTGCGCCGGTTTCCTCCCATACTTCAAAGACATCCAGGTTTCTGGGTTAATTGACTTTTGTAAAAACTGTAAATTGTCCCAAGTGTGTAGTGTGAGCTGGTGTAATGGGGATCGCTGGTTGGCGCAGTTTGGTGGGCTGAAGGGCCTGTTTCCATGCTGTATCTCCAAAGTAAACTAAACTAAACTAAATTCTATACCCTGCTTGGATTTCCAATGTGCCTTCCTTCTACAGATGCATAACAATGGCAAACATTGAAGCATCTGTGCATGGTTGATCGGTGAGGCGATAGTTTTATTACAGTGCAAATCTATTATGGCACGAGATTTGACCTGGGTTCAATCTCAATCTCAATTGACCTGGGTTCAATCCGGAATCCTGGTGCTTCCTGTATAGGGCTTGCACGTTATCCCTGCAACCCAATGTGTTTTTGCTCCGGGTATTCTGGCTTAATCAGTGGCGCAACAATAACGTTGCTGCCATACAGCGCCAGTGACCAGGATTCGATCATGACTATGGGTGCTGTCTGTACGCAGTTTGTATGTTCTCCCTGTGACCGGGTAAGTTTTCCCCAGGTGTGCTGGTTTGATCCCACATTCCAAAGACATGCGGGTCTGTACGTTAACTGGTTTCTGTAAATTGTCTCTAGTGTGCAGGAGAGAACTAGTGGACTGGTGATCAATGGTCAGCATAGACTCGGTGGACCGAAGGGCCTGTTTTCACGCTGCATCTCTAAAATAATTTGCCGCTTTATGTTCCCCCCAGTATGAAGGAAGATGGTGGAAAGTGGAAGGAGTTGATGGGAATGAGGTACGGGTGGGGAGGGGCATCACGTTATCCTCCTTTGATTTCCCTCCTGTCTCCCCCTGCCGTTCCCCCAACCCCCCCCCCTATCACTGCTCTCCCCACCCCACACCCCCCTCCCTCCATTTTCTTTCATCGCAGCAGGGTTGCTATCTCTCTATTTGATCTTTGTCTGGTGTGAACTGCTGTACAGTTGTTTAACCATGTCATATCGTTATACAGTTACTTAGGGATTATTTTAGTTGTGGCTTAATCTTTCAGCTCCCCTGTGGTTTCACAGTATCCACAGAAGAGCCATTAAATCATTGCACTGCACAGCGGATATCGGTTTTCACATTGCTTCCATGGGTTTGTCATTAGATATGGCTGCAAATATTTAAAGCAAAAATTAGGTCTCTATTCATTCTTTTGGCTTCCAGGTGCCATATTTTAAGGGTTGCCTTAAGCAGCTGCGTGGTTTAGGGAAGGTTAATAAGGGAATAAATCCCCCATGCTATATTAGATCGGCATTGGGACTCTTCTGCTGTGGGTTTCCAGACATTGCACAAATAGACCACCAAAGGTCAAGTAAAGGAACCAAATAAACCAAAAACATGTTCATAAGTTCATAAGTCATAAGAGCATGAGGCCATTCAGCCCAACGTGTCTACTCTGCCATTCAATCATGGCTGATCTATATTTCCCACTCAACCCTATCCTCCTGCCTTCTCTCCATAACCTTTGGCACCCTTACTATTCAAGAATCTGTCAATCTCTGCTTTAAAAACACCCAATGACGACCTCCACCGCCGTCTGTGGCAATGAATTCCACAGATTCATCACCCCCTCACTAAAGAAATTCCTCTTTATCTTTCTAAAGGGCATCCTTTAATTCTGAGGCTGTAGCCTCTGGTCCTAGAGTCCCGCTAGTAGAAACATCCTCTCCACATCTACTCTATCTAGATCTTTCATTGTCCGGTAAGTTTACATATCCTCTTCAAGGCTGATATCCCCAAACTAAATACATCCCTGTGCTGGATTGCCTGTGGTTAAAGATACAGCAAGTGAGGCGGCATAGTGGTGCAGCTGGTAAACCTGATGCCTCACAGTGCCAGAGACCCGGGTTCAATCCTCAGCTCAGGTGCTGTCTATGTGGAGTTTTCTCGTTCTCCCTGTGACTGTGTTTTTCCCTCCTTACCGACAAACCCACGTGTCTTTGGGATGTGGGAGGAAACAGGAGCACCCTGTAGGAAATCTATGTGGTCACAGGGGGAACGTGCTAACTCCAAGCAGACAGCACCTGAGGTCAGGATCGGACCCGGTTCTCTCGTGCTGCGAACCTCTACTAGTTGCACAACTATGCCGCCCTTAATTTATAGGTGAATTATCTTCCATCCAACCTCACGCTTCTATGTGTGGCCATTTGTTTCCAACCTTGCTTCCCCTGCACAACTGCATCCTCTGCCCCTGATAACTCCATCTGTGGAAAATCACAGAGGTGAGGGTGGGGGTGGAGTGAGAGGGGGAGAGGGGGGTATTTAATAGGATCCTGAGTGGCAACTTTTCGTATATGGCATATGGAATGAACTGCCAGAGAAATTAGTTGAGGGAGGTCCTAACATTTTAAGAAACATTTGGATGGGTACATGAATAGGATAGGTTTAGAGGGGCCAAATGCAGGCAGGTGGGACTAGTGTAGATGGAGCATGTTGGCTGGTTGGGCCGAAGGGCTTGTTTCCACGCTGTATGACTCCATGACTATGAAAATCAATTCAATTTCTGGTGTGCTTAATGATTGCTTTATTTTATCTTAATGCCACATTGGAATTCAGGAATCGCATGAGGGTAAAATATGAAGTAGCCCATTGTCGTTTTGTCCCATTTGCAGGCAGAGGATCTAGTCTGTGTTCACCACTGGCAGCTGTTTGCTGAGTGCACAGCTGCTGGCCCATGTTATGCCCTGTCCAAACAGACGGGTCAGATACGTTAAAGTCAACCACGGGGTTGGAGTACTTGGCAACACACAAACCTTGAAAGTGCTGGGAGATGGTCAGTAATTCACGCTCTGGAACTGATCTGTGGGGTAGCAGGTTTCTTCAACCCTGTCCCGTAATGGTGGATTTTGACCACGTCTGATCACGAAACGAAGGATAGAGGGTGGATTGCGGGGGGGCTGTTACGAGATTGATATTGAACATGCTCCATTCTCAATTCTTGCCATTAGAATTGTGAAAATTCAAGGTGCAATCTACAAAATAAAATATGTGTGTGAGTGTGTGTGTCTGCACAAGTGGCTGTGTGTGTGAGTGTGTGTGTGAGTGTGCGTGTGAGTGTGCGTGTGTGCAGGTGTACATATATAAGAATGTATGTGGATGAGTATACACTTTTGTGCTTATGTGTAGAAACAAGGAACCGCAAATGCTGGTTTAAAAAAAAAAGTCACAAAGTGCTGGAGTAACTCAGCGGGTCAGACAGCATCGCTAGACAACATGGACAGGTGACATTTTGTCGGGACCCTTCCACCTTTGTGCTTATGTGCAAGGGAAGACATGTTTGTACATATAATACTTGTCAAGGTGAAAGATTTGGGAATGGATCCATTTTTTTAGAAGCATGCTTGTATATATAGGAGCAGTAAATCACAATAACTCAGTCCTGGAATTCTGCTGATGTTCGTATATTATCCAAATTTTAACTTCAATGTGGTATCATTGCTGGGGATTGTGTGTAATTATATGTGTCTTCAGGTAAATGCGTGCGTGTGTGAATAAAACACAGAGGGCAAGTTCATATTTACAAGTCACAAGGACATCAGTGAATTAAATGTTTCAAGTGTCTAGACATGCAAGTAGTAAAAGGCTAATCGTACTTTCTGGAATTCCCATCTCTCGATACAACAGCTCTGTATCAGCTTATAATGCAATAGAAACATTAATGTTTTATTCCAAAGGATTACTTTCCCCTCCTTTATTGAGCACAATTGATGCCCGTGCAGCTGAAAGCCCGTCTCAGCGAGGCTGCAGAATTGAAGAGCTATTGAGGCAGTGGCTATAATTTATATTGACAGAGTTGTCTCTCTCTGGGCTGTGTGCAATTACAGGTGTTCTCTTTAATTGCAGGGCGACTCAAATGGACAACATTTCTTGCACAGACTAAATTGTTTTGAATGTCCTATTTTAAAGGGCATTCAGTCCACATTCTAAAGATGGTTTGCAGGCCATTGTTGGGCCATCAATTCCAATGGCAAGCATATGTAAATGGTCAATTGATGAGACACGGAGGTCAAAGGAGACACAGTTGTCAGAGCTGACAAAACAAACACATCGGAGGCCTATTCTCCTTCTTCATACTGGGCTCAGGCTGACAGGTGATGACGCATTGACAGGAGAGCCAAGCATTCAACGATGAGGTTATTGGCACACACTCTGCCATGATTCAATAGGTCTACAAATGCTGTCACACCACAGACATGTCCCTGCCATTGTAATGTGATAGCAAGGCCAATGACACCTGCTAATAAATGAGCAGAGAAAGGAAACAGGATGAAGTGTGTGCACATAAGCGACTGTTGAAAGAAAGAGCCTGCGATTGCAAAGCACCTTTCACAACCTCAAGACATCCAAATGTGCTTTTCACCCAGTTAAATACCTTTCTAACACTGCTGGGTTACTCATGGTGGCACAGCGGTAGAGCTGCTGCTTTACAGCGCCTGGGACCCAGGTTCAATCCTGTCTTTGGGTGCTGTCTGTATTGAGTTTGTGCGTTCTCCCTGTGGGTTTTCTCCAGGTGCACCGATTTCCTCACACACTCCAAAGACCTACTTTATAGGTTAATTAGCTTTGGTAAAAAAAATTGTAAATTGTCTCTCGTCTCTAGGATAGTGCTAGTCTACAGGGTGATCACTGGCCGGTGCGGACTCGGTGGGCTGAAGGGCCTGTATCTCTAAATTGAAGTAAAGTCACTTTGTGTCCTTTTGAATAATAACCAGCATCTACATTTCCTTGTTTTTATCTTTCTAACACCCTTGCAATAATTTATTTTATTTTCTGCACAATGGCGCAGCTGTGTCGAGCTTCCTCCTCAGAGCGCCAAAAACCCGGGTTTAATTCTGACTTTGGTTGCTGTCTGAGTGGTTTACACCTACTCCCTGGGACTGCGTGGGTTTCCCCTGGGTGCTCCAGTTATCTCCCACATCCCAAAGACGTGCAGATTTGTAGGTTAATTGGCCTCTGCAAATTGTCTCCTTGTGTGTAGGAAGTGGATGCAAAAGTGGGATAACAAAGAACTAGTGTGAATGGTTGGTTGGCATGGGCTGGGTGGGCCGAAGGGCCTGTTGTGTCTTTCAATCAATCAATCTCCAAGTTAGAACTGTTGATGTCGGGGGAAATTATCTTTTACCTTCTCACCACTGAGTATTTCCCATAGAGGTTATATCGCTCCTTGTATACAGTTGAAGCACTTGTATTTGTTAATGCTTCTTCTAGCATGGATTGCCAGCTGTGGATAAGCTGCTCTTCATTGATTTTATTCATCAGAATCTCACATGCATGTTTTATCTTCCTTTGCACATTGTTTTTTTCATGATGTTGGAGTGCAGAAGGAGGCCTTCTATCCTCCGTGTCCCTAGTGGCTCTTTTTTGGGGGGTGTCAAATTAATCCCAGTCCTCCACCCTTTGCCTATAGTTCTGGTGTTTGTCAAATCATAAGAATATAAAAACATCTTCCTACAGGATATCCGGTCAATCAATTTCAACTTCCGCGTCTCTTTTCCAGCCCCTGACTTGCAATCTGTATCTAAATGGAGCTACAATATAGAGTCATAAAGTCATAGAACGTGGAATAGGGCCTTCAGCCAACTTGCCCACACCTACCAACATACCCCATCTGCCTGCGTTTGGCTAATATCCCTCTAAAACTATCCTATCCATGTACGTACCCAAATGTTGCTTTAGCATTGTGATAGTATTTGCCTCAACTACTTCCACCGGCAGCTTATTCAGTGTACCCACCACCCTTTGTGTCAAAATAGTTACCCCTCAGGTTCCTATTAAATCTTTCCCTCCTCACCATAAACCTATGTCCTCTGGTTCTTGATTTCCCTACTTTGATCCAGCTGCCCAATCAAATATCCTCACTCTAATCAACCATATTTCTTTAACTAATAAATGAAAATATTACTTTGAAAAATGCCTGTATGACTTTTATCCTGTTCTGTTTACGTCACCATAGAGGTGATTGATTTTTAATCTGGGAACACTGCTGGAAGTATATTACCCCAAGGCTGATTTGAGTTTCTTTCATAAGCCTTGACACTTGAAGGCTGCTCGTTACAGGAACAGCACCAGTCTGCATTAGAAGAAGACATGACCAGCGTTACTTAGGAGCACTTTTACTACTGGTGTGTTGATGTAGTGGGGAGTTGTGAGGGTGGGTGGGAGAGAAGAGAAGGATGATGGGTGCGAAGTCCATGTCTTGATTGTGGCATTATTTATAAAACAACAGATAAATTACCTTGACTGAGGGTGGCCATGAACCTGTGGAATCCTGCAATGGAATTGCGAATCGCAGATAGAACATAGAACAGTGCAGCACACACAATGTTTGTGCTGAACAAAATGCCAAATTAAACTGATCTCATCTGCCTGCACAACAGACCTTCAAAGAAGCATTGTGCTGCTAAAATGTTTATGAACAATATTAATGTCCAGAGGATATAGGTTTAAGGTGAGGGGGGAAAGATTTAATAGGAACCTCAGGGCTAACTTTTTTTTATACAAAGGTTGGTGGGTATATGGAGCGAGCTGCTGGAGGAGGTAGGTGAGACAGGTACTATTGCAACTTTTAAAACACATTTAGACAGGTTGCTGATAGGATAGGTTTAGAGGGATATGGGCCAAGCACAGGCAGGTGAGACTAGTGTAGATGGGACATGTTGGTCGGTGTGGGCATGTTGGACCGATAGGCCAGTTTCCACGCTGTATGACTCTATGACTATGGCTCCAATGTTTCTTGAAAGGATCATTTCACAAAAACTCTCCTCATGAAATATTTTCCCCATCTCTCTGAAAATGTTGAGAGATGTCGATGGTATGATTCCACAAGCATTATGAGCATTGATTCTTCACTGTGAGTGTTGGCAGACGATTCCCTGGCAAGCTGCAATATTGTGTCCAATAGCTCTTAGCCTGTTTGTAGCAGTTAACAGCTTTCGTATATATCAAGACTCCTGTACATCACACAATTTCTGATCCCCACCATTGAAGGTGTGTCTTATGGGCCTGTCCCACTGGGGTTCTCATAGGTTGGAGCCGGTGCTGACTGATGAATTTCATTGGCTCGTTGGGAAAATAAAACGTAAGCAGTAGTTTTCAGAACTAAGGATAACCGACCGGTAATGTTAAATGTCCGCGGAGTTTCACAGCCGTGTACCTCTGGCTTCTTAAAAGTTGTCTCCACTCCTTCTCCCCCCCTTCTCCCCCTCTCTGTCCCTTCCCCCCCCCCTCCCATCCCCCTCCCCTCCCCCCCTCTTTTAAAGGACTTACTTAGCCGTCTTAATTACAGTGCCAACCTTCCTGTTCATCGCGGTGTGTGTCTGTATCACATTGGCTTTGCACCGTGTGAATTTCAATCAGACAGCGCTCCCCCCGCTTGCCCTGTCCCCCGCCTGTATAACTGGCTGGTGAAGGAAGCGATGTGTTTGTGTGTGTGTGTCTTCCACTCTGACAATTGCCGTTCCAGTTGCTGTTTTTTCAGGTGACTGTTGGCCACTTGACAGTCGCCGGCAGTCGCCTGAAAAATCGCCTAAGTGGGACAGGCCCATTAGGGTTTAACGCTTTCACCTCTTCAATTCTTTCCATGGATCTCGCCATCTCTCAGCATTGTTGACATATTAAGATCATATTAAAGGCAGCACAGTGGTGCAGCTGATAGAGCTACTGCCTTACAGTTGCTCTATAACTCTGTGTCAACAGGTTCGATCCTGATCTTGGCTTCTATCTGCATGGAGTGTACATGAACTCTCTGCCATAGAGGGTAGTTGAGGCCAGTTCATTGGCTATATTTAAGAGGGAGTTAGATGTGGCCCTTGTGGCTAAAGGGATCAGGGGGTATGGAGAGAAGGCAGGTACGGGATACTGAGTTGGATGATCTGCCATGATCATATTGAATGGCGGTGCAGGCTCAAAGGGCCGAATGGCCTACTCCTGCACCTATTTTCTATGTATCTATGTATCTATGTTCTTCCCGCGCTCCAGTTTCCTCGCACTTCCCAAGGACGCGTGGGTTTGTCGGTTAATTGGTCTCTGTAATATAGCCCTTAATGTGTATAGGGAGTGGAATCAAAAGCAGGATGTCAGCAGAAGGGCCTGTTTCAATGCTGTATCTTTCAATCAATCAAAACCACCCATGATGTTTCACAGCAATGTAACCAGACAAAGTTTGACACAGAGCCACGGAAGATACGCAAAGGCCTGGTCTAAGAAATAGAATTTATAAAGTGTTCCGGAAGAAGAAAGTGGGGAGCGGCTGGGATTTAAAGGGGTTGTGCAGCTAACGGCATGGTTGATGATATGCAAGAGACAGAGCTAGATTAATGAAGTGTTGCAGTGCTGGAGGAAGTTACAGAGATATGGAGGGGCGAGATATATCTTACGGCTGCTATTTTCATCGAGGAAGGGGAAAAAAATGTCTTTGAGCATCTGATTGCTTTATTTTTGCCAACATTAACACTTTTGCACAGTTTAGGTGGGCTGAATCTGCCGTGACCCAATTTTTCAGGAAGCCCTACCTCCACCCTGTTACGGTGCTGACTGGTTCTGACAAGTCTCTTATGGACCCAAACTACACGCAGGGAAGGAGAGAGCTCAATGGACTCATTGCTTTACGGGGGGAGAAAAGAAAACAGCAAATCACAGCACTCTCAAAAACACCGGGTAAGTCAGAAAATAATACACGATTCATTAGTTTCAGAAGATCATGTAAAAGAGGATATGAAAGCCACTGCCTGTATCATGCCATTTAGTGTTGAAGTATACTTGATCCAGGTATTGACATCGTAATGGAAACCCAAGGAACTGCAGATGCTGGAATCTTGCCTATAGCACAAAGTGCTGGAGTAACTTAGCGGGCAAGGGCAGCATCTGTAGAGGACATGAATGGGTGACGTATTGGGTCAGGACCCTTCTTCAGACTCAGTCCTCCACAGATGCTGCCTGAGCTGCTGAATTACTTCAGCACTTTATGCTCAGACTTATCTTGAGACTTATTTTTGGCCTCTGGGATCTGTACGATGTAACAAATGGTAGTCTACTGAGGCTTCTGGTGCCTTGTCATTATTTTAAACATGGCACTGATCTAATGAGAGATGGCCTGTTTCTACCAGGAGGCCAGTTGTCATTCCACTCTGGCACTGCCGCAACACAGTCAGAGTTGGCATCTTTTATTTGGATCCAGTGTTGACATTTGCTAACTACTAGTTAATTGCTTGTCCCCTGTCGAGACTTCTTTAATCAGGACCGATGAGAAAGTGGAGCTCTCTTTCTCTTGGGTGCATAAAGTGAATAGCACAGCAAGACATAAGTGAGAGCTAAGAAAATGCAATTCATTTACAGTGGATCTGACTTCTGTTCAGGCCAGAATTTCTTCTTATTCTTTCACATGATGTGGAGGCTCCAGGCAATACCTGTATTTACTACCCCTTTTTAATTACCTCCAAACTGAGGAAGTCGTGAAGGGTTATGAAGAGAGGACACACAGAGTTGGAGTAACCCAGTGGGTCAGGCAGCATCCCTGGAGAGCATGGATAGGTGACGTTACTGGTCGGGACCCTTCAAGTTAAGAACATTGAGGAGTCTGGAGTTATACCTAGGCCATGCTGCAGATGTCTTTCACTCAAGAACATTAGTTAAGTAGTTGAACTTTTATGGATTGTTGGGTAATATTATAATTACCATTACGCATACTAGGTTTTAAAATCTTATTTAATTATAATTTAAATTCCCAGGCTACCATGGTGGGTTTTGAACTTGTGTCTCCAGATTCATCTGCCAAGGTTCCTGATACTGGTTCCAGGAACTTAACCACTAAACTGTCATGCCCTATATGGGTAGCACCAACAACCAAAGGCGACACAATGGTGGAGCAAGTAGAGCTAATACCTCACAGCGCCAGAGAGCCGGGGTTTGATCCCAATCTCGGATGCTGTCTGTGTGGAGTTTGCACATTCTCCCTGCGACCGTGTAGGTTTGGTCCGGGTGTTCCGGTTTCCTCCTACATCCCAAAGACGTGCGGGTTTGTAGGTTAATTGGTCTCTGTAAATTGCCCCAAGTGTATAGATAGTGGATGAGAAAGTGGGATAACATAGAACTAGCGTGAACGTGTGATCTATGGTCGGCGTGGATTCGGTGGGCTGAAAGGCCTAATTTCCCTGCTGTACCTTTCAATCAATCCAATCAAAGGTAGAGTTAGATATTAATTATTACCTATTGCCCGTTACCCTTGAATAGGTGGTGGTTAGTGACCGCTTTGAACTCCTGCAGTCCTACTGTTGAAGGTGGCTGGGGAGTTCCAGGATTTATGATGAAGGAATTGTGATGTATTTCCAAGTCAGCTTGGAGGGGAACCTATAAGCTAAGGTATTCCCTTTGCCCTGCTGCCCTTCACCTTGTAGAGGTTGTGTGTTTGGGAGCTGCGAGTGAAGGAGACTCGTTGGTGTGCTGCATCGCAATTTGCAGATGGATAAAGGAATGAAGGTCAAATTGATAAGATAGGAAATACAATGGGGAGGCTTCTGCAGAGCATGAACACAGACAGGTTGAGACAAACAAGCATCTTTAGTATTGTAAATCACATTTAATTCCATTCCCTGTAAGATTACAAATGCAGCATTCGCAGTGTGAAACAGCAATAAAAGTGTTCTTTTTATTTTATTTTTCATTTTCTTGCATAATTAATATTTTATTTTTGATTGAATTCTTTGAAAGATACAGCATACTGAGTCCAGTCCCGTTCACACTAGTTCTATGTTATCCCACTTTCTCGTCCTCTCCCTATTCACTCAGGGCAATTTACAGAGGCCAATTAACTTAATAAGTGTGTATAGGTAGTTTTGATACCACTTTGGCATTGGGCTTGGTTTTCTTGGTTGTGAGCTTGTCCAGGTACTTTGTGTATTAACAGTAATTCATACTCGCATTTTTAATTTTTCTTGCAAAATGGCATGAACATTTACATCCCCCTTTGATCCACATTCCCAGAATCTTCTGATTGGGATTGTTTCTGAGATACAGTGACATTTCCTCATCAGCTATCAGCATCCCAATTACTTAGGAGCGCTGACAGTTACTCAGACCAAAGCACTGGTGAATATTGTGATTTTGTACCTAAAAGTTGACTTCCACAGCCTGGCACCATGTTACTGTTGTGTTTGAATGACTTACTATGCCTGATCTCTAGCTTTTTCAGTCCTGAGGGAGACCGCTTTGCAAATTCTTGGTGATCCCCATGCTAGCCTATTGTGAACCTTCCAAAAGCCTGCAAGGCCCATTCTACCCGAGTCGGCAGGAGACTATAACCTCCTCTCGCCGTGCCTGAGCGTCTTAATCACTCACCTGTTTTGACTACACTGGTCGCTTTTCCATTTCACCGGAGAATAAGACATAACAAGAGAAAGCTATTGGATAAAGGTATTTTTTGGAGTCAAATGTTTTATTAAAGCACCTTTACTGAAGGTGATAAGTAACAAGAAAATAGCAAATGTCAGGTTACTTTTAATGTAGGCCATGGAAAACGATTAAAAATGTCAAATTAATCCAAAACAACGAAATCTCCATTATTTGAGAATAAATTATCAAACAGAGAAGGGGGGGAATATGTTTAAAATGCATTTTAATGATTTCTGTAACAGGAGTCAATTAAATGAAAACAAAAATGAAACAGCCAATGCTGGAATGCTGAAAAGAAAATAAAGTTGTGAAAACTTGCAGTAGATCAATGAGTATCCGATCATACAGGATGGCACACCAAGGGTGGCACAGTGGCACACTTGGTAGAGCTGTTGCATCACAGCGCCAGAGATCGGGTTTCAATCCTGACCTTGGTGCTCTCTAGGTTTTGATGTGGAATTTGCATGTTCTCCCTGTGACTACATAGATTTCCTCCCACATCCCAAAGATGTGCTGGTGTGTAATCAGCCTCAGTAAATTGCTCCTAGTGTGTTAGGAGTAGTTGAGAAAGTGGGATAACACAGAACTAGTGAGAACAGGTGATCAATGGTTGGTGTGGACTCAGTGGGCCAAAGGGCCTGATTTTGTGCTGTATCTTTAAAACACTTCAATTAATTCAAAATGGAATGACTTGACTCCTTGGTACCTTGGGCATCAGCTACCTAGCTTCTTATTCCTTAATGAGAAACTCCCTTCTGACACCTCTCCATCTCTCTCAGTCTCTCTCTTCCAACACACTCTTTAAAACTCATTATTTTAATTAAGGTTTTGGCAACTTGGGTGTCAAAGGTTATGGGGGAAGGCAGGAGAATGGGGAGAGATAGATCAGCCATGATTGAATGGCGGAGTAGACTTGATGGGCTGAATGGGCTAATTCTGCTCCTATCACATGACCTTATGACCTAATTACTTTTTCTAATAATTTTAATATAATGTTGCACATTTCTTTTGATAACGATGCATTGAAAAGTTTTGAAAGCATATCTTTATAAATGCAATAAAACAGAAAATGGTTCCAACACTCATCATTTGTGAAAGAGAAACAGTTAATGTTTCAGGACAAAGACCATTCTATCTAAACAACATCTGTCGCTTGCAATGCTTTGAACAGAACAAAGTGAAATGATCATTTTGGTCTCTTCTGATCTGTGGTGCAGTTCCAAAATTTCTGCTTGGCGTATTAGAGTTATACAGCAGGGAAACAGGCCCATCGGCCCATCGCATCCATGCTGATCAAGATGTCTATATATGAGCTGGCTACACTTGGCTGTGTTTGGCACATATACCTCTAATCCATTCTATCCATATGCCTGTTCAAATGTCTTTAAAACATTGTAATTGTACTTGCCTCCAGCAGCTCATTCCCTATCCTAACCACCTTCTGTGTGAAAATGTTGCCCCCCAGGTACCTTTTAAATGTTTCCCTTCTCTCATTAAACCTATGTCTTCTAGTTTTAGACTCCCTTATCCTGGAAAAAAGACTGTGACCATTCAATTTATCTATGTGCCTCATGATTTTATATACCACCATAGGGCCACCCCTTAACCTCTTATGCTCCAGGGAGAAAAGTCCAAGCCTATCCACCCTGTACCTATAATTCAAGCCTTCCAGTCCCAGTAAAATCCAGATGAGATGGAAATCAATAAATTGCAGCTGCTGGAAATCTGAAATAAAAAGGGTCTTTGATCTGAAATGTTAACTGTTTCTCTTTCCATAACCGTTGCCCAATGTGCTGAGTGTTTCCAATATTTTCTCTCTCTCGTTCCAGATAGTAGTTGTAAAGTTGGACTTTAATGGTTCAGATTCCATCCTTATATTTTATTCATAAGTTGAAATTGGTCATCATTAATGGGCCAACATTTACTAAATGTTGCTTACTGCCCTGTGTAAGCTGATTCTTTCAACTACAGGTGACCCTTGAATTATGGGGAGGAGCCACTGACGAAGTCCTGTCATTTATGCATGCGTCAGGTAGCGTGAAATGAGAAGTAATGAATATTTCATTTTAATTATTTGCTTCTTTTTCACATCACTTCTGTAAGAGTGGATTAGCTTAGATGTGGCATCATGGTCAGCATGGATGAGTTGGCCAAAGGGCCTGCTTGACCTATGACTCTACATTTTTGTTTAGTTATTTGTTTCTACTAAGACAAGAGAGTCTTAGTAGAAACTTCTGTTACCCAACCGGCCATATCGGAGGGGTTTGCTTGTACCCCTGTCTGTGTGGTGAATGAGCTTTCACAATGATGTTGGGTGGGATGTTTCAAGATTTAGAACAATGAGAACCATTCCATGAAAGGATGGTTTGCAACTCGGAGGGGAATCTTCTGATGTTCCCTTGCCCTGGTCCATCTCAGAGTTGGTGGGTTTGGGAGGTACTGTGGAGGAAGTTCATGTTCGGGCTCAAAGAGGGATTGTCAATGAAAGGGTGTGGTCATTGAGTCATACAGTGCAGTAACAGGTCCTTCAACCAACTTGTCCATGCTGATCAATATGCCCCATCTATGCTCAATGGTTCAATGGTACAATGGTTTTAGCCCAATATGCCCGGATTTGGCTCACATCCCTTTAAACTTTTCCTATCCTGACGAATGATTCTATAAGAATTATCTACAACTCTGCAATATTGTATGCTGTCTCTAAGTGTAAACTCTATGATTTAAGATATATGGATATGTGAAAGTGAGTTGCTATTGCTCCAACTTAGACCTCTCGTCATGTTTGAAGTTGCAGCTACAGTCTATCTCAGTAAATGCGAGGAAAAGGTTTTCCTGACCTTGCTTCAGTGTTATTGAGCTTTTTTCCCGTGAAATTGTATTAAAAATAAACTATCAGTTTATGCACAACATCAATTCACACCTTTCCTCTGAGTTTCTAAATACCAAGGCACTGATTTCTCGAAGAATCTGTAAGATCTACCCCCTTGCCTGGTGAGCTGGTGAGCACTCTGTTCATGCAATACAACTACCAATGGGACATGCTAAAGTTCTTTTGCTGCAGGAGTTGGAATAATCGAATACTTCAAATAGCAACTGCAAAATAAACCCAGGCCCGCTGAGAATTTTTGTCCGGGATCTGTGTTAGAAACCTTGTCAGCAATGGCTCAAAGCATTGTTGGCTTATAATCAGAAGGCTGTGGGTTCAGAACATACTTCAGAGACTTCAAGCATAAATATCTTGGCTGAAAGTTCAGTGCTATTCTGAGGGAGTGCTGCACCATCAAAGAGAGTTCTTTGGACTGTTAAAGCAAGGCATAGTGTGCTTTGTCAAATCGTCGAGAAAGAACTCTTTAACTGAAATAAGACAAGAGAGTCTTAGTAGAAACAAAACAAAACAAGGCTGCATTTCAAGTATTTTGTTTAGTTCTGGGCACCATGTTACATGAAAGATGTTGTCAAGTTGAAAAGGGTACAGAGAAGATTTGTGATGATGTTGCTAGTGCTCGAGGGTCTGTTATGGAGAGAGGTTGAGCAGGCTGGGGGTCTCTTCCTTGGAGCGCAGGGGGATGAGGATATAGAGATGTACAAAATTATGAGAGCAATAGAACTAGCAAGTTTCTTGCCCATAGTAGGGGAATTGAGAACCAGAGGACATAGGTTTAAGGTGAAGGAGGAGATATTTAATGGGAATCTGAGAGGTATTTTTTACACACTAAGGGTGGTGGGTGTATGGAACGCTGCCAGTGGAGGTAGTTGAGGCAGGGACTATTGCAACTTTTAAGAAACAATTAGACAGTACATGGATAGGACAGGTTTAGAGGGATATAGGCCAAATGCAGGCAGGTGGGACTAGTGTAGATTGGACATGTTGGTTGGTGTGAGCAAGTTGGGCCGAAGGGCTTTTTCCACACTGTATGATTCTATGACTCTAAATAAACCAGATGCTGGTTTATACCAAAGATAGACACAAAGTGCTGGAGTGGCTCAGCAGATCAGGCAGCATCTCTGGGGGGAAAGAATGGGTGATGTTGAGGGTCCTGTACCAAAATATCACCTATCCATATTCTGCCTAACCTGCACAGTTACTCCAGCATTTTTTGTCTGATTTTTAAAAGATATTTGAATAAATTTGAATCATTTTTCAATGATCTAAATATTAGAGACACTCAAAAATTGTTGACTAGCCTTTGACAGCAACAATTTAACAAAGGTCGTAGTGGCATACTGGAAACAGGGCCTCAGGATTTACCTCCTGAGGCCTACCTGTCAGTCAGAGAACAGTCAGCCTCAAGGAATGCCCTGTCAGGGGTAAATCCCATCCTGGCCATATCCACACCATTCGTTTGCCTGCTTGGCTGACTGATTGTAACGCATCAAGAAATAAATCCTTCAAATATTTCAGATTTAAACAAAGTAAACAGTTTAGAACTTAGTTTTGAGTTTAGAGATACAGCATGGATAACACTTTCTCCATGTATTCCCACTTTCACATCCCCTCCCTTCACACTGAGGGTAATTTACAGAGGTCAGTTAACTTACAAGCCTGCACGTCTTTGAAATGTGGGAGGAAACTGGAGCATCCGGAGAAAACCCATGCTGTCATAGTGAGAATGGGCAAACTCCACACAGACAGCACCCGAGGTCAGGATCGAACCTGGGGCTATGGAGTTATGTGACAGGATCGAACCTGGGGCTATGTGAGGCAGCAGGTCTATCAGCTGTGCCACTTTCCTCTGCATCTTTTCTATAGGGTGTCAGTGAAGCAATGTGGTTTTGTATTCTCTGTTGAGTGAGCGTCACTTGTTCTGAGCAATTATCTGCCTGAAAGGGAATGGTGTGCATTGTGAGGAGGCTCTCAACACTGTTGTAATAGAGCAGCATGTGTGTCCTGGGAGCCATGTTCTGCAATTTGGGTCCAGTGAGGTGAGAGTGATGATGGTGGATTAATGAAATTGGAGGGACGGTGTTGCTTGGGTTGGGCGGGAAGGAACTGCAGATGCTGGTTCAGACTGGAGAAGGGTCTTGACCCTAAACGTCACCCATTCCTTCTCTCCAGAGATGCTGCCTGTCCCGCTGAGTTACTCCAGCATTTTGTGTCTTGTTTGGGTTGAGAGTCAATTATTAAAAAGATAAATCTGTAAATGTATTATGTCCAATCAGCAGATAGCAATAAAACGACATAAATAATAACAGGGTCCAATATTGTCTGTGATAAGTCATAGAATCCAGACATGCAAACTATTCACATAACAAGAAATTACACGGTTGTGAAAATTATATATTTGTGACAGTTAAATGTGAAGTTAGCAAACACTTGTTAGGCCTGAGGCCATATTTGATAAGCATTTACAGTGCAGCTTTGCGTGCCAATGATTCGGAGAAGAGACATAATTGGTGATATATTTTAACTGCTGACTTCCTATTGCATTGGTGTATAAGTACATTGGTTGCCTCTGCCCTCCCCACTCATTACCCCTTGCTGTACTAACTACACACATACGTAGAACAGTACAGCGCAGGAATGGACCCTTCAGCCCACAATATTTGTGCCGAACATAATGCCAAGTTAAACTGATCTCATTTGCTTGTACATAATCCATATCCCTCTGTTCTCTGCACTTCATGTACCTTTCCAAAAGCATCTTAAATGCCACTATTGTTTCTGCCTCCACCACCATCCCAGGCAAAACGTTTCAGGCTCCCTCCACTCTCTTTGGACTTTAAACGTCAGAGATACAGCATGGAAACAGGTCCTTCTGTCCACTGAGTTCACTCCTCCCCTTCCCCCTCCACCTACATGCCTTCCTCTGGCTTCATGATTTGCAACTCTTCAATCCTTTTAGACTTTAGACTTTAGAGATACAGCCTGGAAACAGGCCCTTCTGCCCACTGAGTTCACACCAGTGATGCCCGTACAGTAGCACTATTCTACGCCCTGGGGACAATTTACAATTTACAGAAGCCAATTGACCTACAAACCTGTAGTTTTTTGGAGAGTGGGAGGAAATCCGAGCACCCAGAGAAAACACATGTGGTCACAGGGAGAATGTACAAACTCTGTACAGACAGCACTCGTAGTCAGGATCGAACCCTGGATCAGTAGGCCGAAGGACCTGTTTCCAGGCTGTATCTCTAAAGTCTAAAGTCTAAAAGGATTGAGGAGTTGCAAATCATGAAGCCAGAGGAAGGAATGTAGGTGGAGGGGGAAGGGGAGGGAAGAATTAGGTGCAGGTCCAGGCAGGCCTTCTTAGTGTCCAAACTTTGCACTTCACTGTCAACCAAAGTTTGTGTCAGCGGCGAAGTTCTTTCATCTGCCTCTATGAATAATTCCAAATCTTTATCATATATGATAAAAAAGCAAAGGACTAAGAACTGAGCTCTGTGAAACCTCTGCTCACATGGATGTCCATCAGTAATTAGCCTTTGCTCGCTGTCACTGAACCTATTTTGGAACTAATTTGTCACCTTCATTTGGACTCCTCTGCTCCAACTTCATTGACATGTCTGCCAGATGAGTCCTTTTGGATTTAAATATTCCTAATGACATTGAAGGAGGCCATTTTATGTTAGCTCACGGACACTCCCATTCTCCAACTAATCATCCCTTTGATCTATGTTCTCCGTATTCCCATCAATTCTACCCTCATCAGCACAAGGTGATATTGTCAGTGGTCAAATAAACCACCGGCCATCACTTCTTTGGGACCCAAAGGAAACCCACAAGGTCACAAGGAGAATGTACAAATCCCGCACAGACAGCACCCGAGGTCAGGATTGAACTTGAGGTCACTGGAGCTGTGAGGCAGCGTCTCTACGAGCTCTGTCACTGTGCTAAAATCAATATAATCTATTCCCCTTTTTATTTGAATTCTTTGCTTATATTTTAATCAGTGCTTTAGGAGATATGTCCCTTTTTGAAAAAGTTTTCTGTAACTAAGTAACGTAAGTAACTAAGGTAGAGTTGTTGCCTTACAGCACCAGAGACCCAGGTTCTATCCTGACTACGGTGTTGCCTGTATGGAGTTTGTACGTTCTCTCCGTGACTGCGTGGGTTTTTTTCCGCGTGTCCAGTTTCCTCCCATAGTCCAAAATCGTTCAGGTCTGTAGGTTAATTGGTTTCAGGAAAGATTGTAAATTGTCCCTAGTGTGTAGGAAAGTGCTAGTGTACGGGATGATCGCTGATCGAAGCGGACTCAGTGGGCCGAGGTGCCTGTTTCTATGCTGCATCTCTAAACTAAACTAAACTAAATTAACACAATGGTACAAAGAATTAGTACAGGATGCAGGTTCAATGAGTACATTCTATCCAACAAATTCTTAATATTAATTCTTTACATTAAGATTTTTTATCCCCAGTTATTAAACCCTTGCAGATTTTGGAATAAATATTCTTTCAGGTTTTGAGTATTCTCACTCCATTCATGGCTCAGACTCAGTGCAAATCTCTAAGCACCACAGAGAGAGGATTGTATAGTAGGCTGGTTGGCTAGTTAGCCAAATCATTTGTTGTAGATGCTGGCAGGTACCAAGTTATGGAGACACACAGATCAGAAACAGGCCCATCAGCCCACCATGTCCATGCCAACCATTTGACTTAGCCAAATGTCTGGGCAATAAATATTTGTATTGGTTTATTATTGTCATGTGTACCAAGATACATTAAAGAACTATGTTTCACGTGTTATCCAGGCAAATTATGCTACACATGTGACCGCGTGGGTTTCCTCCAGGTACTCTGATTTCCTCCCGTATCCCAAAGATGTGCGGGTTTGTAGGCTAATTGGCCTCTGAAAAATGACAGTGATTTGTGGGGAGTGGATGAGAAAGTGGGGTAACATAGAACTAGAGTGAACGGATGATCAATGGTCAGCTTGGACTCACTGGCCTGAAGGACCAGATTTCCATGCTGTATCTTTCAATCAATTAAAAATATGTTTAATGTAGTAAATAGTTGGTTGATGATAGATGCGGACTCGGTAGGCCGAAGGGCCTGTTTCTGTAGAAATAAGGAACTGCAAATGCTGGTTTACTAATGAAAGACACAAAGTGCTGGAATAGCTTAGTGGGTGAGGCAGCATCCCTGGGGAACATGGATAGATCACGTTTCAGGTCGTGACCATTCTTCAGGCAGGACCAGTTTCCGTGCTGTACTGTATTTCTGTCTGATTTATTCCAGCAACAGCAGAGCAGAAACATGTGGTGCAGACTACTATTGTGCTATGTCACATCGTGAAATAATTGCAATGCCACAGTCAATAAAAACATAACACCTGCCACAGAATGAACTTGCACAGAAACCGACACGATGACAAGGCAGAAGCACATTCCAAAATTCTTCCCAGCTCCGAGAATAGAGGCAGCATGTAATGCAATAGAAACCCATTGCACCCATTTACTCTGGTCTCTGATTTTACATACACAGACACACGTGTACAATCAGCACACATCAGCATGCAGGAAAGGGATGTGTGTAGCAGTGAAGCTAAACGCTGTGTTGTACTGTTGCAGCTACCACACAACACCATGGTTATAAAGGGCACGGGGTGATTGTGACAGCTGACACCATTGATTTATCCACTCCCTGCAGTTAGAAGCTACATAGAGCCAGACAATAAAAATAACTATAGCAATTATACTGTTGTCTGTGCACAGCGTGTGACCCAGTGCCCGCAGAGAACCTGCTTCTTACTTTCTCTCTGTCCATGTTTAAACCTAATTGAAAATGCAGCATGGGAACTGTTGTGAGGGATTATCCATATCGCCCACTCCTGAACATAAAAACCTGCACAAAGCCCAGTATATAGGGATTCAAGTACCTGTGCTTGCATGAATGGTCAAATGCTTGTAAGTTGCACAGGTGCCTGTGTGCAGAGTGTAGGCAGTTGCACAATATGCATGTGCATGCATATGCGCACTCATTCTACCTGTTCATGTGCCCATTCAATCGGACTCAAAATGCAGGGAGAAAAAGTCAAACCAGGCAAAATTAACCAGCACTTAAATTTTTTATATATAGTGGTAGACAAAATTGCAGAGAGTTGTGGATGTAGCCCAGTCCATCAGACAGACCAGACCCCCCACCATTAACTACATCCACACTTCACGCTGCCTCGGGAAAGCAGCCAACCTAATCAAAGACCTTCCCCACTCCTGCAGGCAAAACGTACAGAAGTTTGAAAGAGCGCACCACCAGACTCAGGAACAGCTTCTTCTCCTCTGTTATCAGTCATCTGAACGGTCCTTCCACAAGCTAGGGTACAGTCGGATTCACCTCTACCTCATTGCGAACATTGGACTTTGTCCATGGAACTGTTACACTGTAACTCTGTATTTTTCCCTTCACTCTACCTAATATACTTGAGTTTGGCTTGATTGTATTTATATATAGTATTACCTGAATTGATTGGATAGCATGCAAAACAAAGCTTTTCACTGTTCCTCGGTACACGTGACAATAATAAACTTAAACCTAAATCTACTACAACAACCATGAACAATAATTTTTTTAAGATCATTTTCTATTGACTTCCACCAAAACAGCTTTTTAAGTAACCCCTCTCTCTCCGTTCCTCCCCCACCCTTGTTGTCCCACTAGTTTTATTGTTTGTATCCCCACGTTATCACCTCCTCCATAACCCTCAATAGACCATCATGGACTCTTTGGCTATCAGTGCTGGCTCTGATTTATTCTGTACATTTTCATACCTCTTGCTTCCCTGTTCCTTCACTCTGTCAGGTATTAATATTGATTTCTCTAACTTCAAGTAACCCTTGCCTTCCCTCGCTCTCCATCCCTCCCCCTAGTTCACTGTGCTCCTGATTAAATTATAGTTTGTATGCATCGTTGTCATCTTCCCCTCAGCCAACAATGAACCATTGTTTCAGAGATTGATATTCTAAATGCAGTTATTCCATACAAGCTATTATTAATCACAATCATTTTCAGAGATGTAATAGAATTTGCTAGTCACTGGCATGGCTGAAAGGGCAAGAACTCGGATGAGTGAAAGTATGGGTGACAATGAAGGTTATGAATGTACAGGGATTATTTATAGTCATTATCAATTTAGTTGCAATTCACTATAGAAACCGAAAGTTGACATCTAATTTTGCCAAAATTGTAACTCCATAAATGAACAAAAAATAAATATTAGTTGTAACAGGAATATGGAACAAAGTGTGGTATAGCACAGAAATAGGTCCTTTTGGCCCATGGTATGTGCTGAATATAATAGTTAGTTATAGACAATAGACAATAGGTGCAGGAGTGGGCCATTTGGCCCTTCGAGCCAGCACCGCCATTCAATGTGATCATGGCTGATCATCCCCAATCAGTACCCCGTTCCTGCCTTCTCCCCATATCCCCTGACTCCGCTATTTTTAAGAGCCCTATCTAGCTCTCTCTTGAAAGCATCCAGAGAACCTGCCTCCACCGCCCTCTGAGGCAGAGAATTCCACAGACTCGCCACTCTCTGTGAGAAAAAGTGTTTCCTTGTCTCTGTTCTAAATGGCTTACTCCTTATTCTTAAACTGTGGCCCCTGATTCTGGACTCCCCCAACATCGGGAACATGTTTTCTGCCTCCAGTGTGTCCAAGCCCTTAACAATCTTATATGTTTCAATGAGATCCTCTCTCATCCTTCTAAACTCCAGAGTGTACAAGCCCAGCTGCTTCATTCTCTCAGCATATGACAGTCCAGCCATCCCGGGAATTAACCTTGTAAACCTACGCTGCACTCCCTCAATAGCAAGAATGTCCTTCCTCAAATTAGGGAACCAAAACTGCACACAATACTCCACGTGTGGTCTCACTAGGGCTCTGTACAACTGCAGAAAGACCTCTTTGCTCCTATATTTGATTCCTCTTGTTATAAAGGCCAACATGCCATTCGCTTTCTTCACTGCCTGTTGTACCTGCATGCTTACTTTCATAGACTGATGTACAAGGAACCCCAGATCGCGTTGTACTTCCCCTTTTCCCAACTTGACGCCATTTAGATAGTAATCTGGACGCCATTAGATAGTAGTTAGTTAGTTAGTTAGTTAGTTAGTTTAGTTTATTGTCACGTGTACCGATACAGTTAAAAGCTTTTGTTGTGTGCAAATCAGTCATCAAAAAGACAATACATGATTACAATCAAGCCATTCACATTATACAGATATATGATAAGGGAATAACGTTTAGTGCAAGAGAGAGCCAGTAAAGTCCAATCAAAGTCCAATCAAATCCACGACTATGGGTGCTGTCTGTATGGAGTTTGTACGTTCTCCCCGTGACCTGCGTGGGTTTTCCTCGAGATCTTCGGTTTCCTCCCACACTCCAAAGACGTACAGGTTTGTAGGTTAATTGGCTTGGTAAATATTGTCTCTAGGATAGTGTTAATGTGTGGGGATTGCTGGTCGGCGCGGACCCGGTGGGCTAAAGGGCCTGTTTCCGAGCTGTATCTCTAAACTAAACTAAACTAAACAAAGGTAGTCCGAGGATCTCCAATGAGGTACATTGTAGTTCAGGACCGCTCTCTAGTTGTGGTAGGATGCTTCAGTTGCCTGATAACAGCTGGGAAGAAACTATCCCTGAATTTCGAGGTGTGCGTTTTCACGTTCTCCCCGTGACCACATGGGTTTTTTCGGGTGCTGCGATTTCCTCCCACACTCCAAAGACGTACAGGTTTGTAGTTTAATTGGCTTCAGTAAAATTGTAAATTGTCCCTAGTGTGTAGGATAGTGCTAGTGTACGGGGTGGATGCAGGTTGGCGTGGACTTGGTGGGCCAAAGGGCCGGTTTCTGCACTATCTCTCTAAAGTGTAAAGTCTAAAGCTCCAAATGAAAGCAAATAGTACAAACCTTTCTCTGATCTCAGACATACTTTGGTTATGAAATACTAACACATCTCACTCTTAAAGATACACCAAGGCCAAGAATTTCCGTTTTGGTTTTTATTTGCAACCAGAATGCAAATGAATCTCAAATTTGCACTAATTCTCAGAAGCGTTTAATTTTCTGAAGTTACCGTCATTTGCATATCACAAAACATGGGATCTTCCAAGCCCCAGCACTATCAGGCATTGATTTGGAACATAAGTTTAAAAATAGATTGCATTAAAAATATTCCTTGATGTTCTTGAGAGTGATTAACTAGTTTAAGTGTTATTGCAACCAAAATCCATTTATCGCAAATCTGCGAGTCTAACTCATTGTAAATAATTATTTTAAATGTTTATCAGGTACTTTAATATCTGGTCACACGTACCTGGTAAATTAAAGAAAAGTAAAATGAATGATTCCATTTTGGTGCCTTTCTTCTTCCAATAAAGCTTAATCATTGTACTCTTCAGGGCGATTTGTGACTGTGCATTACTGATCCAGTAATCCAGAGCTATGGATCAAATCAAGTAAATGCGTGAGGTCAAATCACACGTTGGCGGGAGGGAATTTTACGTTAATTTATTTTACTATATTGCAATTTTTTACAGTTCATGCAAAGATGACCATGAGACTTCTTGATGGTCATTAAACAAAAGCCTCATCTTGTTCACCGACAACATTTGGGGAGGGAAATCTGTGGTCCTTTTACCCTGACTCAGTCAGGTCGAAATGTAACTTCACAGACTGATTCTTACTGCCCTCCGTAATGAGCTGGAAAGTCAATCAGTCCGAGGACAATAGGGGGTGGTCAATCAATGCTGATCTTGCCGGAATTGCTAATATCCCAGATATTAATAAAATATAAAGCGCAAGAAGCAGAACAGCGAACTGCTGTTTCCCGGTTCAGATTCCAGGGCACTGTTTTATAAACCAATGCATTTGATCATGGAATGTGTAGGACGGAACTGCAGATGCTGGTTTACAATGAAGATAGACACAAAATGCTGGCGTTACTCAGCAGGACAGGCAGCATCTCTGGAGAGAAAGAATGGGTGACGTTTCAGGTCGAGACCTTTCTTCAGACTGTCAGGGGAGAGGGAAACTAGAGATATGGAAGGGTTTTAAAGAGAATGTAAGATGTGAGAACAACAGATCAAAGCAGAAAATAATCAAGGAAATGTAGAATAGTCCATTGTGTAAGAAGGGACTGCAGGTGCCGGTTTAAACCAAAGATAGACACAAAAAGCTGGAGTAACTCAGTGGGACAGGCAGCATCTCTGGAGAGAAGGAATGGGTGATGTTTTGAGTCGAGAACCTTCTTCAAACATCACCAATTCCATCTCTTCAGAGATGCTGCCTGTCCCGCTGAGTTACTCCAGCTTTTTATGTCTAGAATGGTTCATTGTTTGCTGAGGGGAAGTTGACAACGAGGCATACAAACAGTAAAATTAATCAGCAGGACAGTGAACTAGGGTGGGGGAAGCATAGAGAGAGAGAGAGAAAGCAAAGGTTACATGAAGTTAGAGAAATCAATATTCATACCGCTAAGTTGGATGCTACCCAAGCGAAATATGAGGTGCCGCTCCTCCAATTTGCATTTGACCTCACTTTGACAGTGGAGGAGGCCTAGGCCAGAAAGATCACTATGGGAATGGGAGGGGGAGTTAAAGTATTTGGCAACCGGGAGATCACGTAGGCCTAGGTGGACTGAGCGGAGGTGTTCAGCAAAACGATCGCCAAGTCTGCTCTTGGTCGAGCCGAAATATAGGAATCCACACCTGGAACAGCGGATACAGTAGATGAGGTTGGAGGAGGTGCAAGTGAACCTCTGCCTCACCTGAAAGGACTGTCGGGGTCCTTGGACAGAGTTGAGGGAGGAGGTATAAGGGGGACAGGTGTTGCCTCTCATGTGATTGCAAGGGAAATTACTTGGGGAGGGGGTGATTTGGGTTGAAAGGATGAATTAACCAGAGAGTTGTGGTGGGAATGGTCTCTGCAGAAGGTGGAAAGGGTGGAGATGGGAAGATGTGGCTAGTGGTGGGATCCCATTGGAGGTGGCGAGAATGTCGGAGGATTATGTGCTGTATGCGATGGCTGACGGGCTGAAAGGTGAGGACTAGGGGGACTCTGTCCCTGTTCCGACTGGGGGGAGGGGGAGAGGGAGCAAGAGCGGAGCTGCGGGATACTGAAGAGACCCTAGTGAGGGCCTCATCTATGATAGAAGAAGGGAATCCCCGTTCCTTAAAGAATGAGTACATCTTAGATGTCCTGGTATGGAACATCTCATCTTGGGTGCAGATGAGGCATGGATGGAGGAATTGGGAGTGGGGAATAGAGTCTTTGCAGAAGGCAGGGTGGGAAGAAGTGTAGTCTAGACCCATTCCTTCTCTCCAGAAATGCTGCCTGCCCTGCTGAGTTACTCCAGCATTTTGTATCTATCATTTGATCATGGAAACTTGATTTTCCCTTTGCTGAATTGATGCTTGAGATTTCTCAATGCATTGCATTGTGCTCCTGGTGAGTTGTGCAGTGATACCAGGTCAAGCCAGTCATAAGAGGGTCTCGACTATCCATGGTCACCTATCCAGGTTTACCAGAGATGCTGCCTGACCTGCTGAGTTACTTCAGCACTTTGTGTCCTTTTTTTGTAAACCAACATCTGCAGTTCATTGTTTCCCTCAATATTTCAGAGAAGTGCAAATTACCTTATTAGGAGGTCCTAAAACGTGAGATTGTTGGAAATATATATTTGCATCAGAGCAGCAAACCCTGGCTAGGAAAGACAAATTGGACCTGGATTCCACCATCATATTCCACTATGCTATAGTCTATTACTAAGGAACTAATCAACATTACAATTAAATCCTCATGAGAACATTCGGATAGTATGACTAGCAATGACAGCAGAATTGCTGTACATTCCAGCAATTACTGCATCGATTGCTTGCAGTTCAGTATCTCACCCATAAACTTCCACCACGATCAAAGTGAGTGGGCAGAAAATGGGGGTGCTAATGTTTTAGCAAGCACCTTGATTATTTATCGGAGTGAAATTCACTGTGAAGTAGATTCAGAGGTGCATTCGACACACAATTGATTGTCAATAGAGTTTTAGCACATGGGCTTATTCAGGCTCTTTAATAGCTTATTACAATGGGTTGAGAATGATCAATAACCCAATACTAATTATTCCAATATTATCAAAGCTCTTGTTTGTTCTCTTTAGACCTTAGTGGAAACAGGCCCTTCGGCCTGCCGAGTCCACGCCAATCAGCGAACACCCTGTACACCGGCACTATTCTACACACTAGGGATAATTTACAATTTGCAGAAGCCAATTAACTTACTAACCTGTGCGTCTTTGGAGTGTGGGAGGAGACCTGAGCACATGGTGAAAACTCACGTGGTTGTAGGGAGAACGTGCAAATTCTGTATTCTCATTATAAAACACCTAGCATTTAATGTCAGAAAAAGTTGTTTCAGTCTGATCTGCAGCCTTTTGACTCAGCCAGAAGCAAATGTTAAAATATGTTGTGTGTTAGTTGTGGTTCTGTCAATATTTCGAGTCAGAGGGCTGTGGGTTCAATCTCCACCCAGAGATCTGAGGGTAAAAATCTAGGACGTTACTTTAAGGGGGTGCTGTATTATTGGAGGTGAGGTATTGCATCTTTTATCTCAAGAGTCAAGAGTCAAGAATGTTTTATTGTCATATGTCCCGAAACGGAAGAATTAAATTCTTACTTGTAGTTTGAAGCTTATTTGGAGGTTATCGTGTTCAATATCCTGGTAATCCCAAGGAAGAAGCTGCTCCTGAACCTGGATGTTACAGTTTTCAGGTTCCTATACCTTCTTCCCAAAGGCAGGAGTGAAATGAGGCCGTGGCCAGGGTGGTGTGGGTCTCTGATGATGCTGGCTGCCTTTTTGAGAACGTAAATGATGGTACTCTTTTGAAATGAATAACATAGCCACTAATTATTCCTCTATTAACATCACTAAAATTATCCATTACACAACCCGGCTTCCTCACCATCTACTCCATCTACACTTCATGTTGCCAACCAACATAATCATGAATCTTATTCACTCTGGTCATTCCCTCTTCTCCCCTTTCCCATCGGGCAGATGATATAAAAGCTTGAAAGCACACCAAAGCTGAGTTTCCCCAGCATTTTTGTCTACCTTCGATTTTTCAGCATCTGCAGTTCATTCTTAAACACCAAATATGGTAATAGCTTCTTCTCTGCTGTAATCAGACAACTGAACAGTCCTCCCATAAACTAAGGAGTGGTCCTGATCTTTCGAGCAACCTCATTGTGGACCTTGCATTTTTTCTCTGTAATTGTGGCTATAATACTATATTCTGCACTCTGGATTTTTATCTGTACACTACCTGTTCTACTTATGTATGGACTTAATTGTACTCAGGTATATTTATGATTTGCCTGGATAGCACATAAACAAAGCTTTTCACTGTATCTCGTGACAATAATGAACCAATCTCACAATACCACTAATGGACATTAGCATCACTATAATTATATATCACACAGACCATCCTCCCCACCATTGACTCCATCTACACTTCACGCTACCTTGGGAAATCAACTAACATAGTCAAGGACCTTTTACACCCTGTTCAATCCCGCTTCTCCCTTCAGACTGAAGATGCAAAAGCTTGAAAGCAAGTGCCGCCATATTCAGGAACAGCTTCTTCCCCGCTGTTATCGGGTTACTGGTCCTCCCATAAACTAGCACGTAGCCCCAGTCTTCCAACCCACTTCATTGCAGACCTTGTACTTTTTCTATGTAACTGCAACACTGTAATGCTGCAACACTATGTCTGCACTCTGGTATTTTTCTCTTTGCACGACAGTTGTCCCTGTGTATGGCTTAATTGTACTCACGTATGGTATAATCTGACTGGATTGCACAAAAACAAAGCTTTTCATTGTTTCTTGTTCAAGGAGAGCAGACTGGCATAGCCTGAAAAGCTGCTGCCTCACAGCGCCAGGGACTTGGGTTCGATCCTGACCTCGGATGCTGTCTGTGTGGAGTTTGCACATTTTATCTGTGACTGCGTGGGTTTCCTCACGGTGCTCCTGTTTCCTCCCACATCCCAAAGATGTGCGGGTTTGTGGGTTAAGTGGCCTCTGTAAATCTCCTTTAGTGTTTAGGGTGTGGATGCGAAAGTGGGATGACATAGAACTAATGTGAATGGGCGATTGCTGGCCAGTGCAGATTCAGTGGGTTGACGGGCCAGTTTCCATGCTGTAGCTCTGAAACATGACAATAATAGACCAATGCCATCATACTACTAAAGAACATGATGGAATAAGACTTTAATGATGTTTGATTGGAAAATGATGTGGAATAAAGAATTATTTGAATTAGCTTAATATCATCAACCGACCTCATTGTTGGCAATTTTACAAGAGCAAATACAGTGCCATAAGTGGTCTTTTAGATGTCGATTTTCCCTCAGAAAGGAGTTCTGTTTGTGAAGAGGAATAATACATTTTCAAGGGGTGTCTTTGAAACAATATTGAGTGCTGCTGTGATCTATAATGCTAACATGTCCACCAAAATGTTGTGAAGTTTCAGGGAATGTTTTTGTGGGAAGAATTTTTGTGGGAAATGCTTTTTTTCCCCGTGCAGATTACTTATAAGCACTTATATAAAATAGCAGCCAATATTCATTTTATTGAATCCTTTGACAATAGTCACTCACTGTCAGAATGAAGGCTAGATCTACCGTGGAAACCAATCTATATGTACAGACTGGTGCATTATTCATGAAGAGAACAAATCTGGAGGGAGATTTACTTTTCTTTATATATTTAAAGTAGTTTTCCTTTAAAAGGAGATTTGAGCTGAAATAGATTTTGTAACTTTGTAAAGGAAGGAACTGCAGATGCTGGTTTAAACTAAAGATGGACATAAAATGCTGGAGTAACTCAGCGGGAATGGCAGCATCTCTGGAGAAAAGGAATGGGTGATGTTTCGGGTCTGAAGAAGGGCAGAAGCTTTCTGACCAGGGCCTCCTCCATTGCCAGGGTGAGACCACATATCATCTGAAGCCACAGCCCCCATTCCCTTCCACCTATATACCTCCCTCTGGCTTTACATTTTCTTCCTCTTCTCTCCTTACCTGACACCCTTTTGTCTCTTATTCATCCCTAGCCTTTGTCCACCCACCTGCTTGTCAAATTCCCCCCACAGCTGTACGAACCTATCACTTGCCAGGCTTTGTCCTGCCCCAACCTATTTTCTAGTGTTCTCCCCCCTACTATAATAAGTCTGAATAAGGGTCGCGACCTGAATTGTTGCCTGACCATTGCCCCCACCTTTGCTGCCTGATGGGGGTATGGAGAGAAGGCAGGGATGGGATACTGAGTTGGATGATCAGCCATGATCATCTCAAATGGCGGTGCAGGCTCGAAGGGCTGAATGGCCTACTCCTGCACCTATTTTCTATGTTTCTATGTTTCTATGATGCATTGAGTTCCTCCAGCATCTTGTGTTTTGCTCAAGATTCCATCATTTGCAGTTCATTTTGCTTCCAAAATCTCATTTTCTTAGATTAGTTTGGTTTAGTTTAGTTTAGTTTATTGTCATGTGTGCTGAGATACAATGAAAAGCTTTTGTTGCGTGCTAACCAGTCAGGGGAAAGACAATACATGAATATATTCGATCCACCCTCAGTGTACAATTATATGATTAAGGGAATACTGCTTAGTCCAAGATAAAGTCCAGTGAAATCCAATTAAAGATAGTTTGAGGGTTTCCAATGAGATAGATAGTAGCTCAGGACCATTGTTATCAGGCAACTTAACCATCTTACCAACAACTAGAGAGCAGTCTTGAACTGCAATCGACCTCATTTGAGACCTCAGACTATCTTTGAATGGACTTAACTAACTTTATCTTGCACTAAACTTTATTCACGTTATTCCCTTTGTCATGTATTGTCTTTCTGCTGGCTGGTTAGCATGCAACAAAAGCTTTTCACTGTACCTTGGTACATGTGACAAGAAACTAAACTAAACTAAACTCAAACTCAACTCAACTCTGTCATTCTGATAGGATGGTTCAGTCCTTTTACCCTGTTGTGCCAGGATTTGCAGGTGAAATGTCAAAACTAGCCTTAATTCAACCTCATCCAGAGAAAGGAAAAATTGCCAGAATTTTTATGGCAGATTGAAATGATAACAGAATGAAACTTGCCCGACATGCATTTGATAAAATTGTTTTGAATTCTCTTGCATTGATCATGTTAGTGCGAAGTCCAGCTGGTTTAATGGATTCACATTCCACATTGATATAATTTATAGACTGTGGTAGCTTTTGAGAGTTAATAATGTGCTGGATATTCAATTGGAAATGTACATATAAATGTAATGCGTTGTGAAGCTTCAGCCTCACCTCCAGCCAATTCTCTTTAATCTGCAGTGCTAATCTCTACCTAAGCCATTGTTTTTCCCAGCCAAATAAAGTAATTATCATTAGTTCTCTTGATGTGTACAACTGGAAACAGCATGACTGTCATTGCAAATAACTATCAACCTCTAGGTGTAGCAGAGTTTAAGTGTTGGAGCCTCTTTGAGCTGTGGCTTAAAAGGGTGCTTTTGATGCAAAAGTATTGACAAAAAACATATTTTTAAGGTGAGAGGGGCAATCTTTCATATTAACCTGTTTTTTACTCCGACAGTGGTGGGTATATGGAATGAACTGCCAGACAAGTCAGTTAAGGCAGATACTATGACAGCATTTAAAAGACATTTGGACAGGTACTGAGATAGGAAAGGTTTAGAGGGATATGGGTCAAATGCAGTCAAATGGGACTAGCTCAGATGGGGCATCTTGGACGATATGGACGAGTTGAGCCAAAGGGCCTGTTTCCATACTGTGTGATTCTATGACTAGATGACTCTATGAAGTGAAATAAATTATCCACATCGCACTTTCTCTTCCCATAAATGATTGTTGGAAACAAAGATCACTATTTAATTGCTTTTCAGTACAGGTTGGCACTCTTCTCAAGATAGGTGTGGTTTTGTGTCAGGACCCTTGGAGAAGGGTCACGCACCAGAAAGTTACCTATCCATGTTCTCCAGAGATGCAGCCTGACCCGCTGAGCATCTCTAGCACTTTAAATCTTCTTTATTCAGCTTTTAAAAGAAAAATGCAGTTATCTACTTGATTGATTCTCACCATAAGATTGCTTGTGGTGTCTTGAGTGCAGAAAATTATAGTGGCCAGGCATATATTTTCATAACGTTATACTGCGTGACCTAATTATGGAACACCCTAGATTTCCAACACACTCAGGAAACTTGACACTATCACGGACAAAGTTGCCCATCTGACTGATACTACATTCAACAGCCTAAACTCTTCCAGCTTTGTACCACAAGCTGCAGAATGCATCCTCTACAAAATACATTGTAGTCAGTTGCACAGTTTACTCTGACAGGGTCTCCCAAACCTGCTATATCTACCACCAAGGAGGACTGGGACTCCAAATGCATGGAAACATCACTATCCCTAAGATTCAAAAAGTGCTGGAAACAGTCTGAGTTTTAGCAAATCCCTTTGATAAATTAATGCCCCCTTCTAAATCCCCCCATTAATCCATCAAGCAGATTTCTCCATACAAGATGGTATCACCTAAGCAACCCGCATTATTTGTCCTATCCTTTCCTAACCTTTTCATTTCCTTACCTTTTAGTTAAGATGCATGGTCTTTGTTCTGAAATGTTAATTCTGTTTATCGTTCCACAGGAGCTACTTTCTTGTTGAGGATTTGAAGTATTTTATGTTTTTATCTCAGATTTTCAGCATGTGCTACATTTTATTTTTCAATCACCTGCAATATCCAGACATTGAAATGTTATCAACGTTTCTTCATCATTACACGTTTTAATTCCTAGAATTCCCCACCCTAAAGGGCAGCACAGTGGCACATGTAGTTGCACAGTGGTGCAGCAGTAGAGTTGCTGCTTTACAGCGCCAGAGACCCTGGTTTGATCCTGACCACCATGGGTGTTGTCTGTATGGAGTTTGTACATTCTCCCTGTGACCGTGTGGGTTTTCTCCGGCTGCTCCGGTTTCCTCCCACACTCCAAAGTGTTTGTACAGATTTGTAGCTTAATTAGCTACGGAAAAGATTGTAAAGTGTCCCTAGTGTATAGGACAGTGTTTGTGTATCGGGTCATTGCTGGTCAGCGCAGACTCAGTGTGCTGAAGGGTCTGTTCCTGCATTGTTTCCCTAAAGTCTAAAGTTTAAAAGTCTGAAAAACAACATGGAAATACTTTCACCACAAGGACTTCAGGAATTCAAGCACATGATTGAAGCAAGTCATATGGTCTCTTGAGCCACCTCTGCCAATGAATAAACTCCAGGCTGACTTAATATTGTTCTCAGGTCACTCTTCCATTCTGTTACCTCTAACCCTTGCTCCCCTACAGCCCAAACATTTCTCTCTTGCCCTTAAATACATTCAATAACAGCTTCTGAATCTCTATGAGATGTGGAATTTCACATCCATATCTTTTCAACAGCTATTTTGATCTCTGCTCAGAATCTAACATGTTTGCATATGATTAACACCTACTTTTCTGAGGCCCAATGAATGTAGGTTCAAACTGCTAAGCCTTGCTCCATATTGCAACTCCTACATACCATTAACGAACCTGGACAATCTTTTCTGCAATGCCATGAATCCAAGTATATCCAAGGGCAAAGATAGACACAAAATACTGGAGTAACTCAGCGGGTCAGGCAGCATCTCTGGAGAAAAGGAATAGGTGACGTTTCGGGTCAGAACCCTTCTTCAGACTGGTTTAGTTTAGAAGTTAGCATGGAAACTGGCCCTTCATTTTACACAGAGGGTAGGGAGTGCCTGGAATGTGCTGCCGGGGGTGGGGGATGAGGCAGATACAATAGCGGCATTGAAGAGACTTTTGGATAGGCACATGAATAAGCAGGGGTGGAGGGATATGGATTATGCGCATAAATGCATGTTCATAAGTTGTAGGAGCAGAATTAGGCCATTCGGCCCATCGTCTACTCTGCCATTCAATCATGGCTGATCTATCCTTCCCTCTCCACCCCATTTTCCTGCCTTTTCCCCAGAACGCCTGACACCCTTGTGCAGGCACATCTGAGTTGATCTTGGCATCATGTTCTGTGCAGACATTGTGGGCCAAGGACCTGTTCTTGTCCTGTACTTTTCTATGTTTGATGTTCTATGTAGCCCACTTTATATAAGAAGATAAAAGATCCATGCAGTCAGGCCAATGTCATATAGAGTTGTAGCACGACTTCCCTACTTTAATATTCCAACCTCTATAAAATGAGAGCAGCTCACCACCATGTTCTCAGTTAGGAATCAGAATAGATACTGTCCATGCCAGTGACACCACAGCCCACAAACAAATAAAAACATCACAGGCACAGCCAATGAATTATTCTGAGTCATTGTACATACAATTTATTCTACCAGTGACGAACACTGTTTTTCACCAGTCATTATTCATTCTGCGTATCTGAAACCTTCTGAAGCCACTGCTCAATGACGGGATTTGCCTTTTAATGATGATATTATTTGCATTTGGATCCATCTAGTCAAATTTGTTTTGAGCAGCAAATCATTGTTTAATTGTTTTATTTAATACAGAACAAAGCTCCCAACATGTGCAAGTTTGAAAAAAATTGCTGAGGTTTGCCATCTGCCTTTATTGTTTTCATATTCTGGATAAAATGTATTGTTGTTGATGAAAACCATCTTTACAATATTGAGACCAATGCAGTCATTTGTGCTGCAACATATAATAACAGTCAGATGTTTCATATTGGCTCACTAGGTGTAAAGAGTTCAATGGAACCAGCTTCCAAGGATGTTATGTAAATACTGTATAAAATAAAGATCAGACTTTTCTGGAACTTTCTGTTGTCTGATGCAAACAGCTCATCAGAAGTCTGCTGTTTCTCTTGCATGCACAGAATGCACAGACTCTTTCACCCAGGGTAGGGGAATCGCAAACAAGAGGAACATGTTTAAGGTGAGCATAGACAATAGACAATAGGTGCAGGAGTAGGCCATTTGGCCCTTCGTGCCAGCACCGTCATTCACTGTTGTCAGTGCTGATCATCCACATTCAGTACCTCGTTCTTGCCTTCTTACCATATCCCCTGACTCTGCTATCTTTAAGAGCTCTATCTAACTCTCTCTTGAAAGCATCCAGAGAATTGGCCTCTACTGCCTTCTGAGGCAGAGAATTCCACAGATTCACAACTCTCTGGGTGAAAAAGTTTTTCCTCATCTCTGTTTTAAATGGCCAACCCCTTATTCTTAAACTGTGTCCCCTGGTTCTGGACTCCCGCAACATCGGGAACATGTTTCCTGCCTCTAGCGTGTCCAATCCCTTAATAATCTTATATGTTTCAATAAGATACCCTCTCATCCTCCTAAATTCCAGAGTACACAAGCCCAGCCGCTTCATTCTATCAACATATGACAGTCCCGCCATCCCGGGAATTAACCTCGTGAACCTACGCTGCCCTCCTTCAATAGCAAGAATGTCCTTCCTCAAATTTGGAGACCAAAACTGCACACAATACTCCAGGTGTGGTCTCACTAGGGACCTGTACAACTGCAGAAGGACCTCTTTGCTCTTTGCTCCTATACTCAACTCCTCTTGTTATGAAGGCGAATTAGATTCAATATGAACCTGAGCGGCAGGATTTTCACTCAGAGGGTGGTGGGCATTTGGAACAAGCTGCCAGAGGCGATAGTTGAGGCAGGCACAGTAAAAGCATTTAAAAGACAATTGGACATGTACTCGGATAGGAAAGACTTAAAGGGGTACTAGATCAAGTGAGACCCGTTGGATCCCTGTCACACGGGAGACCTGGTCTCGCAACGCAATATGCCACCACTGAGCCATAGCCCCCAACTGCGAATGCTCGGCTGACAGCACATGTTAAGTTAAAGTTAATAGCTTTGCATTTAATGTTTTCATTACCTTTCCATCCCTATACCTCGCCATCCCTCTTCCTATCCCTATCCTCGTCCTTTCCCCCTCATTCCGCAGAACTCTCCCCCTTCCTCTTCACCCTCCCCCTTCTTTCCCCTCCCCGCCTCCCCTTCCCCAGTCATCTCTCCCTCCCTGTCTTTTCCTCTACCCTCAGTCACTCGCTCCCTCCATCCCTCCATAACCCCTCTCCCCTCCCCACACGCATTATCTCTCTCTATCCTGCTGCTCCCCCACTCCTGGTCTCCCTCTTATGCCACTCCCCCACTGCCCCCTACTGCCTACCTCCACCACTCCCCCCCAAAGGCAATCTGTTAGGTGTCCTATGTAACGCCAGTCAAGTAAAGACGGCAAGTAGGGGCGCTGTTTTAATTTTTTTTAAGTTCAAAATGTCAATAACTTGTAAAATATACCGGCTCGAACCCCAGACCAGGGCCCGGAGCCACGCTCAGGGCCCAGTCCGTGTCTGTTTCCGTGTCAATCCAGCATACTTTTATCGGGAACAGCGAGTTTTTTAAAATGTAAATGAGATTCCATCGTGATGTCATTGTGGGGTGGAACACTGCTGACGGGCAGTATATGTAAGTGAGATCCCATTGTAACGTCATACCCTGCTAACGGCATGGGGGTCGCTGTTTTAATTTTATTTAAGTTAAAAATGTCAATAACTTGTAAAATATACCATTAATCTGAACAAAATGCGATACACCATACACCAGGACAATGGTGAGTAAGGTGGGCCAAAAATTGTTATGTTATCCTGTACCGTTTTGGCGTAGTTTCAGGGTCACATTCCTCACTGACAAGCACCATCACAGACACACACACAGACAGACATAGAAACAAACAAGATAAGAATTTTAGTAATATATAGATGGGCCAAACGCACGCAAATGGGACTAGTGTAGATGGGACATATTGGTTGGCATGGACGAGTTGAGCTGAAGAGCCTGTTTCCGTGCTGTATGACTCGATGACTATGATTATATGTACTGAATCCTTTAATAAGGAAAATAGACACAAAATGTTGGTGTAACTTCATGGGTCAGGCAGCATCTCTAGAGATTAGGATTCCGGTTGGAACCCTTCTTCAGAATCCTTTGTGCCAATAATTTTCCTGACTGCAGTACTGCAAACCAATGCATGACTTCATTTTTACGTCAAGTTCTCCATACTTAAAGCATTTAAACAAAACAATGAAATATTCATCTGTGAGTTACTAAGTCTCTTTAATTGTATTAAAAGATAAAGAGTTTTCAGAACGCTGTGTGCTGCGCAGGGGAACAGCGAGAGACACTAGACTTCCTTCCCTACCTGAAGTGGCTCATGATAATGTTAATCCCTGTTGGGGTAAAGCATGCCTTGCTCGTCAGAGTGATTTAGTACTCCTGAGACAAAGAGATGCGCTATAATGTGGAATGATTTATGATTTCATCAGACTGACATGAATCAGAGTTGCCTTGTATTCATCCTTTCAGATTATGGCCCTAAAGATATACCGCACTCTGAAATGTGAAAAAGGTCATCCATTTCTCCTTACTCATTTACAGGATGTGGTGTCACTTGCAAGGCCGACTTTTATTGTTCATCCCTAATTGCCCTTGAGGAGGTGATGGTGAGCCGCCTTTTTGAACTGTTATACTTCTTCTGGTGAAAGCATTCGCCAGTGTTAGTGTTCTGGAAGTTCTGGGGTTTAGCCTCAGAGACAATGAGGATCAATGACATATTTCCATGTTAGGAAGGTCTACTATGTGGAGGGATAGCTGTAGGTGGTGGTCTTCCCATACACTCACTGCCCTTGTTGGTGATAGAGGGTTTGCGAGTTTGGGAAGAGTATATTTTGTCGGTGGTACACTTTGAAGACACCGTCCCCTTGTTGTGGACGGAGTGAATGTTTTGAGCAGTGGATTGCTGCTTTGTCTTGGACTTAGGTTTTTGAGAGTTGTAGCTAATTTAGGAAAGTGGAGAAAATTCAACCTGCAACTCTTCCTTCCTTTGTCTTCATAATGTACAACTTTCTATCCTTATCTCACCTTAAATGACTTGCTCCTTGTAGATAGTGGAAAAGTTTTAGGTAGTCAGGGATGAGTCACTTGAAGCAGGGCACCCAGTCTCAGAGCTCCTCTTCAAGTCATGGTACTTATGTATATAGTATAGTATAGTATAGTATTTTAATGACCACACAGCCAAGCTGGTGGAATTTTGGGTTGTCAGCAGCGATACAATAATAAGAACACACAACCACAATAAAAAAATGTAACACAAACATCCGCCACAGCATTCAACACTGTGGTGGAAGGCACAAAAATTTGGCCAATCCTCCTCCATTTCCCCTCCGTGAACAGGACCAGAGTCCAGAATCAGTCCAGGATCGGCTCTTCCTCACCGGAGACCGCGGCTTTAAGTTGTTGTAGGCCGAAGGCCGGCTGTCGAGATTTAAAGTCTCCGCCGCAGCCAGAAGCACCATAGACTGCAGGGCCGGCGGTCGAAGTTCCCCTGCAGGGGTGTTGGTAAGTCCATGCCGGCCCCGCGGTAGAAGTTGGCCGCGGGCCGGCAATGATGGCTTCTTCTTCCCCCGGGTCCCCCACGAGGGATCCCGGGCTGTAGACGCCGCACCAGCTGGAGTTCTGCAGACCGCGACTTCAGGCTGCGACTTCAGGCTGCCGGCTGCCCCGGGCCAGCGAAACGGAGCGCTCCCCTCCAGCGAGCCCCAGCGAGGGCTCACCTGCTCCACGCCGAGAGTCCACGCTGCGCCCGCCGCTGAAGCCCCGGGTGCGTCTCCGGGAAAGGCCGCGCCGATCCTTGATGTTAGGCCACGGGGGAGGCGACCTGGAAAAAGTCGCCTCTCCATGGAGGAGGCGACCGAAGCGGTTTCCCCCTTACCGCCCCACACCACCCCCCACACAAGACACACAAAGATACACAAAATACATACTTTAAAACATACTAAAAAATAAAAAAAAGTTGAAAAAACGGACGCGCTGCTGACATGGCCGCTGCCCAGAGCAGCGCCCCCTACTACATCTGTGGCTGGTTCTCTGGGGTTTTTGGTCAATGGTGCCCCTGGGATACTGAGGGGACAGAATGGGATTAAACTAGACATGTTGCAGGACTGGAGAGGTTGAGTTATGAGGAGAGGCTGGATAGGCTGTGACCGTGTTCCCTGGCGTAAAGGAGGCTGGGTGCTGGAGGCAGAGGATGTGGAGGATTATTGAGGATTAAGAAATGATGACGTGGAAAGATAGGGTAGTTTGGCACAATTTTTTTCTTTGCGTAGGAGCGTATAAAACAAGAGGGCATAGATTTAAGATGAGAGTTGAAAGATTCAAAGGCGACCAAAGAGGCAAACCTTTCCACACAGAAGGAGGTGGCTATGTGGAACAAGCTAGCAAGAGAGGAGGTGGGGGCAAATATAATTTCAATGTTTAAAAGATACATGTACACAGTGGTGGACTGGGTCTAAAAATATTGGTTGCCAGGAGACAAAGGGGGCCCACTTCATCAGGGGCCCACTTGATATAGGGGGCCCACTTCATCAGGGGCCCACTTGCAATCGGGCAAGCTGACACCCTGGCCAGTCCGCCACTGCATGTACAGGTTCATAGATAGGAAAGATTTTGAGCAATATGGGCCAAATATAGGTAAATGGGACCAGATCAGTCAGATAAATTGGTCAGCATGGATAAGTTGGGCTGAAGGGACTGCTGCTGTACAGCTCTAGGACTCGATGAACTGCTGAGAGTTTCCAGCAATTTTTGTAGTTTGCTTCTAATGTTTCAAATACTATTCATGTAGAAGACTGTGAAATCCTGACCAGATGAAAGTTGGTTTGGAAACAACAATTTGTTTTCTCAACAGTCAGCATCTAATGTAGAGAGATTTTCTATCTCATTTGTAAATGCCGCCAAACTAGGGCAACTCAAAGATCATTATAATTACCCAGTAGATGTATTGGATGAGGCAATGCAGATAAAAGCTGAATCAGCAAACTTAATATCATATTTGTATAATATTATCTTAAATGTACAAATACCATCTACGGAGGGTATCAGAAGAGACTGGGAACAAGAGTTAGCTATTAAAATTTCAAAGGAAAGTTGGAATGAACACTTATTAAACGTGCATAAATGTTCGATTAATGTAAGACACACTTTAATACAATTTAAAATTTTACATAGATTATATTATTCGAAAACTAAAATTCATAAAATTTTCCCAAATGTATCATCTATTTGTGATAAATGTCAATCCCAAGAAGCTACTATAGCGCACTCATTCGTTTTCTGTACAAAAATTCAAAAATTTTGGAATGAAATTTTTGAAATCTTTACAAAGTTATTTAAAATAAGACTGATACCCAAAGCAGAATGGATTATCTTCGGAATAACGGAAGATGGTCCAGAACTAAATGTGTTTCAAAAGAAACTAATAGACTATGGGTTAATAACTGGAAAAAAGCTAATTCTAAAATTTTGGAAGAAGGCTCCAATACCAACAATAAACATGTGGATTTCAAATATGTTCGAAACATTACACCTAGAAGAGATAAGACTCCTCCTAGCAGGTAAACCAGATCACTTCCACCTGATGTGGTCTGCATTTATAGAATTATTACAAATATAGGGTGCAAAGGTACCTTTAAAAAAAATTGAGGTCAGGTAAGGGGGGATGATAGTTGAAGAGTTGGTATGTCCCATTTGCGTAATGCTGATAAAAATATTTGTTTCTCTCTTTTTCCTCTTTCTCTTTCTCTTTCTTTTCTAGGGTCTATTTCTTAACTCTTTTTTTTTTGTTTTTAATTTTGCTCTTATAGGGTCTTCGTTCTTTCTTGTTGTCACATTTTCTACACTCTCACTTTTTCCTTCACTTTCTTCTTTCTTTCAATCTTTTCCTTTTCTAGTGTAAAAAATAAATGGAGTACATTAATTGTAAGAAGACATAAGTGACGAGTACTAATGTATGTGGTTGTAATGTAATGTACTTCTAATAAATAAAAAATAAAAAATAAAATAAAAAAAAATAAAACTATGGCAACTCGTGCATCAGTGATCTATGCAAAAAAAGAATTTCACCGTGCAGTCCACGCGTGATAATAAATTACCATTGAACCATTGAAAACTCTGACTGTCTTATCTGCAAATAACCGCTCCCAAAAACATCATTTGAACATCCTAAATTCCATATCTCTTTTACAAATAGTCCATTAATTTGCACTTCAGGAAATCTTCATGAGATTTTCTTTAAAGAAAGTCTTTGTTCTGTGAAGATTTGTGACTCTGGCAGTGTGCCCTGGCAGTGTGGTTTAGAACATCCCTGATATGACCTCTTTAAAAATAAAACATAGTAAAAACACTTTAACCAGAAGGATTTACAAATAACTTTCTCAACAAGTTTACTCTTTGAGTCCGTGAGCTATTTTGTAAGAATATACATAAGCTGTTATGTATAAAATGTTAAATCTTGGCCTTGCTACTGTTATTAATAGATGGTCTCTTGGAGCACAATATATGACATGATTAAAGAAGTCAAGGATGTTTAAGGACTGTAGACCATCAGAAATATTACTGCTGTAGCTGTATTTTTCCTAGACCTAGCATTGTTATTCTTACACCATCCAAAATTATTAATGACATGGCAAATGCTACTCATGAGAGAAGATCTTCCAGCCTCTCTGTTCAGTTCTCAACTACCTTTCTTGTGACATTAATCTATATCATTTTTTAAATGCCTTAACCGTGAATACTTTCAGAAAAGAGACCATCCTGTTCTTTCTACTGTTCACTACCCTATACATTCCTGTGGAATTTCTTAATACGTTATCTACTCTTACTCATTGTTTAACAAAATGTTGCTTCTGGAATTCTACATACAGCAGAAAAATGTTTCCATTTTCTACTTAGTTCTTTTCAATTCTTCAAAGCATTGATCAAGTCTTCAGTTTCCAAAAGGGAAAAAAAAACATTATGGGTAAAAATAAATATCTTTACAGGATACAGTCTTTGAAGCTTTGGTGTTAATCTTCCATTGAACCCCGTCCAGTAACACAATACCTCTATTGAGGTAAGGGTTCAAAAACTGGGCACAATTCCCCATATCGAGCATTCACTCATTAAAATTAGAGTGGAAGCAGATTTGACAGTGAATGTTTGAAAGGAATTGGACGGAGAACTAATGCAATTCTAAAAGAAAAGAGTCAAACAAGTGGATGAATTGAATAACTCTTTCAAAGAGTCAGATGAGGTGACAGGGTGAATGATTCTGTGATGTTGTACATTCTCACAAAGGTGAGGTGCAATATTAAAACTGCCTCTTTTGATTTATACTCTAACCCCTTTTTTTGTGTGACTTCTTTATCATCTGGGAACACCGGCTAATTATCATAATGACTTGTCCAGCAGGTTTCCCAATCCAAATTCTTTCCTTGGTCTTTACTCCAAATCTCATCACTTTAGATTTGACATTTCCCAAGGGATTTTCCTGATTTTGTGCTGTAATTTATGCAGGAAGCTCTGGAGGAACAATTCAAACATCTGCTTTCCCCATTTCACTGGAATGTTCACCCTCCTTTGTTGAAGGTACAATGGGAAATTTATCTTGTATTCTTCATTCAACCCTGTGCAGCAATACAACATCAATTGTGACGGAAAGTTGTGGCATCAGGACGGCACAGTGCCTTGCAGCGCCTGAAACCTGCATTCAATCCTGACTAGGGGTGCTGTCTGTACGGAGTTTGTACATTTTCCCTATGACCGCATGGGTTTTTCTCCGGGTGCTCCGGTTTCCTCCCTCAATCCAAAGACGTACAGGTTTGTAGGTTAATTGGCTTCAGTAAAATTGTTAATTGTCCATAGTGTGAAGGGCAGTGTTGGTGTATGGGGATCACTGATCGGCGCGGACTCGGTGAGCCGAAGGGCCTGTTTCCACGCTGTATCTCTAAAGTCTAAAGTAAAATCAGTCTGGAGTAATTGGAAAAAAATTCTAGATTCAATTTCAAATGGAAGTTTAGAGCAATATGGGCAAAATGTAAGCAAATCGGATGAGTTTAGATGGGGCATCTTGTTTGCATGGATAAGTTGGGCCAAAGAGTCTGTTTCCATGCTGTATCACTCTAATAAATTTGGGGATGTTGGTTTTGCATCTGATGCCCACATCATCTGATAATGATTAAAAAAAGATTGGAGAATTCCTAAGGAAATGTTTCTTCTCACATCTTCACCCCTGCTCCAGTTACCACCCAACACATAAGCCCAACAGGTCATAACTGGTCCTGCTAAAATACTAGTGTTTTCTGCAAGATTGACCTTTTTTGAACTGACTCCTATCCCTATGATCATTTATAAAACACTTAGCTGCAGTGATACCAACACAAATATTTGGGCGGCACAGTGGCACTGCTGGTAGAGTTGCTGCTTTACAGGGCCAGAGACGTGGGTTCAATCCTGACTGTACGGGTGTTGTCTGCACGGAGTTAGCACATTCTCCCTCTGACCACGTGGGCTTCCTCTGGATGCTCCCAGTTTCCTCTCACACGCTAAAGAAGTGCAGGTTTGTAATAATTAGCTTCTGTAAAATTGTCCCCAGTGTGTAGGATAGCTCTAGTGTATGGGGTGATCATTGGTCGGCATGGGTTCGGTGGGTTGAATAATCTGTTTCCACGCTGTATCTCTAAAACTAAAACAAATCTCCAAAAGTAAACTGGTGCCCCGATTATTTGTCCCGGTTTAAGAGTATATGAAAGAACAGGTGTAGGCCATAAGGATCTTTGAGTTTGCTCTGCCATTCATCATTATCACACATGATCGTCCACCTAAGTGCCATTTTCCTGCACTCATACCCCAATCCATATATTCCTTGATGTCTAGGATCATATCGATCTTTATTTAGAATGAATTAAATGACTGATCATCCACAGAATCCAGACCACCATATGACTGCAGAAACTTCTCTTCATCTCTGTGCTCAAAGACATGTTCCATAGTCTCAAACTGTACCACTTCCCTTAAATTTATTATTTGGATGAAAGATACATTTTACACCGAGCTAATGAAGTACATTAAGAGTTCCCTCATTCTTCTAAACTCCAAAGTCTTCTCAACCTTTCATCTTATGGAAACCCCCACCAGCCTGGAACCAGAATAGTGAATCCTTATTTCACTCACTATTATCCATCCGGTTCTTTCAACTGTATGCTTTTACCGAACCCAATCAATACATTATACTCCCATGGGCGTGAGGCATAATGTTTTATCCTTGACAGTATCAAATAATTTCAAAAATCTAAATGAATAATCTCCAAAATGTAATCATTATCCGGGCAATCAGTAATTTCAGGAAAAATATGTAATAATTTGTTATTACAAAATGTCTCGACCCTAAACCTAGTGCATGCATTATTCTGCATCTTTAAACGTAATTCCCTACAGTGTCACTCAAGGTTGCATTTTGTATTTTATATTGTTGCATTATAAAATGTTGGATTTTACTTTGGAGTCACGTGAGTGACTACGTGAAGACCCCGCCAGCACGCATGCACGTCATATCGTCTATCGCATTGCGCAACGACGGGATGGTGGCGCGCTGCTCCACCAGCGGTCAAACCTGAAGGTAAGTTTTTGCAGAGTTCCTGCTGGAAGACGTTCCGGAGTCGAAATCCCGGCACCTCCCGGTGGGGGAATCCCTTTCACAGGGACCGCGGGGGGGGGAAATCCCGGCTGCAAAAACAGCGGGGATACCCCCCGACTATGGATATCGTGGGGATCCCTTTTACAGGGACCGCGGGGAAATCCCGGCTAAACCCGACGGTGAACATCGCGGGGAGGCCCGCCCATGGACCGCGGGAACCCGCTACGGAGACCGCGGAATGCAGGTAGCGGGCGGCGGTCGAATTCGAGTCACTGGCGGTGGAGGCAGCGGCTTCAGACTGTGCCGGTAGCACCCAGGCAACCGCGGATGAAGGAGCCATCTACGGACCATGGGAGAGTGGTGAACCGGTGGCTGTCTGGTTCGCACGGTGGAGCAGGACAGCGACTCGACTTAGGCAGCCCAAGGTAGGCAACCAAACAAAGTCGGAGAGACCCTGGCAGGACGAGCTGGCCAGGGGCCAGGAGGGTTCCCCTCCGACATACCAGGGTTCGTCCTCCGACGTTTTACCCAGCCTGATATGGTCCACTAAAACAGGGCCATATCAGCACAAGTCCACAGAGGTTTACGGCAGCACCTGTACACAGGGCTGCTCACAAATCTCCCTCTCAATGGAGAGGCGTACATGGGTCAGTGTTGACTGGCCCGATCCCGGAGGAATGTCTATGGCACATACCACCATGCATGAGCGTTACTAACGGCATAAACACCCCTACGCCTCCATGGCAGTAGCAGTTACACTGTATTCATTCACGTATATGGCTGGGTAGGCACCATTATGCTGGTAAGCTCTGATTAATTATTTTAGTTCAGGGGTTTGTTCTTGATACATGTATCATCATGCCAGTGGAATGAGATCTGCCATGGCAATCTAGATCCTTGGCCTGGGAAGTCCTATACCGATAAGCCACTTGTGCGAGCTACACATGGTAGTGTCAGGGTAATTCCGATTATTAAAGGGACTGTGGTAGATTCTTCCCCCAGACGCCGTGTTACATATCAATATAATAATCGAATCTTTGATTTAACTGGTTGGACGTCTCCATTTATGTAAACGCCTTTCCCATGACAAATAACTGGCAGGTTTTTTCCAGCATTTCTCCCACTATGTCTGACATACAGGGGCCCGAGGCGCTCCAGTCCTTCGCTGAAGACTGCATTGGCGTCAGGAACGAGCAGGACTAGCACGTGCAGCCTGTTTGGTAAATGAAGATACCAACAGAGCATCAATTTGCACAACTAGTCCTGGCGGCTGCTGAAGGAAGCAACCTGACAAACCCCGACTCAGAGTGAGTGCCAAGTCTTGGGCATCTGTGTCGGACAAGCTTGCGACTCGTCGCAGCCAAGAAAGCTCCATCCTAAGGCATGTCAGGCAGCAGCTCCTGGTTCAGGGTTGCAAATTTCCTCCCACTCAAATGGGCGGAGTGGTAGAGGGTGCTACAGAAGTGCACATGTGCCTGAAGCGACACCTGTTTCAGGGTTGCAATTCCTCCCACTCGATCGAACGTAGTGATGAAGATGGTGCTAAAATACATGCACACATGCCTGAGGCAGCTCCTGGCTCAGGTTGCATAAGTCCTCCCATTCGGATGTAGGAAGGATGAAGCTGGTTGAGGCAGCTCCTGGGTCAGGTTGCATAAGTCCTCCCATTCGGATGTGGAAGGATGGTTGAGGCAACTCCTGGAAGTTCCCCATTCAGCGGTATGAAGAATGAAGATGGAGCCATATTGATGATGCCTCCTGTCACGGATACAAGTTGGTAATATTTACACTTGTTTTGGTACAGGTGACAATAATAACATAAGATTCCGATCTATTTATAAATTCAATAATAACATGAGATTAGTTTATACTGCACAGCAGATATGGTTGGAGTTGCCTTTCAAGGCAGGCTCGCAATTTTGGGAGATGTGGCCTGTTCATTGCCAACAGGTTCAACTCGCATGTGCAGTATAGACATTTCTGAATAGGAAATTTCGTGACTGTTTAACTTCCATGGGATCAGTTCCATTCACAGGCTCTGGAGATATTTGAAATTTAGCTGGATGAGGCAATGATACACTCAGAAGCGTTGCAAAATGGGCTAACTTCAGCTCCCAGGTTATTTACCAAATTACTACAATCAGTGCTTCGGCTGCTCAGAGCTAAAAAAAACAAACGTGTTATGGACTAGCTGGATAATATTGAAAATACTGCATTTTGCTAAATTAGCCGTATCAGCCACAAAACTATATTTGAGAAATTGGGTTTATCTTCCATCCAGTTAAATTTAAGTTAAATTTAAGTTGATACCATCTGAAATTATTGATGATTGGGATACAATTAAATCTATTAATTTGTCTGAGACAAAAGATTAGACCTCTGCTATACCCAGCTGAAACTATCAAAGTCACAATGGTGGACGAACAGTATTCTGCATTGCTCCACTAAACTTTTCATCAGTAAATCTTCAGCTAATTACAAACTGATGCTATTACTCAAAGATAGACAATTACTAATACCATCTCTAGTTACGGAGGCGGATGGGATTAGCATGAGTTATCAATTGTTCAGTTATATGGTATCAACTACCAATGGACATCAGGTGCATTCTGTGCATTAAAGGGTATGTGAATATGAATAATCTGCATGCACAAGTCCAAGGTTGATACACTTTGGTGGTGATATATGTTAATCACAAGGGTGCAATCAAGTCAAAGTATCCGGTGATAGTTTACCTAACCTCATTTAGCACTGGTGTATTATCATGTAAAATCAATGACAACATAGAATGGATGTGCGATCACAAAGTATTTAATGACATTGTGGCTCGATGGAACACTAACGATCGAGATGTTTGCATCCAGGCTCAATCACCAGTTGCAGAAAATATGAGGCATATCAATGGCGATGGGTGCATTCTCGCTACACTAGGGAGGAATGTTCTTTTATGCCTTCCTCCATTTTGCCTCATCAGACGGGTCTTGCAAAAATTCAGCAAGTTTCCCGCTTCAGGCATTTTCGTAGTGCCTGCCTGGCTTATACACTCATGGTTCCCGCTGATGCGGGGAATGATCATAAAACCTTATATGGTTATTTCTGGACACAAAAGTTGTTGGTTTAGCCGTGATGTGGAAACCATCCTCTGCATGATATAATCAATTCATTGACGTACAGATTCTGAGAAGACCGTTCCTGCGGATCGGGTTGTTAAACCAAAAACCTTGGAAGTGCTCACTGCAGATTGCAGGGATAGCACCAAATAGCAGTATTTCCTCATAAGGAGATGGGTATTTGTTTTATGCTTATTTTACATTTAACTCGGCACGGATGACTGACGTCTTGAAATTCAGTTTATATGGGATTTTACAATCATTAAGTTAAAGTTCCATTTACTGTGCCTAAAGTGCCTTCTCATCATTTGGCTGCAAGGAGCAGAATCCACTCTGTCAGGTCTCACCCTCTGACATCTAGATTATGAAGGGTATCTTCAACTCAAAACCTCCCAGGCCTAGGGACGCAGAGATATGGGTTGTTAACATTGTGTTACGTCAATTCGCCAGTGGGCGTACATCCCTGTCCTTGGTCAAACTCACTTACTAGTGATTAAGCTCATGGCGCTGAGTTCAGCACAATGGGTCCAGTCATTGCATAAGTTAACACTGGATAGGAAGATCTGCGGGCAATAATAACATTTTATGTTTATGACTTAGTCAAGCAGAGTAGACCAGGGGCATAAGGTCAAACTAGATGTTTGCATATCCCATGGACCTTGGGTTGTGTGGGGTCACACATCTACACCAGAATGTTAAGGTCCCTAAGAGCCTTATAGACTCTGAACTAGCAATATTGTTAGTTACATAAAACCTCGTTAGAAGGTATCACTACAGACCATCTCCAGGGGGTTAAACGGGTCTGGTTTATACAGGAGTGAACATTGACATTTTCATGCCTCACTCCACCAGGGCTGCAACAACCTCAGCAGCAGGGTTATGGACCACATCCTAGCGGCTGCAGGATGGTCAAACAAACGATCTGTCCAAATATTCAGAATAAACTCATTGCCAGATCGGGGGTATTTGCCAACTCTATGTTAGGTCTGTTTCATAGCTTCCTCCCGGTTGAGGGAGGTTACTGTTGTCATTATTTGTTCATTAAAAGCATCAACATGTCTATATCTATGTCATGTCTGAATGCATTATTAATGTTCATTCATCATTGGTCAACTGATGCAGTGTATGACGCATGGACTCGTTTTCACGGCATGAAATCACAGAGCTTTAAAATCTTCATGAAGTAAAATAGTAAGATTAAACGAGAACTTACTTGTTTGAAGTTTGATCTTTATTTTATGAGGAGTTGCGTTGAGGGATTACGTGCCCTCCGCTCCCAACCCTCTATCATAAAGGTCAGCTGGTATTCTAGTTCTCTTATCTTACTATGTTTAGTTCGACTACTGTTATCTGTGATTTCACACCGCTGCTTTGAAGATTGACACGCATGCGTGCTGGTGGGGTCTTCACGTAATCCCTCAACGCAACTCCTCATAAAATAAAGATCAAACTTCAAACTGGTAAGCTCGTTTAATCTTACTATTTTATGACTTTTTTCCATAAATGACGTAATAATAGTTTGATCTCAAAAATCATTTCCTTGATACCTATTCAATAATAGTTCTTCTTTGAATTTGACTGGCATAATATGTTTCTATAACTTGGGTTATCTCTGATTGGGATGACATGGTGGTGCAGCTGGTAAAGCCATTACCTCAGAGCTCCAACAACCCTGGGTTCAATCCTGACCTCCGGTGCCATCGATGTGGAGTCCGCACATTCTCCCTCCCGGTGCTTTGATTTCCTTCCACGTCCCAACGGTATGTGGGTTGATAGATTAATTGGCCTCTGTAAATAGCCCCTAATGCGGCAATTTTTAAAGAAGCGTAGGGCAGGTTTTTTACACAGAGAGGTTTCCTGGAATGCCAGGATTGGTGGTGGAGGCAGATACGATAGTGGCATTTCAGTAGCTTTTGGATAGACACATGGATATGCAGGAAATGGAGGAATATGGATCACATGCATACAGAAGAAGTCATGTTTAGCGCAGACATTGTGGGCCAAAGGGCCTGTTTTGTGCTGTACTGTTCTATGTGTAGGAAGGAACTGCAGATGCTGGTTTAAATCGAAGATAGACACAAAATGCTGGTGTAACTCAGCGGGACAGGCAGCATCTCTGGAGAGAAGGAATGGGTGAAGTTTCGGGTTGAGTCTGAAGAAGGCTCGACCTGAAACATCCTGTTTCCTGCCTCCAGCGTGTCCAAACCCTTAATAATTTTATATGTTTCAATAAGATAACCTCTCATCCTTCTACATTCCAGAGTGTACACGCCCAGCCGCTCCATTCTCTCAGCATATGACAGTCCCGCCATCCCGGGAATCGATGATGGAATAGAATTGTTCTGTGCACCATTATAGATTTCAAGGACAGAAATTACCTCCTCATTTTAAATTTTAGTTTAGTTTAGAGAACCAGCATGGAAACAGGCCGTTCGTCCCATTGAGTCCACGTCGACCAGCAATCATCCATACACTAATCCTATCCTACACACTAGGGCCAATTAACCTACAAACATGCACGTCTTTGGAATGTGGGGGGAAACTGAGCACCCAGAGAAAACACACGGGGTCACAGGGAGAACATGCAAATTCCGTTCAGACAAAATCGGACCCGGGTCTTTGGTGCTGTAAGGAAGTAACTTCACCACTGCACCATCCTGCTGCCCTGTGTCAGGAAATACTAGGAAATATTGAGATATGTAACCTGATCAGCACTCTCATATATTTGACATATTTCTGTGCCATGTTACTGTAACATCTGGATTATAAACACATAAAGGTCACATTTTCCAAATATTCCCACAGTGCAGATTTTTTTTAAACTTGAAATCCATCTTGTTCTTTCCATACTCTTTCAAGTGAAATTGTATCTTTCTTTTGTGGCTGATGTCTTCCCCTCCTTAGTTTAAGGGAACTGACACCAATTGTCATATCGTTTTCACATATCGCAATCGACTTACATTTTCATGGCATTTTACGTGTAAATGGTACTTCAAGGAAGGATTATCGGCCAAAATGAGAAACCATGTTATGTAAGAGAGATATTAGGATTGGTGACCAAAGATCTCTGATGCAAAAGAGCCTTCAAAGAAACTTTAGTCTGTGTGACACTGCAGCTTAACGTTATCATCCCAGGCAATTAGTGGAGTTATGTGCAAAATGTTTTGAATTCATTCTTCCACAGCCACAACTGAGCAAGTTAAACAATTGATATTTCCAATGTGAGGGCAGAATTGTTACTATGGTAGAAATCTGGAGTTATGGCAGTTTAAGAGTAGGATATCAGACTTAAAGTGAACACAAAAAAGTGGAACATTCAGAAAAGTGCACCATTTTAGTTTAGTTTAGTTCAGAGATACTGCATGGAAATAGGCCCTTTGACCCATCGAGTCCATGCCAACCATCGATCACCTGTACACTACATGAATTGAATCATTCAAATTGAATCATTGACTAGTTCTATGTTATTCCACTTTCGTATCCACTCACGATACACTAGGGATAATTTACAGAGGCCAATTAACCTACAATCCTGCATGTCTTTGGAGTGTGGGAGGATACCTGGAGACAACTAGATTTCTGGCGCTGTGAGGCAGCAGTTCTACTACTGCACCACTGTGCTGTTGTCTTTATATGTAGAGCCTTGCATTTCTCATCATGCTTTAGAGTTTCAAGTGTAATAACTGCTGTAATGGAGAAAAATATAGCATAGCAAGCTCCCACAACAACAGTGTGACAACAATCAGCAATCAGAATTTTTATGGTCATTTTCAGTGATTAAATATTGCTCCGATATGAAAGGTGACTTCTGCTCTTCAAAATATTCCCTGGGATCTCTTCAGCATTTTGCACATATTTTGAAATAGTCTCCAGGAAATGAAGCCTGAGTCATAAGTGCTAACACACAATATGATGGCATGCCACTCTGCACTCTGCTCTGGAATTTGACTTCCATTTACTTTTACCACATTGTGGATGCAGAGTGCAATGTGAATATACCATTAGATCACATGTCAATTTTTATTTTTATTTTTTAGTTTTGAGAGATACAGCGCGGAAACAGGCACTTCGGAAGCCCACCGAGTCCGTGCCGACCAGTGATCCCCGCACACTAACAATATCCTACACACACTGGGGACAATCTACAATTTTACCAAGCCAATTTGCCTACAAACCTGTACGTGTTTGAAGTGTTGGAGGAAACTGAAGCACCTGGAGAAAACTCACCTAAGTCACGGGGAGGGGGTACAAACTCCATACAGACAGCACCCATAGTCAGGATTGAACCTGGGTTTCTGGCGCTGTAAGACAGCAAATCTACCAGTGCCACTACACCACGTTTGTGGAGCAAGTCTTTTTACACAGAGGATGGTGAGTGTGCCTGCAAGATGCAGGTGGTGGTCGAGGCAGATATGATAGTTGAGGGATCATGTACAGATTAGTTTTCTTGACATCATATTTGGCACAGACCTTGTAAGGCGAAAGACCTATTCCTGTGCTGTACCATTTTTTTCTAAGGTCTATTATGTGTGTGCCTGAGAGTGAATTAAAAGTTCAGTGCTTATCGCTCAATTAAAATATTTTGCATGGTAAATATTGATTTTAGAACTTTTTTGCTGAGAAGTATTTATTGTTTTTGGACAGCTAGAAAATCACTTGCGGCGAATTGATGATCAGAAAGATAATTTAAAAAATGGAAAGAATGAGCTCAGCAGAGTAAATCCTGTTTTAAACAAGAATAGCCACCTGAATTTAGTAATTTTGAAGCTGCCTAAAAAAAATATTATTTTTATCTGCAAAAAGTGCTAAAATCAAAATTCACAATGGAAAATATTTTAACTGCAATGATAACCATTGAGCTACTACTTCTCCCTCAAGATGGCAACACGGTGGCGCAGCGGTAAAGTTGCTGCCTTACACGCCAGAGACACAGGTTCAATCCTGACTACAGGCACTGTCTGTAAGGAATTTGTACATTCTCTCCGTTCCCCAGCTGCTCCAGTTTCCTCCCACACCCCTCAGACATACAGGTTTGTAGGTTAATTTGGCTTCGGTAAAAATTGTAAATAGTCCCTAGTGTGTAGGATAGTACTAGTGTACGGGGATTGCCGGTCAGCGCGGACTCGGTGCGCCGAAGGGCCTGTTTCCGTGCTGTATCTCCATACTAAACTAAACATTTGCGGCCAAAATCTATATTCCTTCAGCAAAAGCATCAAACTTCCCTCCCATCTCTGGTCTCCTGCTGTTCAAATCATTTAATCTCCCACCCTGCCTGCAGGAGTGGGAGAGAGCACTTCCTTCTACTCCATGGAATGTTGTTAAAGACAAGTGGCATTGGAGGAATTATTTGGCAGGTGCACAGATCAATGAATGGGTTCAATGTCCACACCAAAATAACGTTCCACACTGACTTACCAAAATTTATGAAACTATGGTCTAAATGAGTCAGAATGGGAGCCATCATAAACTTGAAAAACCCTAATGCCACTTCAATAGAGCTCTTAATTTTCCATTTAATAAAATTAATGATTTAGATACCAGGGACTCCTCTACATTCTCTGGCGTTAAAACAAATATCTTACAAAGCATCCCCTCAGGTGTGATAGGAAATACTTTGAACACAAAGTAGAGCGTTCAATAAACCAGAGGACATATAGATTTAAGATAATTGGCAAAAAAATGCCCAGCGGGGAGATGAGAATACTTTTGACTGTAGCATGCTATTATGATGTTTTGGCTGAATGGGTGCTGAGAACAGACTCAGCAGCAAATTTAAAAGGGAATATACTTGAAAACAAAATTACTTTGCAAGTCTGTGAGTAAAGAGAAAAGGGGATGGGGAGCTGTTCGAGGGAGATAGTGCAGACACATTTAGCTACCTGGCTTCATTCCCTGCTGTGCCTTCTATAAGTACAAAAATAAGTACTACTCAAGTATTTTGAGAGTTCAACAAACATTCTTACATTTTCACATATTATACCCATCAGACAATACACATTGGTGGACAATATGGAATATTTCTGAGAGCAGGTGCTTTATAACTAACATGAATAGCAACTAAGATAGACACAAAATGCTGGAGTAACTCAGCGGGTCTGGCAGCGTCTCTGGCGAAAAGCAGTAGGTGATGTTTCGGGTTAAGACCCTTCTTCTTCCTTTCGTCTGAAGAAGGGTCTTGACACGAAACATCACCTATTCCTTTTCTCCAGAGATGCTGCCTGACGCAGTTTAGTTATTGTCATGTGTACTGAGGTATAGTGAAAAGCTTTTGTTGTACTAACCAGACTGAGTTACTCCAGTAAATTGTAACTATCTTCGGTATAAACCAGTATCTGCTGTTACATCCTACACATGAATAGCAACTACACTAGCAACCCTCTAGAGTCATAGAGCTGTACATCATGGAAACTGTCCTTCAACCCATCTTATCCATGCCGACCATATTGGCATTCGGGAGGGAGAGGGGGAGAGAGGGGGAGAGAGGGGGAGAGAGGGGGAGAGAGGGGGAGAGAGGGGGAGAGAGGGGGAGAGAGGGGGAGAGAGGGGGAGAGAGGGGGATAGATAGATAGATAGATAGATAGATATGGAGATGTGTGTTGGGGGATATATCCCCCACTTTTTGAGTTGGGGGATGGCCTGTATTAACCCCTAGTTTTTGGAGGTCGAGCAACAACAACAAATAATAATTGTGCCACCCTCCCACACCCTCCCCCCGCTCGGTCACTCCGCTCCCTCACCGGGTATCCCCAAGGCCGGTGATCAATGATCGCTCAGCCCCCCCCCCCCCCCCCCCACTTTCAAAAACGTTCCACCGTCCCTGCTATAGATTCCTCTGGCAACTCATTCCAGATACGGATCACTCTCTGAGTGAAAATGCTGCCCCTGTGAACCCTCTTAAATTTCTCATCTTTCTCCTTAAGCCTACGCCCTCTAGTTTTAGAATCCTCTACTCCGAGAATGACTGGGCATTCACTTTATCCACGCCCCTCATGATTTTGTACTCCTCAGTAAGGTCACCTCTCAGCCTCCTACACGCCAAAGAAAAAAGTCCTAGCTTATCCTACCACTCACGATAACTCAAACTGGCAAGTCCAGGTAACATCCTGGTGAAGATAGACATAAAATGCTGCAGTAATTCAGCGGGACAGGCAGCATCTCTGGAGAGAAGAAATGGGTGACGTTTCGGGTCAAGACCCTTCTTCAGCAACTGCAAGGTGGAATTGAGAGGCATTGAATATTGAATCATTCTAAAATGAAAATAAGTAATGTGTGTCAAAAGTTTCTAAATTATAACAAACTTGTGGCTGTGCCAAGAGTGTACCATGAGCTTCACTCAGAAACAATAGGTTACATGATTGTGAGTGTGTTAGACCTTGGGGATGCTCCTTGATCTCATTGCAAATTAAACCTACTGCTTTGGGAGTTTATGCCAATCCTTTTTTTAATTCATTAGTAGGATGCGGATGTCAATGGTAAGACTGGCATCTGCTGATCATCTCTAATAGTCCCAGAAATGAATGGTTGCTTGGGCTTTCAAGGGGTCAGTTAAAAGTCACCGACACTGCAGTGGATCTTGAGTCACATATAACCCAGACTGGGTAAGGACTACAGATTTATTATCCTAAGGAACATTAGAGAACCAGATGGGCTTTTACACCAATCCAGTCATTTCATGGCCAAAATTACTGAGATTAGTTTTTTAATTCCAGATTTATTTAATTACTTGCATTTAAATTTTCCAGCTGTTAGGGTGGGATTTGAAGTCATGGTTTTGGATCAACTGCAGAAGATTTTGGATATTAGCCCAGCAACTTAATGAATGTGCCATTAAACTCACCCATACTGGCTATAACATCCGTGATGGTTAAGATAATGAAATTGCTGTTTAAAATGGAAGAGAGCCACGGAGGCAGGAAAAGTGCCAGGTTTAATGATAGTGTTGGCTTCAGTGGAATGAATTTCAGAGGCAAAATATTATGTATCAATATGAATATATAGTATGTTTAATGCTGCTGACTGTGGAGGAATTTAGTTTAGTTTAGCTAAGAGATACAGCATAGAAACAGGCCCTTCACCCCATCGAGTCCATGCCAACCATCGATCACCCATTCACACCAGTTGTAAGCCTGGTCCATTTAATTAGTCCACTTAAGATGTTACTCAGTTGCCTTTCGAAGCAAGTGATATGCCAGCCACTTAGTTGAGATCCTCAAAGACATCAGATATCGTGGGAACAAGCAAACTATCTATCTACCTACTCCACTGGATGACCTCACACAGATTCATGGAGTCGTTGGTATTTGGCTAAGAGAATAGGCAGAATCTCAGTTTAATTCCACGTTTAAAAGGTAGACCTGGAAATGCAACAGGTACAGAACTGCAGTCAACTGAAACGTGATGCTCCATTTTCTGAGGTGTGAGAATATGCTCACAAATGGGTGACTCACGGAGGAGCCCCTCACTTATTTACTCGTCACCCTTTGTGAAAGAGTTGCTCGTCCAGTTCTGATTAAAGCTTTCCCCTCTCACCTTACGCCTATGTCCTCTAATCCTCTAGTCCTTGATTCTCCAACCATCGGGAAAAAAACTATGTGCATGTTGCCCTGCTACTGAAGGAGGTAAGAGAAGGAACAAGAGTGATGTCACCATTGCATCAGTCCCAAATGTGCATCATGCATGGCGACGGCTAGATCAGTAAAGGTCGTAGTAAAATCTTGCATCTGGATTACAAACCTGGCTCAATTTCTTTCCCACTGGAATTGGTCCTATTTATTTACATTTAAAAACTTGTCGACTCAGACAAATAGCCACAGCTTGAGAGAGAGGCAGTTTAATCAAGGTGGCCAGAAGGACAAATGTCATTGTATCCAAAGATGCACAGAATGCAATCATATATCCCCAGAATCACCTTAAAGGGACAGCTTCGCTGTCTTTGCACATGTTCACTTTGTATCTCCAGATTCAACTCCCACATCTTCTGTGAACTAGGAACTGTCTTGCTTGCACTGGTGACTTCTGACTTTTGTTTTGCACTAATATGGTTTTATTTTAAATTTGAGTCATACAGCATGGAGACAGAACCTTCGGCCCAACTTCCTTACACCGACCAACATGCCCCATCTTCACAAGTCCAACCACCTTGTGTTTGGCCTGTATCATAAGTTCATAACTCAGAGGAGCAGAATTAAGCCATTTGGTCCATCAAGTCTACTCCACCATTCAATCATGTCTGATCTATCTTTCCCTCTCAATCCCATTCTCCCGCCTTCTTCCCATAAACCCTGGCACTGTACCAAAATATTCCTCTAAACGTATCCTATCCAAGTACCTGTCTGATTAGTTCTTAAACATTGCGATATTACCTGCCTCAACTACCTTTTATTGTGTTATGTAGGAGTAGTGTGTTTACAGAACTGTCGTGCTGCTGCAAGTAAGAATTTCATTGTTCTGCTTTTGGTACATTTGACAATTAAACACTCCTGAGTCGTGACTCTTGACGATTTGAAAACTGCTGTAATTGTCTCCACTTCCATCATCTCAGGAAATGCCACAGTCTTTTGCAGCTAATGAAGTGTCTTCACCACCATCATGTAGGAACCATGGCAGCCATTTTGTGCACAGCAAGCTCCCATTGGAAACCGTGACTGATTAATCTGATTTTAAAGGTGTTGAATGTGAGATAAGTACTGGTATGAACAATCGGGCAACTCTTCAATCTGCTACAAAGTGTCCTCTGCACCTTTAGAGACTTTACAGGTACAGAAAGGAAACGGGCTGAGTCCATGCCGACCAGCGATCACCCCATGAACTAACACTACCCGACACACGAGGGACAATTTACAATTTTTTACCAAAGCCAATTAACCTACAATCCTATACGTATTTGGAATGTGGGAGGAAACCGGAGCACCCGGAGAAAACCCACGCAGTCACAGGGAGAACGTACAAACTCCGTACAGACAGCACCCATTGTCAGGATCAAACCCAGGTCTCTGCTGCTGTAAGGCAGCAACTCTACCACTGTCCCACCCTTGGGAAAGCAGCCTCTTACTTGAGAAAGCTGAACATCACATACATAAGGAGACACAGAAAGTGCAATGCTACTTAAGTACTGCATTATGATGTATGTGTCTAGATTTTCCGCTGTGGAGCTACTTCAGGGAGAATCCCTTTTCGTACAAACAGCAGCCATGGAATCTTGTAGATCTACCAAAGACCGCAGATAAAATCTCACTGCGACGTTTGATCCAAAGAGTCGCACCTCTGACTGTGCAACAACCCTTGACATTTTAAATAGTTCTCAGGTTAGTCCTAACCCAGCAAGAGGTACCACACTATCGACAATTTTAATTCACGTAGCTCCAGGAACTAGGGACTCTTCCCCTTTCCATCCTCCTCGCTTTCTCCCCTTAGGTGTTGCAGTTTCACGAAGCCAAGCTATTTTTACCCGTCAACATATTGCTAGTTACCTGGTCTTCTCTCGCACTCCGGGTATTTGGCTGCACTCTGAGTCTTGGCCTGTCTCCTAGGTTTCCCAATGATTGATGCTCTTGTCTGCTTCCTGCATCAGCTCAAATCTCTCTGGCTGTTACCATCCTGCCGACCACTGAGATATGAACAGCAACCAAGGGACTTGGGTTACAGCTCACGCTTTCAGTGGTCAATCTATTGTGACAAAGGCATGCTATTCTATTCGAAGTTTTAAAAATGTTTTGGGGGTTGTTTTTTAATGCCAAGCAAAAACACAGGGAAAGACACTTGGTCACCATGTTATCGGAAATATGTTGTCAAGCTTGAAAGAGTTCAGAGAAGATTTACCAGAATGTTGCCAGGATTGGTGCAACTGAGTGATCGGGAGAGGTTGAACAGGCTAGGGTTTTATTCCTTGGAGCGCAGGAGGATGAGCGTTGATCTTAGAGAGGTGTACAAAATCATGGGAGGAATAGATCAGGTAAACGTATTTTGCCCAGAGTGCGGAAATTGAAAACCTAAGGACATGGGTTTAATGTTATGGGGGGGAAGATTTATTGGGAACCTGAGGGGTGACTTTTTTACACAAAGGGTGGTAGATGTATGGAACAAGCTACTGGAGGAGATAGTTGAGACAGGTACTATAGCAACATTTAAGAAACATTTAGACAGGTGCTTGGAAAGGGTAGGTTTAAAGGGATATGGGCCTAAAGCAGGCAGATGGGACTACATTTTTTAGAAATACCAGGGGCTATGACAGAAATATTTCAAATGTCATTAGAAACGGGAATAGTGCCGGAGGATTGGCGTACTGCGCATATTGTTCCATTGTTTAGAAAGGGTTCTAAGAGTAAACCTAGCAATTATAGACCTGTTAGTTTGACGTCAGTTGTGGGCAAATTAATGGAAAGGATACTTAGAGATAATATATATAAGCATCTGGATAAGCAGGGTCTGATTAGGAACAGTCAACATGGATTTGTGCCTGGAAGGTCATGTTTGACTAATCTTCTAGAATTTTTCGAAGAGGTTATTAGGGAAATTGATGAGGGTAAAGCAGTGGATGTTGTCTATATGGACTTCAGTAAGGCCTTTGACAAGGTTCCTCATGGAAGGTTGGTTAAGAAGATTAAATTGTTGGGTATTAATGGTGGAGTAGCAAGATGGATTCAACAGTGGCTGAATGGGAGATGCCAGAGAGTAATGGTGGATGGCTGTTTGTCAGGTTGGAGGCCGGTGACTAGTGGGGTGCCTCAGGAGTCTGTGTTGGGTCCACTGTTGTTTGTCATGTACATCAATGATCTGGATGATGGTGTGGAAAATTGGATTAGTAAGTATGCAGATGATACTAAGATAGGTGGTGTGGTGGATAATGAAGTAGATTTTCAAAGTCTACAGCCATTTGGAAGAGTGGGCTGAAAGATGGCAGATGGAGTTTAATGCTGATAAATGTGAGGTACTACATCTCGGCAGGACTAATCAAAATAGGACGTACATGGTAAATGGTAGAGAATTGAGGAATGCAGTTGAACAGAGGGATCTAGGAATAACTGTACATAGTTCCCTGAAGGTGGAATCTCATGTAGGTAGGGTGGTAAAGAAAGCTTTTGGTGTGCTGGCCTTTATAAATCAGAGCATTGAATATAGAAGTTGGGATGTAATGTTAAAATTGTACAAGGCATTGGTGAGGCCAATTCTGGAGTATGGAGTACAATTTTGGTTGCCTAATTATAGGAAGGATGTCAACAAAATAGAGAGAGTACAGAGGAGATTTACTAGAATGTTGCCTGGGTTTCAGCAACTAAGTTACAGAGAAAGGTTGAACAAGTTAGGTCTTTATTCTTTGGAGCGCAGAAGGTTAAGAGGGGACTTGATAGAGGTCTTTAAAATTATGAGCGGGTTAGACAGAGTTGACGTGGATAAGCTTTTTCCATTGAGAGTAGGGAAGATTCAAACAAGGGGACATGACTTGAGAATTAAGGGACAGAAGTTTAGGGGTAACATTAGGGGGAACTTCTTTACTCAGAGAGCGGTAGCTGTGTGGAATGAGCTTCCAGTGGAAGTGGTGGAGGCAGGTTCGATTTTATCCTTTAAAAATAGATTGGATGGGTATATGGACGGGAAAGGAATGGAGGGTTATGGTCTGAGTGCAGGTAGATGGGACTAGGGGGAAGTATATATATATTTTTTTTAATTAAAATTTTTTTTTTTTAATGTTCGGCACGGACTTGAAGGGCCAAGATGGCCTGTTTCCGTGCTGTAATGGTTATATGGTTATATTTTAGATGGTCTATGTTGGTCAGCATGCGCACGTTGGGCCAAAGGGCCTGTACCACGCTGTATGACTCTATCTATGCTTCTATGACTTGGACAGGTACCTGGAAAGGAAAGGTTTAGAGGGATATGGGCCAAGTGCGGCAAATGAGCCTAGCCTAATTAGGCATCTTGGTCAGCATGGACGGGTTGGACCAAAGGGCCTGTTTCCGTGCTGTATGACTCTATGACTCTAAATTGATAAATAGCCAGAGGACACATGCAGGAAAGAGCAGAAAATCAAAATACTGCAGATGCTGGAAATATGAATTAAAACACTAAATGCTGGAAAACACTCAGCATGATGTCTGGCTGTTTTCGTTTAGAGACAGAGCATTGAAGCTGGCCCTTTGGCTCATGGAGTCCGCACTGACCATGGATCATCCATTCTCACTAATTCTATGTTATCCCACTTTTTCAAGAATTGTCTACACAATTGGCCTCTGTAATTTACAGAGGCCAATTATCCTCCAATCCCAGTCATCTTTGGTATGTGGGAGGAAACCAGAGCACCAAGAGCAATCCCATGCAGTCACTGAGAGAACGTGCAAATTCAACGCAGACAGTACCCAAGGTCAGTATCGAACCCAGGTCTCTGGCACTGTGAGGCAGTAGTTCTACCCATGCACCACTGCGCCATCCTTTCTGAGGGTTTCCAGTGTTTTTATCAGATAAAAATACAAAGAGGCAATTCCATAGAAATGTTTCTTAAATTTACTTAACATCCATTAATTAGTACAATCAGGTAAGAGTCATATTCGTGAATGACGTACTAGATAAGAAGGCTGGTCAGCCCATTACATGCAGCCGCCCAATGAATCCCATCTCCTTTCTCATCCCAAAAGTCACCAACATTACAGAATGACCATCGCAGGAAGAGGCAATAGTCCTTTCTCGTGGTATAGCAGTTTCAGTTGGAGGATAGCATGGTGATCATCTGCAAAAAAGTCTAGTAATTCTCCTGCAGTCACCATGTTACCTAATCCAAATACTATTGTCTGTCAAAATGTGGAAGACATTTAAAATCAGAACTGACCCAAAATGAACTAAACCTCTGCCTTAAATTACAACAATATGTAAAATATCGCAGACAGTGAAGACTCATCAAGAGGCTCAAACATTGTAAGCCATGTGAACTTTGGTTATTTGGTTGATTGTATTAATTCCTAGAATAAAAGGATGTACCTTTAGGAAGGAGATGATGAGGAGGATTTTTTTTAGTGAATGTGGAATTCATTGCCACAAGACTGTAGAGGCCAATGGATATTTTTAAGGCAGAGATTTATATTTTTGATTAATACGGGTGTCAGGGGTTATGGGGAAAAGGCAGGAGAATGGGTTGAAAGAGAAAGATAGATCAGAATGGTGGAGTAGACTTGATGGACTGAATGGCCTGACTGCTCTTATCACTTAAGAACTTATGAACTTATTTTGATTAACTGATGATATCAAAACTCTCACCACACAATCCTCATCTGTGAATCCCAAATCACTATTCTATCAGCTCTGTGGCAAAGTTATTTGGTCCACCATTTAGACATTAGACTTTAGAGATACAGCACGGAAACAGGCCCTTCAGACCACCGAGTCTGCGCTGACCAGCGATCACCCCGTACGCTAGCACTATACTACGCACTAGGGAGAATTTACGATTTTACTGGTCAATTATCCTTCAAACCTGCACATCTTTGATGTGTGGAAGAAAACGGGAGCACCTGGAGAAAACTCACTTGGGAGAATATAAAAATTCCGTACAAACAGCACACGTAGTCAGGATCGAACCCGGATTTCTGGAGCTGTAAGGTAGTAACTATCACTGTGACACTGTGGCGCCCTGAATGGACTAAGACAGAGTAACAATTAGTGCGTTAAAAGTTTGTCTTAATGTTCTTCGGTATGTTTTATGTGGGGGGAGGGGGAGGGGATCGGGGGAAACTTTTTTTCAGGTTCCTACCTTCCCGGAGATGTGATCAATTTTCGGATCACATTCTCCGGGCTCTGCGGCCTACCATCGCTGGAGCTGGAGGCCTCCTCGGACTATCGTGAGCCCCACCGCGGGGCGCGGACTCAACATCGTGGTGGATCCCTTGCCTGGGATCGCTCCCACCGTGATCACCGTGGACTTACCATCAAGGGCTCGCAGTCTCGGGAGAGGCTAGTCGGGAGCTTCAACGCCGCGGAAGGCTCGACCAGCCCCGACGCGAGGTTCGATCGCCCGGCGCGGGGGAGCTGACATTCCCCTTGATGCAGGAGCTGAACGTCTTGATGCGGAGGGCCCAAACGCAGCCGGCTACGGGAGTCAAGATCGTCCCGTCAACGGAGGGCTCGAGGCGCCCGACCGAGGAAGAACAAAACGAAGGACGAACTTTATTTTGCCTTCCATCACAGTGAGGAATGTGTAGGAGTCACTGTGGTAGATGTTCATGTTAAAATGTGTTTTTGAGTGATTTGTTGCTTTTAATTGTATGACTGACCTGGCCAATGAAATTCCTCGTATGTTGCAAAACATACTTGGCGAATAAAGTGTGATGCTGATTCTGATTATTATTGTCACATGTACCACCGAGATATAGTGAAAAGCTTTTCTTTGCGTGCTATCCAGTAAAAAAAAAGACTTTACATGAATACAATCAAGCTGTCACTGTGCACAGATAAAGGATAAAGGGCACAACATTTAGTGCAAGATGTAACATTGAGGTCTGATAAAGCAATTTTAAAAAGTTCAAAGGTCTCCAATGAGGTAGATGGGAGGTCAGGACAGCACTTTGGCCTATTACCTGCCATGCTTTGTCCTGCCTCTCCTCTCTCCCCACTTCCTCCCCCCCTACCCCCACTATCAGTCTAAAGAAGGGTCCCAACCCAAAATGTCACATATCTATGTTCTCCAGAGATGCTGCCTGATCTGCTGACTTACTCCAACACTTTGTGGCCTTCTTTTTTCAAAGAAACAAGAAGCTCGCTTCTCAATATTATTAACAGACCACACACCAGACTGGCCCAGTGTAGCACAGCATGGGCGCTCAGCATGTGTTCTCAGCAGTGCATGGAGTGCACTGTTGGAGGTGCCCTTATACCCTTTGCATGGATGTAGCCAGGCCCCTGAACAGTGTATCTTGTAAACTTGTACATGATGTCATACGGATGGTTTGCGCTGTTCATTCAATCTTGTTTATGTGCGACTTGAAGGTTGATGGCTGTAACAGATTGTGATGGCAATCTCCAGTGCATACACTGTGTTGCCTGCCAGCTCCGATAATGTCATTCATCCCTGGCGTTGTTCTGCGATTCGCTTCACATGGCAGCAGTTCATGCTGATGGAATGTGCACCAGAGCTCCCTTGAAAAATATCCCTAAACTCATTGACAGTAAATGCATTACAGAAATTAACCTTTCCTTTTGGGGAGGCAAAATAAAGATAATTAATTTCACAGTGCATAAATTTAGAGTGAGCTGTGATTTGATTTTGCTGTTCATTTGTGGTCAAACAAAAACAAACACAAATTGGAGGGGTGGGGTTTCCTCTCAGGGGATTTTAAGGCAGGCTTCATTTTTGAAATTCACATTGCTTTGCTGTGTAAAATTGTTACTGTAACAGATTCTGACGTCCTTTAAATGGTGATGCCAGGTCCAAATACTTGTACATTTAAATCACTCACTTGAGATCTGTTTTTTGCTGTTTTAACAAATGGGATAATGTCCCTGTAAAGAGTAGATGTTTGCTTAATTGAAATAATAGTACCAAGGGTCATTTCCTGGCTAGAGCTTTGAAATGGGGATGAGGCAACAAGTTTATTGTTATATGCGCAAGTACGCTCTTTAAACCTCTACTCCCTTTATCATGTATCTGTACACTGTGGATGGCTCGATTGTAATCAGGTATTGTCTTTCCGCTGACTGGTTAGCATGCAGCAAAATCCTTTCTCTGTACCTCGGTACACGTGACTATAAACTAAACTTCAAAGGTACAGATAAGATAAAAATCTTGCTCTCAGCGGCATCACAGACACATGCACACAAAATACACAGAGGACATAGCTTTCAGATGAGAGGAGAATAGTTTAAAGAAGATATGCAGGGCTATTCCATAGAGTGGTAGGTGCCTGGAATACGCTCCAATGGGTAATGGTGGAAAACATAGAAAACATAGAAAATAGGTGCAGGAGCAGGCCATTCGGCCCTTCGAGCCAGCACCGCCATTCATTGTGATCATGGCTGATCGTCCCCAATCAATAACCCGTGCCTGCCTTCTCCCCATATCCCTTGATTCCACTAGCCCCTAGAGCTCTATCTAACTCAGAGGCAGACATGATAGTGGCATTTAAGAAGCTTTTAGATGAACACATGGATATGCAGGGATTAGAGAAATATGGATCACATGTGGGCACAGGAGCTTTTGTAACGTCTTTCTTAAAGTCATAGAGTCATAGAATCATACAGCTAAGAAACAGGCCCTCTGGCCCAAATTGCCCATACCGCCAAAGATGCCCCATCTACACGAGACCTACCTGCCTGCCTGTGGAAAAATCTGCCTCGTAGGTTCCTATTAAATCTTCCCCCCTCACTTTAAACTTATGTCCCCTGGTTCTTGGATTCCCCTATTCCGGGCAAAAGACTGTGTGCATTTACCCTATCTGTTATCCTACCTCTATCTTATTTTCCCCTTTTGTTCAGGTTGCAGGGTTAGCATTATTCAAATAGCTTTAATGCTGAATACCATTTAAGGTGGCAACAAGATGGAAGCAAATCCGAGAGAAAATGAATCAGGTTTGGGTCCCATGGAGTTGCTAAAGACTGGTGGATGGAAAGTTGAGCATCTGAATGGGGCCACCCAAAATCCCTCACCTCTCACCATCAAGGGATTATCATGGCTGATCCACATCTTAACTCTATTTCCCCACCCACAATTCAAAAACCCTCAATACTTTTCCCTTAAAATAAACAATGGTAAAAAGACATTGAGACTTTGATAGAGAACGGACTTCCAGTTTTGATATTCTTGCATCGAATGATTTTATTTTAATCTTATTTTAAGATTTATTTTAACATGTTATAGTCCTTCTAATATTCTCTATTCTCATAGTTCTAATCTTTATTGCCATCTATGTTCATTTTACCCTGGCCCCAGCATTCTTCTGCACAGCCTGACGTATTAATCTATTTATTGCTGTTGTGACAAGTTCAAGGTCTGATATCCCCCTGTGATTTTTTTTTTGCCCAAGTCTCCTCCCCTGGAGTGTTCTCATTAAGCATTGCTTTGTGAAGACCTTCATTCTTGGTACATTATATGTTGCCTTCACGTTTTGAAAGCCCCAACAACCCTCGAGTCACAAGCCTGTACAACGAGTATCACAATCGCTGTTGTTCAATAGCTGGAACCCTCTCTGCAACAGAAGCATGAGATGCTTGGGTTCAAAGTAACCAAGTGTGAAAATCCTATTTCCGGAGGTCATTTTTCCCTTTCTCTTTCCACTGCTAAGTCAGAGTGAATCTGGGCAGCTAGGAATTAATGGCATTAACACTTTACACGCTGAAATTACTTTCAAATGCACACAAATGGTTATTTAGCTTCAGACTTTATTTTAGACTAGAGATACAGCCCTTCAGCCCAGCAAGTCTGCTCCGACCAGCATTCACCCCATACACAAGCAGTATCGTACACACTTAGGGACATTTTTTACAACCTACCAAAGCCAATTAACCTACAATTCTACACATCTTTGGAACGTGGGAGGAAACCGGAGCACCCGGAGAAAACCCATGCAGTCACAGGGAGAATGTACAAACTCCGTATAGAAAGCACCCATAGTCAGGATTGAACCCTGGTCTCTAGTGCTGTAAGGCATCAACTCTACCGCTGCACCACTGTGCCGCCCTTTCTGAGTAAAATTCCCATCAACAAAAAAATTGGTCAAGGGAACAGGCTTTTTTATGAAAAACTTGTAGAACCAGCTCTGCCATTTGCAAAGGTTTAGATGGATGTGGGCCAAACATGGGCAAATAGGGCTAGATTAGAATGGGCATCTTGGTCAGCATGGACGAGTTGGGCTGAAGGGCCTATTTCCGTACTGTATGACTCTATGGCTCAATTTTCACACCTGTCTGCTTCCTGTCATAGGACAAACTGACTTTAAGAATTCCTTAAGTTACTCAACATCAGGGGCATAAAAAAAGTTAAATCTGGAATTGGCAGTAGCTTAATGCGCTGGAATGAGTTTTAAAACTCAGACTAAAAAAATATATGAAATCATTATATAATGCATTAAAACATGCGCCAAACACAAGGTGGTGTTTTCAGGACTGCAATGTGATCCTGCTTTGTATTAGGTGTTGCACTCCGCGCATTATTATAGAGCATCCGCTCTCCATCGCCAATTTGCTGACCACTCACTTATCGATTTTTCTTCCCACGTTTTAATTTGTGGGTTGTTTTTCTCTCTCTCTCTTGGAGCGAGGTGGAGAGGCAGACGCATTACATCATGCGTACCGCTGAAGCAGAAAATGTTGCTGCAGTCCTCGGTGAGGGTTGCGGGCTGTCTGGAGACTTGAAGGGCAAGCCCGATAGCAGATCGAAGGACGAATGCAGCCCCACACCTGACTCAGTGTAGGACAGTCGCCATGCATGTCTCATCCACCCATCATTTTGTGGCAATTATACACTTCTGCATTTCACAAAACATGTCTGTCCCCTTGACCAATTTTGCCGTTGATGGCAATTTTAGTCAGAGAAAACATTCTCATTCTAGGCAGGGAATTTGTCCGAGCAATCTTTAATTACATTTTTTTTTTGCCAGGTGCAATTATTATTGCGATCATTCGTTTATAAAACTGCACTGACTCAGGTGGAGAAAGTAGTTATACTTTTTTTCTCCCAAAAGGTGGTGTGTGTATGGAACAAGCTGTCAGAGGTGGTAGTTGAGGCAGGGACTATCGCAACGTTTAAGACGCAATTAGACAGGTACATAGATGGGACAGGTTTAGAGGGATATGGGCCAAACGCAGGCAAGTGGGATTAGTGTTGATGGGACAAGTTGGTTGGTGTGGGCAAGTTGGGCCAAAGGGGCTGTTTCCACACTGTATGACTCTATGAGTACAGGGCAGTAGTTACATGAAGCTCTATCCAATATTGGTTTGGCTGCATCTATTCTGGTTACCTCAAAAAAGATTCTAGGGACTCGTGGTGCAAAAAAAGCTTTAGTCATACTGAGGATAGAATGCTTTGGTTACCTTATGAGTCTGGAGAAGCTAGAAGAGATGATTTGGACAAAGTCCTCAAAAGCAAAGATGTAGACAATGGTAAACTGTAGACTGGACAGATCATCAAGGAGGAACAAATTGCAATGCAGGGGAAATGGATTGAATGTGTAGGAAGGAACTGCAGGTGCTAGTTTACTTTTTCGAACAAGATGTGGACATCTCAGCCACTGACAACATTTATTGCCCATCTCTAATGGCTCCTCAACTGAGGTTGTAGCTAAGGGTTATATGACTGGAAAACCTAGAGTCAGATAAAGACCAGCCTAGATAAAGAGCGGAGCTTTCCTTCAGTGTCGGAGCTGAGTCTTGCAGGGAATATGTAATCATTTAGTAGCTTCCCACTGCTAATAGTAGCATGTTAACAAATAGATTATATAATCATTTATATAATCATTTGAAATAAAATTAGTCTGTTGCTGAATGTCTCTGAATGCGATCTTCATTGCAAAACATCCCAACAAACAGATGGCGCCTCCACATTTGTAACCAAGAAGACCAAAGTGTTATGTAAAAGGTTAATTTGGAGATACCTCGAGGAAACGGGCCACTCGGCCCATCAAATCGGGCCAACCGTTGATCACCAATATACTAGCTGTATCCTACACACTAAGGACAATTTACAGAAACCAATTAACCTAACAAATCTGCACATTTTTGGAATGTGGAAGGAAACCAGAGCACCCGGAGAAAACCCACGTAGTCACAGGGAGAACATGCAAACTCCGTACAGATAGCGCCCATAGTCAAGATCGAACCTGGGTCTCTGGTGCTGTAAGGCAGCAACTCCACCGTTGCGTCACTGTGCCTCCCTTGAACAAAAGGTGGTTGTAACTTTCTTTAATT